>CM041723.1:21773602-22396102 GCA_023373845.1 Nibea coibor
ACACTGGATGTTTTTAATCCATCACTTATGCTCAAACATATGTATTAAGATATTCTGGACACAAGATGGCACAATTGTGTGACTCTATACACATCATCTAAATAACTTTGAGGCCTCTCAGGGCTTTAAAAGGAATCAGTAAGATCTTAAAATCCACTCTGTGTAAATGTGTAAAATCATAAACAATACATAAACACTTTGCAAGGTATCTTTATTTATGCAAGCAGCGAAGAGCTCTGATGTAAGGAACAAAAACACACATTAATCTCTCTCTGAATAATGTTCTAACAGGAATATACAGGCTATACAAAACAGATCCTTTAAATGAGAGAAAACAGTGAACTTATTAACTTAAGCAGAAGATTAAGTAACAGTACATCGTAAAAAGAAATAATTTATGGACAAATCATATGTTCCACATGTACACTAGAGTTTACCTTATAGCCCTGCACCAAGTTCAGTATTAAAAACAGTAAATATCTAATAAATCAATAAGCAAACTCCATCATTTGGCATGTACCTTTGGTACCTTTGGTTAATAAGGTGAAATAAAGGTGAATAAAGTAAATTTAAAAAAATATTGTTATGTTAGCTCAACCTGCTCAACCTGACAGTGGATGTACTACTGCTTCTACTACTACTGCTTCTACTACTACTGCTACTACTACTACTGCTACTACTACTACAGCTTCAGACTACTTTAGGACGACCTGGTTAATTAGCATACATAGAAAAATGTGCATCTAAATAAATAAATGACAAGCATAAATAAATATAGAAATGAAATAAATTCAGAAATACAAAAACATTTTATTTTCATACATTTATTTAATTGTTTATGCATGTCATTGTTTTTCCTTCATAATGAGCTCACTGTCATCTACTGATAGGATTTCCAATCAGACACCTAACTGCAGATAGTCAGTTGATGTCTGTCATTATTATCTTTATTTTTTGATGAACTATCTGTCTTGTCTCTATTCTTTCTATTTGCCTACATTTCTCCTTCTGTTTTCTCTCCTTTCTCTCTCTCCCTCTTTCTCTGCCTACACAGAGCTGACTGTGTGAATGTTGTCATCATTTCCTGATGATCTGCTGATATCATTGCTGTCCATTCTGCAACAACACACAGAGGCCAAAAGCTTGTCTATGACCCCTTTCCTCATGAACACATACAGAAATAAGTCTGCAAGAGGACTCAACCTGAGAAACATGTAAGACAGAACCTCAAAGGGACAGTTCTTTCTTGCTTCCTCTGACAGTACCCAGATGATTCTGGGCATGAACAGCAGTGTGTAAATCAGCAGCACCAGAACCAAAACTCCCACAATTCTTCGTTTTTCATCAGAGGGGACAGTGCTGGCAGACAGAGCTTTGAGGGTCCCACCCAGGAAGAATATGAACAGTGGGAAGGCGAGGAGGAGGAAGACAGCAATGACGATGTCTGTGACTTCAGAATAATCCCAGAAATATAAAGTGCGGACAAAGACAAGAGGAAAGATCCAGACCACGACGCAGACCACCACAGAGGTCTTGATGGTTCGTCTGAAGCGGTACCACAGTGGCCAGGTGATGACCAAATACCTGTAATACAAGATGGACACATAGTCTTTGAGGAGCTTCAGAATTATAAAGTAATATAATGATCAGACACAGAAGTTACACACAGACTGGATAGACAGATAGTTACCTTTCCAGGGCGACACACACCATGAAGCCAACACTGGTCAGCAGACTGTAAGTGTGAATGATAAATGCAATTCCTTTATTCCAATCTTCAGGTGCTGCCACTTCAACAGTCAAGCAGCAGAGCTGAATGATGTCAGAGATGAGAAGGTTGATGACGTAGATCGGAGCAACTTGACCATTTCTCACCTGCGAGGCGTAAACATAATGCAAATAATATTTAGAAGAGTGGTGGTGAAAAGAAACATTAAATATGAGCTTACATGTGACTAAAACCAGATTATTAGAAACAAAAATGAAACAATGAGTCTGTTATTAATGACACAATATTTGATTTCTGTAATATGAACAAATAGTGGACGGGGAGTTTTGGTCTGTGTTCATTAAACTTGACCATCAATGAAGTGTAAAATCACTACAGGCTGCAGCTAAACTTTGTAAAGGTCATTACAACACTTCACCCCAGCCTCCTGACGACTAGACCACAACCCAGATCAAGATTCTTTACAGACAGACTGTACGACACAAATAAATAAATCAGAATAAAATAAATAAATACATTTCAGTCATAATGTACATACCTGACAATAAAGAGCATAGATGGCCACGAGGATCAAAGGAAGGCCGACACTGATGATTATGTATTCCACCACATTCATAATAAACATAAAATGTTCGTAATAATTAATGTACTCGTAGGTGTTGTTGCTGTCATAATCATAGTCATAGAAGTTGCTGTAGTTAAAGCTGTAGTCCTGTGAGGTGTTGTTCATGTGTAAATCTTCCATCCTTCACAGTGAAACCTGCTGTTTGAGAGATCAGGTTAAAGGTTTTTTAATATCTACAAACATTGTTTAAGTGATATCACGACAACTGCAAGTGGAAGTTTTTATCTTCTCTACATAGAAGAAAAAATAATGTCACAAAATTTACTTTTGAAAGCTGCAACACCTGAATGAGTTCACTACACCAGCGTCTGATGTGTCGTCCTCTGTGTCCAAACAGTCTGCAGTAAATATGCTCAGTGATGACACGTTTGGCATGTCTGATATAACTGTTGGTATAAACCATGCCTTCTTCAGATGCAGATGCAGACACAGATCATTTTATTGGTTGAACAGATATAGTCACAGATAAGGAGTTCTGTGTAAACCTCTAGTAAAACATTGTTTCTGAAGAAGTTTGCATGCTGTGTAAAATGCAAAAAGAAGCAAATGTTTTTTTGGTAGAGTCAGCTGAAGAGCGACAGGAATGTGATGAGAGAGAGGCAGGGAACGACATGAACGACATGAACAACTGAGCCCCTGTACATGGGGGGGATGCTCCACCAAACGAGCCAAACGACCCCAGTCACAGATCATTATATAAACTGAACAGATAAAGACACAGATAGTGACATCAGTGTACACTCACCTTCACATCGTGACATGGCCTAGTGTGAGTGCAGTCAGACTCTCCCAAGTCCTTATGAATTCTGCTTCACATCTTTCCTTGACCTCATGATGTTTTCCATAGAGGTCAAGGAAAAGTGGTTAGGAAAGGACTTAGGAAAGGAAAGGAATCAAATTCAACTTTACAAAAGCATATCATTTTGCAAAAACAATCAAGCTTTCAGTGTTTTGTGTCACATTTTGTTTCTCTTTATATTTTACACAACATGCAAACTACTTCAGAAACAATGTTTTACTAGAGGTTTACACAGAACTCCTTATCTGTGACTATATCTGTTCAACCAATAAAATGATCTGTGTCTGCATCTGTATCCTTCAGCAGACAGGAAGAGGGCTGGTTTATACCAACAGTGATGTCAAATCGGGCAAATGTTGCAACATGATGAAACCACACAAACTGTTGTAAGTTGGTTTTGAAACATTTTCAATAAAGAAAAATTATATTTTATTTAATTTTCTGCTCTTTGTGCTGAGTTATGCTGAGCTGCTCCTCTACGCTTTTAGCTGAGGTGAAGGCAGGAAGTGATGTCAGCATACTACAGAGTGAGACCTTCAAAAAGTCTTGTTTACGACAACACTGACACACCTCAACAATCAGTCTGTGCAGTGTCATTAGTTATCATTGTATGTGCAAACTAAAGTGAAGTACATTTTGACCCATCTACCAGTGTTGTTGTAGTTTAGATCTCCTACAGCGAGATCAAGTCAAGACCAAGACCAAGGCAGACGGCAGACAGCATGCAGAGCACCTGAAAAAGAGGAACAGAGGTCTGGAGGTGAGAAAAGCTGAGCGAGGTCAAAGAGCAGTGCAGCTCTCGAGTTATGGGGCCTGGTTGACTATTGGTGCTTGAGGAAGTGGGAGAAGAAAGGGCGGCGAAGGAGGGATGAGAGAAAGAGGAAGAAATTAAGGATTGGTTAGCTGGCATACCGAGTTAAGAAAACCAGACAGAAGCAAACGATTCATCTAGATGCTACAAGCTGTCTGACTAACTTGCAGTGTTATCTTTAACAGTTAGAACTCAGCTCAAAGTCTTGAGTCTTGTGAAACTACAGTGAATTCTGTTCAACCAACAAAATGATCTGTGTCTGTCAAATTTTCAGTTTCAGCATTTATAAGTTCATCTAAATACAAAGTTTCAAAGTTGTGAACATCGTCAAACTATGTGACAACTTTTGCAAACAGGGTTTAACCAGTGGTTAAAAGAGACTTCATGATCTGTCTGTGCATCTGTTCAATCAACAAAATTATCTGTGGTCATGTGTGCATTCTGCAGAAGACAGGAAGAGGGCATGATTTATATCAGAAGTAATGCCAAATGTTGCGTAACAGTCAGCTCTGTGTATCTTTACTTACTGTGTGAATATGTGTGACACAGCAGCAGAGTTTGGCAAAGAGTATTTTTGTTTTGTATTAAAGAAGGTTGTGTGATTTCAGAGGTTTATGTGTGTTTGAACCAAACAAAGTGAGCCAAATATGATGGAACACAAATGCACTGAGCTGTCAAGATGCTCTACAGAATAATATATATATATATATATATATACATATAGACATATTCATGACGGACTTTTTTCTCCCTTCCTTATCAGAGGAGCTGTAGATTATCATCAACTTACTGCATGTCATCACTCAGCATATTTACTGCAGACTGTTTGGACGCAGAGGACGACACATCAGACGCTGGTGTAGTGAACTCATTCAGGTGTTGCAGCTTTCAAAGGTAAATTTTGTGACATGATTTTTTCTTCTATGTAGAGAAGATAAAAACTTCCACTTGCAGTTGTCGTGATATCACTTAAACAATGTTTGTAGATATTAAAAAACCTTTAACCTGATCTCTCAAACAACAGGTTTCACTGTGAAGGATGGAAGATTTACACATGAACAACACCTCACAGAACTACAGCTTTAACTACAACAACTTCTATGACTATGGTTATGACAGCAACAACACCTACGATGAACATGTTGTGTTCGTCGTACATGTGGTGACATACATAATCATCAGTGTCGGCCTTCCTTTGACCCTCGTGGCCATCTATGCTCTTTATTGTCAGGTATGTACATTATGACTGAAATGTATTTATTTATTTTATTCTGATTTATTTATTTGTGTCGTACAGTCTGTCTGTAAAGAATCTTGATCTGGGTTGTGGTCTAGTTGTCAGGAGGCTGGGGTGAAGTGTTGTAATGACCTTCCAGATTCACTCTGCAGGTGGGGAGAGCTCAGTAGGTTCAGTTCAGTGATGGATTTCTACGAGATCACCAAGATCACAAACTACAAAGTCTGACCGTGTTTAAAAAATAGTTACTTTGGTCATAAATCAACTCAAGCTGAGAAAAACTGGTAGAAATCTCACTTATTAATACATGAGGAAACAAAGACGTTGACAGGAAACAAAAAGGAGATGAAGTGATATAATAATGAGAGAGCAGCAGCTCAGAGCAGGTGGAGCTGGAGATGGTGTTGATAATAAAGTTCATACTGACGTTAATTCAGCCAAACACACACTTAAATGTCTGAACAAAACACAGAAAAGTTTAGCTGCAGCCTGTAGTGATTTTACACTTCATTGATGGTCAAGTTTAATGGACACAGACCGATTATTATTATCAGAGGTTATGTTTATGTGTTTGGGTCAGAATGCGTCATATCTGTGGCTGAAAAAACAGCTGCAAAAGCTGCAGTAAATCTGCTCCTTAGTCTTGTTCCTGCAGTGATTGGCCAGTGTGTCATATCTGATATTTCTGACAGCACAAATGAGAGTTTGATGAAAAATGCATAAATGTCTCTGACTGCAAGAAGAAATATTTGGGAGGAGGTGGAGTTCACAACATGTTTACAACTGCTTGTTCACTTTTACCAATGTTTTCCTGCAGGTGAGAAATGGTCAAGTTGTTTCCATCTACGTCATCAACCTTCTCATCACTGACCTCATTCAGATCTGCTGCTTCATCGTTTGGGTGACACCATCTGAGGATATTAATAAAGGAATTCAAATCTCAGATTACATTCACATTTACAGTCTGATGGCCAGTGTCGGCTTCATGGTGTGTGTCGCCCTGGAAAGGTAACTATCTGTCTATCCAGTCTGTGTGTAGCTTCTGTGTCTGATCATTATATTACTTTATAATTCTGAAGCTCCTCAAAGACTATGTGTCCATCTTGTATTACAGGTATTTGGTCATCGCCTGGCCACTGTGGTACCGCTTCAGACGAACCATCAAGACCTCTGTGGTGGTCTGTGTCGTGGTCTGGATCTTTCCTCTTGTCTGTCTCCTCACTTTATGTTTCTGGGTTCATCATGAAGTCTCAGTCATCATCGTTGCTGTCTTCCTCCTCCTTCCCCTCCCACTGTTCATATTCTTCCTGGGTGGGACCCTCAAAGCTCTGTCTGCCAGCACTGTCCCCTCTGATGAAAAACGAAAAATTGTGGGAGTTTTGGTTCTGGTGCTGCTGATTTACACACTGCTGTTCATGCCCAGAATCATTGCGTTCCTGTCACAGGAAACAAGAAAGAACTTTATCTTTAAATTCCTGTCTCGTGTGTTACTGAGGTTGAATCCTCTTGCAGACTTATTTCTGTATGTGTTCATGAGGAAAGGGGTCATAGACAAGCTTTTGGCCTCTGTGTGTTGTTGCAGAATGGACAGCAATGATATCAGCAGATCATCAGGAAATGATGACAACATTCACACAGTCAGCTCTGTGTAGGCAGAGAAAGAGGGAGAGAGAGAAAGGAGAGAAAACAGAAGGAGAAATGTAGGCAAATAGAAAGAATAGAGACAAGACAACATCTTAACAAGTCTTTAGGACTTTTTTCTTCTTTGTCTCTCTTTAAATTTCATTTCTTGTTCAGTTTTTCTCAGTTATATCTAACGTACATCTATCCAAAACTCTTTTTGTTTTTGCTGCATATTATTTGTTCATCTTTATGAAATATTTTTGCTGTTTCAGTGGTTGGCATGTTAGTTTTCAGGATGTGACTCAGAGCATGTATTTTAACAGTTCTTGTGTGTTTTCAATAAACACTTTCTACTGATCTTGGTCTTTGGCTGTTGTTTGCACTTTGGCTCCTCTAAAACGTTCAACCTAACAACATGAAGAGAAAACTAAAAGTCACACTTTGTAAAGTAGAAAACTTCAGAAGACACAGTGTACAAAATGACTCCATCAAACATTAAATAGAATAGAAATAACCTGATTCAGTATTGAGTAACTTCTGGAGAGTTTTGATGCTTATTGACGTGCAGATTCCTGCACAGAAACATTTGGTTCATCAGCAACAATCTCTCACGATCTGTCAGAGGACGCTGGGTTGTGCAATTCAACTTTAATGTTTCTTTTAAAGCTTGATGATCTTTTAACCAGCTACACCTGAAGTCAAGTATCAGTTCAGCCTCATTTTAATAGATATCTACACATATTTGAACTTATTCTTTACTGTGTAGTTGCTTCTTTAATTCTGCCACACACAGAAAACCTCTGCCACTGTTTGACTGACGCGTACAAACTGTGTCCTCAGAGACAGATCACATCTCAGATGGATTGTGCAATGTATCAAGTCAGAGTGACACTCTGTGTTTGTTGGACGTGACAGGAAACATTTTAATAAAAACCTCAGTGAGTAAAAGTCTTCATCTTTTTGCAAATTTCAAGAAATGAAGGAAACACAGAAATATGAAAAATAGAACAGAAACATCTTTCTTTTTTTTGCATTGATAAATTTCTCAGACTTCCGACGTGGTGACGTAGCCACCGATGAGTTTAAACTAACTACTTTTTTCTCCCTTCCTTATCAGAGGAGCTGTAGATTATCACCAACTTACTGCATGTCATCACTCAGCATATTTACTGCAGACTGTTTGGACGCAGAGGACGACACATCAGACGCTGGTGTAGTGAACTCATTCAGGTGTTGCAGCTTTCAAAGGTAAATTTTGTGACATTATTTTTTCTTCTATGTAGAGAAGATAAAAACTTCCACTTGCAGTTGTCGTGATATCACTTAAACAATGTTTGTAGATATTAAAAAACCTTTAACCTGATCTCTCAAACAACAGGTTTCACTGTGAAGGATGGAAGATTTACACATGAACAACACCTCACAGGACTACAGCTTTAACTACAGCAACTTCTATGACTATGATTATGACAGCAACAACACCTACGATGAAAATGTTGTGTTTATCATGAATGTGATGACATACATAATCATCAGTGTCGGCCTTCCTTTGATCCTCGTGGCCATCTATGCTCTTTATTGTCAGGTATGTACATTATGACTGAAATGTATTTATTTATTTTATTCTGATTTATTTATTTGTGTCGTACAGTCTGTCTGTAAAGAATCTTGATCTGGGTTGTGGTCTAGTCGTCAGGAGGCTGGGGTGAAGTGTTGTAATGACCTTCCAGATTCACTCTGCAGGTGGGGAGAGCTCAGTAGGTTCAGTTCAGTGATGGATTTCTACGAGATCACCAAGATCACAAACTACAAAGTCTGACCGTGTTTAAAAAATAGTTACTTTGGTCATAAATCAACTCAAGCTGAGAAAAACTGGTAGAAATCTCACTTATTAATACATGAGGAAACAAAGCTGTTGACAGGAAACAAAAAGGAGATGAAGTGATATAATAATGAGAGAGCAGCAGCTCAGAGCAGGTGGAGCTGGAGATGGTGTTGATAATAAAGTTCATACTGACGTTAATTCAGCCAAACACACACTTAAATGTCTGAACAAAACACAGAAAAGTTTAGCTGCAGCCTGTAGTGATTTTACACTTCATTGATGGTCAAGTTTAATGAACACAGACCGATTATTATTATTATTTTTATTCACGACTCCAGTCTGGTGTGTCTGTTTGATAAATACAGCGTTGTTCACTTTTACCAATGTTTTCCTGCAGGTGAGAGATGGTCATGTTGCTTCGATCTACGTCATCAACCTTCTCATCTCTGACATCATTCAGCTCTGCTGCATGATTGTTGAGATGACAGCAGTGGGTTTAATTTTAATTTACTATTTCAGCGTGATGACCAGTGTCGGCTTCATGGTGTGTGTCGCCCTGGAAAGGTAACTATCTGTCTATCCAGTCTGTGTGTAGCTTCTGTGTCTGATCATTATATTACTTTATAATTCTGAAGCTCCTCAAAGACTATGTGTCCATCTTGTATTACAGAAATTTGGTCGTCGCCTGGCCACTGTGGTACCGCTTCAGACGAACCATCAAGATCCCTGTGGTGGTCTGTGTCGTGGTCTGGGTCTTTCCTTTTGTCTATTTTTTTACATTCATTTTCTGGGTTCAATTTGAAGTCCTTTTAACTGTTGCTGGAATCTACCTCCTCCTTCCCCTCCCACTGTTCATATTCTTCCTGGGTGGGACCCTCAAAGCTCTGTCTGCCAGCACTGTCCCCTCTGATGAAAAACGAAGAATTGTGGGAGTTTTGGTTCTGGTGCTGCTGATTTACACACTGCTGTTCATGCCCAGTGTCATTATGTTACTGTCAGTGGAAGCAAGAAAGAACTTCACATTTGCTTCACTGTGTTTTATGTTTGTCAGGTTGAATCCTCTTGCAGACTTCTTTCTGTATGTGTTCATGAGGAAAGGGGTCATAGACAAGCTTTTGGCCTCTGTGTGTTGTTGCAGAATGGACAGCAATGATATCAGCAGATCACCAGGAAATGATGACAACATTCACACAGTCAGCTCTGTGTAGGCAGAGAAAGAGGGAGAGAGAGAAAGGAGAGAAAACAGAAGGAGAAATGTAGGCAAATAGAAAGAATAGAGACAAGACAGATACTGTCATCTACTGATAGAATTTCCAATCAGACACCTAACTGCAGATAAAAGGAAGCATTGCTTTGACTCTGCTGTGGGAGAACTGCTTGCTGGGAAATGTTTTGGTCAACTTGTTCTGGTTCACTGTGAAGGCTTCAACAAATGGAAATAAAATATGTTTCTTATTATTTTGTCAGCTGTCAGTTGATGCAGTAGTAGTAGTAGCAGTAGTACCTCCACTGTCACGTTGAGCAGGTTGGGCTCCACGATCCGTCCTCTCTCCATTCAGAGTCGGGTCATGACCTCAGTCAGTTGTCTTGATTGTGGTCTGGTTCTCCACATCCCAAACACAGTCCCTTCAATACAATTTTGATATGTAAGAAAAATAAAAAATGTATTGTTTAATGAAGAGACAGCAGATACATAAAACATGACTAAAAGGATTATTTGGAATAAAGAATATGATTTAAGGAAAGAAAAGAAGAAAAATACTGTTCAGAAATTTCAGGAATGGAGTTTATGTATCTGTGTTGACAGCGTGTTGTAAAATGTTGTTAATAACTACATAGGCTATGAGTTATCCTGTCTATTCAAATGAATAGAACACATGAATATCACACACCATAACTCCTCCTGGGTCCTAATAAAGACTAATAACAGTCTTCAGGTCGTTCATCTCCTTCCTTTACTGGCAAACAGCGTCCGTGGTTTATTGGCGCCATCTCGTGGACAAACTGAGAACTACAGCAACACACGGGAGGCAGAAACAACATGGCGGCTGCTGGAAGGTGACTGACTTCATGCTAATGTTCGTCAATAAAACTTGAGAACAAATGCTGCTCTCTTCGTCTCACTCAGGAGGCCGTCATCACAGGACGTTTTATATTTTTGTTTAGTCACAAAACGGAGACGTGACAATCGAACATATTGATCTATTGATGGCCACTTTTGATAGCCGTTTTGCTAGTCGTAGTAAGCATATGTTTGTGTCATTAGAAGAACAATAAAGTACAACACATAAGAATTATAAAGTATATAAACTCTCCACATGAAAGAGAAAACGTTATAATTATTAAATAGATTGTGTGTTTTTTTGTCAAAGCCGCTATCATTAAAATAATAATCACGGGATTTTCTGCCCTCTTGAGAGAATTACACCGCTCCGCTACAACAGTTTCCGGTTAGCACTTTCAAAATAAAACTGTTGCCTCCACTGATGTCAATTTAGACAAAATTACATGGAAACGCTTTCCTGTTGGCACTTTCAAATTAAAACTACAATAAATCACAGAATTTCTGTATTGTGATCAAAGTCGTTGCTAGTTGTTTGTGAAATTTTGTGCTCAGTCGCTACGTTCACTCACATCCTGTGCATCTCCTCAGGGCTAAGCCTCCTTAAAACTTAGTGACGCCTCTGGAGCTGGATATATGTAGTCCTGTCAGGATACTAAAGAAGAAAACCAGATTTTTGTTCATCCTTCAAACTGACCATATTTTTCATTGAATCACAACAGAATGATGCATCCACAAGCACTTCAACAGAAACTGTTTTTTTTTTTTTTGTTTTTTTATCAGAGATTATTTCAAAAAGTGAGTGTTTTACTCTGGACAGCAGGAGGGGCGAATGCATATTCATGAGACAGATTATGTTCTCTTGCACTCTGTCACTTCTGCTGGATCCACCTATGACTAAATGCAGACTGGGCGATGAGCTGATCGAAACCAGGTGGCATGATTGCAGCAGCAGGGCAGGTGTGGAGTGGGAGGTAGGCGGATCCAGCAGAGGGGATGGAGAAGAGGAGGGTACAGTAGTACAGATGACATACACCAAAAATGTCACAATGTTGGCCTTGTGACAGTTCCTGTATCATAGCTGAACCCATTCTTGTTTTCCTAGAAACAATGCAGTGATGGGTGGATAAATCTGATGCCACCCTACATTTTTTACATTTTACCTCACGTCTGACTGTCTCCCTTCACCTCACCAGGCTCCATGTGAATTTACCACCATGTTCAGGTATTTATCTCTGTCTTACATGTCTCTGTGATTTTCTTTGTTCATATAAAATACAATGTATAATGTGTACATACACTACTAACAAAAAGTTAAGGATATTTGAAGTTTATGGAAAATGTATGTATGTATGTAACACAACAAAAAAAATGTAATGACTCAGTAATTTGTACAAACTGTCATTGAACCAGGACATTTAGTGGTCCATTCATGGATCTGACACTATAGCAAAGTGCTGTAGAGAACTTTTTCTGAGCAGTGTGTGTACATATTGTAAGATGATCTGGCTTGTATTTCTTCATTTATCCAATCATTTTAAATGAACACTGTAATAACCTGTAGAATTACATTGTCAAGATCTGTGTTGATATTTAGTATATTAGTACATCATTTATGCTAAATAACATTAAACATTAAATTGGATTAAAATCACAAAAAAAAACATAGTCAAAGTTTCATCCAGGCCACCTGATGCCTTTTGTCCAACTATAGACTGTGCAGATGAATGATAATGTTCAACACAAACACTGAGCTTCTTATAACAATGCATGTTTCACAAGAACAAAAAGGAGTACCTTTGTCATACCGTTGGCTTTTCCTAAAATCCTGTTTGACAATAACTTATCTTTATCATTAATTATGGATCACTGTGAACACAAGAACAAACAAAAAAGATATAAATTAAGCTGAAGTAAACATTAAATAACATTAAAGATTACTGTCAAATATATCTATTTGTAGAATGTGTATGTAGACAATGTATTACACAAATACTGAGATTCTTGTCTCCTTCAGTCCTGTGTACTTTTTTTCATAGTTGTAGCTGTAATCAAACTCCTTTTATGCAACAACAGGGTTTGTGGTCCAGGAAACCCAAGCATAGACTAACTCTCTCTACCGGCTAAGCCAAAGTCAATAGTCAGACTTCCAATAGGTACGTGGTTCGCTTTCAAAGGGTGCTTTTGTTACAGCACTCTTGGCTTAAATGAAAATCTAGTTTGACAGGTTTTCTATCACACAGTAAACACAGACTCACTAATTCAGCTGAATATTTCATTGTAGCTGCGGTAAATATCATCAAGTGAACAAATACAAGAAGAGAGAGTTAAAATCATCCGTGATTTTCATACAGGATAGTTTAGTTGTTTGTTTTGTTTTGTTTTTGCAACATTAGCAGTAAAAAAAAAAAAAAAATCACAAAACATGAATTGACATCATATTTATACAATGCAAAGTGTTTTGTTTGTCTTAATCTATCTTACTGATAATCACGGTTTATTTACCTGAAACCTTTTTTTGAATTTTAAGGAAAAGATATGTCATTGCAACATTGCAAGCTTTCGTCTTGTTTGGAAGTCTCATGGTCATTTACCTCCTTAATGATGCCGAAGATGTGAGAAAAGACAACAGTAAAATAAGACAACCACCCACCAAACACAACCCCAGCGTGTTCTCCTGGATGTCAACATGTCAACAAAATATATCCGCCGCTAACACTGCAGACTTCCACTCTTTTCCTGATACAATGAAAGACTTTCTCTACTATCAACACTGCCGCCATTTCCCCTTGTTACTGGACCTTCCTGACAAATGTGGAGGAGTTGATAAATCAGCAGAAGTGTTTCTTCTGCTCGTCATTAAAAGCACCCCTGAGAACTATGACCGTCGAGAGGTGCTGCGCAAAACCTGGGCTAACGAGAGGTTACACAAGGGTGTGTGGATCCGAAGGATCTTCATCTCAGGAACAACAGATTCTGGTTTTGAGAAAGACAGACTGAACAAACTGCTCGAGCTGGAACAGCGTGAGTACAATGACATCCTTCAGTGGGACTTCAGAGACGCATTCTTCAACCTCACCTTGAAGCAAGTACTCTTCCTGGAATGGATGGAAAAAAACTGTCCAAATGTTCGCTTCCTGTTCAACGGTGATGATGACGTCTTTGCCAACACAGACAACATGGTGGAGTATCTCCATGATCTCAAAGATAATAATGGAAGTGAACACCTTTTCACTGGCCAACTCATCGAGAATACGGGGCCTGTCAGATACCCAGAGAGCAAGTATTTTGTCCCAGTCCAGGTGCAGAAGTCAGACTTATATCTTCCTTACTGTGGTGGTGGTGGCTTCCTCTTGTCTGGTTATACAGCTTTGGTCATATACAAAATGTCTCACTCTATTGCCCTTCACCCCATTGATGATGTTTACATGGGGATGTGTCTGGCTAAAGCAGGACTTCGTCCTGCTCTCCATACAGGAATGATGATGCAAGGTCTTTACGTTCCCTCCAAGAAACTAGATGGATACGACCCTTGCTTCTACAAAAACATTTTAGTGGTACACAGATTCCTTTCAGCTCGCATGTATTATATGTGGCAAAGAATACATGATCCTGATCTGAAATGTGGCAGCACCAAACTGTAACTTACAGCTGGCAGCACTTTGCTCGATGATGATTTGGTTTGGACTGTTTTTCTTCTACTGTCAGTACTGCCGGTTGTTGTTGTGACCTCAGGATAACTGAACACGGGTTTTTCTGCTCATGTTAATGTTGGACAGAGTAGTATGTCAGGTCACGACATCTCATCATGTTTCTCTGTGGGTGGACTTACTTACCTTAATGATGACTGTATGTGGGAGAGTGTGTTTTGTATATTCCATATTTATAGAATTGTCGGCTGTGTTGTGTAATTGTCAATCAAATCATGTCCACAGCAATTGTCACCAAGGTACCACAGGTAAGCACCAAATGATGGAGTTTGCTTATTGATTTATTAGATATTTACTGTTTTTAAATAGACAAAAAGAACAATACTGAACTTGGTGCAGGGCTTTAAGGTACACTGTGGTGTACATGTGGTGCATATGTTTTGTCCATAAATTATTTCTCAGGGTTTCTAAAAAACTAATGTTGTACTGTTACTTAATCTTCTGCTTCAGTGAATAAGTTTACTGTTTTCTCTCATTTAAAGGGTCTGTTTTGTATAGCCTGTATATTCCTGTTAGAACATTATTCAGAGAGAGATTAATGTGTGTTTTTGTTCCTTACATCAGAGCTCTTCACTGCTTGCATAAATAAAGATACCTTGCAAAGTGTTTATGTATTGTTTATGATTTTACACATTTACACAGAGTGGATTTTAAGATCTTACTGATTCCTTTTAAAGCCCTGAGAGGCCTCAAAGTTATTTAGATGATGTGTATAGAGTAACACAATTGTGCCATCTTGTGTCCAGAATATCTTAATACATATGTTTGAGCATAAGTGATGGATTAAAAACATCCAGTGTGTTGCGAGGGGAAAAAGCCTTTGAGTACTTTATTAGCTACATGTATCTAATGGCAGGTCAGAGCACATCCAGATGTTAGTATGAAATAAAAGTGACCTGAAGAGCTGCAGACCACAGGCTTCACTTTTCCTGTTCACACACTCATGTGCAGCATACAGTCAGATCACAGTCGCTCACAGACTGATGGAAACATATCATTACTGCCTGACTTCTTTTTTAAAACACAGCAGTTTCTTTTGCTGCCCCTGTTTTGGAAGTTTTCTCCACAACACCCCCAGAAGTTTGATTAACCAGGTGTCACGTGCAGAATGAACAATGATTAACACTGACAGTCAAATTCTGAAATTTTCAGAATTGGAAAAAGGTTTATTGCCAAGTACGATTTTTCACATACAAGGAATTTGTTTTGGTGTCAATGGTACAAAACAAAAACTCTCTAACAAATATCAGGAGAAACACTGTTAAAGGAAACCAGATGTGGACATCATTCGAAGGACAACCAAAGATGAAGGAAGTGTGTTTGTGTGTGTGTGTGTGCGTGTGTGTGTGTGTGTGTGTTTGTGTGTGTGTGTGCGCGCGCGTGTGTGCATGTGTGTCGCTGGGTGTGGCCTAGAATCACCATCTCACCCGTCTGATTACCTCACCACCTGTTCCCCATTCACAATCAACTACTGCAGTATAACTGACCAGCTGTTCCACCCCCAAGAGTTTTATGTTCAACACTGTTCCAACTTTGCTCCTTTGTGATAGTTTTCTTACTTTGTGATGCAGGATTGGTTAGCTGGCACACCAATGATTCAGCTACATGCTACAAGCTGTCTGACTAACTTGCAGTGTTATCTTTAACAGTTACAACTCAGCTCAAAGTCTTGAGTCTTGTAAAACTACAGTGAATTCTGTTCAACCAACAAAATGATCTGTGTCTATCCAATTTTCAGTTTCAGCATTTAGAAGTTCATCTAAATACGAAGTTTCAAAGCTGTGAACATCGTCAGACTGTGTGACAATGTTTTGGTTAAAAGAGTCTTTGTGATCTGTGTGTGCATCTGTCCAACAAGTCAAGTCATGTGTGCATTCTGCAGGAGTCAGGAACAGGGCATTATTTAAATCAGAAGTCATGCCAATGTTGCATAACAGGTAGCTCTGCATATTATTATGTGATCGGTGGAGCTTTCCCTCCCTCCTCTGCCTGTTTGGTCACACCTCCCCAGTTAGTGATTCCCAACAGGTGAAGTTAGATTCCTGGTTCCCTGTGTAACTTTAGGTTCTGACTCCACACGCGTCTAGTCAAGGTATGTTTTTTTTGTTTTTCCATTGAAGATATTGCTGGCACATGTACTCCACACCATGCTTGCATCTGTACAGGTGCAGGATGGAGCACGAAAGGGGACTAGTCACAGTGCTCCCTTCCGCCTTGTCTGTGCAGCGCTCACCATGTGTGGGTGTATAATGTGCAGTTCTCTTTGTTAAGTTGTTTTCGTTTCTTTCGTAAACCAACTTGAGTTAGTTATATTCAATCCCAGTACAGGTGGGCTGGTCACGGGTTCACAGGTGGTGGCTCACTAGGTGGAGGGCTTCCTCACTCTGTTTCATTTGCATGCTTAATATTTGATGTGTTCCAATCTGTGTGTCTTTTCCTGGTACCCGGTGGTGGCCCCTCTCCCCTTCACTCCTGTAGGCCTCCCTGATCCTGTCACTCTGTACTGGTCAAATACAGCATCTGCATCCCCTTTTTTTTATCATATAGAGTATATTTTGTGATATATTATTTTTAAGCTGAGTATTTAACATAAAAAATGTCTAAATAAAACCTGAGCATTGTTCAACAACTAGAAATTCACCTGTGTCACCTGCTCCGTTTTCTTGAAACATAAGAACCTGTGTTCAGTGTGGTTACTGCAGACTGTTTGGACGCAGAGGACGACACATCAGACGCTGGTGTAGTGAGCTTTTAGCAGCTTTTTTCCCAGCAAACTTCCCCACTGTGGAAAGACGTGTGTGTGTGTGTGTGTGTATTTGTATGTATGGTGATACATTACATAGAAAACATAATTGTTGCAGCTGTGTTTGTCTTTAATGACAAAACACGCAATTTCAGGATGTATTGCAGTTTTATTTTGAAAGTGCTAAATAGTTGTGTCTGCCTTGACACTAGTGCAGTGGCGTAGAGCTCTGATAAAAAACATTTTGGTCCACCGTTATTTACATTATGAGGTAACAACCAAACCATCTCCATGGCAACAAAGGAGAGAGACACCGTTTTCAGTTTTTTACATACTTTGAGGGAATCGGGTGCATAATAAAACATTAACAAAACAAGACAGTATTTGGAATAAAGAATGATATAAAGAACAAACTGCTTTGACTCTGCTGTGATAGAAGACAGGAAAAGGGCATCGTTCACCACCAGTTACATCAAGTTGGATAAATGTTCATAGAAGGAAATGCCTACTTTTTTCTCCCTTCCTTATCAGAGGAGCTGTAGATTATCATCAACTTACTGCATGTCATCACTCAGCATATTTACTGCAGACTGTTTGGACGCAGAGGACAACACATCAGACGCTGGTGTAGTGAACTCATTCAGGTGTTGCAGCTTTCAAAGGTAAATTTTGTGACATTTTTTCTTCTATGTAGAGAAGATAAAAACTTCCACTTGCAGTTGTCGTGATATCACTTAAACAATGTTTGTAGATATTAAAAAACCTTTAACCTGATCTCTCAAACAACAGGTTTCACTGTGAAGGATGGAAGATTTACACATGAACAACACCTCACAGGACTACAGCTTTAACTACAGCAACATCTATGACTATGGTTATGACAGCAACAACACCTACGACAATGATGTTTATACAAATGTTGAGTTCGTCCTACATGTGGTGACATACATAATCATCGGTGTCGGCCTTCCTTTGATCCTCGTGGCCATCTATGCTCTTTATTGTCAGGTATGTACATTATGACTGAAATGTATTTATTTATTTTATTCTGATTTATTTATTTGTGTCGTACAGTCTGTCTGTAAAGAATCTTGATCTGGGTTGTGGTCTAGTCGTCAGGAGGCTGGGGTGAAGTGTTGTAATGACCTTTACAAAGTTTAGCTGCAGCCTGTAGTGATTTTACACTTCATTGATGGTCAAGTTTAATGAACACAGACCAAAACTCCCCGTCCACTATTTGTTCATATTACAGAAATCAAATATTGTGTCATTAATAACAGACTAATTGTTTCATTTTTGTTTCTAATAATCTGGTTTTAGTCACATGTAAGCTCATATTTAATGTTTCTTTTCACCACCACTCTTCTAAATATTATTTGCATTATGTTTACGCCTCGCAGGTGAGAAATGGTCAAGTTGCTCCGATCTACGTCATCAACCTTCTCATCACTGACATCATTCAGCTCTGCTGCTTGACTGTTGAAGTGGCAGCACCTGAAGATTGGAATATAAGAATTGCATTTATCATTTACGCTTACATTCTGCTGACCAGTGTTGGCTTCATGGTGTGTATCTCCCTGGAAAGGTAACTATCTGTCTATCCAGTCTGTGTGTAGCTTCTGTGTCTGATCATTATATTACTTTATAATTCTGAAGCTCCTCAAAGACTATGTGTCCATCTTGTATTACAGGTATTTGGCCATCACCTGTCCACTGTGGTACCGCTTCAGACGAACCATCAAGATCCCTGTGGTGGTCTGTGTCGTGGTCTGGATCTTTTCTCTTGTCTTTCTCCTCATTTTACATTCTTGGATTAATCCTGAAGTCACAGACATCGCCATTGCTGTCTACCTCCTCCTTCCCCTCCCACTGTTCATATTCTTCCTGGGTGGGACCCTCAAAGCTCTGTCTGCCAGCACTGTCCCCTCTGATGAAAAACGAAGAATTCTGGGAGTTTTGGTTCTGGTGCTGCTGATTTACACACTGCTGTTCCTGCCCATAATCATTTTGTTATTGTCAGTGGAAGCAAGAAAGAACTTTATCTTTGAGATTCTGTCTTATGTGTTTCTCAGGTCGAGTCCTCTTGCAGACTTAATGCTGTATGTGTTCATGAGGAAAGGGGTCATAGACAAGCTTTTGGCCTCTGTGTGTTGTTGCAGAATGGACAGCAATGATATCAGCAGATCATCAGGAAATGATGACAACATTCACACAGTCAGCTCTGTGTAGGCAGAGAAAGAGGGATAGAGGTAGTACCTCCACTGTCATGTTGAGCAGGTTGAGCTCCATGACCCCTCCTCTCTCTATTAATAGCCTCAGACAGTTTTCTTGTATGTGGTCTGGTTCTAAATTACCAAAGGTACATGCCAAATGATGGAGTTTGCTTATTGATTTATTAGATATTTACTGTTTTTAAATACTGAACTTGGTGCAGGGCTATAAGGTACACTGTGGTGTACATGTGGTGCATATGTTTTGTCCATAAATTATTTCTCAGGGTTTCAAAAAAACTAACGATATATTGTTACTTAATCTTCTGCTTAAGTTAATAAGTTTACTGTTTTCTTTCATTTAAAGGGTCTGTTTTGTATAGCCTGTATATTCCTGTTAGAACATTATTCTATATATGCACACACTCACTCATGTGTGCAGCATACAGTCAGATCACAGTCGCTCACAGACTGATGGAAACATATCATTACTGCCTGACTTCTTTTTTAAAACACAGCAGTTTCTTTTGCTGCCCCTGTTTTGGAAGTTTTCTCCACAACACACCCAGAAGTTTGATTAACCAGGTGTCACGTGCAGAATGAACAATGATTAACACTGACAGTCAAATTCTGAAATTTTCAGAATTAGAAAAAGGTTTATTGCCAAGTACGATTTTTCACATACAAGGAATTTGTTTTGGTGTCAATGGTGCATAACAAAAACTCTCTAAAAGATATAAGAAAAAATAAGTGCTAAAAGTATAGACCAAATAAATATATATACACAATATGTTTTAAAATATAAAGTACAGTATGCTGTGCAGGAATCCATTCATGAAATTTCTGAACACTACAACCTCTCCTTACATTAAAGGTGCTGTGTGTACGATTTGGCTCCATCTAGTGGTGATATTTCCAATTGCATTGAACTCAACAGTCCCCGTCCCTCGCCGTCCACTATTGTTCATATTACAGAAATCAATTTTGTTCATTAATAACAGACTAATTGTTTGTTGTTTTTAATAATCTGGTTATGGTCACATGTAAGCCCACATATAATGTCAGAATGCGTCATATCTGTGGCTGAAAAAACAGCTGCAAAAGCTGCAGTAAATCTGCTCCTTAGTCTTGTTACTGCAGTGATTGGCCAGTGTGTCATATCTGATATTTCTGACAGCACAAATGAGAGTTTGATGAAAAATGCATAAATGTCTCTGACTGCAAGAAGAAATATTTGGGAGGAGGTGGAGTTCACATGTTTACAACTACTTGTTCACTTTTACCAAAGTTTTCCTGCAGGTGAGAAATGGTCATGTTGCTCCGATCTACGTCATCAACCTTCTCATCACTGACCTCATTCAGATCTGCTGCATAATCTATTGGCCGACAGCACCTGTTGGATATACATTATATTGTACTTTCCAAGTGTTATTAACCACCCAGCCACTCCCACTCGTGAACTTGAATAAAATATACACAGCTATGTTTTCATTAGTGTATTATCACCTGCAAATAAATACTGTTTTGGTACCTTAGAATGAGACTGTTATATGTACAGACACCAGACACAGATGAGACGGGACTTTCTTCGTCTAGAAGCTTTATTGATAATTGTTTACATCTCACAATGCATTCCACAAACACGGCTCCCAGCTGGAAGCTTTTTATCGTCACAATTGAAGTATGAAGTTTATCATTCACAATTATACTTGCATAACAAACAAAATGCTCAAAGGTTTCCCAAAGTCACATCAAGTTGCAACTTTATTAAGATATTGGCTCCACAGACAGTATGGTTATTTTTTTCTTTAAATCCCATTTCATTTTTTTTTTTACTTTTTAAATATTTTATCATGTGGATGAATGTAAACGTGTTTCTTCCAGAGTTTTTCATTACTAGACAGCTGCAATGACATGGAAATAACAACTTGTATGTAATTAATGTGTTTTATTTGTCTGGCAAAGGTTTTCTAGATGTTTCTAGCTAGAGTTACTCAGAAGCAATGAAGTTTTTAAATGGTAATACAAGCCCCCACCCCCTCCCCGACCTCCCCTCCGCTGCCTCATCAGGAGTCAAAGACGTCGACGTTCACAAATTCGTCACATCGAGGCGAAACCACGCAGCAGGTAACCGAGTAAACGAGCTCAAAGCTTGAGGGACACAACAGTAAAATCACAAAATGTTTCTAACTCAGTAATCATAGCAAAAAAAGAAGAAAAACTACAAATGAGGTGCTGCTCGCCGCTCGCTCTCGTCTTTCTCAAAAAACAGCAGGCGAAGAAAGAAATATCTCTCCGCTCGGCTCGACTGCAGGCAGGGAAACGAGAGAAGAAAAAAAAAAAAAACGACCACCGAAGGAGCCTCTGAACTCTCGCTGGGTGGGAAGAGGGAGGGGTGATTCAAAGTTAAAAATGCGTTTTCTGTGAGTTTCGCAGAAACAAACATTTTGTAACTCGATTTAAAATAAAAGTTCAGTATCGTCAAGCAGACCTCGGTGTCGTTGTGAACCTCAGCTGAACTCCGACCTGCTTCAACTTTTTGCAGAAAACAAAACAAAAAGGAATTCTGAACAGGAACAAAAAAAGTGTTTTTATTATTTTGACAAATAAAGTTAGAAGGGCTGCATCCTCGCCAGATCCCTCCTCTCCTCCTCCAGCCTTCCTTCATATTCATCCCACCTCCCACCACCCAGACACTCCCTCCCTCCCCCCTCCAACCATTTTCCTCTCAGGACTTCCTGAATCCAACCTTCGACTTATCGTTGCTTCACTCCGTCTTGCGTTTCATCCCGGGTACCTTCGCCTGGATCCTGCAGGACGACAGGAGATGAGGTTACAAGCAAATATAAAAAACCAAAACCTTATGAAATGTTAAAGTTAAATCATTGTTTGTAGTTTTTCACAAACACTAAAAATCTAAAATCTTTCCATGTGACAGTTTTAAATAACAGACCATGATCAGTCCTGCCAAGAAAAGAAAAAGAATGAATGAAAAAGAGTCAAAAAGTAACTTGTCCTTAATAATTTACAGTTTTTAATCTTTCATAATTCAGTCAGTTTGTTTTCTTTTCTTGACAGACAGCTGTCATTCCTTCCATTCGGTTCAGTGTGTGCTGGCTGTTAAAACAGATTAAAGCTCTGTGTCGTCTCCTCTTACTCTCTGATGTCTTAGTTATCGGTTATAAATATCACACGTTTAAAGACGGTAACAGACCCGGACCGACTGTGTGCCATCAGTCATCACGCACAAAGCAGATGACCGCACAGGATCACGTGATCAGCTGCAATGAAAAACTAAAGATATCAGAGAGTCTGAGGAGATCAATAACACTGATCATATCTGTCAAGGGTTTAAGGGTTGTCAATTAGCTTATGATTCAAGCTCAGGATGAGCCAAATGTTCTTGATCAGACACCAGACGATCTCAAGTTGTATATAATAAAAGGGAAGGTCGAAAGTTTAAGTTCAATAACAACTTTATATTAACATTAAGTGCTGAGAAAGGGAAATACGCTGAAAACTGGACAAGTGAATTAAGTATCAATATTTGAGATGAATGAATGGATAAAACATCTTCACGTCTGGAAAGAACAGATAAGACACTTGATGACAAGGAAGTGGGTAGGAAGTTTAAAGCTGAAACAAGACGAATATCTGGAATTTGTGACAGACATGGATAATGTTTGCATGTCAACGACAGGACAGGTCAATGAAGTAGTGGACACGACACAGAAGCTGGTTTTAAGGTGATATCGCATGAGCATGAAACTATTTACTTACTTTCCAATGACGTCTTTGACCTGGTTGTTGACCAGAGCCAGGTAGTGGTCAATCTGAGCCTGGAGAAACAGACAGACAGAGTCACTAACAGTCGGTGTGCAGGGAGGATGGAGCGTCAACATCATCAGAAAAATCTGTTTAAAGATGCGTACTAGATGGCATCAAATCTCCAATCAGAAAAATACAATACAATACAAATACTCGTTACAGGTAAAAGTCCTGCATTCAAAACATCCAAGTACAATCCCCAGCTTCTCCAGTCTGTATGTTGAAGTGTCCTTGAGCAAGATACCCAACCCCAAAACTGCTGCACCATCAGTGTATGAATGTGTTACAGTCACTTTTAGTTATATTTAGGTGTTAAATAAAATAAAGATAAACTGAATCTAAAAATGTTTGTCTGACGTCATAAAAAATAAAGAATACTGCTCTGTCATGTTAACTATTAAAGGAAATGTTGAACCATCATTAAGGCTGGTTGTTACCTGGTGTTTCTCGTAGATGATCGGGCAACTGAACACTCCAATCAGACCTGAAGAAGAAAAGGAAAACTCTGAATAAACGTTCATGAGACATGAGTTTGATGAAGCCAAAGTAAGACGCGTTCATATCGTCCACACTTTAAATGAAGCGTTTCCTCACCCAGAATAAGAAGAGTGAGCCCGTTGAACAAGGCACCGACGTAGGTCAGGATCCACATCAACACAGCAAACTACAGCGAGAGAGAGGACACAAAGGAGGATATATTTAAAATATAAGAAGACATTAAATGTTTAAGTGGTCAAAGGTCATAACTGCAGTATTTAATAAGCAACTAATCGATGCCGTTATGTGGAGCACAGTTCTTTCCTGTGACACTTGAATGAAAGAAGAGAAATAAACAGCTCTGGATCAATACAGATGAGTTTTGGCTCTCAGGAATCAAAGTTTCTGCTCATCTTTCTTCGTGAATGAACCAACACTTTTTAGAGCAGATCAAAAACTGACAGGAGTCGTCTCAGATGGATCGATCCGTCTATAAACACACAGGAATAACTCTGGGCTCCGAGCCGGGAGAAGTACGTAACAATTTATGACACTAAATCAAGTTTTCTGGTTTTCACTCTGATATCCTCCGGCTGCTCTGCCTCAACTCCAGTTTCCTGATGGACTTTGAAGTAAACTGCAAGTAAACTGTAGCTGCTGTTAGCTGCAGTGCACCGGGGGAGGCTGACAGGGAGCAGAGCCAGTGTCATGCCAGAACTGGAGCTGGGCAAGCGGGCAATGTAACCTTGGCTCAGCAGCCTCTGTGGACATAATGACAGATGTGAACAACGAAAGCTAAGAAGAGAAAAGGCCATGGCACAAAGTCATGGGACTGATTTTAGTCGTTGCAGGGAGCTGCAATATAATGCGCCGTTTTCTCCTCATGTTAGTGATGAACATGAAAACAGTCTGAGCCAAAATTGCGGCCAGAGAGAAGAAACCTAACACAGTTACACGATCAGATTGCTGACTGGAGGTTGTGAGGCAGATCAAATCTGTGTGACATTTTAATGACCTGCTTGGTGTGGCTGTGAATTCTCAGGATAACTGGAAACGAACACGTCTGTAATCTGCTGAGAAATGTGAAAACATCTGAGGCTCAAACTTCCTCCTGATCTGATTGTGACTTTTTTACCCTCTTATGGAATTTCTTCTGGTCTAACTCTGCTGCGCTTCTCTCTCGGATGAACTGAGTGCAGATCTGTATTTGGACTGCAGGTCAGAGGTTCAGGAAGGTGATGACAGGTTTCTGACAGCTGCAGAGCTCACAGTGCGGCTGGACTGAGGTTTCCTCTATTAACACACTGTAGGTGCGACTGATTAACACAGCTGAGCCTTCAGAGAGCACAGCCTGTAAGGACAGCTGGTCCACATCGTGTACAGGAGATTGCCAAATTAAAAGTACAACAACAGAGTAAAGGTTAGGACAAAGAAGAAGAGTAATAATCCACAAACATGGACACCAAACAGCAGCAGCTATTTTTATGCAGCTACATCTGTGCTGGAAAGGACCAAAGATATCCGTGATGGAGGCGAGTAGGACTGCAGAGTCCACAAAGGGAGGGAGACTTAATCTCCTATCAAACCCTGTATTTGTGACTTTTAACTAGTTTTTCTGTGTTAAAAATGTCTTTAAATACTCCTTCACCAGCCTGTGTCTCTTTACTTTATATTAACGTATATCTGTAATCATTTCTGGATCCAATTAGCACAAACTCAAGTCTTACTCACCTTGATGGAGTCGACCAGGTCCTCGACCAGGAACAGGCGCCTTAATTCACAGATGGTCTTGTTGATTTTGGCCAGAGCAATGTCGCTGTACTTGTGGACCATGTCCTCAGACAGTGCCACCTCCTGGTCCAGGTACTGCCTGTGAGGGTGGGCAGAAGGTGAGCAGGGTTAGATACAGAGCAGAAGGTGACGATGAGGATGACACCAACATGTACGAAACACTGAATCCTTGTTTTTATTCCCACACATCACTGCAGTGATTAGATTCAATAATGTGACTGTTTTGAGTCCAAATTCTGATTTCACTTCTCAGATCTGAATATTTTTTCCTGACAGTTTAATGACCAAACAACCAATCGATAATAATCAATAATAAAAATAACCGTTAGCTGCAGCCATAACCTCTAAAATTACTTTTAAAAAAAGTAACTTTGAGTGACTTTGAGTTTGTTTGACTTCTTTCATTGTTTCATCTTATGTTGATCTGAGCTAACTGGCCTCTGACAGGCTGTGAGGTCAGCTTCCAGACCAGCAGGTGAAAACACAGTAAGAAGGTTTTGTGCACGAGCCAGAGGGGAGGATGAACCAATGAGTAATGTCACGACGTGACGTCACACATATGCTGTCCATTCTTTATACGGTCGTTGGTTTCTTTGTGTTGTTGTTGTCATGGCTTAAAAGGTTATTTTTTATTCTAATCTGGGCCCAAGACATCATGACATCAGCAGACAGATGAAACCGCCTGCAGCGCTGACTGGGGTTAATCAGGTCATTGATTAAATTCATGAAACCAGACGCCTTCAAATATTTGATTTTATATCCCACAATTCTCTTTCCTTGTATCGATATTCTGCTTTCCTTTTGTACTAATCACAGACAGATGAACTTCCTCTTGCAGGTACTCACTTGAATGGGTGTCCCTCATCTGACTTCTGGATGGCCTGCAGGATGCCTTTGTATATCCTGAAGCAGATGGTGACTGAGAGCAGAGCCAGGCCGATGTAGGAGGACACGCTCACGATGCTGCACACCATAAGGGAGAGGAGGAGCAGCAGGGAGGCGCCGAACACCACTCCCGTGGTCTTGACATCGCGCCAGTAGAGGAGATCCACCACTACAGGAGGAGGAGGAAGAGGAGGAGGAAGAGGAGGAGTGAAGGTTAGTGTGATCATCCAGAGAGAAGTGACTGAGCTCCAGTTTGTGTGTGGAAGCTGTGAAGCATTTGTGATTTTTAGTACTGCAGTAGCTAACCTTAAAAAATAACTAAATGTTTACTGAATCATCCTGAGGAGTACACAAGACAGACAGTTGTGAAAATAACTCATGACGGCATCTGCAAGAATCCACCTCACCTGAATGAAAACAAGTAATGAAGTCTAATCAGGAGAGCATACCTGCATATTTAGGTCATTTACTAACCGGACAAAAAAAGAGCAATGTAAACCCAAAACCCCAGAAAGATTACCATTAAAGTGCCGGTTCAATGGACAGTATCAGTGAGAGTAAAAGTTACATAATGCAGCTTTATCTCTCAAATAATTGATTAGGACATTCCTTGAAATTTGCATGATCAGAGGGCAAATCCAAGGAGCCTGGATCAGTGAATGTGATTCTTTATCAAACATTGAGAAACGTTCAGAAATCATGAGACGGTTGTGGAGACAGTGATTGGGAGTAAAGATAAAAACTAATTCAATTAGTTTTGGTCCAGACATGTAAGAGAACCGTGTTTGTTTCAGATCAATCCTCCCTGAAGTCACTTTAACCTCACGCCAATTCTTCTTGTTAAACTGGTTCAATTTTCTGCTTCAGTTCTCAGCCGCCTGCTGCTGCATGTGACTGTACGGAGGCACTGAACCCTGTGCTGCAGCTCCACTCCAGGTCGGAGGTTAAAACCCTTCAGGAGGAAACTCACTGCAGCTTCTGACTCTCAGACCTCTTCCCCCTTTGTGACTTTTTGGACTTTAAAACACAATAGCACCACCAGACTCCAGCAGACACATTGGAGGTCAGCTGAAAAAATATGTTGTCTCTCATCTTCCTGTCTATGTTAAGAATCGCTGCTTCCTGTCCTGCGGTCCTGAGGTTTTGATGAACAAAACGGCTGCTCACGACTGTATTGTGGACTTTTTCCTGCAGTGCGACACGTACTTCCAGTTTGGCAGCATTTCACAGACAAATGTGGTGAAATGGAGAGCAGCAAACTGCATTAAAAAAAAACTATTAATCATGTCATATTTAATGAAATGTCAGCCACTCCATTACTAGCATGGCTTTTGCACTGCCAGGGCATCAACGCTGTGTATCTCAGATACAGTTAGTGTTGAAGTTCAGAACATATGAATCTTTGATAATGTCAATTTTGTCCATCAATCACACCGATAATAATATGACGCTAATCATGGAATTAAAAGGTTCTGGGTCTCGCTGGGAGCGCCGTCGCTCTCTGAGGAGACAAATCAGATAAACGGGTGGGTGCTGGGTGCTGGGTGAAGGGGGTCACACTCTGCTGGGAGACAGCTGAGCTCATGATCTGGGTCCTGCACCGAGCACGCTTATATTTCACCAGGGAATTCCAGGCAGGTCAGTGGACAATATTAGAAGTCCTTGGTTTTTCCTCCAGACTCTGATGTCGCTCTCAGCTGATACATGCTGCACTAACTAGTACATGATCACAAATCACTGAAGAAGTAGTAAGTCTTGCTGATGAGCATTAAAATCTATGCTGAGGCTGCAGGCCGACGCTCTGTACAGAGAGACAATGGCAGGTGCAGGTGCAGTGAGCCATGTTGCTTAGCACCGCAGACTGACTGAAAGGCCACCGTGTGTTTGGCAGCTGACCAAAGCATTTAACAGCCAATAAAAGAGCTTGTGCGGCTCAAAACCTCAAATCAGATCTACTGCAACAAGTTGCTGCTGAGCGGAGAAATCGGGCTGCCTCGGCTGCACCTGTTCAACATTGACACAAAACAGACGTGAGACGCTCACTCATGAAAGATAAAGTGGCAGGTCAATCAGACAAAATGGATAAACTGTGAATGACTTAAGTAATTTATCAACATAAAAATGCTGAATTCTGCTCTTCAAACATCAAACGTCTTGCTGGGCTTTAATTAATCACTTTCATTATCTTAAGTCTGCAGACTACTTGTGTAAGAGCTAAAATGATCGATCAATCCGCACGTATCTTTCAAATGCTTCAGTTGGTTTGCAAGCAAATACAGCACATATTTGTTATTTGTTGACTTTGGGTTCTCAAATGTGATGTATTGCCTTTCTTGGTCACAAAAAACTAAATATCTGAAGATGTCCTTTGGCACTCTATTTTTTGTTAGTTGCTCCCCTATTTAACACAGAGACCTGCAGAGAACATGCACCGGAGGCACCTGTAAGACATCATACATCATATCCATCATAAATGTGTGTTAACCATTAGTCGGTAACCTTTTCTGCACAGGTGATGCTCATAGACAATCACACAAACAACAGATCTTAGTGCAGCTGCTGTTTTATGAGACAAACTACAGATCCGGTGCCTTCCGCTGACTCCAGAGCAGCTCAGAGGGTTATTTCCCCTGAAGAGACAACGCCTGGCTCCCTGGAGGTTATTCAGACGTTAAACTCATTTGATATATGATGAATATTCGGGAAGCTTCACGCTTATTGCGCGCAGCGGGGTGCAAACGTGGGCGTGGGCAGCTGGTTAGCAGCGTTAGCTGACAGCTAGCTGTCCCCTCGTTATCTTACCGCTCAGGATGCTAACAGCAGCAGCTGTGGTCGGTTGTTACAGAGAGCCATTGTCTGGATGTAAAGACACAGACCGAAAGGCCAGCGTAAGAGAAGGAGGCGAAGGGAAAAGAAGGAGGAGGGGAGTCCACGGTCCAAATGTGGCTGCCTGGCTACATATGGTAGCAGGCGTGCTAGCGTCGCCGGAGTCCGGCTAAAAATAGACCCCGCATCAGAGTAGCTAAACCACGGCTATGTTTAATCAGCAGCCCGGTCCCCCCTCTCTGTCTCTTCAACATGGTCACTATCCCCGAAGCCTTTTAATATCCTCCTCCCGGGAAGACAGCTCTCCCGTCTTGACAGTCCTCACCGCGGGGGGACAAAACGTCAAACTGTCCGGCATGACCTCCGCAAGCAGGCGGCCCGATCCCCTCCCAACTCAACCGTCCCCCCGGGCCTGAGCTGCCCACAGTCCCGGTGTGCTCATGCAAAATACATAAACGGGACATAAGCGTACGCAAATGCGTTACGTAAAAGAGACGAGAGGTGGTCGGTAAACAAAAGATTAGGACCAGACTAACCCTGTTTGGCGTCCATCTTGAACCTCGGCTAAGCATGCAGCAGCAGCACGGCGGCTCCGCCTGGCTGACGACGGGAGAGAGGGGGAGAGAGACACGCATGCGCAGCTTGAGCTGACGACTGAGGACTACAAATGTAGTTTTAATTTTTAAATGAAAGATAACGGGACAGCGCGGAGTGAAAAATTAGATGAAAATGCTATTTAGCCGATATGAACAAATAAATAGTAATAATAAAAACCTTTCACCACGTATCTTAATTCTATTAAAACCGCGTTATATTTATATATAAAGTGGAATTATATTTATATATATATAAAGTGGCTTTAGTATTATCTGTTGATTTAGATCATATATGTAATATTACACACACATATATGTATGACGTACATTAACAATGTGGGTCATTCTTAAATATAGTCAATCTTTAAAGCATGAATGAATGAATTCAGGGTGCTGTTCAATGTCCAAAGATCAATCATAGCAGACAGGCGTGTGCTGTACTGAGTAAATGTGTGAAAGGCCATTTGTTATCATGAAGAAACAGGGTTTTCTAATGAGGATCATGACAGCAGCAGCAGGAGGAAGAAGAGGGTGGAGATGTGTTGCATAACTGAGCTGTAAAATGACAAGCAGCTCCAGAAATGGCAAGCAGAAGAGATAAAAGTGAGGAATTGAAATCCAGCCCACTGCAACGGAAAAAAATTGTACATAGTAGCTAAAAATCCATGTATGGCTGTCCAGGAACACCCAGGTGCATGCTCGGAGAGCAATACAAGCATCCTTGGCTCAGTCCACTTGTTCTTTTGGGTGCTAAATGAAGCACTGGACTTGTTTGAACAGCTCCAGGCTGCAGGAGGATCACAACATAAAAAAAAACCTGTGAGACTGGAACAAACGTCTCACCTGCAGGTAAACGGAACAGAAAATCATCTGCATATGAAACATTATCCAAACAAAGACGTTGTTCCTCATGAATGATGCAGACACAGCAGAAATAAATAGGAAATGAAGCCCGACACAAGCTGTGAAATCTTATCACGTATCTTAAAGAATGGAGACAAAGTGGGATGTTAGTTTTCCCACCTCGTCAGCGCTCTCTGGAGGACAAACTGTGTAATGCAAACACTTACTACAATACCTCAAACCTATTTCATCTTACTCATCAGACACCAACATTGATATGTCTGCATTAAGATAATACTGTGACTCTACAAGGCATCACACTACATAGTAGATTAAACACAGAGGGTCCATCATGTTGATCACTCCCTCTGCTTTTAATGTTTGTGTCAATATATAAATGTCAATATTTAATATACATTAATATTTAATAATGATTCTTTTAAATAATGGACAAATAAGCTCTTTTTAAAGCCTAAAATCATGAATTATTGTCAATCAACTTAATTAATTGTCTAATTGTTTCAGCTCTAGTCATAGTTGAGTCATTAAGCCGTCATCAGTGAATCTCTGCTGAATCATCTCATCTGGCAGAAACAAGAAGTAGAGGCGAGCTTCTGTTTTCTAGTCACTCAAGGAAAATCTTTATTTTACTTTAGTGACTAAAACTGGGAAAAACTTTCAAAACTTGCATAAGAAACCACCAAAGTAACTGTGCTACATTCTATTGACTAGTGTAATGCAGATTAGACAAACATGATTACTGAATAGAGTCCAGTCAGTCGTTTTTTTCCCTGATGAACACATGATGACCTCAGGCAGGACGGGAGGGGAAGTCATGAAAAATGTGTGAGAGGTCAAAAAGATGACGGTGTTCCTCATTCCTAATGCAGCTCAGTCTGACATGCAACAAAAAAACGTTTTGTTATTTCACTAATGTTGCAATCACAGTGTCTCTCTCTCTCTCTCACACACACACACACACACACAAATATAAAAAATAAATAAAATATAAAATACTGCTTAGTCACTGTGTGCCTTGGTCTTGTGATGTCACACAAACCCTCCTGACAGACACAGCAGCTTCTTTTAGTCGTGCTGTGAATACGTTCTGAAGCTTCATGGTCTTCACTCAATACCGGCTCGATGTACAGAGCGAGAGCACGCACACACACATACCAAACACACATACAGCACAAAGCCTTCACTGTTGAGGCAGTACAGCAGTATTGCGGATGATGCAACGACGGCAGGACTCATGAAGATCAGCAGACAGAGTGAGATAACATACTAATGCTGACAGTCTATATAAAGTCTATTACAGCCTATATGTGTATATGAGTTATCACTTCATAACAACCAGTACTCAAACATAACAGGACGTGTGTCTGGTTTCACTGTCACCAACAACCTTCCTGTAACTTTAAAATACTACAGGAACAACTTCCTCAAAGGATACCTGTAGTACACGTGATGGTGGACCAGATTCAAAGCAGCAAATATGAGAGTGATTTGACTGTTTATGAAAATGGACGACGAATAATGAAGCCAAAATATTCCACAATACAGAGGTAGCCATCTTGTGCTGGCGAGTCTCTGCAGTCATGATCAGGACTGGGGCCACTAAATCGAGGGCCTGCCCGTACATAAAACCTCCTATTTGATTTGATTTGATTAAATAACTAATCATTTTAAATTATTAGTTTAAAATCAACTATGGATTTGTTTCTTACCAAATGCAGCCTGCATATGTTTGGGTTTTCTCAATGGTGATGCTCTTTGACCTTCTCGTACTGAGGATTTGTTCTTTTAACGGTTCATTTACTGTGGCTTCAAAAAGCATGAAAGTTAGAATCTTTTCATGGTCATTTATGACGAGGTGAAGCCACAAATCGTCATGTGTGAGAAGCTAAAAAGCACTTAAAGAATTAACATGGTACCAGATGATGAAGTGTTCATGACAATAACCTTTAAACTCTAATGAAACGTTAGCCAAGCTGCAGTGAGACTGATTCAAGTGGCAGGAACACAAACCGATGCCTGAACTTCTGAAACTTAACGTTAAAAAACAGGTTTGTTACATGTTAGTTTGGCAAACACACACAGTAAACATGAAGCCTGTGCAAAAACACAAATACACAAAGCTCACTTTGCTTGACTCACTTCCAGCTCATTAGCATATCCCGGCACACTAACCAATCATGAAACTTCCAGCTAACGTCACTCTGCTCACAGATCCCTGCTCCTCTTTACTGTCTACCTTTGGTCACACTGGCTGACTGTCCAAAGGTCCCCTCTGTAGCTGCTGCAGTCGTCCAAGGACGGGACCCGCACACACAGTCCAGAAAAATCTGCAGTCGTGTACCTGCGAGGACTCGGAGCCTCCCCGCAACGCAGAACAACAAAAAGTAGTCCCCACACAAGAAGTTAACATCTTAACTGTCCACAGTCTTATATTTCCATATATGATCTTAACGTGAGTAATATATTCAAATTCAAGACGACATGCGTTTATGGCTGCGTCAAAATCGAATGGAAATGAATTCAAGCGGACATTTTAATCTTTTGTCTCAAAGTTTTCAAGGCTTGTGTGTTTGAAGCAGCGTTGAAAGCCGTTCAGAGACGCGCTGCACCGTTTTATTCTGCAATGTTCAACCACAACGAGTGCGAGTCCATCTGTGTTTAAGCATCAATGTCAAACATCTACGTCCTACAGTCAGCATGAAAGAAGAGCCAATGCAATACAAAGCTGTTTGAGATGCCGTCTCTCCCCGGAGCACCTTGCAGCAGTGAACGGCCTCCGCTCAGGACAGTCAAAGTGTCAAACAAGACAAAGACAGTAAGGTGTAGGTATACCCTGTTCTCTCCAGTGCCTTGCTGCAGGTTCGCACTCCTTTGTGTCCACAGAGTTGTTCTCCATGATGTCCGATCAGCAAACACACATTCCAGACGGAGAGGGACCGACCAGGGGCAGTAAATGTAAACGTGTGTGAGTTAAATGCGTGTCCGGCTGCAGGAGGAGGTGTGTTGGAGAGGAGGAGGAGGAGGAAGAAAGAGGGGGGAGAGGGTGGGAAGAACCCGAGCAAGGTTTCCGCTGAGGGGAGACGACTGCAGCGAACGAATGAACTCCCTCCTGCAGGCGTGCCGTCAGCTGACTGTCTGCTGCCAGTGCTCTGACGCAGCAACTATAAACATCTCGGCCTCACCTCCTCCTCCCTTTCTGCTCAGCGTTTTTGGCATGCTCCCTCTTCCCTCCTCCTCTTCCCCTTTTCTCCCTCTAACTTCCACCCCCCTTTCTCCTTTATGTTTGATTTCACTGCTTTCCCTTTGTCATCCCTCCTCCTTCCTCCAGGTGCTGCCTCAGATCTGCTGACGAAGCAGTGAGACGGAGCCGATGCATGATATGCGTCTGTCCCTGTGACTCGCTCGGTGCTGCTTGGTAAAACACAGTAAATACGACAGCCACAGATCTCTCCGGGAAGATAAACCTGCACGTTTCTTTAAACACAGAGTATGAAAATACTGCAGTTAACCACCAAACTACTCGGTCAACTCAAGCATCAGCCCGGCATTAAACATCTGCCCAGATTCCTGCTCTCGATTCAGTCTGCGACGATTATTTTCACTATTGGTTAATGTGCCGTCTATTGTCACTCTGAAAATACTGGTCATAGTTTCAGAGAAAGAAATGAATATACTTTTGTAGTTTTCTCAAAGTAAAAGTGTCATAAAACCACCATAAAGTCACTCTGTAGCGCTTTCATTCAATAATCAATACTCAGGACCAGAGTGAACTCTGAGCGATGCGCGGTCACCTTCAATGTTGCGGAAACAGAGTTTAAGGGGGAAAAAAAGAAGAATACAACATAATGGTTGGACTTGTGCCAACTTAGCTCATTCTCCAGCTGGTGTCAAGATTTCCGAGTATTCACCCCGTGACTTCCCGACCAGAAATCCACCTTCACATACAAAGACAAATGACTAAGGTTGGTGTTTACGGGCTGGTGTGAAACAAATAGAAATATAACCGTACACATTACTGTTGAGCTCTGAGTGGTAATCACAGACTTCTCCCAGTAGAGGGCAGCTGTCTCACTTTATAAACTACCTCCATGCTTCTTCAAAAAGGACCTCACAGATTCAAACGAAGACCGACAGAAAGAAAACCCTTATCAACAGATATATGGACTGATTACCTGCATGTGCTGGTGTTGAGGATTTTACTACAGGCAGAAGACAGGTCTATAAACGAAGAGATCAGAGGTTCAAGAAAAAAATCTACATTTGAGCTGGAGTGTGTCTCCAATGAGGAGAAACAAACCTGTACTTCATTAAAAAGTTAAAGTTAAAAAGTTAATATTGTCTCATTAACTAATTTTTAGTTATTATCACTCTGAAGTCATTCTGGTTTATTTTCGACTGAACCAGTTGTCTGGTAAACACCAAACATGTAATCTATGGTTAACATAACTCATTAAAAGCATAAAAGTTCATTTTATATGTCTATATCTCCTTGAGAGCACCACACAGACACACCTGAAGCTCCTCTCATTAAAAACAATGAGTCAATAATTCAATTATTCAGTAGACAGAACTAATAAATAACTCACTCACTATCAAAAGAAACACTAAACCAATTAATCAGGAGAGTAGTTAAGACAGTTGCAGCCTTCTTGTTGTCATTTGTGTTAAAATGCAAAAATCACTCTAGCATCATGTTAGATCGGTCGAGAACAGATTCAGAACCGTCCGTCAGCATGAAGCAACAAATGGGCCGAGCCGCTTGCAGCATGACGGTGACGTTCAGTGAGATTTATGTTCAGATCGCAGCTCTGCAGCTCGAGATGCATAATGAAGAACATTTGCTGAGTGGTTTCTGGGTCGGAGAACCCTTTGTGGGCCTGCCAGTGTCGCAATGCAGGGAGGAGGAGGAGGAAGAGGAGAAGGAGGAGGAGGCTTTAATTAACTGGAGATCCCTCCAACACACACAGTTAAAGCGTCGGCAGCTTGTCCCAAAGAGCAAAGTCCTACTGCTCTAGTTACACAGTAACTGTCTGCAACACTTTACGTGTGTGGAGGCATTAATATGAGTACGTATACATTAACCGATCAATATCAGTTTAAATAAAACTGAGTCATCCATTAAAATGAAGACTAAGTGCTGTTGTCTTTAGACGGGCCGCAGAGCCTCGGGGGGAATTCATCATCTTCTAAAAGCCCTAAAGGAGGCAGCTCTACATCTGTCTGATAGACCATCTCTGAAATATCAGAGTTTATTCATACACGACCTAAGGCCACAATAAAGACAAACTATACACTAAACCTGCCCTGGATGTCAGATATACTATCTAGAGCAAATCTATTAAGATCATCAAGTTGACTATGAATTTTCCATTATTACTGGAGGAAATAAACCTCCCAAAAATTTAAGGTTCAAATCAGTTACTCAACAATCACCAATTAAGAGTTACAACTGACCATTATACACAAGTTCTGAGAGCCGAACATGTCTTGAAATGTCTGACCAACAGTCCAAAGATATTTGGTTCACTGCGATGTTAAAACGTTGACACATTTCATGTTTAGCTCATACTGTAGTCTAATGCACTGGTTCCTAAAGTGGGGATCCTGACCCACTAGGGGTCATCAAAGCTACACAGGGGGCGAGAGGCCTTCTTGATTTAAGGGATTTAAGAACAGTTGTGAACTGCGTGTCAACAAGCTTTTATTAGCTGGTACAGTATAACAATGGCCAAGCATCAGGGAGAAGAAAATAAGCCTATTAAGTATCAGTGATTGTGAAAAATTCACAATACACACTAAGGATTGAATGATAGGACTGATAGACTGGAGACAGATCTGTTATGTCTTGAATCAAACCAAGTTAACCTTGCGGTTTTAAATCAGTTTTGACTAAATAATCCTCCTGTGTAAATACCTGGTTCAACATCCTGTGAAGTCATTACGGCTCAAGTTATTTGGCACAGAGGTTATTCCTAAATGATATTTAACATTTAGCCTCAGGTGCATAAAATCTGATGCAACCCTGCACTACAGGGCGTGTCAGAGATTGTAAAGTACGCAGTAAATCAAGAGCGACAGCTTATTCAATCGGTAACAGGGTGTGGTTGGTAGCTCAGCGTGTTTTGAGTGTGTATGTGGATGTGGGTGGGTGTTGGGGTCTACAAGGTGGTGTTGGGTGTCAGATTGGCATCTCAAGTTATTTCCAGAGTAGAGAGAAGCTAAAACCAGATGGCAAAGGTAATCTAATCGACGGAAAAAACACTCAGAGGGCAGATACACGTCTGTACAAGGGTTTGTAGGTGACTGAGAAAGATAAACCTGCCTGTCTGTATCCCATGACTTCTCAATTCTGCTCTTAATTAAAAAAAAAAAAAAGACATTACAAGGAGCTCAAGAGAATAGAAATAAAAATCATATAATAAATATAATAAAAATCAAATCACATTTTACTTACCACATCTTAAAATGTGAAATAAAATGAAATATATCAGATCAGTTACACAGAAATGATGTTATTCTGGTGAGAGAGAAATGCACAAAATGCAGTAAAAACACCACGATGGAACACACAACCACACAAATTGAACCAGACATTACTAAATGCAAGGGTTAGTTTTTAAAGCAAATGCAAATAAAAGAAAAGGAATGATGCAAGAAAAGGGAAGGGAACACTAAAGGAGAAGGTGATGGGATCTAAAGTAAATACTGGCTGCTGGTTGGTTGGTTGGGAGAAAATAAATGAGGAGAACAAAAGAGTGATGATGAAAATTATGCCGATGAACATGGAAGCGCCAGTGAAAACTGAGGAGGATGTGGGGGGATGGTTTCCATGCCGGAACTGGTTTATTTTACCTGCTCTTATGTTCATGTTTGGCATCTTAAACACTTTGCCGCCCTCTGCGCTCTTCTTAGCGACCCCCTCTTCTGGTTTGTGGACAGGGGAATGGGTGACCGGAGGTTGGGGTAGGGGCTGCTGAATATCAAGCTTCTCCAGCTCTGCCTTGCTCTTTTGGGGGGAAGCCTGGGTGAGGAGGCGGTAGGAGCTCTGACTTGGAGCCTCTTCTTCGATCTCAGGGGCTACATTTGTCGGAGGTGGAGCAGACACTGGAGCCACATCTTTCTGCTCAAAGCTCAGATCTTCATCATCCATGGGGATCTCTGGGGGCTTGGAGGAGGCAAACTTGGAAGTATCCAGAGCCTCAAGAAACTCATCAATGACGCCCCTTGGTGGTCGCTCAATGAACTCAAACTCCTCAGAGGAGACCTCATGCTCTGAGACCTCCTCAGCCACTTCTGGTTCCTCCATCTCCATCGTCAGATCCTTCTTCTCCGTTTCCACCTGGAAGCTGGCGGGATTCTTGGCCATGGCTTCCAGGACTGGAGACAGCGAGTCTGCAGTTGGCGATTCTGAATCTGACTCTTCTGCAGGGGTCTTTTTGCTCTGGAAGTCAAGTGGCTCAAACTTTTCCGTCATTTTGGGAGAATCATGGCTTGAAAACCAATCTTTCTGCTCGATCTTGACAGGTTCATCTTCTTTGACCTTAGTGGGGGTGGTCTCCTCAGCCTCTTTAACAAGATCAAATGCACCAAAGCTTTTGTCGTCTTCGACTTTTACTTTGTCGGCCGCTCTCACCTCCATCTCCTCAGTCATCTCCTTCAGCAGGGACACTTTAGCGTCAAAGGCAAATGGGTTGTTAGCAGACAGATTGATTGGAGGGTTGGGTGACTCCATCATCCTCCGTTCAAGAATGGGACTCTGTTCCTCCGGGCTTCCCTCTGAGGAGCCGGAGTCGATTTTGTCAGGGTTGAGTGGAGAAGACTTCAGGATGTCTGGAAGTGACGGCGGCAGAGCAGAATCCTCTTCCTCTTCATCATCATCATCTTTCAGACCAGATGAGAACTGGTTCACTGACTGCATGAGTGAGTCAGCAGCTACCTTGCTTGTCTCAAATGTTTTCCCCTCATCCAAGAAAGATGGTGGGCTTTCCTGGGATTCTCCAGTCTGGCCATACTGGACCAGATCTGGAGTGGGACTCTCAGACATTTTTGAGGCCCTGCTGTCAGACTTGGAGTCTCCAAAATGGGAGTAGCCACTGTCCGCCAGTGGGGAATAGCCCTCAAATGGATTATTATTCTTCTTCACTTCGTACATCAGGTCATCATCTTCATCAGACTGGTTGCCGTGCAGGTCTTGCTCATACCTGGAAGAGCTAATTGGAGCTGTGTCCTTGGAGAAGGTATCCATGGAGACCTTGGAGTTGTCTTGAGATGCTAGGAATGGTGAATCCCAGTGCTCTGTTGGGTTAGAGGAGGCAAGGTGAGACTCAGGGACCATCATCTGGGGATTCATGGGGGAAGGGCCAGTGGAGGACCTGGCTGAGCTAATCAGCTTCTCCTCAGGTGAAAAGGAAACTCCGCTGTCTTCACACGGATTATGAGGCCCTGGGTCTTTCCCTAAACTCAGGTAGGGACCAGCTAACGGATCTAGAAGGTCTTCCTTATTCTTACTACGGCCTGGTCCAGAGTCACCCTCTTCACCCACCCAAGGCATGTCCTTGGACTGAGTAGTGGGGGGTTCAGTGGAGAAGGAGCCCAAAGGTGCAGCAGATCCCAAAGTAGGGGGCTGGTTGGGACTCTCGGTCAGAGAGAGCTCCTCCAGAGAGTCGGGGGAGTGAAGAGGGGAGAGAGGAGAGATGGGAGCAGGGGAATCACCCTTCTGCCCAAGTGCTTGAGTAGAGAGGGAGGAGGGAGAATGCAATACAGCACATATCAAAGACATACTCCATTCCTTACAGTGCCCACCACACCTGGGGAAAACTATCAGGACCAGACAAGTGCTGCTAAAATATTGACTGTGGCTGGTAGACAGTTAACAGTTTGATAAATGACTGACAAATGCCAAAGTACAGCACTGTAATACAGGTACAGGCTACACCTGACCACAGTAACCTTTAAACCTATACAGATTAGTGCAGCAATATTTATTCTCAAGATCTGGTGTGCAGTTAACACAGTTGACACATCTTGCTCACCACATTAATTGCTTGAATGTGGAAATAGGGCTTAATTGCTCAAACTGAGCCTAGTAGAGAGGCAACGTAACTGTTCAACAATCATTCAAGTTGTAGTCAAAACCACATTATCTTAACTATACACTTGGAGGTGAAAGTCTAGGTGAAAGCACCCTGAACGTCTGTTAATCGTTCACTATATTGTAGTGTGCAGTAGGTAAAAACTGACGGAGAAAACACAGATAATCATCTGGTTGTGGTTATCCGCCAAGATCTTGATGCACCACACCTCCACCATAGTACAGTCAGCAAATGAGAGACTAACGTCACTTTTACTGGACTGTTTTATTATCTAAAATGACTCAACTTTTATGATGTCTATTGAAATGTGTCTGGTAAAAGTGAGACCAGCTGTTGCCCTATTTGAATTCAAGTAACGTTGCCCCATTTTCAGTTCTCAGCAATCAAATTTCTGAGTCAAATGCAGCAGCCAAACGAACAATGAGATCCTATAAAAAGCACAGAAAGGAAACTTCTTTGTCTTCAGAACACTTTTTACATTTATAGCTTTAATAGTTTTTTAAATCATAACAAGACTACAATTAACACAGACAGCAGACGACATTTGACAGTCAGGATTTGGCAGCATTTGTCTGGTGGTCGTCTACCACACCGGTTTGATACCTGGTGGTAAATAATCTTTTGCCCCAGGTCTGGTGGCAATAAAACATGCCCAGTGTGTCAAACAAAAGCATATTGTTAAGTGATGATAGGTAATGATTCCTCTCAAAAGGCCTTTTTAAAAAATATATAATGAAGTAATTCTACAAACACTGATATTGTTTTCAGGCCTGTCAATCACTGAGGTGAATCATTATTCTTCTAAGACTATTCATGTAAGTCCATGTCAATCTACTCTGTGGCAGCAATCACATGTGAGTCGCAATGCAGCACGAACACAAGCAAAGTCAAACATTAAATTTAGTGTTTCAGAGATACTCTGTACAGATCCACAAGCATCCTACATCAATGTTATAATAACAGGTGACAAAAATCTACAGCTTCTTACATGCAAAGGGTTATTTTTGCCACTTAAATGACAAACGGGGGGATTGTGAACTAAACAAGTGGTGAAAGAAAATAAATGAGGAGGTCAGGGGAAAACAGCGAGCAGAGAGAACTTGCCTGTAGGGAATTGCATCAGAGGATGAGGCTGAGCTTTAGAAGGAGAAGGTACATCTGTGGAAGAAACCAGAGAAAGCAGCGGAAAGAAGATTTAGTCAGCACGTAAGCCCAGAAGAGAAAGACCGGGGAAAGTGACAGAGAGATATCGTCTTTATTCACATATTTGTAAGAAATTCTCAGCTGGGATGTCTTAATCACAGCTACAGCGTAGTTAAAGTGAACCAAAAGGGGGACACACGGGTGCCTGTAGGGTATTCTTAACCTACATTCAGAATACTGTTATTACAGTTAGCACAGAAAACTGGGAGTGAAACCCAGAGCATGAAAACAGTCGGAAGATGTTGAAGATGATACTATATGTTTACATAGTTTAGTCAACTTGTTCTCCCAGGTATGTGAACAGGACATCGGTTTGCTATGAAGAAAGAAACGAAGGCCAAAAAGCAAAGAGAGGCAGCTGCCATGATGCAAGAGAAAGAATTTCCTCTCTAGAAAGAGGAAGTGGCCGTGTAATCTTCAGCTTGACAGAAGGAAGCAACAAGAGGGGGAACACAGTGATAAACACACAAGGTTTAAAGGTGTCGTAGTAATGTGAACATGTTGTACGACAAATACTTTCAATGCTTTGGCATAACTGCTGTGCATTCTGACATATCAACATGGCTTCAGTGATTTTATCTGCAATGTTGCCAAAACTTCACTCTGAAACACAGACGGTTAAAAGGCATACTGCAGGCTGAAGATAGGCTGTTTCTGTGGCTGTAACCAAAGTCAGTTTTATTTTATTAACCGCATGTGACAGGACACTAAAAAAATCCAGTGTGAGGGCACAGGAGGACAAAGGAAAAGGACACAAATGTGTTATAGATTAAAAACTCTCAAACTACATGGGACTTTTTCGAGCCAGGCTTATCCAGAATGAGCTTTGGGTGGATTAGTTACAATCTGCAGCTGCCTGTCAAAATCCAGGGACCCAGTCAGCATCAAATCCAATAAAAATAATTACAATAGTATTTGTTTCTCTTTGTACATGCAGTAAAGCCCTAAGAAAGAATATATGAACCCTGAATAAACAAAATAAACGGATAACCAGTGAGCTAATAATCCAACAAACAAGTGCATTTCATTCAGATTCAAGAGTCCTCAGCTCAACTCTAATTTCAGCATTCCTGTAACTCATAAGCTAAAAAGAATATAAAGTGCTCTGCTCAGTCATAAAGTTTCCCACCTGAGAAACCCTCTGGCTGACAATAAACCAGGTGTGAGATGTGTGTTGCAGTGGAGTTACTCCCTGTAGGCAGTGAGTATTCACGCTGTAAACTGTAGTTCTCATCTCCCCTCTTAACCTGTGGCCACAATATTTGCAGTTGTGATGCGGATCAACAGAGTCGCAATGGGAGTTTTAATCATGTCATGGATAAAAATCAAGCTTTGACGATCACTGTCATAAATCAGTCTTTAGTTGATTATCAAATTTACTGGTGTAACAAACATCAGAATCAGTTTGTCACACAGATTTATGCTGATTTTTTTTTTATTATCATTCGGTCAAAATGATTCTTCATATTAGGCCGTTTTGTTTGGTTACCTCTGCTGTCGAGGTTTCCTTTCCAGCCATGAAGACAACCTGTGGGGATTGAACCAATAAGACACGTTTAAACTACAGCAGCAGGGTTGTAAACCAAATACAAAGCACTGATCTGTTACAGGAAGCAAGAGTGTGGCATGAAGCGAGCTTAATTTAATCTGCAGCATGTTAACCTGTTATTGATGAACACACTGTAAGATCTAGACTACAGGGCTAACTGGGCCATCATGAGCAAATGTAACCAGATTAGTCTCAACATCACATGTGCTCCTAAACATAGCCGGGATGAATGGACACTTCTCAGGCTGCAGACGGTTAAAATCTGCAGCAGGCATTAAGGATTTAAGCTGCAGTTTAAAATATCAGATGAATGTTATCATGTCTGCCTGTATTTGCATTAAACTGTCTGTGTTTGAACTGATTTTTTGGACTGTAGCTCATTAAAAATTGTTGTCAATGTGTTATAATGGTAGCTTAAGTCAAGGTATTCAGATTTTTTTGACCAATCAGAGCTTTTGAGTGCCATTTGAGTATGACAAGTTGTAGGTCGACTAAAAGAAATATCTCTTACATCCAACAAAAGTACAACTTCCAGCCTCCCAATCATGACAACTACATCAGGCTGAACAGCAAGCAAAAGCTTTGCCATCTCATTATCAGACTACAACAACGAAGTAAATCCATTTAAACATCAACATTGAGAAGATGACCTTTATGGTTACCACTCAGCTTCGGGCTACAGATGATCAGCACCAAGCTGTCAAACAAACCAATATCTTCTGAGATGGGGGCGGGGGTCTAAGATCAGATGAAGTTGAGAGGTCAGGACTGGGTAACCTGAGGTTCGGTTCAGCTCACTGTGGTTGGGTTACAGCCAACGTTCAACCATGCTAACTGTGCAAATCTCATTATAAAGTTAAACAATGGAGTCATCAGCATAGCCTCGTGAAGTTATACCCCATGGAGGTCATTTTTATTCTACCGTCCTCAGTTCAAAGTAGAGAATTACATGACTACTGAATTGTTGCAATTATAAAATACACAAATTCAATTTACAAACAGGAAATTTAGAAAACTGAATTTTTATGTATAAAATATGTGATAAATATTATTGATCCGACGTGATTACACATCAGAATTATTCATCAGAAAACTGCTCTGCAATAATTTTTATAATTTAGTAATCGTTTAAGTCGCATTTTAAGTAAGAATGACAACAATTATCTGGTCCTAGCTTCTCAAATATTATCTCAAAGTATGTATTAATTAGTAGAAATACTATATATTTTGAAATTACAAAACTGTTTATGTACATCCACACTGCTGAACAGGAGCTGTCCCTTCTTGTCTCTGGCCCCCACTGGGATCCGAACGTCTAATTGCAGGCTTCACCGCCTTGCTCCAAGCGCCAAGGTATTCGTCTCCTCTTTGAGCTATAAGTATCTCGACACTGATATATGACTTCAGGCCAACGACTCACCTGCTGCTGCCATCTTGTAAAATAAAGAACTCAATGTACTTTGAGTCCAAAGGTAAGTCACTCTTCCCTTCATCTAAAAAGAGCAGGTTACTTTAGTTCCTGCTGGTTAGTTAAAAGACAGACAGAATATCTGCAGAGAGACAATTGATTTCACTCAGTGCTCTACTGCAAACACAGTTATGTAATTCTGAAAAAAATATCTAAACCCCCCCCCCCGCTCCTGCTCCTGCTCCTGCTCCTGCCTGGAGAGAGAGGACACAGAGGGGAAACTGGCCTCCAGCAACACCAAACCTAAAGTCAACCCTGTAATAACTGCTGTTACTGAACTGCTGATATGACCTTTACGTGAGTAAGTGATGTCTGTTCATCTATGAGAATTTTAAGGGAGGTCAAAATGTGTCAAACTATGTATGACCTGAACCTCAGGCTTTACTGATGTTACTACTAAAAACAATATGGAGATGCTTCCATAACATGACTCCTTAAATCTGAGAGCTTTGGATGTCATGGTTGATTTAAAATTTTGGCAGAGCCAGGCCAGCAGCCGCAAGTAATTTTTCAATTTTTTTTTTATGTTCATTAAAAACAAATAAACAGATAAAAGCAGATATATTAACAGATTTGTTAATATATATCGTCATTGGTCTTAAAGGAACTGTAAGAATCAGACTTTTTTTTTTTAGATTATTTTTTTGGCCGTTTTATGCCTTTAATGATAGTGCAGCTGAAGATGGACAGGAAACAGGGGGCAGAGAGAGGGGGAGTGACACGTGGTAAATGGGCGTCCGATGCGGGAGTCGAACCGGAGCCGCTGCAGCGAGGACGAATCAGACTTAATAAGTTCTGACTACGAATGTTAATTTATATTACATTTATATATTTAAATCTTCTATATTTAAACCTTCAAACACACTTTGGCTTTCGTAGAACATGAAGCCTATCAAATTACTATTATTGACCAATAATTTATCGGCCACGCCCATAATACACTGCATATTGCTCCCTACAGGAAGACAAAGAAGAAAAGAAAGTCTTCAGGAAACACTTTGTCCACTATTTTTGCCTGAACATGATAAATACTATACAGCGACAAATCATTTAAAAAAAAAAAATTTAAAGCTAAATTTAAGAAAAGTTAAAAATAAACAGATTTTTCTCAATATGGTCATTCATGTATGTGAAAATACACAATTTTCTGGTCCTATCATAATATTTCCACATGAAACTTCATTCAGAACAGCGTTAACGCCCTGAAATCAGCATTAAAGTGATGAATCAGCACAACGTGGTTGAGTATCATCTTTCACCATGCCGCTCTGGAAATCTGCACTTATTACAGCGATAAGAGGCGAGATTTAAAACAGATTAACATGTGGTTCTCGTCACATTCAGGACGTTCAAAGCCAGTTGCTGTGTTGGCAGAGCTAGAACAACAGACACAAGCCTGGTGTCGCTGGTCTGAGCGGAGGGGTCCGCCTCTGAAGCACTTAACCCCACTTTAATGCAGCCTTCACCAGGATACAGAGAAAAACAACAACACTGGACAGAGCGTGCACACACACTGAGCTGTAAGCCTCCGTGACGGTGCATCTGACATCTCCCCTCTCCGTCTAATCCACCTGACCACATCACAAGCTCTTCACAAACACACACTGACGGATGTAGGTGACCCAAAAATAAGATGTAGGCCGACGGTGATTCGCCGAGCCCCGGACGATTAGGCAGCCTATCAGTCACACTGTCTGACGGGGACGAAAGCTCACTTCAAACACACTTTTTTAGGGTGACAATGTGAATCTGTAAAGTCACGATGACACTTTTAATAGAGTGAAACCCTCTTCGTTGTTAGCACAGACAATGTTGTGGTGACATTTTTAAACATTTACTTACTATAAAGCAAGTAAGGAAGTATTTGAGAAGCTGAAACCATCAAATGTTTGTCATCTTTGCTCAAATATTTACTTAAATAATGATGTTATAGCTCTACAAACTCTTTAAATTTAACAAAAGAAGCCAAAGTCCTCAAATATGTCCAATTTAAACTGTCTAAAACTGGATAAATTTATATTTAAAGGAACTTTTTAATTAACAAATAAGTAAAAAAAAAAAAACAATTATCAATCTGGCAAATATTTAATGACAGGTTAACCAAAAAGGTTACAGAGTTCGCTGCTGGAGCTGGAACTAATGATTATTTTCCAAGTGCCAAAAAACTGCAGTTTCTTAGAAGTCCACTTGAGGCTGGCTGCAGAAGTAAGTGATTGACAGGTTGGTGTCATTACAGATGGCTTGTATGAGCAACCAGCTACACCCACAAATCACGTTTTTGCCCATTTTTAATTAGCCAGGTCTGACACTACTGCCAAGATGGCGTCACCACACTCAGCTCTTCAGAAACCTGTAGGTGACGTCACAGAGACGTCATCCACCTTTTAGAGTCTGTCATTTTGTAAATTAATCAATCATTTCCTCAATAAAATGCCAGAAAATAGTAAAAAAAAAAAAAAAAACTAAGAAAATGCTGGATCACATTTCCTGAAGCTCAAGTTAACATCTTCAATGGATTTTTTAAAAATTTACTTTACTGTCACATGAGACAAAGAGCAAATCCCTACAGGAGAAAAACTAAATCAACAAATTCACATCTCATGTTGATAGTTTTCAGTCACATTTGACTTGTTAGGTCATTTGATTTGGGCAGAACATAACACTGAGAGATAAAATTCAATTCTATATAACCAGAATTTGAAAACAATCAGATCACCATGAACAAGCATTTAAAAAAAAAAAAAAAAAGGTCTAAATAAAGGCTGGAAGAGCATCTGTAGTGTTGGAAGATGAACAGAAAACTCCATCAGACTGAAATCTGTCTTAAAAGGTGGGAAAATATGATTTGTCTTTGTTCAGACTGGTGATTGTGATGCTTTAACTGGAGCTCCTGGTTTATCCACCTCCATCAGTGGGCCTTGCCAAAGCAGCCCCACCCTGCCTCTCTGCTGCCTGCTCCTGGCTGCTTCCCCATGGCTGGAGGAGGTGAGACAGGGCCTGCTTACCTGCTATCTGCTACATCCCAACAAAAACAACAACAGCAGCAGCAGCTCTGCCTGAAACTAACATTAGTCCAAACATCATCAACAAAAAGCCACTTGAAGAGAATCCAGAGCGGTGACACAGAGGACACAAGGAAGCAGGCTCACAGGCCTTTCTAGCCTAAATGGTTTTGGGGTTTTCAGGGTGGAGATGATGAGGAGGGCGGCTGAATGACTGGAAACAAGCCGGCAACACAGAATTTAAAAAAATTAGCACGGATTTAAGGCGTTGACGTGAGGCTGGTAGCATGAAAATGTTTGGGAAGCAGCAGACAGGGAGTGGACGCAGAGCGGATTCCTTTGTTGTGACTAATCTCTGGGTTACAGCTTTGGTACACACCGTGCTGTGCTAATGGGCTTCCATTATCGGACAAGGGCTTTGCCCAACATGCTGTCATACATGTATAAATCCATCTCACCTCACCACGTCACGTCTTTAATATAATCACCACGTTTACCGGCTAATAAACATCATGTCATAACGTTAGCGCTAAAGTCAACCTGACTTGCTGGCCCAACCGACACCGGGACAAGACGAAACCTCACACCCACCTAAGCTTCACACTACGCGGGACACGATTACAGTCCGGGGACACCCGATATAGCATCTCAGTGCTGTTTTTCATTGTTTTGTGGTTATACTGACATTTAATTTAAAATAAACAACGCCGCTGTCCGATAATGGAACTCGGCTACCAACAACCGTTAGCGGCAGCCGTTAGAGGCACAGAGCAGATGGGCGCTGCTCGAGTCTGACACGATAATGACACACATAACGGCGAAACTAATCAATATATTCACGGATATTATATTCAGAAAATACATAACTGATGTTAGGTTAATGGGGGCAGTTGTTAATACATCGCTGGAAGCTAAAAATTGCCACCTCACGCAGTCAACAGTTGCCGTTTATTTGTCCCCCCCAAAAAAACAGGTGGGCCGCATCTCTCTACTACAACACAGCAAAAACCGGAGCTAACATGCTAACACCTTAGCTCCTCCAAGCTGCAATCTGTGCACAAAAAAGCCGACGTGGACTTCATTTTAGGGGGGGGGGGGATAAAAACTAGTTCGCATCCCAACTGTCAAACAGCCAGGCCGGCTTCAGGATGGAAGACCATCCGCTCTCCCACCACCCCCCACCGCCGCCTCAGGGTAGCATCACTAGCCTCGCTAACCTGGCTAACTCGCACCGTGACGGAACTGAATAAATATTAGACAAAAATATGCAAAATAAATGTGTTTTATATGATTTAAAGTGTTCCGGCGAGCAAAAGTTGGTTAAAGCAGGTAAAAGTAGCGTATATTTATCTCCGTGTCGGCGGTCAGGACACACAAAGCTAACCCGGTTTAGATGTACAGACGTTGCACTGCTTTGACTGAAAGATACCGTAAAAATCCAGTTTAACTACATTTCACTCACATTGATAATAAAGATTATATTTATTAATCGTATTGAATCGCAAAAAAAATCTCGCTCCTGCATTCATTTATCGCATATTCCCCGTTGAGATACTTACAAGATGCTGGAGCCGGTGGTTCCTCTGTCACCGCAGGTTGCTCTGCTGCCTCTGCGGGGGCTGGGGCTGCTTTCCGGGGTTCAGCCACTGGGAGGGCGTCGCTCTCCGGGGCAGAAGGTTCTGGCTCTGGCTCGGGAGCAGCCTGTGGCTCTGGAACGAGCTTTATAATCTCCGGTTCGGCTTTAGGGGCGACTACTTCGGGCTCCTCGACAACTGGGGGGGTTTCAGGAACAAAAGAGAAGGTGGTGGAGTCTGGGATGGCAGTCTCCACTTCAGGCTCCGGTTCTGGCTCTGGCTCTGGTTCTGGTTCCTTTACCTCTGGCAATGACACCGGTTCTGGCTCCGGTACGTGGACAGGCTCTAATAACGTTACTAGGTCCTCTGGTGGAGCGAAGGAAGTGTCTGTGAACTCATGTTGCGCACTATCTTCAGCTATGTGCCGGTCCAAAGCGTCCTGAGCCCCGCCGACCAAGTCCACAATATCATCCATGCTGAAGAGGTCTTGTTTGGGCTTTTCCAGCTCGGGTTCCAGCTCGGGTTCCGGCTCGGCCTGGTAATGGTGCACCTCCTCACTGAACATAGGAGTGGTGGTAGAGACTTCATGCTCCACGCCGTCTGCCATTTTTTTTCAAAAACTGTCTCCTGAAGTGGGAAAAGTTTCAGATCCGGTAAACTGTCAGGATGTCGGGCTCCTTTAACAAACGTCCACCGGGGAAAGCTATGAAACCGCGCCGGTAACTTCCTCCGGTACGCCTGCTTTTGACACCGGGCGAAGTTGAACAAGTGCGCCACACGACACTTACACCGAGTCGGACCCGAGTCTCAGATGGACACTGCGAAGTTTAGAAGGAGATGAGGGAAACTCCACGGACCAATCACCTACGGCTTAACCCCTGAGTGACACCAGGTGTGGCCAATCAGAGCTGCCCAAAGCGGAGCGGGAGGCGTAACGTGAGACCTCCATGTAAACCACCTCTAAAAATTTAGGAGGAGCACAGTTCAGCCTGTTCTGATATAACTTCTCCTCCAGCGGGGCAGTTATTACATAACTTTAACATACTCCTTTTCTTTTTTTACCCCAACTCCTCCTGCTATTCACAGCCAGCTCACTTTAACACATGTCACACAAAGACAAGCAGTACTGGAAGAAGTATTCAGAAGTTTTACTTCAATAAACTTAGCCATGCAAACCCAATATATATAATACTCCAGTAAAAGTCATACTTTAAAATGCTATTAAAGTATTATAAACTAATACTTAGTTTGTGTGTGTTAATACTTTGAAAAACTGCATTAAAACTTGAAGATTTTAAGGAGGAAGTGAGGGGAGAGATATGCAACAAAAGTCCCGGCTGAACTTGGACCAGCTCCAGCATGTTGTTCTCAGTTCTCATGCTCAGAGGGTATGAAAAGTATTATGCAAATTAAGCCGTCAAAGAATGTAGTAAAAGTGCAGTATTTCCCTTTTTTAGATGTAGTAGAGTAGAAGTATAAAGTGACATAATATGGAAATAATGCAAAGTGCAAGTTTGTCCAAACTGTAGTTAAATACTTGAATGAATCCATACAGTAACTTTCCACCACAGAACATATGTTTCATGTGCATGTAGGGGAAAGATCAAATCCTTGGGGCAACATGTCGTTCAACCAGGGGATGACTAATCACAGGTTTCACAATGCTTTGCAGAGAAATGCTGCATTCAGGGAACATGGATTTTTTTTTGTTTAAAACGCCCTGACATTTATAATCCAAACCAGTTTATGACATCTGCAGACATTTAAACCAAAGATGAAAGAAAGACAGAAAAATAAAAAGACTGAGATACATTTAAGACACACAGTGACTGCATGAGCTGCAGTCTGACTCAACAAAATCTAGAAACCATATCAGCAGTTACAGATCAGTGCCTTACTGAGGGGCATTCTGTCCAGACATGTTAATATAATTTGAACAGGTGAGTTCTATTAAAATTTACCCTCAGTACAGTTGTCATGAACGGGGAAATTAGCCATAGAGACCAAAACTGTTTTTTGTACCAGGCTGTAAACATTTTAACATGGGGACTTATGGAGACTGACTTAATTCTGGAGCCTGCCTCAAGTGGACGAGAAGAGTAACTGCAATTTTTGGCATTGGCTTCACTCCACAGACACAGAGGAAGACTGCTATAATTATACATGCATGGATAAAAACTTATTTTATATACTATATATTCTTTTAAATGTGGTTTCGGAGGAAGCATGAAGCTGTAGAGGATCAGGGAGCATAGCTTCAGTCTGAGATATAGAGTTACACAGCATAGTGATGACAGGCCAGAGTCTATATATAACATGTGAATATATATATGTCTGTAAGTATATATGGCTGCTTCAGATAGAACAGCAACATATGATAATGTGAGAGAGTGACAGCGAGAGGGTGGAGGGGGACAAAAACGTCTCAGTTTTCACTCTAAATGTGTGGAAAGAGATCACGGATACAAAAAACACAGAAGACGAGCTTGTTAATATAATACTTATTTGAATGTACTATAACTAAAATTATGAATCTGTGTGTGTATTTTTCTTCATGTTCAGACGCAAACTAACAGTGAACGTAAGTTTTAATCTGATATATCTTCTTCTTCTTCTGTGGTGTCATAGAGCTCCATTAAAAACACACCAATGAGCCATACTGTTGGTCCTTTATTACCATGACTCACACACACACACACACACACACACACACACACACACACACACACACACACACACACACACAGGCACACACACTGTCCTGCTGCCATAAATACCAATAGAATATGGACAGAACAGCCACTATGAGCTTATTCATGGGGCACATTTAAAGACAACAAATGTTGCCCAAAGGCCTGATAGAGACATTAAATAAAACACAAGAATGATCAAATAAAAGCAGACATAAATAAGAGGATATAATTAAATTGATAATAGAAAATCTTGATACAATTACAAATACAGCATTAAACAGACATTTGAATTAAAATAAATCCAGAGTGTGATCAGGCATGTCACAAATTAAAGATGTTCATCTTTGGACAATATGAAAAAAGTATAAAATAAATGAGACATGACATGACATTTAATATTAACAAACGGTGTTAGCCTACTGGTATTTATTACCCTGTACTACCTTTACTTGGAGTGACTCTAATTTGTTTTAAATGTCAGTGGATTTTATTATTTATTATGTGTGAAATCTAAGACAGCAGTTTGACAAAAGATAGCTGCCACTTGCAGGAGATCTTGTGTAGTTTTCAGTCACATCTTGTGTAGTCTCCATGAACAGATAGCTGTCTACGAATGCAGAATCTGTGGGAAAGAAACCAAGATTGTAATACTGGAAGTCTTCTGGTTTATATTTCAAGGTATATTGACCAATCACACTTGAGTGGGCTTTGGTTGCAGGAGTCCATGGGGAGAGGTAAAGAAGAGAAACCATTTGGCTGAAATACAGTCTTGACACCATAGACTGTATAAAACATGGATGTAGTCTTCATTATGTCACACACACTTGTAAAGCTCAGTGTACAGTGTGGGGGTTCCAGTCACCACCATGTTGGCAGTCCTGCTTCTGCAGGCTCCGGCTAATCTAAATATGGACCTGACGCGGGCTGAATGAAGTCTCTTTGGTGAAACTAGCTGTTTGTAATGGCACCCACCTGTCAATCAAGGTGTCCACGCTCTTTATACCAGGCTGTACACATGTTTATTTCTGCATTGTAATATGGAGGCTTATGGAGACTGACTCACTTCTGGAGCCAACCTCAAGTGGGTGTTTGAGGAACTGTAGTTTTTGGCAGTTCTATATTGGTTGCACCTTTCTTGGAACCCAACCGATATCAACGATTTTGCAAGCAGAAATGCGTCTTTCTCAGCATTTTAACATATCAAGTTGCTAATGGAACTGCAGAGGAAGTCTTGGCCCAAATAGCTGTCGGCCTCAGAGGCTAAATTTTCAGAAAATCAGAGATTACATCCCATGGCCGTCATCAGCAGATAAAGAATTTCTTGTCAAAGAAGCTAATCATAATTTCACAGAACAACACAGATACATTAATTACTTTGTTAATATTATTTTTAACATCAGCAGCTATTTATCTAGCTAATCAGATTTTAGCCTCCTGCATGTTTTTGCTGGAATAGATGATTTTGGTTGCATTACTGGAACAAACTATGTTACATTTATGGAAATATCAACGTTACAAGTGTGGAGATATGAGTAATAAAGGCGCAAAGTGTTTCTCTGCAATTTCATGTAATCAGAAAGGGGATTTTCAGTTTACTGTCATACAGAGAAAAATAACTGACAGGACCTGAAACCACTGAAATACTGAAACTGTTTCAGGCTTTGCCTCCGCCTTGTGTCAAGTTTGTCCTGTCTATCTGTCTGTGCCTGTCTGTGTGCTGCTGGGTGTGGCCTCCGGCACCTGTGTCCCATCATTCAATCAACCTGCACAGGAAAAAAGACCATCATTCAGTTTCCAAAGTAACGAACGCTACAGCCAAACTCTGTGCTTCTTAAATTTTGCTGCTCTCTCCTCTGCCTTCCCCTGCACCTCCTTCTCTGCCCCTCTTCACCACACCTCTTTTTTAATAAACTGATTCACTGATCATTGTTTCCTGGTTTGTGTCTGCAACTGTTTATTCAACAGAAAGCAGTTCAGGGAGACTGAAAATGTTGTAAAGGTGTAACGAAGGGACATCAGGTCCCTCACGGTATCTCATGTCGAGTATTTAAAGACGCAGGAAATGAAAGCTAAGATGTGGACAGATGACGGTCACATGTCTCCATCATCTCCCCGTGGTGTTCATGTTGCAGCGCGTGGTCGAGAAACTGGGAGCATGTTAACAAGGTTTAAAGTTCCAGTCCAGCAGAGTGTGTTTCACCTCATCATCTTTAGTGTGTGTGTGTGTGTGTGTGTGTGTCAGGTACCAACAAATTATGGATTCCACGGTGTACCCTGCCTCTCACCCACTGTCAGCTGTGACCCTAAAAACTCAAAAAATTCAGGTTTCAGAGCTCCGGCTGGAGCCATCTCCATAACACCAACCCTACAAGAGTTGCTCTCTTCAGACTTTTTCCCTCCTCCATGCACCCAAGTTGTGGACAGGTGGAGGAGGCACAGGTGAGAAGTTTCTTGCTGGGCCTGGAGGCTGGGACTGAATAAAAATGAGTGTCACTCAGGGAACTTGAAATATTACACCGTGTTTGCATTTTGAGGCAAAGAGAAAACCAATAGCCTGGAACAACACCAAACTGTTTCACTTGATTTGTGACAATAAAAGGATCCAAACACTGTGCTGATGTTGCCTCCGTGTCGCAGCAGATTGTTTGTACAGCATGTTGGAAACAGCAGTCAGCTGACTGCAGGACGCTGCAGGATCACCAGCAGCTTCAGTCGCTGAGTCACTATCAGCACCGAGGTGAGTCACTGTACATGTGAGTCCATCCTGCTGCTGCTCCATTTGTTTCCTTGTTTCACCTGCTGATCTGATCAGCTGATTTCAACTCTGCTGTGCCTCCCTCCACTGAGCAAGGCAGCAAGTCCCAAGTCATTTTTTCTTGGTTTAGTCAGGTCACCCCCCCACCCATGACACTGCAGTTTTAAATTGGTATAGGTTGTGATTTGTCGCCTCCAGTTTCAGTGTAATTCCACTGTGGTAAATATGTTCAGCTGTACTCGAGTATTTGTTCTGATTACATTACTTATGATCACAAACTAGCGAGTTGACAACTTTGCTAACAGCCAAACATGAACAAGGTCAACAACGCAAGACATAGCAACCAGCTAATATTAATGACTTTTCCAACAGCAGCCAGCCCAGTCTGTCTTTCCTTTTCTCTTCTTGGCTTCCTCTGTCAGCGTCCTCTTTGCTCTCTTCTCCTCTGCCATTATGTCCATAGAGGCTGCTGTTGGTTCTTGCATGACCCCGGCTCCTCGACAGGATTCCCTCCTGGGCCTGAAAACCTCCTCTTCTTCTTCCCAGTGATCCAAAACATCTGTGATACAAACACTAACCCCCCCTCCCGGTGTTCTGAGCTCACAGTCCAGGCAGCCCGCTTTACAAACTGAGCTAACATTATCTAACAGCAGCTACAGCTGGCAGCAGTTTACTTCACTGTCTGTCAGGAAACTCTGTAAATCACAGAGAGTGGACATCAGAGGGAAAACCAGAAAAGATTTTCTCCATAAAATATGATCCAGATTCACCAAAATCAGTCAAATAGTTGTGAAATTTGTGCGCGTGTGTTGACCCAGTTGTTGTAGGCAGGCGTTGACATGCAGAGTTATCTTTAGTCGTTCCAGCAGGGAGGCTGAGGGTGATGGCAGCTGCTCTGATTAGCGTTGCCTGGCAACAGTTTGGACTGTTTACAGTGTGTTTTAGAGGAAGTGAACCGACGCCTGCTGGCCAGAGGTGAGGGTTCAGTCAGGTCCGTCCAGAGGATAAAGCTTGATGTCGTAAAATGTCTCATGTGACTGATATATGAGTCTATGTGGCAATTAGATCATTCACACTGATGCATCAACATCAGAGCAGCATTTTACTGTTACTTTACTATATTTTATAAACAGTTAGCTAGTTTAGTCCAACCTATGGGTCGGGCCCCTCCACAAGGTCACCAGATAAATCTGAGGGGTCGTGAGAAAGGAAAAAAGTTCTGATACACAAACAGATACAAACGTTGGAGTTAGTGTTTGGTGTGTTTAACCTTCCTAACTGGAAGCGATGCGAACAGGAAGATGTTCTAACCTGCTCCACATGTCAGCAAACAGGCTGAGCGACGTGTCGCCCTCGCCCTGCTTCTATTTTTGCAAAGTTTCATGCACTTCCTCCACCTCCAGCCTGCTGAAATGAAATGCTGGAAAGGGTCTGACTATGAGAGACAAGTCAACATGGGCAAATGACGAGAATCATTTATAATAATAATAATTTCAGAAGGGAAATGTCTCTGTGATGACTGCTAACGTCCCATAGATATGTTTAGTCTTAATTTGCACCCTAAATGTGTGAGGTGGGATATAAACAAAGAACCACTTGAAGAAGCGAGGACAGGACAAAATGTCGCCATGTTCAAGGTCTGACACTGAAAAAGTCCTCACAAAAATAGAAGCACAATAACACACACACAAACACATACATACACAAACACACCTCAGCTTCACCCTGTGGGGGTATTACACAGCATTTTTCACTTTCCCTACTGAAGTCTGCTGTCTGAGTATTTATAACACACACTAACATGCACATGCACCACACACACACACACACACACACACACACACACACACACACACCTCGTCAGACTTTATCTCTGTCTGTCTCCTCCCCATGGACTCATGACAGAGCGAATTACATCAGGAATGGGCATCTGTTGTTGTGTGTGTGTGTGTTGACTCCAGCTGATATTTCCATGGATTAAATGTGCTGTTGCTGTTGGTTTGGTGGAAAATATTCTGCAGAGCTGCCACGAGGCTGATGGGAGACATTTCTGAGTTGGGTCGATGCATGGTGATGTGTGTGTGTGTGTGTGTGGGTGTTCTCTCTTAAACTAATTGATTTGAACTCCTGTTGATCTGCACTGACCTGTAATCAGGTGAACGGTATCTCTGCCATTCGTATGTCTGTTCTCACACTAACTTTGGGCTGGGAGTAACACTTTAAGTCACACACCACCAACTATTTCACTGATTTTATTTTGTGATTTTGGGCTACATGAATAAAATCTGACTCGATTTAAAAAGTAGAACAGTAAAATACATGTACAAATGTCACAAAAAGCCACAGCCTGACTGTTCAAAGACTGACTTGGAAAAATTTTGAACGTATCCTTTAATATCCCGAAGGGGGAAAAAAAGGGTTGAAAATAGGTGAAAGTCAAAGAAGCTGTGTCATGCTGGGCCAGCATCTCTCACACACACACACACACACACACACACTGCAGGAGATCAATACACTGTGACAGAGCCAAGTGGTTGTGAGTCAGCACTGACTCTTCAAAATCATCCTCTGTCTTCGTTCTATTCTTTTAATCTCACTCCATCCATCGAAAAACCAGGAGAACATTCAGGCATGAATATACCTGCTGTGCTACCCCAGTTATGTTTTTAAGCATCCAACAACTTTGTCAGAATAAATATAATACAAATTACATTCTAATAGAGGATTAAGCTCATTATCAGCAGGTGTAGCAATGAGGGCTTAGTTAGCTGCGACTTAAATGGTGGTGCACTAATTAGCAGCAGATTACGTCTCTTTCTCCAGGAAACCTCCAACAAAATTTGCATGTTACCAAAAAATCTAATCAAATGCATCTGATTCTACATGATTACAGTGTGCCTAGATGATCCTATTCATTGTTTTGAGCTCCAGACATTGATCACAGAAAGATGTCACGTCACATTACACTCAGGCCTATCTGAGGTCGAGGTCACACCACAATAAAAGCTTCATTTCCTACATTTGAACATTTGACAGGGAGGACTCAGGGTGAACAGTCGGCCTGCTGTGGCTGCAGGCTCTGTTTATAGACCAGTGGGAGTCTGTTTGTTCAGAGTGTGTAGCTTCATTCACTGTGATGTGGATCAGATTGTGGCCTGCGCCGACACAAAGGCTCCTCTGTTTGACCTGCTGATGAGTGAGTGTGTTGTCTGGTTAGACAGACTTGTGAGGACTTGAGACAGATACCTTTGTCATTCGTACGTCTGTTCTCACACTGTGTAACTTTGTGCTCCGAGTCGGATGAAGTTTGAACGCTTTACTTTAAGTCACACACCACCAACTATTTCACTGATTCTGGTGAAACTGAATCATATTTTATGGAGAAAATGTTTTCTGGTTTTCCCTCTGATGTCCTCCAGCTGCTCTGCCTCAACTCTCTGTGATTTACAGAGTTTCTTGATGGACAGTGAAGTAAACTGCTACCAGCTGTAGCTGCTGTTAGCTCATGTTAGCTCAGTTTGTTAGCTGGGCTACTGTGAGCTCAGAGCACCGGGGGAGTGTTAGTGTTTGTACCACAGGAGTTTTGAACCACCAGGAAGAAGAAGAAGAGGTTTTCAGGAGGAATGCTGATGAGCCATTGTGATGCCAGAACCGTGCTGGGTGAGTGGGCTCAGCAGACTCTAATGACAGAGTAGAAGACGTTGATGGAGGAAATTAAGAGTGAGAGAGACACCACCCAACAAGAGTAAACCTGGGACTGACTTTTAGTTGTTGGTGTGAGCGTATTATTATTTATTAAAACATTTTATCTTTGTGTGGACAAATTGTATTTATCTATCTTTATATGTCTATTTAAGTTTAGGTTTTAGGACTTGAATACGATCTGAATACGTCTTCCACAGATGACAGATGTCTGGTCAGTGATGAAGTTTAACAGGACTAATAAATCAGATTTTTGCTCTTTGGTGTCTGTGTGGCGCCGACCTGTTCGCTGTCTGTGCTGTGATTTCAGCTCCACTGTTTGACTGAGCTCAGCTGTAAATAACTTTACAAGCAGAGCACTGAAATAAAAAGGATGTTGTCAAACACTGGAAAGAGTGTAGGACACAATGAACTGTGTAACCTCTACATAATGTTATATATTGATGTCCAACTTGAAGCATCTTTAATTTAAATAACAGAAGTTATCTCATGACTCACTTCCCACCTTAATATAATCCTTGTTGAAGTTGCACCCTGATCCATGGGAGCTGCATCACCCCATCACTCCACACCAACAACAGATTACTCTGTGAAATTGAACCAGGAGAACAGTTAAATATGTTTCAGTCATCTGACACCAACTCTGACCTCCTCAGTGAGAGACCAATCACATCATCAGGTTTCTTTGCTCCCCTTTAATCTTTAACCTCTCACCTTCTTCCACTGAGTCGCTTCTACGCATGTGTGCCCCCCCTCTCACCAACCACTAAAAGTCAGTCCCAGATTTACTCTTGTCCAGTGGCTTCTTGCTCGCTTACTCTCTCCTTTTCTCTTCTCAGCTCCCTCAGCCAGTGTCCTCTTCACTCTCCTGTCCTCTGTCATTATGTCTATAGAGGCTGCTGAGCCTGGTTATATTGCCCAAAAGTCCTCTGCAGTACTTTGTCACAGAAGTTTTCTTTCATTAGTAAAAGGTATTATAATTATTATTACAATTAAAATGACACTTAACAAACATCACTTGACCTCTGTAGGTGTGTTTGAAGGGGACGTTTAGTCTTCAGGCTTCAGTTTGTGAATCTGTTCGCCACCTGCTGGCCGTCAAACATCACTGTTTCAGATTTTTACCTGAGTCATTTCACTGACTCAGCCGGAGGTCAAAGGTCGTTTAAATAACACTGGGATCACAGATCAGTGTGTCTGCGATAAGGTGATGAGAACTGGTACAGAATAATAGTTTTCAATCAACAAGGGGCAGAAAACAGCTGAAAGAACAGACGTGTTTTTTTGCCACTGAGAGTCTCTGAAAGGTCCTCTGAGTTTGAACTTTAGTTTTCACTATCAGAACTCGTATGTAACATTCACTCTTGGGAGTCCTCTTCTCCGTGTGCAACGTCTTTTCACAGGAAGATGTGTTCCATCATCCGAGCTCCCTCCAGGTCTGGGGACAAGGCCCTGGTCCCGCTCTGGTCCAACAGGACAGACCGGATGGCCTGGCTCAGGTCAGCACGGTTCATCTTAGAGCAGAGAGACGACACAATGGTCCAAATGTCCACTGAGGATCGGCTATCCTCCAGGATCACCTTCTCCAAAACCCCTGAGAGCACAGAGACACACAGCGAGGTGAAAAACTATAAAACATCTTCATCACAACATTTTTCAGTCTGCCTAATCAGCATAAACACCACCTCGCCTGCACCTCCCACCTCGGTCAGGCGGGAAATGACCAAACAAACACACACAAAAACTATTTGTGTCCCCGCTGGCTTTGTGTCTGCTGACAGTTTGTGTTTACCTTGTCCTTTGCTGACGAAGCTGTCCAGGAGCTGCAGAGCTAGCTTGGGCTTCTGAGGGTCCGCCAGCAGAGTGGAACAGGCCACACCCACTGACAAGATGGCCGCATGGCCTGGCTCAGGATCTGTCAACAGCCAGAGGAGGGGGAGGCTGGGCCAGCAACTCAGGACCCACAAGGAGTCCTCTGAGAGAGAGAGAGAGAGAGAGAGAGAGAGAGAGACAGAGACAGAGAGACAGAGAGACATACACTGCTTATTGCATGAGTGCAAAGAAACACACAAAAACACTTTCTATACTTGTGAGGACCCTTCTCTCTAGATAGATCTAATAGATCTAGATCTAACCTTGTCTTTGAAGTAGTGAGGGCCAGCGAAAGTTTTACTCAGGTCACCTCCTTCAGGGACCTGGACAACCTCAACAACCATCCCAAAAAAATCGTTTTGTCACCTGTTCAGTCACAATAATCTCTGTTTTAAACATCCTCGACTACAATTAAAGGCAGAATTAGTGAATTTTAGGATCTTATATCTAAAACGATATCTGGTGGATTGTTTGACATGAAAATATTTATTAATATTTCTCATTCACAAGATACACAAAATACAAATTTAAGTTCATCCATAAATTCTATGACTGAATGAGAGTGAGTGAACGCTGGCCTCGATAAATTTGGTTAATCTGTGAAATAAAAAGTTATTTTCTGATTGTTTCACAGCGGTTATGTTCAGCACAAACAAACACACACACACACACACACACACACTGCTGCAGAGCCCTGTGGTGATTCACTGAATGCAATCACACTGTAGAAAAACATAACTGTGGATACACATTTTAAGATCTTTGGTTTGTTTTCCCACCATGAAAACTTTTCAAGGCGATCCATAATGGGTGTAAAAGTACAGTTACTGTTACTTAGATTTGAGTGTTCAGTTTCTTTTCTGTACATATATTGTATGTCCTTCCTTTGTTGACTTTTCCCTTTGTTTGTTTAGTTTGTCTCCCTACTAGTGCCGATGTATTGTACACCAATTAACTGGTTTAAAAGTGACGTCCTCAAATGTCTTTTGTCTGTTTTCAAGTCTTACGTCAGACACACTCACCAGCTGTGAAGTCCTTGCATTCCTTCATGAAAGTGGCGGCGCTGTGGGTCAGGCCTCTTATGCACATGCTCAGTGCAACCTTCCTGTTAAGTCCGCAGGACTCATAGGCGACGCTGGCAAATGCCAAATACCTGTCAGCCACAAGTTGGTTCTTCTGAGCGTGCTCGGTCAAGATGTCACCCAGATCCTCGCAGTAGGTCAGTCTGAGAGGAGAGAGACTGTTAGGACCTGAACCCAGAACAGCAGAAAACAGTCGGAGTGTGAATACGTGTTGTCGTTTTACTTGTTAGTGTTGACAGCGTGGGTGATGAGCTGTGTGGCGCTGTGCTCCAGGGCACAGTGGGTGAAATGCAGAGAGAGAGCAGCTGAGAGCTTGTCACCGGCCGAGAGGGTCATCAGCAGGGCCTCGAAAAAGAGCAGGAGGGGGGGGGCAGACGGTGGGGGCCCCTTCACACCTGAGAGAGAGAGAAAGACGAGTTTCAATATGAATATCTCACAAGAGTTACCAGCAAATCCAAAGTGAGTAAGCAGCGTTAGCTCCTCCATCTTATTGGGAAGAGATCTTAATCACCCTAAAAGAAAGCATGCCACTCAACTACTACAAAGTAATCTCTGGTTGTCCTTGCCCTTTTTATAAGTCGCTTTGGATAAAAGCATCAGCCTAAATGACTAAAGCAGCATGAAAAGAAAAGACAAACACAAGCACAAGTACCTCAAATCTGTATTTAACTACAGTACTTGAGTAAATGTACTGACTTCTGACTGAGTGTGTTTCTCACCTTTAAACATCTCCATGATGTCGAGGTTCCTCAGGAATCCTCGAGGAGATCTTGCAGCGTGGAGAGCAGCTTCCTCATACCGAGCTGAATCAAAGAGTTCAGTAAACCTGACGGAGAGAGAAAAGATTCAGTCTGCCAAGTTCAGATAAACCGATCAGACCTCGAGTGTGAATGCAGCACCTGTGCAGGTAATCTGCCTGGAATCTGGACTCGTGGACTCCGGTCGGCTCTTCATCCTCAAACAGCTCAGTGTCCATGCTGCGGGCTTCATTGTCCGTTACTGCAGGACAAACAGCAGAAGGTTATAAATACATTTTAAATTTGTGATATATGATACGTAAGCACAGGGACACCTTCACTTCACCTCCTCTGTTTTGTGTTTAATTTAAGCCTGATGTCACCTGAACATGGCCTACTAAAATATGATGATAGAAATTAAATATGGTGGAAACATTGTAATGAGTTGAGACAATATTTGGTGATACTCTTTCAATAAATCTCCATTGTTTAAGTGTCAGTGTCTCACTGCTGAGCTGTCCGATGTCCTCCAGTGTGGATCTGAGGAGTTTCTCCAGAGGGAGGAGCTTCTTGTCCTCCCAGGTGTCCAGATGGTTGGACACAAACCTCAGACGCTTGTGTCTGCAGACAGATTTACATCATTACTTACATCCTTTCACAACTTTACACCAGGCTAAGATGAATGTCACAATGTCCCTCTGACTTTCAATATTTTCAGGTGGTTGTGAAATCATTATAGTTGGAGACGGCAGCATGTTTAGTGTTTCTGCTCTCACAGGATTTTCAGCTGGTTGTTCTTCGTCTGCAGCTGATCTCTGTGGCGCTCGGCAGCCTGCAGTTCAGCGTCCAGCTCAGCTTTGACCTCCAGAGAGACGCGGTGACTCTTCTCGTCCAGCAGAGCAGCTCTGTGGGTGTCAAGATGGTTCAGCTGTCTGTCCAGAGCCTTGAGATCCACTGACTCAGCCACTGTCAGACCTGGGAGGTGAGACAGACGTGAGGTTGTACTATGAAAGCGATAATACGGTGTGGATCACCAATACAAGCATATTAAAGGGCACCTACTTCTCCTACATATGACCATATTACGCTTTATTATTACTATTAGTAATAACTACTGTGGCTTTAGTATCAGTACCAGGTATCCATGTGCTCTGCTCTATAGATGATTTCCATCTCTTGATCTCCTCTTTAAGTTCTGCTGTGTCGCTCTGAAGGACAGAGATTCTAGAAAGAGACAGAGACAAAAAAAAGTAATCGGTTCATTTTCACATGCTGCCATCATATCCTCCTATCCTCACAAAGATAGCAGCACACACGCACACACCTCTTCCTCAGCTCGGCAGCTCGTCTCTGGCAGGTGAGCAGTGATTTTGGATGTGATGCAGAGGCCTCCAGATTTCGCTGAACCATCCTGGCCTCACCCTCCCTCCTCTGCAGCTCCCTGATCACATCATCATACTCTCCCTTTATGGTCAACAGAAGTTTCTTATACGTTGTTGATTGTGCAATTACCTGAAAAACAGAGACAGACATCAGGCTCAATGTTACATAGCAGACACGTTGACACCTTAAAGTGCTTTTGCTATCGAGGCCCCTCGACTGTGGGATACCCTGCCTGAGGACTCAAAACACTAAACTCTGTTTTGAGGGTATTTTCATTAAATAAAGTTATAAATAAAGCTTCCAGCATCTGGTTATTTCCTTTATGAACATTTTATCATAGTCACTTACACTGCTGAACTATTGCCTGAACAGAAAGCTGCTTTATAAACAACTTAATGGTTTGTAACTGATGACTTTTTATGAAATAACTTTTTGTGCTTTAACATGCGTGTTAAATTACTTAAAAATGAACTATTACAGTGTTTTGGCTCAGACGCGATACTCTGACTCTAAATTGCCATTAGCTGTGAATATTAGTGTGTATGGCTGTTTGTCTCAGGCCTGTATTGATCTGCTGGCTTGTCCATATTTAAATATATTAGTAGTAGATAGTAACAAGAAACATTGAAACATTCTCTGTTTTGTGTGTTTTTGGGGGTTGGGGGTCATTTTTACGTAGAGCTGTGGTAGTTTTTAGTTTCGAGAGCTAGGCTAGCAGTTTCCCTTCATTTACAGTCTTTATGCTAAGCTAAGCGGGCTAATCTTTTTTACCTTGCTGAACGCAGTCCGGTGGATGTTGTACCTGAGCTCATCCGCGCCATCTTGTGGACACTGCAGGTACTGTTTCTCATGAGCGATAAACTCATACAAAGACTGGAAAAACCTTTGGTCGCTGTCAGAAATCAAAATGTCCGGTGTCGAATGACCTTCTTCGTCGCTTGAAGATAAACTATTACCGTGTTTTAGCTCAGACATCGCTACGTACACAGATTTATACGGCAACTTCCCGCTTCTGCACCCACTACTAACCTCGTTACTATAGTTACCGCGAAAGTGTAGCTGGGAAATGAAGTTTTAAAAATAACTACCCGATTTCTTCCTTGAAAACACTAAATTGTGTGCTGTTATATTAACGTTAGATTGACGTTAACACCGAAGCGGCTCACAAAAGACGTTAAATTGCCTCAAATTCGACCGTTTGTTAGTATTTTCGATCAGGCACCGTGGACGGTTGCCCTACCCCGTGCAAACGCGTGCAGAAAACCCCGTCGCTCCCTCCGAAAGCCCTCTTCTCATGATCCGCCATTAGGAGTGAGCCTGTGGTAAGATCGTGCTCTGTGTTTTAACGTTATTTTACACAAAAAACGGCTTTAGAAAAGCTCACATCGGCTCGAAATAGACTCTAAAAGTTGCGTGTGTGTGTTTTGCAGGTGGGTTGAACGCCAAGATGCAGATTTTCGTCAAAACCCTCACGGGGAAGACTATAACCCTCGAGGTGAGCGAGCGAGCCCCGGCACTGTGATGGAGGATGCGGCGGTCATTAGCCGAGTTTAACTGACTTTTAACGCCAAATACCGACTGACTATTACACGTTTTTATCACAGATTTAGTCTGATATGAACATATATGATTACTGTATGTGTTTAAACTCCAGCTAACTGTGCGCCATGTCATGTTGTACGCTAAATACGAGGTGGCTAAGCTAACCTAAAGCACCGTAAACACGTGTGGCAGACAGCAGCGGACTAAACCGGGCCGTGTCTCCTCGACAGAGTGCTTATTAACGATTTTTAACAACTTAGAGTCATGTTGACGCTACAGATGAAGTTTTGACGTTTTGTACTCAGCATGTGGTTTGTAGCTCTGACCGGAAGAACCGGCTGACCTGTCTCCGTCTTCTGGTTGCTTTTTTTTTTCCAGGTTGAGCCTTCAGATACTATTGAAAATGTCAAGGCCAAAATCCAGGACAAAGAGGGTGAGTCTGAGGATATTTGTGTAGACACGAGTCCTGTAAGCGCTGCAGCTATCGGTGGTTTTACAGTGATCAGCAGAGCTCGTAGTTTTCTGAGCAGAGATGACTGAGAAACCTTGTAAACTGTCAATGGACGAACTGAGGATACATCGCATTGGCTGTGTGGAGAATTAAGATGCAAGACCTTTTATTAGTCTGTACTTAATGACTTTTTAAAAGACATCTATTCCTGGACATTTTTCATCATCAGTGAGGACTACTCTGCTATAAATGATTTAAATTCATCTGCAGCCCGTAACTGTAGGTTTAGTTATTTATCTTTGTATATAAACTTCTTTCTGCTTCAGTTTCAGTGTAAAAGGCTTATCACACATCTGTTGAATGAGAGATTCATTATCAGCATTTACTAATGGAAATGATCATTGGCTGCAGTTTGATCTTGAACAAACTCAAATTAAAACCTTCTTCGTGCCTTGTGCAGATTGTTTTATGGTCTTTATAAAGTGAGAATCAAGTTTAGTTTCACTGCACCGCTTCACATTAGATTATACTTTATCACACAATGGGAAACTCAGCAGCAAAAAAAGTACCAAAACTACATAAATATAATAAAAAGGGCAAACAATGAACAGACAGAAGCGTCCTTCATTATGTTAATGTTACACTGAGTGAAAAACTTTCTGCGGAATCATTTTCCATCGACTCAAAATCGTAAATTGCGTGTTTACAAACATGTTAAAGTCGTAGGCTGCAGCAGCAACCACAAATGTCTTTTATATTTGTCTCAAGCAAACGGAGCATTTAAGTTATTTGAAGTGATCAATAAGAGAGAACTTTATTTCCTCTGATCAGCTTTTAACAGCCTGACAGACACGAGGGTACAGACGTGTTCTCAGCTTGTGTTTCTGTAGCTGCTGTGTTGACGAGTCTCTCTCGTCTGCAGGTATCCCTCCCGATCAGCAGAGGTTGATCTTCGCTGGAAAGCAGCTGGAGGACGGACGCACACTGTCCGACTACAACATCCAGAAGGTGAGCAGTGTTCAGAGTCCTGGTGTCAGACCGCGGAGCTCTGAATGAAACCTTTCCTCTTAAAGCTGTATGGACCTTGACATAGTCTTGATATTTTGGTTGTTTCATGGAAAGTTCTCAAATCAAACATCTTTACTGGTGTGTTTAAAAAAAAAAAAAGTACCATAGATTTGTACTTGTATTAAGTACTGTATTTCACAACTGTTAAAATGTTTGAGTCGATTTGCTCTGACTCTCCAGTGAGGTTTGGGTTTATTAAATGTTTGTTCCTCCTCCTCAGGAGTCCACTCTGCACTTAGTGCTGAGACTTCGTGGTGGTGCAAAGAAGAGGAAGAAGAAGTCTTACACCACCCCCAAGAAGAACAAGCACAAGAGAAAGAAGGTCAAGCTCGCTGTGCTCAAGTACTACAAGGTAAAATCAGTTTGAACTGTCAGTCTGAAGTTTTCTGCTGAAAATCCACCAGCCTCAGTTTTATTCTCAAAGATCTCGACAGGTCTTTGAGCAGTCGTCTGACTCCTTTTGTCTTCCAGGTTGACGAGAACGGTAAAATCCACCGGCTGAGGCGTGAGTGTCCCGCCGACGAGTGCGGCGCTGGCGTCTTCATGGCAAGCCACTTCGACCGTCACTACTGCGGCAAGTGCTGCCTGACCTACTGCTTCAACAAGCCTGAGGACAAGTAGACAGGGACAGACTGATGGGCGTTAATAAAGACGAAAATGTTTGACACAACTCAAAGACTTTGTCTGTAATTTACTGAACTGATGTCAGTCAGAAGGGTTGACGGTCTTAAAGGTTACGATGTGTACATCTTCTGGATGTTTTAACAAGGTTAGACAGGATGATGTTCAGCTGCAGGTTGGAGTTAAACCTGGGCTGATTTCATACACGGGGGGGACATGAGTGCTCTACCAGGGCGCCGAGTTTTAGTGAGTTCTCTGTTGGCCGATGAGCCAAAAACTGTTTCCAAGAATCTTACAGCATCTGCTTAAACCAGCTGAAAGTTACAATTGTAGATGGTCAGATTCAATTTGACTTAAATCAGCTGCGGTCTAATGAAACTAAACCAACGAAGTTTAAAAAAAAAAGCTGCTGGTGTTTGACATACTTGATCAATCAGATGACTTTATAAAGGTTTCATAAGTGAGGACAGAAGAGCCGTGGCTGTCTGGGAGGAGACATCAGCCTCCTAAAACAAAGTTTAATCTGCAAAATGCTATCTGGAAAGTTTGTAAATGCTACAAAGCAGCAGTTAAACTGCCCTGCCTGCGCCTCACCCAAAGGGTTTATAGCTGCTAGAGACACCTAAATCTGCTCATGACCTGAGATACAGACTGAAAGCTGCTGTCTGCTGGTCCAGTCAGGATCTATTGAAAATAAACTGAAAGGGGAAGAGAGTCACATCCTGATCTAACAGACGATGAAGTGTTTAAAGACTTCATCCTGCGCTGCGGGAGATTAAAACTGATTTACTGATGATTAAAATCAACATTTAGACTTTAAACTGTTTCTTCCCAGCTGGTTCCCGTGTGCGTTTGAGGTGCATGGTGCAGTACCAGGCATGTCCAGCAGATGGAGACAGTGTACACCTGACTCATCACTTGAAATATCACTCCGCCATCTGCACGTTATCTCGTCCTGAAAATATAGAACATGTAAACAAATATGAATAAGTCGGCTTTAAAGTAACGCATCTGAATCTATAATTTCAGCTTTTTTAAACGAATGTTCTGTGTGTTGCGCAGCTGTTAGACCGCCTCGTTAACAGGTGTGCAGCACGTCAGAGATCGAACAGTTCAGCGAGCGCAGAGAAAAGACTGAAGGTGGACTGAAGAGGAATATTCCGTTAGACAGAGACATTTTCATTTTGATTCCGTAGATCTCTGATTTTGACTTTTGGACTTTACAACGCTGTGGAGTTACCGGAAATGTTTGGATCATACCCCATCACCTGTGCAGGTGAGTCGCTGACACGGCGCGAGCTTCAAAATAAATGAAGTTAGTGAAGTGAGTCCAGTCTGTGCATGGAAAAATATATTTCTCAGCAAATATCTGAGTCACTATAATCGCAATATTGCACGCCAGGGTGAGTTTTAACTTATTATTAATAATGATTAATGGCGTTAAAGCACACCCTCCCTGTAATATTGCTTAACTATTCAGGTCTTTCAGATCTTTTTCCACATGATAAACAGGTGTTACTAATGATTGATTGATTAAGGCCTCATTCCATTCAGGATACTGCTGATGAACTGAAGCTTAATTAGTATCACTGGAAACATAGTGAACTTAAGATAATTCTTACAAAGCAGCAACCTCCGTGAAGCCATGAACTGCAGTTCCTCTTGTCGTCCACTTGAGGCCGGCTCCAGAAGTGAGTCGGTCTCCATAAGTCCCCATGCTCAAATGTCCAACTACACAGCAGAAATAAACAGTTTTGGTCTCTTATACCTCCATATAACTGTACTGAGGGTGAATTTTTATAGAACTTGACAGGTGGGTGAAGTTAGATGGCTTGTTTGAGACGTTAGGTGGCAAAACGTCTCAGAGACGTCACTGAGACTACGTCTTATACAGAAAATAAGTAAATATACAGTTACACAGTTAATGAAAGAAGGCGAGCAGATGCTGAGAGTTTGTGTACTAAAATAAGGTTATTTACTTAAAAATCGTTACATTGGACAGACTGTTTACAGAGTTTTCATTTCCTTGGTAAACTCATAAGGCACCGAACCAGATGCTGTACAAAACAACAACAACAACACCGAAACAAAAAGATTTACATATTAGAGATTATTTCTATACTGGGGTTTTCTTGCATATTTAATACAGAGAAAAACACTAAGTTACTGCTCTTAAATAGCTACGGTATGAACGGTTAGCTTCATTCACAACAATCTCGCGTCGTCCTGCTGCTGAGGAGAGAAAACCAACGTTAAAGGAACAGTGACTTTTTCACCCAGAGAGGTCCAGGGCGCAGTTAGCTTAGCCTAGCACAAAGACAGTATCACAGTCTATCACAGTCTTGATGCTAAGCTAGGCTAACCACACTCAAGGCCGGTTTCCCAAATATTTAAAATGTTTTGTACCAAAAATGCAACTGTAAGAAATTCTTAAATTTTTAATGCTCTGAAATAAAAGAAAAAAACTGACGCTTTATTTTGGAATAAATGAATCTTCTACACAGTCAGAAAGAAATCATCTGATTGGATGAGTGAAACCTCAGTGGGAGGAGCCAAATTTAATTTACGTACCACTTTAGGGCGAGCGACATGAGCCCTAACCACGAAAACGTGTCTGTCACGTCAGGGACTCGACTTCAGACCCCACCTGGAGCATTTCAGAGGCCAGAATTTATTTACTCGCTCAGATTCCTGGTTTATGTGCTTCTAAATATGCTTCTACATGTGTGAATATGCTGTGTAGTTCAGTTATTTCTCTTTTGCAGTTTGCATGGGGTGTTTTATTTTGAAAATCCACCAGATTTGTCTAATGTGTTTTTCTTTACTCGTGTGCCGCCTCATTATCTTTGGTTACAGCTGCTGAAAAAGGAGGTTTGGACACATTAAGTTTGTTCATTCGTTATAGGTCAAATTTTAAAAAATAAGAACATCTCATCTGGATTAAAAATAAGTTTCCTTTTCTCTGATTGGCTCGCAGAGCTGACTCAGATCTGGTTCTTTTGACTCCACGCAACTGAGGTTTAACTCCAAGCACCAATGAGATGCTTCCTCTGCCACCAGAGCAGCTCCGCTCCTCTTCATACGTGACGGACAAACACGAACCGGGACACGGACAGACAGACAGGACAGACAGGACGGGAGACGTCTCTCCGTGGTGACTCCATCATTTTCTGTCAACGTCTCTGAGGAGTCGGCTGGACGTCTGCAGCAAAGTGTTCTGGTCTTTTAAATCTTCTCATGAGGAGGCACGGCGTCTAATGAGAACATTTATTTACACTTTAAAATTCACATATTATAATAGTACCTTATTTTTTATAATTAACTCTACTTTAGAGCGGAGATATATTTCAATATGGCAGGAGAACTCAGTCCTGAAGAGAAAACAACAACAAAATTGGCATTTTTAGCATTTTGAGGAGGGCTGAGGGAGGCAAGGAGACGAGGAGGTGAGGAGGGTCCTTAAAATTAAAAAAAAGGAGATTTCAATTGTTTCTTGGTTCATTCACAACGAGCATCATGAAGCTCCTCCTCCTCGCTCCTCCACAGGAAGTTGTCATTAAAATTATCGTCTCGTTTGGCTTTCACAGAAAGCGTCAAACACCGGCACAGAAAGAGAAGGAGGAGGAGGGAGGACTCCATGCTTATTTCCAGGCCGCAGAAGACTGAAGATGGAGGGAGGAGGAGGAGGACGCACAGTTCAGCCCTTAGGCGGGTCCTTTTGCATATTTAAATCTCCCATCTCCTCCTCTTCCTCCTCCTCCTGATGAAGAACGATGTGCTGAGGCTGGGGATCCGGTGCGGTCGGATAAGGTCCAGGTCAGGTCGAGTGTGTTCTGGGTTCGGGTGAGTCCGGCGGCGTTGGGACGAGGAGGAGGACAAAGGGGAGGAGGAGGGAGCGGTCAGATCTTTATGTCCTGGGACTCGACCATCTTGGCGAGCGTCTTCTTCACTCTAAGGATGGTGAGGCGGGAGGCGGGGTTATGAGCCCAGCACTCCGACATCAGCTTCAGCATGGCCCGGAGACACTGCGGCGACACAGAGCAGTTAGAAGCATGTAAACAGAAATGGGTAAAAGCCTCACAGAGCTGAACCGGAGTCAGTTCTCACCTCGTCGCTGTTCCAGCGGTTGGACACAGTGGGCCGCAGTCCTTTAACACAGACCACCTCCAGCATGTCTTCATAAGACGGGTCAGAGGGAACCATCTCGTAGTAGGGCAGCTGGTAGTCCTCTGCAATACCTGAGCAGAGAGAGACAACACATCGTCACATTTGAGGAGCGATGAAACGACATAAACCTCCGTTAACCACCACTTTTTTGTGTGTTTTTACCTCCGGTGACGCAGCGTCTGGCCATCTCCCAGATGACGAGGCCGTAGCTGTACATGTCAGCCATGATGTAAGCCTGGAAGTGGTTCTTGTTGAGGCTCTCATCCAGGACCTCGGGGGCCATGTAGCGCCTCGTTCCGACCCGAGTGCTCAGAGGGATGTCCACTTCGTTAGTGTCGCTACGGCAACACAAACAGATAAGAGCGCTGTCAGTCAGATGAAGTTTACAGTGATTTCATGTTACAGGCTCAGTGTCTCCTTTTTTCAGGCCAGTGTTGTGCCAGAACTGGAGCCAGGTGAACGACAACATAACTCGACCTAGCAGCTAATGGCAAAGAGACTAAAGAGGATTTTGACCATGGAAGCAAAGAAGTGCAGTTGGACAAGAGTAAATCGGGGACTGACTTTTAGTCGTTGGTGAGAGCTCGGTGAAATAAAATGCTGAAAGAGACGCCAGGGCACAAGGCAACAAACATTGTCTACATCTGCTGTCCTGAGAAGCAGTGTACCTGTTGAACTTGACAGCGAGGCCGAGGTCGGCAATGCAGCAGGTGCCATTCTTCTTGATCAGGATGTTCTTGCTCTTCAGGTCTCGGTGGGCGATGGCCGGTTTGCCCTGCGTGCCGTAGATCTCTGTGTGCAGGTGACAGAGGCCACAGGCGGCGGAGTACGCCAGCCGCAGCAGAGATTGCGTGTCGAGCGTTGTCAGCTTCAGGTAGTCGTACAGAGAGCCGTTCTCGTGGTAGTCGGTGATGAGGAAGAGCTGCGTGAAGGCGCCAGTGCCCTTAATGTCGGCCGCGATGAAGCCTGCGGAGATGAAAGACAGGTCAGCTTCAGCTTCATCATGATTGAATCTGACAGTTCATCCTCAATCTATTAAATCTGAATGATTTTAACTTTGTCTGTCATCATTTGAAACACACACACAAATTGAATTAGTGTGTTTTCAGTCCATCAGAGATCTCTGTCTGTCTCCGTTTAACAGACGACGCTCACAGTCATTAGTCTCAATCATCGACCAAATTAAAAATCAATCAAGGTATCGACCGGTGCTGGAGTCCTGCGGCCTGACAGCGTCTGTTGCTCTGAGCTCAGTCTTTCATGGAGTTTTCATCCCTCCCGTTTATTTAACTTCCACTTCTTCTATCTAGTATTCTTCTATATAAGTGAAGTGACAGTCGGGTGCGGTCGGTTACCAAGGATGTTTTCGTGTCTCATCAGCACCGTCTGGTAGATCTCTGTCTCCCTGAACCAGCTGGCTTCCTCTCGGGTGAAGAAGACTTTGACAGCCACCTTCTCTCCCCTCCAGCGGCCCAGCCACACTTCGCCATATCGCCCTTTACCGATCTGACGCACCATCTGGATCTGCTTGGCGATTGTTCGCTGCACCTGAGAGAAGAAGAGGAGAGAGAGATGAGTTATATATATATATATATATATATATATATATATATTTTTTTTTTTTTTTTTTTTTAAATTATAGACATGGACATTATATTGCAATCAAGGCCTTGAAAATATGTTTCAAGGTCTAGTTTCAGGAAGTGCAGGGATAATCTGCTCCTTTGTTTTATTTTCTGTCAGTGAAAGGCAAAGCCAACATTCCTTCCTCCGGCTTGTAGATGTGACTCATGACTGTTTTTCATCTGTAAAATTGTTTAATATGTTTCACACACATTATGTATGTGTGTGATGATGATGCAGTGAGGTGTCCCTACCAGCAGGGGGAGCCCGGAGCCGCTGCCTGAGCTCTGTGATTGGTGGATGAGATCTTTGAGGGACTCTCCAACAGGTATGAAGACTTCCTGCTCCAGATCCTTGTGATAGCGCTGACGCTCACTCTGCCACTTATACCTGAGAGAGAGAGAGAGAGACACACACACACACACACACACACACACATTACACCTCTAAATAGAGAACAGTTTAATCTGCTGTATTACAGAGCTCCGCTGTAGTCTAATAGTTGACTTTATTAAAGGTTAATGGACGTTGCTCAGCGCCTTCAGGTCTTACCTGTAGTAACACACCACAGTGACACAGATCAGAGTGCAGCAGCAGACCGTCATGGAGATGAGGAAGGCCAACCAGTGAGGGCTGCCTTCTGGAAAACAAAAGACACAAAACACTGTGGTCAACTCCAGTTTGCATTCACCTGGTGAACACCTGAATCACTCGGCCAGGTGAGAATGAATGTTACCGGCTGGAGGCTGAGGGGGCAGCGTGGGCTGCAGGTCTTTGTTGCAGAAGTCTGTGTTGCAGCACTCGATTGTCCTCCTGGTCTGAGCATTGGGAGAGTCCTGTCAATCAGAGCAATCGATCGGTTAGACGTCACCTGAGCAGTCGCCTGTTAGAAATACAAACGGCCGGCCAAAAGCTCTCAAGCGTACCTTGCACTGGAAGTGTGAGCCTTCATACTTCATGCAGCCGGAGGTGAGGATGGCCTCGCCATGCTCATCCTCCTCGATGATGGCAAAACACTGACCGTTGGTCCTGAGGAGACACACAAATACACTTTCTTTAACATCAAATTCAAGGCCTTTTCAAGGAATTTCCAGGCCCAATTCCCTAAAATTTAAAGACCCAACATGGCACAGTTTGAGACACGAGAACCTACTGTAGGCCTTACTAACTTTAAGTTAAAAAAAAGTATCAAATCAAATTCACAAACTTTCCAGGATTTAAAAAAGGACCCTGTGGGATGAGTCTTCAGTAAGATCCACGTCCCCCCATCTTTCTATCCATCTGTACTGGTTCTAGTTTGGACTCACTGGCAGGTGTTGTTCTTGGCATCCTCAGGACAGTGTCCGGAGCAGTAGCAGCTGAGGAAACGGGCAGCATCTTCGGGCGCTATAGTCGAGTCCTCGCCCGGCCGCCGAGCCTCAGGTTTCACCCCTGTGCCCTGCAGAACGTTGTCCGGGTTCTGACCTGCAGCTGGATGGACGAACAGAAGCAGATTTAGTACATTGTTTAATTTGACACTTGAGGTTGTGGAGTAAGAGTCTGATCACGTTTGTATTTTGTGAGTCGATTATCAGAATCATTCAAATAGTTAAGACTGATGTTCTGCTGATCGACAGATCAATTCAGTGTCACCAGAGAGAAAATGTTTCAAAGGAGGAGAGATGAAAGGGTCAGACAGGGAGGAGGAGACGTTTTAATCCCTCTCTTATCTTATTCTTCTGTTTATCTCATTCCTTCTCTAATCCCTCGCTTGACTCTTCCATCCTTCACGTTGATCTCTCTCCTTCGCCTAACTCCTCTGTCCTCCTCAGAGTGAAAAACACTCGGAGGTGTGTAGACGTACATGCTGTCATGTCTGGACATGAACGGCCTGCACACACCTACACTTTGAGCTGCCCGGTCTATCTGTGTGTCTGTCTGTCTGTCGGAGTAAAACCTGGTCGTGTGGTTCAGAGACGAAGAGCCGCTGTGACTCTGCAGAGTGGAACGCAGAGTCTTACTCATGTTTAACGAACGATCGGAAACCGCTTTGATCAGCTGATTACTTCTGAGCTGAGTTGGCACATTAAAAAAACCTTGCCGACACTCAGGAAGGAAACAGGATGTACGAAACACCTTGAGTTCAGATTTAAAGTCTGATAGTTACACAAAAGACCTGAGTAACAAAATAAGGACAAAACATTGCACACATATTTTGTATTTTTTATACTTTATATGCTTCTTTTGTGACAGATTCAGTGATTTTTTTTTTGGCTGTTTTACTTTTCTAGTTTTTTATAACTTGTGTTCAGGTTATCCTGTCACTTTTATAAAGAGTCTGCTTCTCAGAAATGGATGTACAGTATTTTATGAAACATTGACACTCAGTGAGTGCCCGGTCCTCGATGAACAGGTGATCTACAGACCAGCTTTGTGAGGCAATAACAAGTAGCACAAGCAAATAAAAATGAAGCTATATTGTTGTTCTGCTGTAAAAGCATTAACTACAGTAACATTTCTCCTTAACTAGGAAACTTGACAGGGTTCTGTGTAACATCCGTAGGTCCCACAGCTAAGGAGAAACTAAGCTTTAAGTGTCAAACTTAAGGTGTTTTGTGCTTTCAGAAGAGTTAGCAGAGTTTGTAAATCTCAAAACACAACTTGTCCTGTTGTTCAGTTTTTAATCTCACTAAACATTTGCAGATTGTTGTTTTCTCACATTAAAGCTCCCGATCCTCTCTCTCTGACCTCAGGTTACGTCTGCGTAAATAAAAAAAAAAAAAAGAAAAACTTGAAACTAAAAATAAAAAAAACTCAACAATGTCATCACCGTCTAGACTTGAAAAACCTCTCAGGCCGTCCCGCCTCCCTGTCAGACAGCCACAGCTGATTGGCTGAAAAGTTATGAGTGACTGGAGTGAGGAGGAAGAAGTAGTAAAGCGATGGTGGGTGTGTTGAGGCTGGAAATGGCTGCTGTTTCTGTGTGTGTGTGTGTGTCTCCATCCACATGTGTGCTTAATTGTGCCGGCAGTCAGAGTGGAGACTGAGGTCTGGCAGAGAGCACGCTGGGTAATCAGACTCTCCATGCGCTTAAAGTCACAGCGCCGCCTCAGACGATGTTTATTTACATCCAGCAGCCGTTTTTTCTCTCGGAGGAACCGTGAACGTGACGAAGAGTCTGAGGACGAAGCAGCCAGCCGCTGTGGTCTGCGCACATGAAGTGAGCCGCTCTGCTCACACAGAGAAACTTTACGACTCTGAGTCAGTCAACAGTGACTCACTGGCTGCAAATATGCAAAGTAATAAGATCAAACTGTATTGATACCCACACTGAGACAGAAAAATGAAGACAGAACAAACAACACGCTGGGTTAATAAATATGACAACATCAGTAAGACATCTGTAAACGACGCGGTTACTCTTCAGCAGAGAGCAGCAGTACTTCAATCCTTTACTTAACACCACAACATAAACTCCATTACAAGGAAAGGTATTAAACCTTTTTACAGATTAAATATCACAATTATGAGTCACTGAATCTTTCAATTAATAAAAAGGGTTAATCCACAAACGTGGATAGCGTATTCTTTGAGTTTTAAAGTAACTAGTACCTCCAGCTGCTAGATAAACGTAGTGGAGTACAAGTACACATCAGGGAATACTAAATAAACACTGCAGATGTTTACTTTGGTACAGTACTTGAGTGAGAGCGCTCATTTTACCTCAAGCTACGTCCCAGCAGAGGAGTGTGGATGTGTGGATGAAGGAGAGCCGGGTCGAACACTATCTGTTATCTCTGTGATGGAAACGTACCAGACTGAGCTGCCCCGAGGTGATAAACTCCACCCGTCTGGTACACCATGCATGGTTAAACAAACAAATGATGTGTAAATAGTGTGTGAGTTTACAGATGATCTGAGGCCAGTGCTGCTCAAGACTAAACTGAGACGTTTTCCTTCAGACGCAGAGCAACCGAAGGAAAACAAAGCTGAACCTGCTGCATGTTGCACCTTTGGTCAGGTACGTCCTGAGTGACACCTCCTGCTGCTCCTCCAAACAGAGACAAACAACAGAGGAGAGGAGGGAGGAAGGAGAGGACAGATCAGCTGTCAACCACACTGAAATCTCGAGAGAATGATCAGTGTCACCTCCCTCCTCCGACCTTGGAAACAAGGGATGAAGAGACGAAGAGCAAGAAAGAAAGAAAAACAAAGAACAAGCCGCCTCCTGTGATGAAAAATGTGCCATCAAACCTTTTCACAGCAACAGTGAATGAATCTGACAGGTACATTTTGAGTCCTGGTGTCGGGCTTTGATTCAACAATCAGAAGAACTGCAGCTCGTTGGAGAAGCTGCTTTTCTGTTGTTGTTAGCCGTCATCACTTCTGCAGGTCGCAAGAGAGGACGACACATCCTGAACCCACATCACCATCAGATCCTGATCCAGCTAATACAAAATCCTGCAACTCTGTCCCCCAAAAAACAGCAACTGTATAACCTGAACTTAGCCGAAGCATCCACATTCATCTATCTGATTTAAAACTTCCGCTGTGCTGATGAAGGCTAAAGTAAGTCAAACATGTCAAGAACTCATTATAGGCTAGTTTAGGTTACATTTAATTAAGTTCCCATGTGGAAACTGTACTGAAGCATCTCATTTAAGTCATGCTTTTATTTTGAAGGCCTCTCTCTCAGACTTAACTTTGAGTTAATGTCACATCCTGTAACTAATGATCATGATGGAGTTGTTTGTTGGAACAGAAAGTCTCCTCAGTTTAGACTAAAAGATTTAATGTCTCTAAAAAGCGTGTGTGTTCTCCTTCAACATGATGCGGCAACATGATGATCTTTATAGAATATTAACGTCTCTAAGAGGCGGAAAGAGGACAAGAAAAGAGTCGAGTTATTGGAAGTTTGTGACTCCAATTACAGTGATGATGTTAATGAATCAGAGATCGCTGCAGAAATAAAATCCAGAGTCCTCTTTGTCTGAAGCCAAGACAAGACTAAGACCTCAAAAAGCTACGGTTGTGATCACAACACGCCAACTCTACCTGTGATTAGTATGCTGAAGATCGCAGCGGTTCTACACACGGTAGAGTCACATTTCTGTTTTTGCCATCATTATCGTCCCAGCTGTGAGTTACTTCACAGTATCAAATCACATCAAGAACTAAGTGGAAAGTAAACAAAATTTGGATTTTATCTAAACATGAGAAAAATGGTTGTTTAAATCTTCCCGCCACCGTGCAGTCTTCACGGTTCATGCATGTCATTCCAGCTCTCCTCCTGTTTGTTTTACACTTTTACAGCCGAAAGCCTCGTTCATTAAACACAGCGTCTGCTAAACTCCATCTCTACTTCCAACACGAGATGTTTATTTGGCTGATCCTGCGTCGCCGTGGTGACGGCAGGGGCAGCTGAAGTAATTACCGTCTCATGCTCGTTAAAAAAAAAAAAAGTGAAGTTAACCTGCCTCAGGTGATGGACAGTTTTCACACGTCAATACTTCACACTCAATTGGGTGACGTCTTTACGAACACCGCACAAAGAGATTCATGTGCAGAGTAAAACTGGTTTGTTCCCACTGCAGAGTGAAATCAGCCACTAACTCAATCTTCACCGTCTGTGGCAAAAAAAAAACTCCACAGAGGGGAAATGAACACCGTTTCAAAGGGTGAATAAGTCTCCAGAGAGACTGACGGATATTTCCGGAGAACAATGGCTGTTTGGAGCATTTAGCGCCGCTGACAGCTCATAGAGCGCCATACAGGAAACGGTTAATGCGCAGAGAGGAAGTGAGAGCGGCAACAATCAGTTCAACAGCTTCCTGCAGGGAGGAGTGGAGGATGGGACGGAGAGTGTCGACACTGCTGCTGCTGCTGAGGAAACTGATGTTGAAGCACAAAGCAAGTTCTGTACGTATTAGAGGACCAAAGTCTGGATGCATTAATGCTTTTAAAAAGATATGCTGTATTTCCGTACAGCCTAATAATGATCTAACATACATATCCATACACTTTTAAAAAGGTGTATATTATGTATTATATTTATGAGTACTTTTCTTAGCCTTGTGTTCTATGAGCTGCTGTAATGTGAATATTTTCTGCTTTTTTGGTCCTCATTTTATGGACCAAACAACTCACCGATTAATGGATAAATTGATGCTGCAGCACTATTGTAAATGAAAAAACAACACTGATTTCCAAAGACTGTATAGAGAACTGAAGCTGAAGTCAACAGACGGAGGTGAAGATACAAAGAAACAAATGGAAAAACTGCTTTGATAAGACGACATGGAGAGTCCCTCCTTTTCCTGTGTGTGTTTGTGCGTGTGTGTGAGATATCAGCAGTCTAAGTCAATCGCAGTCGGTAACACTTGACTGAACACCACCCTGCTCTTATCAGGTCAGAAGGTGACCTTTCTCATGTTCAGAGCTGCAGTTTTATGACTGAACAAATCCACCCCATCCTGACAAGATCTAAAAAATGTGGATTTATTTCCCTGTTTTTCTCTCAAACACAAACAAACTGTACAACATTCAAAATTAGACCCTTTCAGATAACCTGTAGCTATTATGTGTGTCAGAACTTTATACTTTTCTTTAATGTGGAACAATCCAAAGGAAATGTCTCCAGTTAGCTGGTTCTGTCTGACTAAGAAACTAATGTGAATTAATAAACAAGCAAATTACTCAAATGATTTAATTTAGTCTGATTTGTTCGGTCAGAAGCTGCTGGAGAAACAAAACACTCAGATCTGCTGATTTTAGCTGAAAACTTCACTCATCTAGGTGAAAACTTCTGGATGAACAAAGCCAGGTTTGAAGGAGTGCCGCTGCAGACTCATTTCCACGGCTACAGACTCATTCATAAAGTCTGCCCATTATCAGCCGATTGACACTTAATCACAGCGTTAACAAAAGGCCTCTGATACAGATCTGTGTGTACAGGGAGGGGGGTGCTGATTACAGAGGAGGGGTATGATGACTTTTTTATGTTAATGTCAGAAAGCACTGCTTATCTCACTAACGGCAAACTCAAGGGTTAATGAGTAACTCAGCAGCTGTTTAAAAGGCAAGTGAAACATGTGGGAGGATAGATCAGAGGAATGACTGTCAGACTGTCAGTGATGGCGGTGGTTTGTCAGGTCTGATGAGGTGGTTAAGAGTCACCAAAGTAGTCCGGAGTGTGTGTCTCATCTCTGGGTTTGTATTTCACAGATCCAGGAGTCATGTGATACACTAGATTTCAGATGAGGAAGCTAAATGTCATACTCGCTCTCTCAGAGAGATGATTCAGTCTCAGGTGTGTTTCTGCAGTTAAAACATCAGGAGACACTTGTGCGTCTGTCATTCTTAGACTCGACAGGCAGCGCCACATGAATAATTTATGCTGAATGATGGGTCAAAATTCAATATCCAAATCAAAAGATCATGTGACTGTATAAAACTTTAAAAGGGATTAACCTTATTTAAATAATCTTAATATTTTTATTTAGCGTCTTCTGAACGTACTCATAGATCAGTTGACCCATGTGCAATCCAGGGCTCGGGTTGTGTGTGCATTGTTACATCAACCACAGACTCATATCATTATGTGTGTTTGGAGAGAAATGGGATTCTTACCGTCAGTTCTGAGGGTCAGCAGTAGAGCAGTGGCCATCACAGCCAAACAGAACGGTAGACCCGTCATCCTGCAGCAGGACTAGACTGAGACCGGGCCTGAACTGGACCCAGACTGGGCCTTAGCTCTGTGGTTAGGAGCTTCTGGTCAACGTGTTGCACTTAGGAGACACTCGAGTCTTGATAAAAGTCTTTAATCCACAGAAGAAGTCGGGGGAGTCAGGGGGTGGGGTGGGGGGCGGGGGAAGGGAGCAGCTCCAAACGAGGATGGTCAACCACAGGACAAGCAGGAGGGATTGGAGGGAGGAGACGATGGGATGGATTCAGGTTTGGAGGGTGATATCACAATATCAGGTCCTCTTCTGTCTCACTGGCTCTTTGGGTCCAAAACCCTGAAGAAGGAAAAGACAGAAGTGAATCAGCTGATACAACTGCACAGGATCTAAAACAACACCCAGAGTGGCTGCTTCACCCTTTTCACACACAAAGAGATCATGTTTGAATCCTCCACACAGGAGTCTAGACATCTGTATCTGCAGTATTTCAGAGACTGAAGGTGGCAAAAGCAGTTTTATCAGTGTGGCTGGATTAACCTGCTGAGAGGACGTCTGTTATTTTATTTGTCAAGAGCTTATCTTATCTATAGACTCAACATTATTACAGATCATAGCCGCTGACCAGTATAGCATTCATATCAGCCTATGTGACTCATGTTTGTTCCTCATCTGTGATGTTGAAACATCAGATTTTCAGTGTGGCGGATGCTATCTGTGCAGACAATGTCCAACAATCAGGGAAACTAAATTAAATTTCATCGTATCTGAATGTTACAGCATAAATTGTGAGTCAGACTCAGATTTAGAAACTGGTCCACCTCGAACGTTTCAGAGGCATTTGACTGGTCTGATCATCTGATTTGTGGAAGCAAGGTGATGTCAGGCTGCGGATCAACTCCTCACGTACCACCAGAGCCCAAACACACTATCCTGACTCAAATGAATGGAAAAACCTGCGTTGTCTGAATGCACCATTACTCATCCTCTTTTAGTTACCTTTGCAGTTGGTCATTTTGAAGTTTTCAGTATGCCCTGCTGCTATCACACATTGATTTGTGCAGATTTGTGTGGTTTGGCTCCAGCTCTCAGTCTATCCCCCTAGTCTTCAGTGAGCTGTGACCCGGTGACCCCTGCCGGCCCGGCTCTGGCCTCCGACAGTCCAACTAACTACCAAATATTTGTCCAGGGATGTTCTGTAATTACAGGCATTGGCCCCGCGCAGCGCTAGTAACGGCATGTCGCAATTAGTGGGCGCCGAGAGGGATGGAGGTGTGTGTGTGTGAGTAAATTAGCGGCGATGTACGGCCAGTGTCTGTCACTTTTCATTTGGGGGGGACAAAGAGGTCTGACCTGTGACCCACTTTTCACACATCTCTGACTGAACAAAGATCCCCCCCCCTGCCTGTGAGGCAGGAAAAGTGTAGTGTGTGTGAAAGAGTTAGTGAATGTTTGGTGTGTGTTGCATCTAGTTGAGGACAAATATCTGATTTAAATATATATATTTACGGCTGCTAACTGAATCTGCCGCTAGCAGCCAACAGAACTGGGCTCAGCTGCCAGACCGGACTTGAGCAGAGCCTCCAACAGCAGCAGACAATAACGTTGCACTACGAGGTCATCTACAGAGTTTTACAGCAACGTTTCATTGTGTGTGTTTCGCTCTCTCCGCCTGTTTTTCCCTTTGCCGTACCAAATCTGAATCCTTGTGAATGCAGCATTAGTGAATGTGTGTGTGTTGTGATACTGTATGTGTGAGCCACAGAAACACGCACGCGTCCATGTGTTGGCGTCACTGTGTCGATAACAGAAAGTGGAAATCTCTTCACCTCGCTGCCACAACAAAACCTGAAGTTTGTTTGTGGCTCTTTGCTCCATTTAGAGACCGACAACAACAACAGCAGCAGCAGCACGGTGAGATAACACACACAAAGACACATTCAGACAGATTGAGGGAGGGCAAGATGAGGCAGGTTCAGCAAGGACTGTCTGTTGTGAGCCCCCAAGACAGGAAGCTGCCTCCCCCCGTTCACACACACCCTTCTTAAATCACCCGACACATCCATTTCCCTTTGAAAACACAAGGTAAGACGAATGCACACACACTTATATACAACTGGTGACTGACACAGAGACTCTGTTATCACCATTGACAGCTGAGATACTCAAAAACGCAGAAAAAGTGAGACTGGAGGCTGAAATACCAGAGAGTCCTGAGTCAACAAACAATTAAATCTGTCAACTTGGAAAAATAAAATGTCCATTCAAGAAAAAAAAAAAAATCAGCCTGGAAGAAAAAACTCAAAACAGACTCCATACCCTGTGGGTGTCAGGTAACTTTCTCCTCCTCCTCCACCTCCTCAGTAGAGTCATGTTAAAACTTGTCTCTGATTCTTTGGTCTGCTTCTCAGTCAAACAACAAACTCCTTCTTCCCCCCAGCAGAAGCTAACACATCGGTTGTCTTGTTTCCGCTAACTCATGTTCCTCAGCTATCAACTACGTTTACATCGTTCGCGCCAGGTTGAGCTGTTTGACCCACGCAAATCTTCAAATAATCAGGTATCAGGTGCAAAGTACATTTATCAAGTACGGTACTTTACTTGAGTCGTGTTGTAGTACTCGAGATCAGCTCAAGGCCAATTTTTAAAGGCTTCAATCTCAATCCGGTCTGATCTTCGACATCAGATTAGTTGGTGTTGACTACAACACCTCAGGAATGGCAACAACCTCATCCAGTATCTAGAAAAATTAGTATTAGTATTAATAGTATAATATTATTAGTATTAATAAAATTAGTTCATCGTAGTTCATCATTTTGCACTGATCTATTTCTGATTAATAAGTGATGTTAAATGAATTACTGCGTACTGTATAGTATTGTGTACTGTCTTCTGGGGGATTCAACCCTGTATCCTTTCACTTGTGTGCACACTGCTCTGTCCCGTGTCCCCCCTCCCCAGCTTGCAGCGGTTAATGTAGCGTAGCTGCTCCAGCTAGCTGGACGTGACATCAGTGTCTTGGAGGAGGAACATTCAGCGTGACGGGAATGAAAGGAGGTATTGTTAGCAGTCCCACCTGTACAGAATAAACCTCCCTTATAGGGAACCACTGAGCCATAGCTGCCCCCCCACCACCCCAGGGGAAGGAATTTGAGGTCACACCGCTCTGGGGATGCTGGGAAATTTGGTCGGATAGAAACCCAAGCAGTAGGTTAAGACTTGTAGAAGAAAGAGAGCTCTTTAAAGGCTTTTATAGAAGCTCCATGCTTCTGGGTATAATAACTTTTCATTTGGCTGGAGAGGTAGCCGGCTATAAAATCTATTATGTAAAATGATATTACAGCACCATGACTGGTGGCTACTGCAGCAGCTTCTCGGCCATTTGGCTAAGATCAAGTGTAGTTATCAGTTTGTCCTACATGTCCTCTATAACAGGGACGACATTACAAGGAACTCAAATGGTAGGGCGCTCGCTTAGAGCGAGGTGCAGCGGGATCAATGCCCGCATTCTCTAAACTGAACCCTTGAGCAAAGCAGCAAGCCAATAAGTTCTCCCAGCCTAGCTGCTACATAGCTACCCATCACTCCAACATCTCTCCACATTTGTATGCCCTGTCACCCCATGAACACTGCACAGGCTAGAGGTTCAATTCCCACATCATTAGATACTTTTATACTGGTTTGGTTTATATTTTCCAAAGCTTTCGACCACAGCTCAGTGTCTTCATTAGGAGGTTAGGGTTTGCATAGTTTTTACAGAAATCTTTCAGTGTGCAAACATCATGAAAACATCAGATTTGCACACAGTCATCTCTGCCGCCCGACCTCACGCTGCCTTCAGTTTCCATCACAGCTCTCCGCTTTCTTCACGCTTATTTTTTTCTGGTTCGTGGTCATTTCGAACCCTCAGCCTGCTAAGCTGTTTTCTCTGCAAAGAAGTTGACTTGGGGTCTTCTTGACTGCTGGATTGAATAATCACAGTCACTCTTGAATGAATTCTGGCATGCCAACTGTCAGCAGCTGACAAAATTTATTCAGTACCGATCCCCAGTAAAGTCCCACTGAGGTCACGCACAGAAAACAATAAAAATAAAACAAACAACAAAACTCGTAAATCAGTGAGTAGGACTGATCCCAAGTATTACTTAACCCTCTGACCTAATGGTTAAAAAATGATCCCAGACAATGTGAACGATTGAGAATGCTGCATGTGTTTGTTGGGAAAAGGTTTTTATGATATTAAAATGTTGGACGGCTTGTTTTGGAAAGCTGTGAAGCAGTTCCGTCTCCTCGTGTCCACATCTGATTTAAAGCTCCTTCAAGAACTGTTAAAATGCTGTAAAATGACACTAGATCTCAGTGTGGAGGGGGTAGACATTAATAATCCATCCCTAACAACCCTCCCCCCTTGTTGAATGGACTGCAACACGAAAGGCCAGACATCAATAATCAAGCCTTAATGTGTCTCCACTTCCTTCTGAATGGCGGCAGACTAAATAAACGACACAGATTCCTGATTGGGGGACCAGCGCAGTGCGACGGCTCCTGAGCTCTACAAATAAATACAATAATGAGAGATGAAGATTGTATGGAATCAAAACTTCTTAAGTATTTTATACACATGTATTATAAATATATAAAAACTGCAGTTCCTCAAACAGCCACTTGAGGTTGTCTGTCGCTCAAATGACACCTTCAATTGTCAAAGATACACCAGAGAGAAGGAGTGAATCCTCACAGTCAAGAAGCTGTAACCAAACTTTGGGCTCCTTAAAAGGACTGACTATCACTCTTACTCAGCAGATGAAGTTTGTTCAGTTGTTTACATCTGCTGATCAAGGCTGTGCGATACAGTCAAAATCCACAGAACAAGTGTGTAAGCTGACTTTGAGTGCAGCTTTTTTTGGTCACATCTCTTCCATTATGTTCACACATCATTAGATACTTTTATACTGGTTTATACTTTTATTACATTTACATATTTGTACACATTAGTGATGTGTTAAATTATCTTTATGTCTGGTAGTAGTTAGTAGTAGCTATTTTAAGTTTATTTTAAGTCTATTAGAAGTTTCTTCTCTGACAACTAAACTACCACAGAAGACAACATGCCTGGATGTACTAAACTAGGCAAGTTTTATTTCCCCTCTTTACTGACATTATTTTGTGTTTTTTTCTGCCTTTTTATTTACCCCTTTCACTTTGTTTTTTCTCATCTTACCTCCTCTGTCTTCCCCTGTTCTCATTTTCATCTGTTGCTTTACCCTTCTCATTATTTTCTCTCTCCCTCTCTCTCCCCCCTAGTTTTCCATCTCCTGTATTCCTCTCCCTCCCCTCTCTCCCTCCATCTTGGCCCCATTCCCCATCCCCTCCAGGGGCCCCTCCTTGCAGGCGGGCCTCTGGGTGCTGCAGCAGCCTCCCGTTGGTGTCGGCGCCCTGCCCGACATGCCTTTCAGGGCCTGGGAGACTGCAGGCCAGACTTTCTGGCTCCACTGCCATTGTTTGCTTGGCTGCTCTGCGCCTCATCCCCGGCGATGGATTAGCATAAGAATACCCAGAATACCCTGAGCCATGGTGAGCAGCGCTGCAGGCCTCTTCCTCCCTGCATCTTCTGCTTCCTCTTCATCAACATCCTTTATTTAATCCCACAAATGTATCTTGAATGCTCTTCTGTCGTGGAGTTGTTGTTTGTGGGAAATGAACCTATGATAGTGTCTTGAGACTAGACTTCATATTTTCTTTTTAATGAAGAAGACAGTTTTATAACAAATGATCTAGTTAATAGCTTTAAATGTTTATTTTTTATGAGAAATAAATAAATATCAGCTAATAAATCAATTAAATATAATATAATAATATATTCATATAATTTGGACAGGTGAGTTATAACAAAATTCACCATCATGTTGTCATGAACAGAACAGAATATATACCAGCTGTAAACATTTTTTAACATGGGAGCTTATGAAGATTGACTCACTTCTGAAGCCAGCCTCAAGTGGATGTTTGAGGAACTGCAGCTTTTGGCTTCACTTCACAGCCACAGAGGTTGGTGCTTGGTTGATTCACAGACATTAAGAGCTGCAGCTGTTACCAGAAAGACTAAGTTGCATTGTTTTCAGCATGTCTGCGTCTTCCAATTTGAGTTATGGCTCTCATAATGAAGAAATGTCACACAGGCTCACAGCACCGCACTGGTTTGGGCTTTTAGTTGGATCTGAACCCCAAATCCTGGCAGCGTTTGGGCAGAGTGAGCTGCAGACACACCCTTATCTTATTTGTTTGTGTGTGAGGCAGAGTGGGCAGCAGTGAAGCCTGATTTCATTAGAGGCTAACAGAAGATCTGCTGAGCAGCTGCAGCTACGAACTGAGGGGAACATTTAGTTCAGTTTCCCCCCTCTTCTTTTATCATGTTACAGCAACACAAATTACCCTGAATCCACAGGGGCAACACATGTTTACGGTCCAGAGCGAGAGGACATTTGAGTGGTAAACCTATGTTTGATTTTTTTATTATGCTTATATTCATTATGTTGATAAATAATTTGAATATTAGAGAACATTTGGTCCTGAACAAACATTCATATTTGATAAACAAATTTTTTATTTCCCAAAGATCCAACACAGAAGATTTTTTCCAGTTCTGTTTGAATATTCATTTTGTGGTGAAGGACACGAGGAGCAGATGGCGACAACATACTGTAGATTCTAAACTGAAATAAAGTGAGTGCACATAAACAAAGCTTCTACTTTGTTTTCTTTGATTTTACTCCAATAACAGAAAGAGCGGAGAACAGAGGAGACTGAAGACTAAAGGGAAGATAAAAGTGGAATAAAATATTCTTCTACACATTATCTGAGTTACGCTGCGATTCTTAGACTTTAGATTTAACTTTTTAATTCATGTACACTTTAAATTGATTTATTCCTCTTTCTTTGTCGCCTGTCAATATCAACTAGATTATTATTAATTATTGATAAAGAAAAGGCTATTAGTGTTGGTAGTGATGCTATGAGCTCCCTGTGGACACTCAGAGACAGACGGACAGACATCGAGCCTGGTCATAAAACAATAAAACAAAACAATTTGGTTCCCTGAAGGTGATTTTAATCACTCTAATCGCCATAGAAACAGGTCCATCCATCACTGGCACAGTACTGCCTTTGTCTACAGTTGAGTCATAAAACAAACACACTCACACCATAAAAACAACATTATGATCATAAATCACACTGATGAGTGAATCCCAACACGAGCCTCCCCCCAGTTAGACCAGTTAAGCTGAGACTGGCCAGAACAGAAACAGTGGGAGGAGGACTGTGTCCATCCTGACCATGGCACCAAATGACAACAAAAAAGAACATCTACGAATAAGTAATTGATGAACTGTCGAGGCTCTAAATTCTTCAGTCGGAAAAACTGGAATAATTAATAAACAATAACAGATTATAATGGTATCATTTTCTTCCTTTACTGCTTATCAATACCAGCCTCCTATTCCTCCATCTGTATGACTGCCTTCCCCTCCCCCCTTCCTCCTCCAACAGTTGCTGGAATGTGGGAACCAGGTAATGGAAAATACACCCCGACACACACACACACACACAGACTCTCCGGGAAATCACAGCTCTGATAGCATCCCCGCCAACACTTCTCTACCAGAGACAGGAAGTTTCCAGTTATGTCCCGCCCTCTTCTGCTGTCAATCATTTCTATATGATCTGAGTATGAGGTCAGCAGCATCTGTGCGGCCTCCGCAGCGAGCAGCCAATCAGATTCAGATGTTTCTTTCTGTCACTGGTCTGATCCCAGTATGAAGGAGTGGAAACTGGAGAGACTGGAGCTCAGACAACTTTCCCCAGAGACATAAAAACATAAAACTAAAATATAACTGTAATTATAGCAGACAGAACATTGGCCCTCTGTGTGTGTGTGTGTGTGCACAAAGGTGTGTGTGTGTGTGTGTGTGTGTGTGTGTGTGTGTGTGGGTGGGTGGTCTGGTCAGAGACTGGACTCCGTGCATGGAGGCCGGATGGTTTCATCCACTGTGTCGCCTTGGAAACTACAGCCAGGCCACAGAGCAGAGCGTGGACGATACAACGATATAGGTGGTCCTGTGTGTGTGTGTGTGTGTGTGTGTGTGTGTGTGTGTGTGTGTGTGTGTCAAGAAACAGAAAAAAAACACACAGAAAGAGGAATGAACATAGGTGTATAATCAGAAATATAAAGTTAAACATGAAAGAAGTCTACGAGGAGGAAGGCTCTGTTTTCTTATTTACTTTCTGGGTTTTGATGCCTGAATGTTTGACGCCAATGTCCTGAAACAGACGAGTGGTTGGACACATGCAGAGGCAGGAAGAAACTGCATCTAATGTGAGGAAGAGGAATGAGGAGGACTTATTGTCGATGCAGATTAGAGAGATTCTCTGGTGATTTGCAATCCTTTTAAGGAATCATTTTCCAGGAGCTTTCAAGGACATTTTCCATGTTGCTTTTCTTGACAGCACATTCTCAGATGTCAGATCTGATTTATGCATTTGATGTTGAATTTGTGTATTTTCACATGCTATGGACACTACAGATGTATAAAATCAGAGTTTTAGAAGAAGGAAGTTGAACATCTCTCCTGCAGATGTTTGGTGAGTGTTCAATTCTTGAACAGTGCAATGCTCCTTTTTTCTCAGCTACAAAACGTGATGTTTTAAACAGGTTAATGAAGAAATCTGTGGCTCTAATCAAACTATATGAAGATACAGAGCCAACACAATGTCCCATCGACACTGTTGGCTGCATGTTTTTGTGTTTAATGATGAGTGAAGCTGCTGACTGAAAACTCAACACACACTCAGAACACAGGGACCGATAAACTTCTGAGGAATTTATGACCCGTCTGCAGAGTTTCTGATAAATGGGGGAGGAGTGTTCAGTGAGTGTCAGTAAAGATAACATCAGCACCAAAACACTCCTCCTGCTCCTCACACATATTATCACTTTACTACAACTTTATATTTGCTGCTATAATAACTTTATTATTCTAGAGAGTATCTGACTCTAAACACTGTTAATTCACCGTCTGTCGCGCGTGTGTGGTTTGGAGGGTTTTATTTTTAGCGGTCAGAATAACTTTCTGGTTTCCTGCTTCCTGTTTGGTGCTGAGGAGAAGCGCAGCTACCTTCTGATATTAACAAAATTTCATCAGAGCGTGGAGATGAGAAGAAGACTCCAATACAGACACAGATAAAAGGCCGCAGTAATATGTTTATTACAGATGTTGTGGTGTTCTGTACTCGACTACATGAGAGTGTTTCTGAAGTTTTGTCCTCCCTGCTTACAGACATGAGGTCTGAATATTAGAAACACCTTTGGATATTATGCCACATAAATGACAAAAAGTCAACTTTGTTGGCGAACAGTTGTACTGGGCTGTATTACACGTGTACCTAATAAGGACACAGTGATTTTGTGCTATAAAATAAGATATATGAAATTCTTCAGTCTGAATGAATACATTAACATTGTCTGATCCCGTCAGTGCACCAGGCTGTAGCGTAAGCTGAGCCGGGCTGCAGTGCGGAGTGCAGTGAGCAGGGGGTGGTGAGCGGGGAGGCGGGGCTGCTGCAGCTCGGGACATATGGGAGTGATTTTGTGCTGCAGACTGGCCGGCTCTGTTTGAAGGTCTGTCAGTGAGCTCTGAGAGCTCTGAAACTCAGACACTTGAGTCACCGCGTCCTTAAACAAAGGCAGCAAAATCTGGGGGGGGTAACTTGATTGTTCCTCACAAGTTACAATAAGAAATATAACTTTCTATTCTACTATTTCGATCATGAAATCATCTTTCACATCAAGATTAAAGCAAAAATTGTACTTGAATCCATTTTATATATTGAATATAATTTCATTTTAGACACAATGAAAACAATCTGTATTAAAAGTCTGATGACTCCATTTAAATCGAGCTGTAAAGTGTGTCGATGATATAATGAATAAATACAGGTTTTTAAAACTCTCTAAAATCTAAACAAAATAAGCGATCAGTTTAATAAAACTGAACAAATATTAGAGCATATATACACAGCAGGGAGGTCCAGATTGATCAGGATGCTTTCGAATCAATGACCCATTTTAGAGGCGACATCAAGTCCAGTCAAGATGGCAGCGAAGCTACTGAATACTGAGATCAATTCATCTTGTATCGTGTCCCTCCTTTAGTGGATCGGAACATATCAAATGTGGAATTAATCTGCAGATGCTGAGACCAAACGTTTCTCTGGATGTCAGTTTTTGAGTCACGACAAAGAATAGAATGTGTCCAACAGCAGACGGAGTAAGACTTGTTTTTAGGAGGAGTGAGGACTCATCGGTCAGTATAAAATGGAGCAGTTGGTCACTATAATTAGATTAATTTCCAGCCATGCTAGATTAAATTACAACAAAATCTGATCAAAATGCTGCTCTGCCTGGATATCAGCAGAACTGTCAGACTTTGAAACAAAATTAAAATCAGACTTTTCAAGACTTTCCAGGAATTTCGAGGAGTAACAGATGGAATTGTACCTACTGCTCGCTCATGATGTTTTGAATCAGAAAACGTTTCATAAACTTTATAACCAGAACAATCCCCAGCAACTACACAATAACATCAAAGACACATTTTTAACATAAAGAATACACACACAGGGATATCAACCCACACACACACTTGTTCTCTTTGCATTACTTCACTTATATCACACACACACACACACAGCCAGACGCAGCCTTCAGGCGAAGTGTAATCACTGCTCTTCCTGCTCTGTGGTTATTAATCAAACCAGATGACAGCTCAAATGACCCAATCAGAGCCTGCAATTAAAAAGTCAGGAAGCCTCCTGATTGGCCAGCACTGCCCTCAGCCCAGAGGTCAAAGGTTAATCTCCTCAAGGAGCAGGAGTGGGGAGGGCGATCAGCTAATTTAGTTTTGAGTAATCACCGGTGCCCATTCACAAAAGAAAATGTTTATGTTTTGGTGTGTGTGTGTGTGTGTGTGTGTGAGTGAGAGAGAGAGACACACAGGGTAACTGAAAAGCAGCAGAAAGCTAACCAGTAATGTTTTTCATGTGACCACAATAAACATCCTGCAGACGTTACACGCTGACTGCGGGCAACTGAGCTGGAACTGTGTGTGTGTGTGTGTGTGTGTGTGTTCCCATACCTGACTGGTGGCTCCATGGTAGAACAGTGTGCGTGTCAGTGCATGGCTCCATGGGAAATGTAGTCTTGAAGCAGAGGAAGCCGGGGCAGATCAGACCAGCATCACAAGTACCAACCTGTCAGAGAGACAAGCGAGGATGATCAAACGAACAGGACAAAAACATCCGTCTGAACTGAAACATTTCCATGATTGTGATGTTTATCTGAGGTTTGTTCCATGTGCAGAAAAACAGCTTCGGATTAAAATGACATGAGTAGGAAGATCAATTCTGCCGAAAAGTGACTTCAAGATCCCAAATAGATTGATTATGTTTCTCTGATATCTCTCTATTAATGAAAAACATCCAAATACAGTTAAATAGTAATAATAATAGTGAAATTTAAGTAGTGTAGAATTTGGCAACAACCCCATGAACCCTAAAGTACAAATGGGACATCCTTTCAGAAACTTAAGACCACTAAAAACTGCCAAGGACTCATTTCAGACTCCTAGAACCCGCGCAGGGAACAGCAACCTCCAACAGAACTTCAGAGGGTCCATGGGAAACTATTGAAAATCCCTTTAAAGATAACTGGAACTTCAGTGATGAACACTACCACATCCTCAAAGATCACGTGGTGCATCCTGTCACTGACTCCCGTAACACATTCACAGGAGCCCTCAAGGACCAATGAACACCCTTTAAGGGTCCTCGCATTCTCTGAAGTTCACTGCAGCTGCCTTAGGCTCGTCCTTGAAGAGTCCCGGCCATGACTGTGCTCCATCATTAGATCAGTGAGCGTTTGTAAGGAGATAAGTGGAGCAGCGTGGCTGACAGTCGGAGCCTCCTCCCTCCTCGCCCCCGCCAACACAGAAGCCTTTTTATTTGACAGCACAGAGCTCCTCAAAGGAAGCTTTATTTAGTCAAGGAGGACGACGTCAGGAGAGTGAGTTAATATTCACACCCAGAGTGCAACACTGGCCAGCGGTTTATAGACTCTGAGCAGAGATACAGCAGACAGGACAGGAAGCTGTTTGCACAGCAGCTAAACTTACAAAATAAAAGTCCTGATGTCAGGATTTAAATGAGGAGGCATTATTTACAGTCTGTCTTATTCTAAAGATGTTCCGGTCACATTTCTACAAAGGCAGAACTAAAAATGTTTAAAGACAAACAGTAGTGATACTAGGTAAACCAGGCGGACATAAACAAGCTATCTTACTTGTAAAACTGTGTTTAATCATTACAAAATTCATTTTCAATGCCTTCACAGTATGGACCAAGAAAATCCTTATCCGCATAAAAAATGTAAAGTTCGTCCTAAGTGTGAGGCTAGAGGAAACTTAAAATAAAATAATAAAAAATAAATAAAACAAATTCCTTGAGGTCAAAGGTCGGGTTCAGCAGTCAGCAGGAGGAACTCCAAAAGGATGGCTGAGGAATCCGGTTTCTCTAGCTTCACACTACACCACCCTGCTGCCGCCAAAACTAACACTCTCAGCTGGAAAATGTACTCAAGACAGTGTGGAAAACTTTGTTGATGAGTTGACCAGCAGCTTCAGAGAGAGAGTGTGTGAGATAGAGTGTGTGTTGGGCTCCACCCCATGGGAGGAAAAATGACAGCGGTGGGGATTCAGCCGCTGAGTTATTATAGAACAGACGAGGAGAAAATAGATGTCCGAAGACGGGGGCTGAGAGTGGTCACGAGGTTGGCGAAAAAACAGCTGCTGCCTCTCTGTCCAACACACACACACACACGCACGCACGCACCCACCTCGTTTATGGATGGAGAGGCGTTGCCAAGAAAAAGACACGGGCGGAGGGAAAAACAGATCCTGCTCTCCCACACACGAGGCTGAGCTGAAGTGAAACACAGCTCTGCTTTCTGTCCAACTATTTTTATGTGAACGACAATGAAGGCTAACAGCCAAGTTAAAATAGTAAATAAACCTTGTTAACACACAAAAACAAAACAAACAAGCTGGGGGAGGGAAAAGATCGAAACCAAAATGAATGACGCAAACAGGAAAGAGCAGCACTGAGAACATACAGAGCTGATCAAGCTCTATCAAGTCTAACATTCAACTTTGCATTCATTCAGGTTGGATTATTATTTTCTCAGTTAATTAATTGCACGTCTTTACTGCCTATGAGTGTCACAAACCAGAGTGTTTCTGTAGATGCAACGCAAGATTCTGATTCTTCCAAAACGGTTTATACCCTTTGACTTTTTGAGTTTTCACTGTGTCTGATGACTAAAGAGAGAGAGAGAGAAATGTCAAAGACATCAGTATGACTCGTGGCCATCATTTCATTAGACCAGTGTAGTTATAACAGGAAATGTGACACGTTGCACATGCATGTATCAGCCCTCAGAATCACTCAGAGTGTAACAAACAGGAAGCAACAGCCATCAACAACTTTTTATCATTTATCAGGAAACTTTAAAATAGTTGAGAAAACCCTGGTATAGCTGACAGATGACAGAGTGATAAAACACTTCACAAGGACTTTAATCTCTGGTCTGAATGGTGAAGTTATTTCCATGCATCTTAATGTAAATAATCAATCACCAGCTGACACTTCACTGCAGTTGATATTTACTTGCTTCAGAATTTATTCACGAAACATTTCAGATTTCAACTTTGACACTTTTTACTCAACCAGTGGAAAATAATGAGCAGAGGAAAAGGTGGGAGGACAGAGAGACAAGAAACCACAGAAGCTTGATTTCCACCCACAGAAACCTTTAAAACATCACAAATATTAAAATGATATATGAATATTTCCATCCGGCTTCATTTGAGTGAAAGGTCAAATCCACAGGAGCAACATGAATACTTAATCAGACAACGGAAACACACCGACCTATCCCGAGAGCCAAAACTTCAATTTTACAAACCAGGAGATTTTTTTTTAAGATTATTTTTTTGGCTTTTTCAAGCTTTATTTTGAGAGAGTCAGCTGAAGAGTGACAGGAATGCGGGGAGAGAGAGACGGGGAATGACATGTGGGAAAGAGCCACAGGTCAGATTTGAACCCCGGGTTTCCGCACAAGGACTGAGCCTTTGCACATGGGGCGGCTGCTCCAACTGAGCTAAACACTGCCCCAAACCAGGAGATGTTTAAGAGTGTTTTACTGTGTTTACTCTCATTTCCACAACAGTCAGATGACGATCATTTCGTTAGCTCCCTGTGTTTCTGTACGACCATGGCTCTGGGCTGTTTACACTCTGAAACAAGCCGACCAGCTATTTAAAAGGGAAACAGGAAGTTAGAGGGAATGTCTGCGCCGACTAACCTCACTTTCCTTTTCTAACATTTTCCCCCTGAACGTGTTCGAAGATTATAATCTGACCAACATGATGTCACTCGAATTATGAATTTCAGTGCAAGTAGAAGCAGATTTCTGTGTCGGCCTTTAAAACAAACAAATACGGCCTTTCAGTTGACACAACACATGTAAAAATATGGGCAGGAATACAAACTCTCTGCTGATCAGTCTGCTGTCATTTTATCGACACATTTCTGTCTGCATGAAACCCAGTAATTACTGTACCAAAGTCAAAAATTCAACCAGTTTGGCAGCATGTGAGTGGAGATGGCCGAGTGCCACGTCTGTTCTGAAGCATGAACTGCTCCGAGGCAGCTCATGGCTAAATGCAAATTCCTGCGTTGGAGCAACGTGTCGGGTGAAGGTGTGAAACCACAGTCTGACAGAAAAGCTGTGAAACCAGTCCTCCTCACGTAAGGAAGGCAGCCAGAGGTATGCAGGCCATGAAGGTACATAAACATAGACACGTACCCGAGCTCACGGCGACAAACACTCAGTCGTATTCTGCAGCTCAAACCTGGTAACAGACGAGTCAACTGAGGGATTAACAGATCATTTTCAATTCATTACTGTGAACACAGATGTCTTTGTCGGTCGAAGAAAATGTCTGCAGACATTTCCTTATGATTTTTTAAAGCTAGTAGACTAAAAATAAAATGAGAACATAGTCTAGAGATGAATCGACAACTGGCCATCATGCAGGAGTCTTTTTGAATTTAGACCTCAAAACTTACAGCTTTAAATTAAATTTTACTGGACTGCACAATTAAGCACTTTTTCCTGTACGTGAACTGATAAAAGAAGAATGCGTCAATTGACCACCCTGATATGAAACATCCATTGACCTCACCTGCAATCAAAGACAGGTTTAACCATGACTCTGAAGGCCATCCTGTCAGCCAGGAATCCTGTTGATAGCAGGATAGCCTACCTAAATTTTCCCCAAAAACAGCGAAACACACAGTCTCCTGTGTGTGTGTGTGTGGGGCTGTTGTACAGCGGGCGGGATGCTGGCAGGAAGTGGAGGCGAAGCGTTCAGATTCTGATCTCAGTGGTTAAAGCCGGCAGCTTTCGCAAAACCAACAGAGGAAGACGAGAGCAGAGGGACGAGTGTGGAGGCTGGGACAAGAGACTAATGCCATCAAAGTCAACCAGCAGCCAGAGCTAATTGAAATTAAAGACCAGAAACGAAGACACAGGGAGGGAGGGAGGGAGGGAGGGGAGCACTGCTGCTGCTTTCACAGGATCCCAGGCAAAGTGGGAAAACTCAGCGATGAGGTTTGTGTGCTGGACTGATATTTCTTCATCAGGGCTGCAGTCGGCAGGGCGGCCAAGAATATAAAACCACCTACTGCTGCAAGCAGTTCACCAGCCAGACTCCAAAAGGACGGCTGAGAATCAAGAAAAACAGGCCAGCTGCAAATTTTCTGAGAAATAATTAAGACATTAAACTGTCTTTATAAAACATCATCATGGTTTCTCTTCTCTGACTGACTGCTGTTTCTACTATTTAATATATTATTTTCATGTCAGAAGATATAATAGAGATTTCTTTCTGTGCAGATTGAGCTCACGATAAACCTGATCACAGAAACAAGCTTTATTCTAACAGGATGTCATGGCACTACAGTCTAAGGCAGCAACTAACGATTATTGATTGAATCACTGAACACAATGTGACGTCTTGTATTGTCCACAACATGGAAGAAAGAAAGAGTATGAAAGAAACAAAAAAAAGAAAATCACATTTTAGAAGCTGAAATCAAAAATTAAATGACAATAAATCGATTATCAAAATAACTGCAGATAAATTCAACAGTTGACAACTAATCAATGAATACTAAAGTAAAGAGGCTCCACCATTTATCCATCTGAGCAGAATTAGACCTCATCCATCCGGCATGAAGTCAGTCAGACGGTCTAATCCAGGTGGGAAGGAGACAGCTCTGTTAGCAGTGGGCTGACAGGGGTTCAGGACACTGGGCTCAGGGAGCAGGACTCAGGGGGTCAGAGGTCAGGGTGGAGATCAGGGGTCACAGTCACTTCAGAGGGATCACTGCACCTATCAGGCAGGGGGATTACTGGGAAAGGAAGAGCAAATCCTCCTCAGGAATGAAGACAGGCAGGATGCCTGAAGACCTCCAGTTTTAGATTTATTTTTTTAATCTGTGGGTGAAACCACTCATATTAACAACAAACTACTTATTTAACTTTGATGAATGAGTTCTTACTGCAGAGTTTAGAGCTCAAAACACTAATGTTTGTGCAAGCTAGACATTTGGTTCATTGTGCCCCTTCCTATAAGAGTCCTTCCTTGAAGGGACTGTGCTGAATGACAGCAGCTCAAAGCATCTGTCATATTTAAAGCAGCAAGTTGTGGTTAAAAAGCCAAAAGAGGGAAATTATTTTATCATCAGTGATTTATCTACAGATTACATACTCAAATAGTTATTTAGTCTAAGATCTATGGTCTTTGAATATTTTGTTTTGTCCCACCAAAAGTCCAAACAACCTTGCATAGTACCTTTCTGTCTTCTAACCACTCAAGGATTGATGGCATTGGCTGCCATGCAATGCGCCAACTGCTCATCAGATCTTAGGAGCTAACCACTCATACGCATTCAAACACAATGTCGCTGCCTTCGAGTGTAATTTTGGGGTACGCTTCAACGTGCAGACTGGAGGAGCCGGGGATCGAACCAGTGATCATCTGATTAACGAACCGCTCTACCTCCAAAAATAACTAATTTGAAAGTCTGACGAGACCTTTTCACACCTATACTTCCCACACAACTGGTCTGGGTTCGAGGTGCATTGTGGGTTATGTAGGCATCAGGTGTAGTCCTGCTGCATCAGTGTCCAAAATGTCCATCATGATTCCGGCTGTGTTCAAAAGAGCAGTGAGCACACTTAAATTGTTAACTGATTGTAAAAATGATTGAAGATTCATTTTCTGCGGAGTCACTAATCAATCAATGGTAAATAAGCCGAGGCCAGAATACATAGTCACTCTTTTGTACCAAATTTCCCTCCACAAAGTGCAGTAAAGTAAACAAACAGTACACAACATGTTTCACTGAGAACAAACGGACCTCCAGAAGACAAACACTGGACATGACTACAGCCCAAACACAGCTCAAGTCATTCACTACAGTCAAAATACTATGAGCCATTGTTCTGTCGCGTTGTGAAGGAAGAGAAAGCGCCGGCGTTGTGATCTCTATATAAAGATCTGATTTCATTCCTGTGGTTTGGTGAAGCCTTCAGATTTTTGAACTCTTGGGGAATGCGGTCCTGTCCACTGCCCTTCACTGCTGTCACATGACCACACACAATCACACATGGCCACAAGTAATCACATTTTCACAGCAGTGGAAGAAAAAGGGGCAGGTTTCACTCAAAATAGAGTCTGGCAGAGTGTGCAGCACTGACAGACTTTAGAATGACCATTAGACGCTAGAATGAGGCGGCGTTTTCTCTCCTAGCATCGAGCCGATGTGGTGAGCTGATCTGAATAATTCACTGGGGTGGGCCGGGTGTATTTAAAGCAGAGATCAATACCATTAAAAGGACAACTGGAGCCACTGGAGACAGTGAACATGGAGGCTGTTTCGACCTTCAACTGAAGACAGAAGGAAGCATCGACCAATTTAAAATATTTAACTGAACATATTCAGCATCAACATTGTGTGTAAACTGGGCTGGGTCGAGAACAAGGGCCTGTTGATTTAGTTTGTTGTAGTTTGTTCTCTAAAATCATTTAATTTAGTGGTCAGTGTTATGAGTATGGTACAATATACTCAATACAATATGGTGTGAAATATTTGCCCGTGGGCATTTCATGGCAGTCGAACTGATTAAATCTGAGGATTTCAGTGGACGTAAACTAAAGAAAATTTTGTATGAGTCATGAATGGTCCAAATGTTCACTGCATGCAGCTGTAATGAAACTGTCTTATATAATTTTGTGCAAACTGACTATCAAAAGACAAGAAAAAAAGAGACAGAAAGCAGCTCTTGGCGACATTAATCCTGCAGCACATGTAGCAGATTTAGCATCACAGCTGAGCCGCTGACAGAGGTACTAGTTTGTAGTTTTCAATACAAATAATATAATTCTGTCATGGTACATGATCATCAACATTATCACATCTGGTTGCCGTGTGTTTGTGATCAATGATCTGCACATTGTGTTACAAATGGAAATAGTAGCAGCCCTGCAGCCACACACCAGAGCCGATGTGTACATACTCCGTATTTTATTGAGGCAGCTAAAGAAACAAACTCATCACACACAGATTACTGCTGCTGCCACTGCTGCTGCTGGTGAAGTTACAGTCCTGTTGCTACTACAACTACAGCGGCTGTTCGTTTACTTCTGCACACACATTTTACTGATTTCAGAGTCCAGGTCTGATCCTTAGCTTTGGTAGTCTCAAGAAACTCAAGTCTCCCTGAAGCAGTTTCACCTTTGCCACACATCCAGGAGAATGAAAACACACGGTGCAGGATATAAAATATCTCTGCAGGGATGGAGGGGGAGGTGAAGGAGGTGGAGGAGGTGAAGAATCGTCCCTCTGTGTGCTCGGCTCCCATTTACTGCCTTTATTTATCTGCTGTGCTGCAGCAAAGAGGCTGGACGTATGGAGGAGGAGAAGGAGGAGGAGAGGAGAGGGGTGGATTGCATGTTTTCTTCCCCGGCTCAGCCACTCTGTCTCCAGGCTGCCGGGGGAAGAGGAGGAGGAGGGAAGAGAGGCAGACAGAGGGGAGCGCTGGAGATGTGAAACCTGATCTCCTTCCCTACCTCCTCCCTCCATCCCTCCTCCACCTCCACCGCTGCCACCTCGCCAGAGAGCCTCCGAGACTCCCTGAGTAATCTGATCCTCAGCCTCCGAGACTGGAAACGCACTCCGAGAGAGGGAGAGGTGGAGGAGGGAAGAAAAGAAGAAATGGAGGAGGAAAAAAGAAAAGGGAGAGAGGGATAGAAATAGAGCAGAGGAAAGAGAGAGATCCCCAAGTTCAGCCTCCAAGACGGGAAACACTCCCAAGAGGGAGAAAACTGAGGAGGGAAGAAAAGGAGTGAGGGAAAAGGAAACAGATGGAAAAAGAGGCGATAAAAAGAGAGCTCTTGTAGGTCAGGACTGCAGACTGAAAAGACTCAATCAGCTTTTAAATTAGATGAGTTTCTAAACTCAAATAATCCGTGTTTTGTAGCTTTTCTAAGAACTGTCGCTAATAAAAGAGACAGAAAGTGATCTGAGATGGTAAGAAGAAGAAGAAGACCGGCGAAAGGAGAAATACATGTTGATAACTCATTCTGAGGCCTGTTGCACTGAAACAGAAACAGGCAACACAATGAAATCTGAATTATCTGAGCAAAATGGAGTGGACAGGAAAGAGAAACAGAGAGGAAGTGAAAGGAGAGAGTGTGGATGGTTGTTTTTTGTCTAACGTACTTCAGTAAATACATAAAAATGGCTGAAATCGATATATTTTTGTAATATTAGTACTCTAACACAAGTTTATTATTAAGTACACCCATGTAGATTACTAGATTACGATTAACAACCACTTAAAATGTTGAAATATATTGGTGAATTGAGAGTTAATGAGTGAATAGGATTATTGCACCATTTATACATTTAACACTCACCAAAACTGATCACTACACCTGCAGAAGGGATGTTCTCACTTTCCTTCTTTCAAAACACAATAGTAATTTAACCTCCCCTCACTGATATACATAGGACGGGCAAAATAATAGAGACATGTCTCTGCGTAGTATAATTCAGCAGCAGCACAGACTACATCCTGCTTCATCCTCATACAGTTAAATCAACACTAAAACACTTAGATCACATCACAACCTTCACAGGGGAGACGATTTACAGCAGACTGTTTTATTAGACGGCATTAGTTTCAGTTAGATGTAGCTGAATGCAGAAATGACAACATGTCTGTAAAACTCTGAGAAAAGACCTCTGAATTATTGTTTTTAATCATTCATGAGATTTTTTTGTGTGATTCTACTCACTGATTGATTTGTTACAAGATGCCACAGAAACAATAAGCAGGGCGGCCACATGACCGGTCGTGATACAGCAGCACTGCACGATGTATCGACATCATGATGTGGCAGACAGACTACAGACTACGCTGGATGTCACGTTAAGACAAACCAACTGAAACATGTTGTTTTTTTGATGCTTGATACAAAAATGAAGTGATCACTGGATACACTGAATAAAACACGGACTTCTTATCTGAGATGAAGCCAAAAGTCTGGCCTTCACCATATTGGCAGTCCTGCCTTCGCCGCCTGATCCGCAAACAGTCAAAGATGTGGATCGTCTCTGGAGCTGAGGTGGACTGAAGTCACATGTATCAGCACCCACCTGTCAGTCAAAGCAACCACACTCTTAATTGTGGCAGAACTGCACACCAGAAATACTTAGATGTGACACAAAACTGCAGTGAAGACGTCAAAGAGCTTGACATATTATCATCACAGCCTGAAAACAGATCCACAAATCCCAAAAACTCAAAAGATTTATCACGATATTCAGGACGCACAGAGGGAACAAGCAACATGGATGCCGACATAAACATCCTGCAACCATGCAACATCCAACAAACATGGACCACACTTTGGGAACCATTGGGGAAAATGTGTGTGAGGGTTCTGTGTCTGCAGGCTTTGCATTGGTCTGAATGCAGTTTTACTGGCTGAGATTTAATTTCTTCCACAAACAGCCCAGTCGTCGCCCTGCCAGACTCCACCAGCATTAACTGGTCTTTTCCTGGAGACTGGTCTGGTCCCAGTACAGAGGTCAGGACTGAACGGGGTGGTCTGGTGTCATTTTATAAGAATAGATGTGCAGCTACAGACTGAGCGACACCACAGACTAATCACTGAATGATACATAATCAGTGGGAGAGTGAGATAACGTGGCGTCTGTGGCATCAGTCCAAGCGATAGATGGACAACAAGAAAAAAAAAAAAAAAAGATGTGGTGACTCATTTTTTAACCTTCATCCGTCCTTGAAGACGTTTTAATCCTTCATACAGACTGCTGCTTGATTAACAGCTTCAACGTGATTTTTACTGTTGACTCGTGTATTTTCAGAGTCCTACACGCCATCTGTAACAGAACTGTCTGTATTTCTTCATGAAAAACAGCCTCTTAATTCATTTTTACTTGAAACTTTTGGTGTATTAGTGGTTTAATCATGATTTAATAATTTTAATAACATTCACCAGTGACAGCTTCTCAAGTGTGACAGCAAACCAAATGTGTTTTATTTCTGGACAAAACAAGATGTCTGAAGACATTCCGTAGGGATCTGGATATCAACACCGGAAAAATATGCTGGAGATCAGGATTAATGCTTCTGAATCACAGATAAGAACAATCACTGTGTTTGCTTATTAGTGGATCTTGACCTCTCCAACATGGCAACATACAACAGGCTCCTTCCAGGCAAAGCTAACAAAAACAGAGATTCACTGATCTCTAACTTTACTGGATCAGAAGTTCAAGTCAGGATCAAGTTGGGACAGAACATTTTTCTGGATGTTCTGAGCCACGACAAAGACCAAAATATGTCCTTACAACAGGCTGGGTAAGACAGGCTGTGAAGAAATGCTTGATTGAATTTACATTAACCAGAATATTTAGTCTTCAGTAACAAGCTCTTTAAGGTGAGGAAGGAAGACAAGAGAGACAGTGATTTTTTTTTATACTGCTAGACCAGCTGCTAAAACAAAACACTGTCTGTATCAGACAATCTAACGCTCTACAGACCAAACAATTAGCCAATTAATCAAATAATAGGTTGTTGTTGTTAAAATAGACTGATTGAAAACAGTGCAGCTTCTTGTGCCATCACTGTTAAACATGGACTGCAGACAAGGAGGTGATGAAAACTCGTCTGCTCTCATCTCACTTCTCAAACAAACGTCTCTCTCTCTCTTTTTCTCTCTCTTGTTGTGGCCTAGCTGGTTCGCCCACTGTCAGTCAGTCTGTTATTTCGGTAACAGAGATCCTGGGCTTGGCTGAGGAATGTACAGCTGTCCGACATATGGATAATACTAGATTTTGATTTCTAACACTGCCTCTGTCTCGTGTGGAAGGAGGAAAGGAGAGACGTAGAGGGGTTTTCAAACTTATTACTGACTGAACAGTCAAAAAAGAGAGACACGCTGTGAAAGAAATGTTCCTTTGATTTCCGGGAAGAAATACAGGTCAAACACTATTGTTTGTCTGGAGGTGTCCGTGGGCTGTTTGCGTTTCTGGTTACAGGTTCACAACAACAGTCTCTAATGTTTAGTAGTGGTGTTGAAGAAAAGGGCCACACTATTCAGGACACGTTCACATTATTTGTGAACAGCAGTGTGAGTGTGAACATGGAAACATGGTTTTTTATTTGCTGTAATAATTCACGCCGCACAGTAAAGGATCACTACTACTGCTTGTTCATACAACATGTCAAATACTAACATTTGGATATGTGCAGCTGCAGATAACTCGTCTTACGTCACAAGCAGATCCGGGCATAAAAGTCAGTGAAATGGTGGATGGAGATTTGCTCCTGTTAAACTTTGTGGAAGCCGGAGGCTTCGCAAACTGATGCCGTCTGTTGAGCCAGAGTAAGAGCTGCCGTGGTGACAAACAACAAGTACAAGAAGGTTTAAACGTTGGAGCAAAGAGCTGATCTGCAAAGATAACCTATAAAGACAATGAAGCTTCATATCAACTTCACATAAACTATATATTTAATGAACTGTGCATCCACACATGAAGAGGTGCGTTCAGAATGACTGAATGAACCTGCTTCAACACTCACACCTCAGCTGACTGTGAATCTAACCTCTAAATATGTCCTCTATATTTGACTGGATTCACCACACTGCAATTGAATAGTGTCAGATACTCTTTTATGCAAATATAGAGCCAAACAACATGTTCTGTTTGACTGTATGGAAAGGAGTCTGTTGACAGTTTTGATGAACACAGCAGCATGTTAACATGCTCTGAATATGAAACAGGAATGTCAGTAAGAAAATGATCTATTTCTTGAAATGAAGACATTTTAAACAGGAACTATCACACCACAATGATTGAAAAAGAAAAACATTTATTTCCCCTTTTTTCCAGACACATTCTTCAGGTTGCTTCTGCAATTTATCATTTATTTTTTACTAATCTAACTGAACTTAAAAGGAAACTACAATGTAAACTACAAAAGTAAAAATCAGGGTGAAAAGTCATGGTGTTCTTTAAACAAAAGCCTGTGATTGGTACTTAATCTGAACACATGCTGAGTGCAAACTGCCAGTAATCAATCAGCTACTCAGTTAAAGTGTGAAAAGAAAATATTACATTATATATTATAATATTCTTGATGTTGATTGCAGCAGCGCAGAGATACAAAAAGAGAGAAAGTAGGGCCAAGTGATTACGACGTGGGACTTTTTCGCGGACATCGGTTTTGCGATGCAAATAAATCACTCTTTTGAACATATGCTGTTTTGAGAAGAAAAACTTTTTATTTACGTGTCCCTGGAAACCTGCCGGACTACTTTCGTTGCTGACCAAACCTGGACAGAACTCGGCCCACGGGACACTGTCGGGGGTAAGTCGGTGTGGATGTGCGACACTACTGACGGGGATGCCATACAGCTTCATGTCAAAAATCCCGAACTATCCCTTTAACTCCTGTTAACAACTGGAACTGTCTGTTAACAACTGGATCATGGTTGGTGGTGTGAAGCTGGATCATATTTTAAAAGGAGAAAATGTTTTCTGGTTGGTCTGGAGCCAGATGGGACTACTGACGGTGAGCAGAGCCAGTGTTGGAGCTGGGACTAACTTTAAGTGGTTGGTGAGAGCTTGGTGAAATAAAAGGCTGAGAGACAGATCAATTCAACTGACTGGTTTTGGATGATGATCTGTACAGAACTCAAATTATTCGGCTCAGTCTATACCTAATATGATCAAATGATAGTTTTGAGTTTTATATCGTAGTAGATCACCTTGAACACAAAACCGCCGATTATTAAAGCCCTGGATGGGACTGATCATGAAGTGTGTTTGAAATATTAGAAACAATGTGCACATGGACTAAGACTCAGCAAAACAAAAACAGAGGACGTGTTTGTGTCTTCTCTTATTAACATAAAAGGGACTTCACAGTCAACAACAAATCCGGACAACATGAGGCCAAGCTGGGGATGGTAAACAACACAAAGCACAGGCTGCTTTTATAAAAGATTAAAAATACTAAACAAATAATCAGATCGTCACCTTTAAAAAGCTGAATATCAACTTTAAGTTGGTTTTAAAGCAAAGTTAGCCCACCTCTACGGCGTGCACCGATGTTTAAACGAAACGAACAACAAAGTTAACATTTTAAATAACTAGATTAATTAAGCCGTTTTAATAAAGTATGTATCCCTCTTTTGCCACAACAAACTCTCAGGGCACCAACAAAGATAAGTTAGCACGGAGAAGGCTGCTAATCTAAAGTTAACTACAACAACGCCAACCGTTAGCTAGTTAGTTAACTTTTAAACATAATTCACCATAAAACTAATCAAAATGAATACGTTTAGACTTTAAAGTGTACGTTAATGTCGATATAATACGTTAAAACTTTAGCGTAATTTACAGAAGAACCGTGTAAACTATGCAGCGAAGTTAGCTCACCGAGGAATGTGGCTAACAGTAAATAACAGTTTCCGTGAAAATCGCAATTAAAACGTTAATTTAATTATTTGTAAAGGGTGTATTTGTGTTTGTACTTTACTTATTTCATACAATAATTTTTAAAGAAACATTTTCGTGCTGTAGAGGAGGTGAAGCAAACTTTTTTTAATACCACGACAGCAGCCAAAATGGGTCCGTCTACCACCTGGCGCCAAACACACTAGAAAAAAATCAGTTCGCTTGTTTTTTTTTTTACTAATTTAAACCTTTTTAGAGTATATTGTTTAATATATATCACTTACAACAAAATGTAAAGTGATTTAAAATACATACACAGTCAAGTATAAAAGACAACGACTATTTTTAACCTCGACAAATCGTAAAAACTCGACCGAGAGACTACGTCCAGCTCCAGCCGTTAGACGGAACCTAAAAGTCGGGCTCGGACCTCCGCAGGCTGGGAGCGAAGTTTGATTTATGCCTTACCTTTAACTTTAACTTCTTTTCCCGCCGACGTGGCGCAGCTTCTTCGACGTTATTTCATCCTCTTTTTTTATTCAAGTCCAAATCTCCTCAACACAACAGAAAAAAACGTTAAATCTCCGTGGTAATATGTTTCAGCGTCGTACTGCCCTCGGCTCCCCCGCTCCCTCGCTCGGTCGCTCGGTCTGTGGTTTGGGGCTGTTTGATGATGGAGGAGAGCAAATACCAGCCTGACAAAGATCGCTTTCTACTAACAAGATGGATCACTCTGTGAGGTAAAACAACAACAATACTACAAAAAAATAAATAAAAATGGTCCAACTTCCGGTCGGCATGAGTGGGTGTTGACTGACACGCATGCGCTTTTTTATTCACCTGTCAGGTGAGTTCAAAACAGTTTAAAAGTTTAAAAAAATTAAAAGTTTCAAAATTTTTAATGGACTTTGAGAGTGAGAGAAATGACAAAGTACACTTAAGTTAGTCTTCTACTGTTCCAGGGTTAACCTGGACCTATTTGATATATATATATATATATATATATATATATATATATATATATATATATATATATATATATATATATATATATATATATATATAGTAGTATAGTGTAGTAGTAGTAGTAGTAGTAGTAGTAGTAGTAGTATATCAGAGTATTTAAGCGTTTTCTGGTTTGTTATTTGGTCTCCGGACACAGAGGCAGAGTGAAAGTTCTTCATTTTCTGCTCCTCTGTGCTTCCAATCACAGCGGCAGAGAAACCTGCGGGCTTTTATTTTGAAGGAACATCTAAGAGCGACCCACGCGCCCTCTGCTGTTGATTAATCAGACCCACAAACTTTACCACAAATTCCACTAATATTAATATCAATAATAATTATTATACTTATGATAGATTCATCATTAGAATTAAATCAGTTATTATGTCTGTAAGTGAACAAGAATAAAGGGCGTTGCTTTGACAGTTGATGTTGTAACTCAACTCACATGTTGCAACACTTGACATTTCTCTGAGGTCGTCATGATGACAGAAGTTTTTATAAAGAGCTGAAATAAAAACTAAAAGAGGAACTTGGAGGAAATTAATCAGACTGTTAAAAAACAGATTTAAAATCTGAGATTTAAAGTTTAACTTTTTACATTTTTACAACAACACTGTTTAGAAACGTGTATTTTTGTGATTTAGTGCCTCCAGTTTCAGATTGTAATCCCACTGTGGTAAATATGGACAGCTGTACTCAGGTCTTTGCATTAAGCAAGGTCAACAACAGCAGATATAGCAACCAGCTAATATTATTTATTAGTCCAGCAGCAGTGAGCCCAGCTCAGCGTCTGTCTTTCAGCCTTTTATCATTTTTACCTTTCACCAAGCTTACCATTAACATATTAACTATTAACATATTAAAGGACCAGTGTGTAGGGCTCACTGACATCTGAGTTGCTGACGCCAACCACCTCGCCTCACTCTCCCCTTCCCTAGCGCGAAGGAGAAACTACAGGGGCCGGCAAATACATGAAAACCTTAAAGTCCCAGTCCACAGTCAGTGTTGAGTTTGTCTTGTTCAACATGGCAGACTACATGGATGAGGACCTGTGGTCTGTAGAAAGTAAATGTCTCATAGTTATGAATATTATATTCTGTAAATAGAGCATGCTGACACACTGGGCCTTTAAAATTCTGGTTTTAATCATATAAATAAGAATTTAATTTAGCCGAATAAGTTTGTAACTTGCTCTTGTGAAGTTGCATCTTAAATGGACAAAAAACCTTTACATCAAGTGTTTGAAGTGTTTGAAGTGCTCGATTTATTCAACTTGAAACATGTATATTCTTCAAATATATTTAAAACCTGTTAAACAAAATGTAATGAAGCAGCTTGACCTGCAACAGTTCGGAGTCTTAATGTGACTTCAGCTTCTTTCAGTGATGTTTCACCTTCAGCTCACTGACAGCAAAACCAGTTCAAACACTGTAATAATGTTCATGATGCGTGACGTGACACAAACACTAACACCAACGCTGCTTCGTTCGACATGCTGTGACAAACTGACAAACGTTCTGCATGCACACATTCACTCTCTGAGAAAAAGGAAACACAAACTGTATAAAATATTCAAAGTAAAAACTGTACACCGGCACACAGCCTCATCAGAACTGTGCACCAGTCAGACAAACAGATCACAGAAAGGCCTGAAGGCACGATACACTGCAGGGAGTCTGAAAATTTCAATGTTTCCCCCCTCCCCTGCAGAAACTTGTGCCAAAGTTCACCTGGAAAACACAGATTTCTGAAACCAAAAAAGTTCTTTTACTCTAAATCATTTATTCAGTGTCTTGGTTCACACTCACTGCAAAGCATCAGATCTGACGCGTAAAGATTTAGTTTACACTGCCTGGTAAAAGGTTTGATGTCTTTATTTTATTTTGTGTGCTTTTATTTTGAAGCATCATTCAATGTACCCGCAGCAAACAAAAATAAGGTCTTAAATGGGTATTTTTTTGTTGTTGTTGCAGCTGCAGTTCTTCTAATGTCAACCAGAGGCTGCTAAAACCACACTGCCCGCATTGAAGTGAATGGGAAACACCACAAATTTCTTGTTGTTTTAATTCTTAACATTTCACATCAAATAATGGGTTCAATATGGGTTTCAACATTTTTGCCCAATGAAGCTTCAACTTGGATCAAAACATCATCCATTTAAATTAACGTATAGTTTGAAACCTGGACTTTTATATGATAAAATGTGGCTTTTGTATGAAATTAAGTGATAGTGATGAAACTACAGTTCAGCTTCATAGTGACATGTTATAAAAATGAATTAGCTGATCATGTTATACTTTATGCAAAAGTAAAGGTAATGAAAGAGAGTCATAGAGGGGTGACAACATGTTTACTGCTTCCTATAGTTGTACCTTATGGAGGCCCTGAAAATTATATATTTTATATCTTGTAACCACAATAAAATAAAATAAAATAAAATAAAATCTTCAAACTGTCCTGTCATTAAAAACAAGTCTAAAGGCCTGCAGTGTGAACGGAGCCCTTAAGTGGCTTTGTAGTAAAAAGAGCCACCATAACAAACATTCAAGCTCCTACAAATATCAGTTACAAAAGAAAAAAAAAATCCTCAAAATACATCTTGTGATGCCAAACATCCACAAAACAAAATTAAACATTGAATAACTTGATGAGCACTGAACGCAGCAGTGATGATATATTAGCTTTTAAATAAATATCACACAGTCAAAATAGTCAATAAATATGAAATTCAAGATTATTTGTTGCATAGTAACACCTACTGTAAGTGAAGTCAAAGAGGGATTAGTAGCTACACTCCACATCACATCACCAGACACCATCGACACTCTGCAGCAGCCTCACCTGGAAAAACGACTGCAGATACACTGAAATACTGTGAGAGCAGGAAATAAGTCTGGACTGTTTGAGCTTTGCACAGCACTTTTTGAATCAAACACACCCTGAACAGATGAAATGTGGAAGTGATACTGAAGAGTGTCATCTTGACAGAGAACAGCAGTAGTTGTGTTTCTTAGTTTTAATTCTGCTTCTCTTTGTGGTTGTTTTGTATCTCTTTGTGGTGATTGTGGCCCACTGTAGCTTTGTTGCATTTCTGGTCAATGAATGATTCATTGTATGAATGAATTTTGTATGAATGAATTTTGCTGTGTCAGTTTTAATGTATCATTGTGTACTTAGACTTGTTTTTCATATTTTACAGTGCAGGTTTGGCTGCTGAAAAGTGTCGCCTGGTCATGTTTCCAAAAAACATTCGTGTTACATTCACTGCCAGTCTCTCTTCTAACAGACACAGTTCAGGCAAGGCCTCTTCATGTGCTGCCAACGTCTGAGTACAGACCGGGTCCAAGACTGAGCCTGCACTGAGAGTAGAGACAGTCTTTATGTTTTTTAAAATGTAAAAGTGAAGCTTCAGTATGTCTGAGGACCTGCTGGTTTCTACACATTAAATATTTTACATTGTAGTGCTGAACCAAACATCATTCAAATATTTCTTCAGTTTAGTAAAGTGAAAAAAAAATTAAGGTAGCATTCAAGAGACATAAACAAGTCTAAATCAAAATAGGCACAAAGACGATGAGAACAATATTCTGACAAACTACAGCTGTGCAGTTCACGTGTGTGTGTGTGTGTGTGTGTGTGTGTGTGTGTGTGTGTGTGTGACTGGAATAATTATCACAGTTTTCAGTGTTTAATTATAACATGCAAATTTAAACCTAAAAGTTACATTTTGTTTTGTAGAATTAATACATTTGGTTAAATCTTTAAAAATACATTTCTACTTGATTATTTCATCACCCCAAGACAATTGATTCATTTGGCACTTTTCTCTAAGGTAACATACAATACGATATAATCTAAGCCATTATTGAAATCCAGTATTGAACTTATTGTCTTGTCTTTATCACATTTATCTGTTTATCGATTCATTATAATTCGACACTGAAAAAGTTGACACACTCCAGACTCGATAAACCCTCCATTTCTGAACTGAACAGCACAGCCATCGCATCGAACACACACAAGTCATTTCTGGTAGAAAACATAAGAAAAAACACCACAGTACATAATAAAGTGTGTTTGATGGACAACAGAAAACATCATGATTTTTTCCTGTTTTGAAGCAGAACCATCAGGCAGCATTGTTACAATCATTAATATTAATGCACAAAAAGAAAAGTCTCAAACCAAAGTGTATTTTGCATCGAGAGCGTTTTACACACATCTGTAAAAGTTGTTTCAGCGGCTTGCGTTCGTTGTTCGTCATGGACGGCAGCGTTGCCCCCCTGGTTGGTCTACACGTTGATGGCATGAGCGTGCTTCTTGCACAGAGGTTTGTCTTTCTTTGAGTAGAAAGGCTGGCCCTCAAGGTTCACGTGGCAAACCTGCAGTTAAAGTGAATATGGCAGTGGTTAAAAATCGGTGAAAATCTACTGCTGTTCTGGATGATAAATAATGTCCCTGGATCAATCACACCAAATCAGTGGTAGATGTGCTGTGTCTCAATTGATGTACTTCCATACTCACACAGAGCATAAGTGCGTTCACACTGGCAAAATACAGTCCACTGTGTGTCACTGAGTGTGAGTGTACACAGTGGAAGGTGAGGGACCACCATATCTGAATTGAGACACAGCTACACTGACGGGTTCTGGTTTTGGTTGTGGTTCTTACCGCACAGACGAAGCAGGTGTCGTGCCAGGTGTGACCCAGAGCCTCAATGAACTTATCACCAGCTTCAACAGGGAAGTCACAGCCGTGACACTTAGTGCTGAAGAGTGAGATGTAATCTGACAGACAGACAGACAGAGAGAGACACACACTTTGAGCTCAATCTTACAGTTTATAACCTGACCTCTGACCTCCACGCTCTGTAAAAAAACAAAACAGATCCATACCTTTCTCGCAGTACGGCTCTCCGTCTTCCATGTGGAAGAGGCTGTTTCCAAAGGCTTTGCCGCAGGCGGCGCAAACAAAGCAGGTGGTGTGCCACGTCTGCCGCAGAGCGTGCATCACTTCCTGCAACACACAGCACGGCGCAACGAGTCGGACTGAGGAGTGTGTGTGTGTGTTAAATCATGACGAACTTATTTAAATCCTGAGGGTCGTTGTCATACCACACTGAGAAGTAGAAGTCCTGTATTCAAACAAGTAACACAGTACAGGTAGACAGGTGTATAGTTAGACAGGCAGAACGTCTCACCCCCATGATCTTAGTGTTGCAGCGGGCGCAGGTCGGAGCGAAGAACTCCTCGTAGCAGTTCTCACAGTAGACGTTGTTCTGTTCCTCCACAAAGCTGACGTCCGCCAGAGACATGTGGCAGTAGTGACAGTTAAACTCCTCGGGGTGCCAGGACCGACCAAGAGCCACCAGGAAGGGACCCCTAGGAATAAGAACAACATGATCAGTCTGCACCAGGTGACATGTTCAATGTTATTCAGAGTCAAAACGTCCACAAAGAGACTCAAACTGACACAGATTTATCATGATTATTCACCTCCTTTAATCAGGTAGTCTCAATGAGACTGAGATCTCTTTTTCAAAGGAGACAGGAGAGTACAAGAGTCATAAAAACATCAGATGGAAGAGATTTAAAATCACCAAGAGGAATGAAGAAAGTCAATTTAATAAGCGATTCAGTTGATAGTGATCAGCTTTCATATTCAGTTCTTTAAGAGTTTCAGCAGCACAAACACTTCAGGAGGTGAACTGACTCAGTAAATAAATTAAATTAGTAACATTATATCACGCATTTATTAACGTGACGTCACATCTTGATAGGAACGTCCACTTGGAGGATAAAACAAAGCTTCCTGACACTGCCCGCTAGCCAAGTTAGTAAGCAATTACCGGCACAGACTAAGTTTGTTTAGCCAAAATATATCTATAACTATCTGTGCTTTTGTATGCTTTCATCCTCGAAACAGTGTAAGCAGAGAAACTGTCCACGAGATATATGTAGGCAGGGACTTTGCTGTTTTCAGTGACTGAAGTAGTGCACCTTGTGTTGTATTTGGGTCACACTCCTTCCCTTGAGGTTCAGTGCTCAAGGGTATGCAAATTACCTGATGATGCTGTTGCAGGCCCCACACAGAGGCGTACGGCTGCTGGCGGCGAACCTCTCCGCCCTTTGAGCCACGCCCCTCGCCACAGGAGCAAACGGGGCGGGGCTCGGAGTGATAGGGGCGGGGCTGGGAGCTGCGGGTGCGGGTGCGCAGGGGGAGGGGTTGGGGATGTATGCGGGTGGAGGAGGAGCAGCCTGTGGCAGCGGCTGCACCTTCATGGTAGTGGTAGTCGTCTTACTGGGGTCAAACTTGTCGGCAAAGTTGGTATCGGACACCCAGGGGGGTCTGTTAGAGGAGGCAGGTCCAGCTGGGGCCGGGGCAGCGGCTGGAGGCCGGGGCTGAGGTGGGATTGGAGCAGGAGCTGGACCTGGACCTGGAGCTGGAGGAGAGGATAACAGAAAGTTTCCAGTGGATCATGAGGTAAATTTGCTTCTTGTATGACAGTATGTCAGTTTGCAGATGTTCTCACCTGGCTGGGAGGGGTAGATGCAGGCGGTGCTGACCACCTTTGGAGGGGCGGAGCCAAGAGGGATCTGAATGGAGCTCTGTTGAGGGGGAGGTTGCTGGTACTGCTGAGGGGGAGGTTGCTGGTACTGCTGAGGGGGAGGTTGCTGGTACTGTTGAGGGGGAGGCTGCTGGTACTGCGGAGGGGGAGGCTGCTGGTACTGCTGCGGCATTGGCTGGTAGTGTTGTGGAGGCGGGGCTTGTGGAGCCTGATACATGGCAGGAGGCTGACTGTACTGGCTGGAGAGGGATAAAAAACTGTAATTCATCTCTGTTTCCAAGCTGCATGCAGTATTTCTGTACTGAGAATCAGTTACAACAATGAAAACATGAAGTGGTCCATGACAAACACATCCTCTCTGCTGAAGTCAGACTGACTGGAAAGAGACTTTTATATGTGAAAATTGTTATTCTTTGCAATTGTTTTACACCACAAAGAGACACAAAACAACCAGAGAGACTCAAAGCCAGAACGACTACAAAGAGACTGAAAGCAACTACAAAGAGGGACAAAATGACTACAAAGAGAGACAGAACAAGCACATAGACTCAAAACGACTCCAAGGAGACAAAAAAGGACCAGAGAAACTCAAAATGACTACAAGGAGACAAGAGAGGATAAGGAGAACAAAAAAATAAAATAAAATGTGAGGCCAAACAACTAAAAAAAAGAAATAAAATGACACAGACACTCAGAACAACAAAAAGTCAAAATGACTGTAAAAAGAACAAAAAGCAAAATGAGGACATAAATCTTTCAGTCTTTCAATCTTGCTCCTATGTAGATGTCCAGTTTCTTACACTCAATCACTCAAAGTCTAGACGGAACGTTTCTGTGATTGACTTGAATTACTAGTTTCAACATTTAAAGCCAAATGTCTAAAATACTCACCTGGCTTTCCTCCCTGTGTCAACCACTGATTTGTTGATTTGCAGGTTAAGAGTTGTCGAGGTTACATATAAATATATATGTATGTTTCTGTAGTATTTCAGTATATAACAGGTCCTAATGCTGGAATATATACTGTAAGCGATGTCACCTTTATGTCAACAAACTTTCAAGTCTCATTATTTGACCTGCAAAATCTTCAAATCAGAGTTCACATAATAAATAAATACATACAAGAAAGCAGACCAGTGTTAACCAGCCTGACAACCAGCCTGTAAGAAAAGAGTGTCAGTAGAACAAAGGATAAAAACAGATACATGTGACGGCTGCACTTTGATTCTTTAGAGCCAGTTAGATGAGATTCAGCCTTTGAATGGAAGTTGTTATGTCTTGTTATTCAACAGTTAAATGGCCCTAAACTGCCATGGTCAGGGGTTCAATTCCCATCAGGGTCACTCATTTTTAAAACAAAAGCCTCAGTATGCCTCCATGAAGTCTAACACCACCTGAAACAGGTCGGACAATCTTAAGTGAAACAGCGTGAACGTCTTCCAGGATGTACGACATTAAGCACATTCGTACGATTCATCACATCGAGACTACAGAGTTGTTGGAGAGAGAGGGGGGAGGCGGTGGGACGACAACACTTCAGACTTCATTTGAAGCATACTGAGGCCTTATGTCCACTCCACTCGTGGTACTGCGAGGAGAAGAAGCCTCTGTTTAATGGCAGGTGGTGTGTTATGTAGCGTAGAAAAGAAGAGGCAGCATGAAGCGGACTAATCGCTGGCAGCATATGGACTCAAGCGCTTGGATCCAGGTGCTGCAGGCGTCTGTACCTGGAGACTGCAGCTTTGTGCTGGAAGCTGTAACCAGCGGCAGACTGTCGCTTCAGGCTGCAGACGTAGAGACAACAACAGCAGAGGTCACCATGGCGATCTGCATCCGTAGGTCACCTGTATCTGCAGGCTGTGGCCACTCAAAGGTCAAACATACTGCTGGTGATGCTTCAGATGGTTTTGGCCTTTACTTATTGCGTTTGTTATGTTTTATTACACATCATCTACTCCTTCTCCTGCATGTTTGCATCCAACAACCTCTGATAACAGCACATAGACACAGTTAGAGACTAGCTGGAGACCAAAACAGAGCTAAAAGAGAAAGACTATTGGACTTAGATGCCGCAGGTGGACACAAATATGACAAAATCATGTTGCTCTGTCTACCAGGAATGGAAGTGGGTGCCTGTTTGCTTCTGTCACCACAAAATGACAATAAAAGCCAAGGATTGTCCTTAAATGTATGTCACAATATGTCACACTTCAAAGAACCAAACCAGCAGACATGTTGGAGTCGATGTTGGACTTTTTTCCAGAAATAAAAAACATTAAAGCATCATTCACCTCCATTGTCAACAAAACAGCTGAACAAAGAAATGTTCAAACAAGCTTCAGCAAAGCAAAGCTTTAAATAATACATGAAGTCTCATATTGGTGTCAACAGATCTCATGTTCAGATCCAAACGACTTTCATACACACATAATACTTGTTAGTTAGTAGACCTCCTATCGTTAAAGGATCACACACAGAAAACAGTTTTAGCTGATATTCAGTATGAAATGCCAAGATCTGCCCACATCTGATTGGTTACCTGTGAGGGGCGGGGTCAGATGAAACAGGGGCGTGGTCCAGAGGCTGAGCGTTGGCGGTAGCAGGAGGAGCAGCGGGAGCGGAGCCGGCAGAAGCTGGAGCATGCTCAGTAGGGCTATAGCACAGGAAGGGTTAGGAGCAACAGTGTGAGAGAGAGAGAGAGAGAGACAAAGGCGCTCTGGGCTGGAAAATATTCAGTATATACATTTATATATGAACACATGCAGTCCTTACCAGTCCGCATGCACACATACATAAAATATAAATACTGTAAAGACACAGATCAGATTAGTTAAAGCTCAGAAAAAGAAAAGATTGTTATTGGTTTCATGCACAAATCAAAATGCTCGATATTGCTCAGGCTGACAAAATGTGATGTTTTATTTTCTTCTGGTTATTACGCCCTGTAAGTTATTTACCTTTGCACTTGAAATCCCAAGAAAACTAATGAAATTAACTTCACTGTGACTATGGCTGCTTTGGGCTTCCTTTTGAGTGGATAAGTTGGAGATTTTTACACCCTGGAGGAAACTGAAAGAGAAAATAAGGGACGAAGCAAGAAGCCGCCAGACAAGTGTAAATCTGGGACTGACTTTTAGTGGTTGATGAAATAAAAGGCTGAAAGACAGACACCGAGCTGGGCTGACTGCTGTTGGACCAGTCAGTAATATTAGCTGGTAAGTAATGTAATCAGAAGAAATACTCGAGTACAGCTGAACATATTTACCACAGTGGGATTACACTCTGAAACTGGAAGCAACAAATCACAAAAGCACAGTCTTCTCCGTCACACTGTTTTGTGTTTTATCTTTCTGTTTGAGTCACATCTGAGCTGCTTCCTTCAGGATGACTTAGAGACAAAAAGGAAAACCCACAGTCTCTTTTATTGGCGGATAAAAGCTTGACCTCTGCTCCTATTGATTCACGGTGAGTCATTGCACGGCATATACAGACTGAGGGGAGGCTATCTGGTTGTATTTCAGTCCAAACAGGCGGTGGAGGGTGGAGAGGGGGGAGGCAGCAGGGATCAATTGTGCATAATGGAGGGATGATTAAATAAGTGCACGGAGCAGAGAATGCTCCATCCATCAGTGTTGAGACGGGCAGGATGGAGGAGGGGCGGAGGAGGTTAAAAGGTTTGTTCCTCCTCTCAGACAGACCTCCACACTCTGAGATACAGACGATGTGCTGGAGAAACACTTTAACAACAACAACAGCAGCTGAAAACAAAGAAGACAAACTGAGAGCAACAGGAGACGAGAGAGATGATGAAATAAAAATGCTCCTCGGAGCATCAAGCTGATTACTTCAGTTCATGAAAACATTCGCTGATGATGAATCTCCATTAAATCACTAATAATGTGGCTTTTTGAAGAGCACTCTGGTGCATTAGGTGATTAAACCTGCCGCTTTACAGAATATACAATACATTTTTTGGTTGTTTACTCAAGTCCAGTTACTTTAGTAAAAGTATGTTAGTATAATGTGTAAAAATGCACAAAGAGGTGACAAAAACATAATTTTTTCTTTCGTGTTTTACTTTGCAGAGATAAAATTTTCAATATTTATGTCATGCTGTTATTTGATGAGTTTATTTGTACTAATAATTAAAATGAAAACATTTCAGTCATCCTCGTCAGTCCTGCTGCTCCCCCTGCTGCTAAAAACAGCTCTTTACTCTTATAATAAATGAATGAATGACAAGGATGGTGAGAGTGTTGATCCGGAGCTGCATTTTATGCTATGAAAAGTGTTTTAGAGATAAAGTTTATTAATATTATCCATCCATCTAATTTCTAACACATATCTGGGGTCGGGTTGTGGTGGCAGCAGGTCCTTCCAGACGTCCCTCTGCCCTTCGACACATTCCAGCTCCTCCTGGAGGATCCCAAGGTGTTCCCAGGACAGATGGGCTATGTAGTCCCTCCAGCAGGTTCTGGGTCTGCCCTGGGGTCTCCTACAGCTGTTGCTCCTTTCTCTACTCTGAGCTCTCTCTGGATGTACGAGCTCTTTATCCTATCGCTATTAATATATCATTATTTTTATTATCTCGGGTAAACCTAATAAACCTGATAAAGTTATTGAGCTACATCCTTTTGTACAGTATTCCAGTAAATGTACTCAGTTACTTTGCCCCGCTGCTTTATCTCAGATGAAGGATGTCGGGATGAGTTTACCTGTGAGTGGGATGAACTGATGTGAGCTTACAGGTGAACGTTTACGGACAGGGCAGTGATAACAGGTGAGGGGCAGGGCGGTGTGTTCAGGCGGGCGGGGCAGAGTGTACAGGTGAGGAGCCAGGGGGAGGGTCAGCAGCTGTCTTAACAGAGCTCTGCTGCCTACCTGCTCCTCCTCAGTGCCTCCTCCTCCTCCTCGTCCTCTCCTGGTACTGAAACAGACAAAAATCAGACAAGACGAGCTGTAAGTTTGAGGCAGCATCCTCCAGATTTCTAGCACATCCTCAGCTATCATTTGAATACCAAATCTTAGATGAGAATTTGGAAACTTACAGGACTCGGTTCCGGTCATGTGGGCCAGGACCCGGAAGGTCTTGGACTGCATGCTGGCACTGCGGCGGCCCCACTCGCCCATGTCCGGGTCCTTCTCTGCACTCTGGACGGCCTGATAGACCGGGGAGGCGCTGTCTACAATACGATCTTTAACTGGGAGAGTACTGCAACCACAGACAGACGGCGCCAAACCCCCCCGAAACCAAACCAGGTCAACACCGAGACACTGAAGCCAGAGCTTTAGGGAGTGGACTTGAAGGTGTTTTTTGGTTGGAGAAGGTTATGTTTGGGTCTTTGCGCTATCTTTTGACTGAAACCTGGAGCACTAGAATGTTTTTTATGATTCCCAAAAAGTTTGAATTGATCCCACATGAGATGAAAAAAGAAGCAACAATGAGCTGGTTTTGATTTTGATTCTGCATGAAGGAAGCACTAAAAAAAGCTCAGCAGACATGAGAATAAGTTAAATGATTTAAAACTTTCAGCATCAACGTGAGAAACAGTTTCAAAGTGTTAGACGAGACACAGAATGAACAGATATAAACCACCAACAGAAGGAGGAAAGGGCTCGGAACATTCAGCTTTCCATCACAACCAGTAAAACTGGTTTAAAATTGAAGATTTCTTTGTTTGGTTTGGTTTCTCATACCGTGTACGGCTGGATGGTTCTCTTCAGGCGTTTTAATTAAAGTGGGTTTATTAAAAATAGAGCATGAAGAATGGGCGTGCAGATGTTTTGAGCAATATCATTTTTTTCCTCTCAGGAGGGAAAAACACAAGCGATTCGTCATGCACACACACACAGCAGCACAACATCCATCAAAGCTAATTTTCAGCACTATGGAAAACTGTTAGCGTAAGAGGAGGATGCTCATTTTCTCCACAATGACTGGAACACCACAAATCCAGCAGCGTTTGCATCAAATGATGAATACGACGTAACACATCAGCATTGATGAAGTTGGCTAAAAGATAAAAGCGACACATACAGCATATAAACAAATCTTCTCAAAGGTCCAGTGTGTTGGATTTAGTTGCATCTAATGGTGTAATTGCTGTAATCTGTCATTTGGTTGTTTTGAGGCCTGTGATTGAAGCGCAGAACAAAAAGAGGCTGGGGTTTATGTCAGCATGAGAAGTGTGAGTATGTCTAAAAAATGTCCATGTAATACAGAGTATTCTCTGCAGCGATGCCTGAGGTTAAACTCTGTCACCATCACAACAACAAAGCCCACATGAACACAAACACTGCTGCAACACCACCAACTTTAAACCCACCACAAAGAGCCGGACATTACACACTCATATCAACTAACAACGCTGCAGCAACTTCTATCATCAACTTTGTTCTAAACTGCAGAGATCATTTCAAATAAAATCCAGACAAACTCCAAACCAGCCAGAACTAAAGAGAGCTGACCTTAAAGAAAAGAAGATGTGAGAACATAAAGGAGGAAGAGGAGTATTAATAAATATAACATGAGTGCGAGCTGAGGAGGAAGAAGGGATATAAAGAAGGAAGAGGAGGAAACACAAGAGAGAACTGAAGGTGCTCTTACCCAGCGTCGTGCCCTTTCCCCTGCGTCTGTCCTGCGATGGCGTCCATGATGGCGTCCTGCGAGTACATGCTGATGGGCGTGTTGTACTGGGCATGGATGATGGTGGCCTTGCCACCGGGGCCCGTCACCTCTATGGGCTTATGGGTGGAGAGGGCGGTGTCCAGAGCGCAGGGGTTGAAGCCAGCGCTGTTCGCGGGGAAGTGCGACGTGGTGGAGGAAGAGGAGGAGGAGGACGGGTGTGGTGACAGAGAGGAAAGACAAGGAAGGCCAAGTGGAGATATGGAGAGAGCGGATCATTGGAGGGAAGAAGGGAAGTATGTGAGGGCGAGGAACGATAAGATGGGTGATGGTTTGTGTTACAAAGAAGAGGCCAGTCACGCTCACAACACACGACATAATATAACAGACAAAGAACCTGCATGTTACTGACATGAAATATTCACATTCATAAGCAGCAGTTGGTCTACTGGAAGAGTCTGAGTCATTGTATGTTGTCTGCAGCAGGTTGAGCCCGAGTCACAGCGAAGCTCTCGACTCAGGTTGCAGTCGATTTACACAGCAGATGTGACAAAAAACCAACGCCAGCTCATACAACACGCTCCAAATATTTTACTTTCTCAGATTTCGTTATAAACCCACGTCTTCTTCTGCTACTTTCAACAGCTTCACATCTTTTCTTTTGTGGCCTACAGACGTACAGGTTTGTGCAGCCACAGAAACAAGACGAAAGATCTTCAGGGAAACTCAGCAGAACCTAAACATCTTATCTGATGTGGCATCGATCAAACCTGTCAACGATGACCTTTACTCAAATGCCAAGGGACGTAACGTAGATGATTGTATCAGGCCAGAAACACATCCAGAGATTCATCATTTACATTTAGCGTTTCTGTCGTCATGAAATATTAGTGTGTCTGCGGAAGCATGCAGAGCAAATCAACACACCACAAACACCAGCGCTGCTGCTTCTTTCAGCTGGAGGCTCGTTTGTCTCAAAGAGAAGAAGCAGGAAGAAGTTCCTCGACAGCTTTTCAGTTTAAAACAACCACAGCAAACCACACGGATGCACATTCACACACAAAAAGGCTCAGGCCCATTCACCCTCATTAGCTATAGAGACCAAAACTGTTGATTTCTGCTGTGAAGCTGGACATTTGAACATGGGGACTTATGGAGACTGACTCACTTCTGGAGCCAGCCTCAAGTGGACGTTAGAGGAACTGCAGTTTTTGGTCAGTCTTATGTGATTCAATAAAACTCTTTGCCTTTTTAGCGGGCTTTCATTCAGAAATATTACCTGCAAATTTACAGATATTTCTGAGTTCAGAGGGAAATACACCGGATCTGTTTATAGGATGAGACAGGAAGAGGGCGACGTTCCTCGTGAGCCAATCAAGTACTCTGAGTTTCTGTGTGTGTGTGTGTGTGAGTGTGTGTATGTGGAAACATGGTCTTAATTTGTAGAAACATAAACAGAAGTAGTTAACTATTTCCATCATGGTTTTATTTGCTTCTGGTAATTTTACCCACTACTCTATTATTGGACAAAGACGATTAAAAAAAGACTTCAGGCAGCAGTTTAATCCCGACGACATCCGCAGTACCAAACCATGCCTTACAAGGACCAAACAACAGAGCGAGCACACATCCAGGACAAGATGCATTCAGCGGGAGAGGATACTAACTTTGGAGCAGCTGGGGGGAAAACCTTGTTTGACCAACAGCGAGGAGACGAAAATAGAGAGAAGAAAGAGAGGAAAGTCAGAAAAAAACATTCACAGTTTGTTTTTAATATCACGGGCAGAGAGGTCCTTCAGCTGAAGAGAACAGTTATAATATCGAGAGGCTACAGAGAGGGGAAGAAATAAAGGTCAGAGGTCAGAGATGAACCTGGGTTAAGATCCAATATCCTCCCACAACCCCCCCCGAGGCGACAGGGCTGTCTTAATCAAGACTCTGAAGACTATTAGAGAGTCCGCTTGGGGTCGTGGCGAGGTTTAAACAAACAAAAAGAGCCAGGAAGTTTTAGCCCCTATTTATTCACATCATGGTCCAATGTAGACTTCCAATGATGATGGTGACGCTGTTTGTTGGACGAATGAGCGCTCTGTGGAGGCTAAATGACTTAGATTATTTCTTGGCCATGACCAGCGATTTTACAGGTGTTGATAGCTTTGGACGGAGCCAAGGCTAGCTGGTTCACCCCATTTCCGGTCTTTATGTGGCATCGAGTCCTGCTGCGTTAATATTCACAGGAAAGACAGGGACAGCCATAGAGGGTCCAGAAGGTTCCCTGACCTTTAGCAGCAGCCAAAGAAACCAACAGGTGTTTGGCCTCTTTAGTGACACAGTAACTGAATCACACTGTGAACTGAGGAAACACCACAGGCATGCTGGGTAAGAGTGTGTCACATACTTCCCTCTCCAGTGACTACTAAAGTGCTAAAGTGGAAGTGTGTATTTTGATCTGTTAATATTGTGTGTTTGCGTGCGTGTGAGTGTGTCCTCACTCCTCATTAACAGCCACAACAAGAAGAAGTACTCAGATGTTTCACTTAAAGCCCCACTGTGGAACTTTTCTCTCCTAAACAGATTTTAACTCCTGTTGATCCACACTGACCTGTGATCGGGTGAACGGTGTCTCGTACGTCTGTTCTCACACTGTGTAACTTTGGGCTCCGGGTCGGGAGAGGTACAGAACGCTTTACAGCACATATCTTTAATTGCCACCAATTGATGATTTCTATGTGAGACACTGAATGTTCAGAGTTAAACTTTCCTCCTTCTTTTTCTAGTCAAAGTTCAGAGATCGGCCAACATGGCGGGATAAAGGTTCTAAAAGGAGCGCATGAATCTCAGAGGTGGAGCACGTCAGTGGTACTGTTAAACAAACCGATCAGAACATCTGCTCTGCCTCTGAGAAACACTCCCGCCATGTTGTTCCCCGTCGGGCCTCTTCATCTCTACGTACCCTGCAGGCAGACCCGCCTGAATGGCCGCCATCTCCCTCAGAGTCTCCTCTGAGTAAAGGCCGATCGGTGAGTTATACTGCTTCTTCTTAGCAGGGCTGACCTCCGCCACCCCTCCTCCAGGAGAGTTTACCTCTACAGGCCTGGAAGAGGCTGACAGGCGGCCGTTGACCTGCATTGACTGAGGCTTCAGGTGGGATGAGAAGATGGGACAAGGAGGGAGCAGAAAATGTTGGGTAGCTTTAAATATATGATCAATATGTTTTATAGTTCTGCTGTTATATACTATAATATACCTGCAGCAGTGTGCATCTTTTCAATCATTTTTCATCAAACCTAAGTGCATGATTTGTTTTGTTTTTCTTCCTACGGCCAGCAGGGGGCGCCACCTCATTACGTTGAACCAGTGTGACTGAAACATCTGCCCTTCTGTGACAGGATGAAGCCTATAGTGTGTGTGGGTGTGTGTGTTTGCCCTCAAACATCCAGCATTTTGTTTATCTGCTATTCTTTGGCAGGGCAGAGCGCTTTCACGCCCAGTCTGAACTGCCTAGATTTCGACACAGGAGGAAATAAATGTTGCTGTTTGTGAATTTAAGAAGCACAGCAGCCCAAAATATAAACTGACATAAAAAAATCTGCTGCAGTTAAAAGACACTGAGGATGAAATAAAACAAAAAGATGTGACGTGAAAGTGTTTTCACTTTCACATCACATCAGCGGGCCTCTGTGGAGAGAGAAAAATGCATTATGGGTTCAATTACCTGTTGGTGAGGAATCAAGGGGATAGCGCCGGCGTCGATTCTTGTTGGCATCGGAATGGGGCGTTTGTTCCTGCGGGAAGAGAAACAGACATCATGATCCACACGTGACATGTTAAGAACGTTCATTTTCATTCACATTCTGCTACTTTTATTTGGCTTTGGATGATCTTAGAATATAATTAATAGGATGAGGTAACGTTCAGGGAGGAATCAGGCGCTGCTGTAAATTGTTGTGGTGATGTTTGGTGGGTGGTGCTGAACGTAACCGCTCAGGAAATAACTTTATTTCTCTGATTAACCAGCTTTATTGAAGGTGGCGCTCACTCACTCTCATCCCCTGCCTATGTCTCTTGACCAGTGCTCACTTTTCTCTCAAATCATTGGACACAAGCCAGATTAAACTTCTTTGTGTCGCTATTTGGCAGCGTAAATTTCGAGCCAGACTCTGATTTAGAAGTTGGTTCAGGAAATAAAACAAAAGCCAGAACACAACAGGTCTGTACCAAGAAAGGTCTTTAAGGGCTTTCTTTATTTTACAGCTATCAAATTGATTTCAAAAACGATTGTCTTTGCCAAGAAATGATCCTCAAGCTTGCGTTTTTTTAACAATTCCATGTTGTTTTTGTAAATGTGAAATCAGGGAGCCATGTTACGTGCACAAACTCCTTCAGTATGTGGGTCAAGGTGAGCTGTTCAGTTATGAGCAGAAGGGCAAACAAAGAAACAAAACCGTGTCAACATCTGTTATTCACAAGGGCAGCAAAAGAAAAAAAACCTTGGACCTTTCAGCTCCAAATAAGATGAAGTGGAGGAGAGGTTGTGAGATCACATGATGACATGTTGAGCTTCATGGCCAAGAATTCAAAGAAAGTTTAAATTACATGTTGAGTAAGCTCCGTCCTCTCATTGATTTCGCTAAAATCACTGAATAAAGTGAGGCCCGGCCAGCAGCCCTCACAATCACTCAGACAAGAAGCACTCCGAGAGAAGTGTGTCATTGGATGTAAAATTAGTACGGATTAGTATCGTAAGATGAGTCATCAACAACTTCAGAAATAACAAACTCTAAAATACCACGAAGAAAACTGTCACAGAACCCAAACGCAGACCGACAGAGGCAGAACCGGAGCTGAACAATGATTTAATAAACAAAGCCTCGATGAGGCAGTCAACCCCAAAACACACGCAAGGCCGGAGAAAACAAAGTTGAAGTAAAAAAAAACAAAAAACATGAGGAATTTCCCTGGAACGTTCGATATGTGGACAAAGACGAAGCGACGATAAATACACGAGTGAAGACAGGCTGACAGGACACAGGTAAAACTAATCACACTGGAACAGGTAATCAATCAAAACTGGCGGGAAATGCAATGACAGGAAACAAAGGGGAGAATTACAAAATGAAACAGGAAACACGAAGCAAGAAACCCGTAAAAATCATAACAAATACCTAAGAAATGACACTGTCATTATTGTGAGATACTGGCTCAGACAGACGCGTGTGATAAAAATAGCATATTTTGTTTCGTTTGGCCCGATATTCAGAGACGTATCTGTTATTTTGTGCTGCAGGGAAGAAAATGAAGTGAGAAATTGTATTCTCTGCATTGGCTGTCACTCATTTCATCAGATGAGGCAGTTTGAAAGGTCAACAGAGGTCAAACAGCTTCTATTATACTTGCTGCTTTGTGTCAGAGCTTCAATTCAAGACCTCTTCACCGTCCAGAGACTCATCATCATCCTCAGCCGACAGTCTTATCTTCATCACCCAGAGGGGTTTGTAGTGATGAGAGTCTGCTGGGAGCTCTGTGGACCAACATTCATTTCCTCACTGAACTTATCAGATCTTCTCCGTCGGACTCCTTCAGGGTATGAGAACGAAGATTTGACTGAGATCTCCCATTTTACCCCAGCGGTGTTCAGATCCATCAGGATCCAGTAACTACAAACCAGCCTATAATACTAATACTATACACGTCTACCATCATCTGTCACCTCGTCGAGTCCCTTGAGTCCTTTAATGTCCGTCTGCTCTCAGTCAGGGAAGGTGGGGAAGCTGAAGAAGAAGGACATGTCCTCTGAGGGACAAGGAGGAGGAAGGACTGTCACCAAACACTTGCTCTGTCCTCAACATTCAGCCACCGCACTGTTTTAGTTTCACAGCAACATCAAAAAAACGACTATCGGTTATTGTATGATGTATTGTATTTCGCCTCTGTAGGAAACAGCTTATGTTTTGGAGCTTCTGATGTAGCCAGCCAACAAATAATGGGTCCCAGATCCAGGAATCTGATCAGTGTATCATGTACGAATGCAAATAACTTTAGAAAGGGAAGAGGCGCTGTGGCTTAGTTGGTCAAAGCGCCTGTCTAGTAAACAGGAGATCCTGGGTTCAATTCCCAGCAGTGCCTATTGTGTCACCTACATATGAACAAAGCTGAGATCTGTTCATAGAAAAACTTGGGGTGGGTACGACTCATAAATCTCTTCAGTGGCCTTCTTAATACTGGTGAACATCTCCCTCAGGCAAGCTTTGAACAGAAGCTGCAACACGCAAAAACAGGCGCTGTGGTTTAGTAGACAGGAGCTCCTGGGTTCGAATCCCAGCAGTGTTTTAACAAAATTCAACACCACACCACCAACAAATGATGAAGCTTCAGTTTAATGCCTAACTTTTTGTGAGTAGTGTATGACCTCAACTCCATTACTCAAGGTGGGAACCACACATGCAGATACAACTTGTTTACCTTTATAAGACTCATCACACCAAAGTCCAGATTTTTATTTCAATCAAGAAATAGGCACTGCTGGGATTTGAACCCAGGATCTCCTGTTTACTAGACAGGCGCTTTGACCAACTAAGCCACAGCGCCACAAAAAAAAGGCCTCTATAACGAAGCTATCTCTTTCTGCATGTCTTAATTTAATTAAAGATGCTCATTAGTTTATATCCTTACTTGGACATGGTGAGTGCCAGGTTGTAGCTGGCCATCTTGATCTTGTTCTGGGCCTCCAGGTGAGTCATCCCGTCGGTGCTGACGCCATCGATGGCGACAATGACATCACCCTGCACCAGGTTACCCTGCGCTGCCTTGCTGCCCGGAGTGATCTGTCCAAAAATAAACACAATGATATTTAGATTGTACTTTCGCTCAAAGAATCTTTAATCCGACACACAACAGACACACGGATCAAACCTGGAACATCCTGGTTCACCCGGTTGGCTTTTTATTGATTGATAAACAAACCCTGCAAAGATGACACACGTCAAACTTTTTCTGTTCTCAGGTCATCATGCTCATCCTGAAAGCTTTCTAGCATGTGTGATGAATTTGTCAAGCAACACGGACCACAGGTCAGCGCACACGCCAAGCTGCATCTTTCGACCACTTAATCATGAAAAGCTGGATGGAAACGGTTTGCAGTTTTCCATGAAACAATCAATCAAATGGGAAAAGAATTAATATGTTAATGATTAAATAAAGTCCCCTTAATCTGAAAATCCACACAGACCTCAGAGAGAGCATGGCGAGGACACGACTGAAATAAACTGTCTGCTGGCACTTTGGGCGGAGGCTTCTGTACGCACAAAGCTACTTTCACATTGGAAAACACCATCACCAACGTACCAAAGTACAGCAGAGGCTGATTAGTTCTGGAGGTGTTTTTATTTGGACCTGATAATTGTGCTAAAGGATCAGCAGTGTTGTTACAGTTCATTCAGAGAGGAACGTGAATGTTTGAACCAGATATCACGATAATCCATCCAATAGTTGTTGAGATATTTCAGTCTAGACCAAAGTGGTGGACCGACACATGGATACTAACATCCATACAGTCATGCTGCACTGCTAAAAATAGTGATTAACAATGATCAGAGCATGAAAGTCATGGTTAAACCAGTGAGAGTCACTTCAGCATTAGATTAGCAAGAAGACTTAGACTTCAGATGTTTCCTCAGCAGGACAGACGACGCTGAACGTGTTGACCTTGTGACCTTCTTCTTACAGGACCGGTCTCTGACCTTGAGGCCTCAGTGGTGCCTCGAACACAATGACAGTAAATAGTCTTCATGCCTGAGTGTTAAACCCTGGACAGCTGTCCATACACCGCTAACCCCTCCATGAGTCACATCCACTCACTCTAATTACTCCTAAAATCCCTCCTGCCCGTCTCTGCTCCGTCATTTCCATCCATCAGAGTTACTTTAACTCCCCTTGACCTTTACACCTGGAGGAGGGCTGAGCAAGGCAGGACAGGTGAGGTGAAGAAGGAGGCCTGCAATTAATGAAAAGATTGTGCAGGTGTAGGAAGGAGAGATGAGGTGGAGGACAAGAAGCTGAAGATGTAGAAAGAGATGTAAACCTGGATCTGAAAGCACAGGATAGCTGTGATATCTTGTGCTTTGTGATCTCTCTAAGGTCTCTATGGATAAACATTCAAAAGAAATGAACATTACACACACACACACACACACACACACACACAGTGATAAAGATTGAATAGCCTCTCACACTTGGCTGCAGGTCTGATCTCGCTCTGACTCATCTGGCTGACCTTTACACTGAATTGGGGTTAATGGGTGTGGATGAAACATCGCCCACCACAGACTCTTAGAGTCTAAAGCTGCAGCTGACAGTGACAGAGAGCAGGGAGCTGGTTCCAGTTCACATTGTACTCAGTTTACTGGTCCAGTTTCCAGTTGAAAGATCTCCAACACTGGCCAGGATGGCTGACAGAATAATAACAATAATCACTGCAACTGTTCCTCAAGAAATAGTTACATTCACTCCAACCAGGTAATGTGTGTGGCATGGTGGCTTAGATGGTTGCCTAACTTGTGAACATACCATCACTGAAGCTCCACAGAGAACCTTTACACTGCAGGTGGTCAAAACCCTCAATTCAAGCCTCTTACTGTCTAAGGAAGTTTGGTAGTGGGTCACGCCATGTGGCGCTGTAGCTTAGTTGGTCAAAGCGCCTGTCTTGTAAACAGGAGATCCTGGGTTCAAATCCCAGTAGTGCCTCAATCAATACCAATGCTGTGCAAGAACCCACAAACAAAATCTGAGCATTTTACAGTGAATGTTGACACAAAACCTCAAAACTCCACATTACTTATTCACTAGATTTGCCCTTAATGTAGTTAGCTTAGTGAATGTCTTGCTCAAAGAACCTTTGGATGGTGGCTGCATCACACAAAGGGGGCGCTGTGGCTTAGTTGGTCAAAGCGTCTCGTAAACAGGAAATCCTGGGTTCAGATCCCAGCAGTGCCTCAAATGTCTGTCTTTTATATCCTCTCTGCATACAATATGTCTGATAGCTTAATCTTAAACTAGCCTCTATACAGTCATTGAAACAACAGTGGTCAATACTTTGGTTGACAATATTGTTGGTCTGTTTGCAGGTACAAGAACCTTTGGACAGTGGCTTCAGCTCCTAAACAAGGCACTGTGGCTTAGTTGGTCAAAGCGCCTGTCTAGTAAACAGGAGATCCTGGGTTCAAATCCCAGCAGTGCCTCAATTGTGTTGTTTGATGATTTGCTGACTTTCCTAATGGGCAGTGAAGTAAACTGCTGCCAAATGTAGCTGCTGTTAGATCAGTTTGTTAACTGTGAGTTCAGAGCACCGGGGCGAGCACTTTGCTTCAGAGGACTGTATGAAATGAATCAAACAGCTTTGACAGAAACCCTTCTGGGACCTGTGGCGCTGTGGCTTAGTTGGTCAAAGCGCCTGTCTAGTAAACAGGAGATCCTGGGTTCAAATCCCAGCAGTGCCTCAAATACCAGTGTTTTCTATTTGAATAATTTACAAGAAGCTAGAGGTTTAGATAACAATGCCTTGCTCAGGCTGCACCTGATCGTTGGATCAAATCCCAGCAGTAACTTTATCAGAACAAAGATGGCTGAAGCTCCACAGGAAACCTTTAAACCACCTGAAGTCAAAACCCTGAGTTCAAGCCTCTTCCCTAGAATATGTCATTTAGACAAACATGCCCTGCTCAAGGAACCTCTGGACAGTGGCTGCAGCTTTCAGAGGAGGCGCTGTGGCTTAGTTGGCCAAAGCGCCTGTCTCGTAAACAGGAGATCCTGGGTTCAAATCCCAGCAGTGCCTCAAATGACTGTGTGTTTCATGTCTTCTCTGCAAACTATATGTCTGATGGCTTAAACTAGCCTCTATACAGTCATTGAAACCACAGTGGTCAAAATTTTGACAATATTGTTAGTCTGTTTGCAGGTAGAAGAACCTTTGGACAGTGGCTTTAGCACCAAAACAAGGCGCTGTGGCTTAGTTGGTCAAAGCGCCTGTCTAGTAAACAGGAGATCCTGGGTTCAAATCCCAGCAGTGCCTCAAAGACCAGTGTTTCTTGTTCTGTCTGTATACTGAGCAAGTAGTCAGCTTCTATATGATCTTTGAATAGACAGTGAAGGATCGACTGTTCTTAATCACACAGACTTTCTGTCTGTGTCCCAGACTCAATCTCTTTGGAAGAAAACAGGAGATTCTGGGTTCAAGTCCTAGCAGTGCTAGGCACCTGAATATTGTCCAAAATAAAATAGCTTTAGTTGCTGAGCTCCAGGTTTTAACTTGATGGTGAATCAGAAAACAAATTTAATATGAAACTCAATCCGTTATCTGTCTTCAAGATGACTGATTTTGGATTTGAGTATCAAGTAAATGTCAGGATGCACCCAAGGTGAGCTATCCACAGGTGCCTTCGTTGCTTAAAGCTTCACAGGGAACCTCTAAACCACTGGACGGTTCAAAAATGTCTTGCTCAAGGAATCTTTGGACAGTGACAGCACAAGCCAAGGGAGGTGCTGTGGCTTAGTTGGTCAAAGCGCCTGTCTAGTAAACAAGAGATCCTGGGTTTAAATCCCAGCAGTGCCTCAAATGTCAGTTGTTAGTTTGTTAATGTTGCTCTAAAGATCTGGTTTGATGATTTACAGAGTTTCCTGATGGCCAGTGAAGTACACTGCTGATAGCCGTGTTGCCTGGATTTTGAGTTCAGAGCACCAGGGGGAGTGTTAGTGTTTGTACCACAGGAGTTTTGGACAATTGGGAAGAAGAAGAGGTTTACAGGCCTGGGGTGAGGGGGAATGCTGACAGGGAGTGGAGCAGGTGTCACGGCTTGTAACCGGGCTTGGCAACCTACACAATGCTGCTTTAAAGATGGATGGAAGAAAGACAAACAGTAGAGAGGAGGTGGTTTAGTTAGTTACAGCACCTGTCTTGTAAAGAGGCAAATCCTGGGTTCAAATCCCGGTGGTGCTTGAATGCCATCAGGTTTAAGTCATGCTAATCTTTATGAGCCTCCAGTTGTGCTTTTTAACGGTTTCTCTCTTGTTTGTTTGATTCAACTCAGCTTCCAGATTATTTCTGCACAGCCGGACGGATTAAATCGAACAAATGTTTATAGAGTTTGTGTTTCAGGAAGCTCGAACAATGTGAGGCCTGTACGGGCTGCAGAGTGGCCTACTTAGACTGTGAGCCATTCACTCTGACCCACATACACTTCACTCACTCCACACACAAGTCATTTAGTTCCACATATGCAGACATGCTCTTCCAGTTCCATCAGCTCCTGATCAGGTTTAAAGGGAGAGAACACACAGCAAGACAACTATTTCACTAAAGACTAGAGGCACTGCTGGGATTTGAACCCAGGATCTCCTGTTTACAAGACAGGCGCTTTAACCAACTAAGCCACAGCGCCTACATGCTTCCATGTCTCTGTGATGCTAAACTGTTCATACTCCCTCTGTAGTCCCCATCTTGTTGAGGAGAGATCGTACATTCCCCATGATCTCCATAGCAAAGTGTGGTGTGCTTGTGGCGCTGTGGCTTAGCTGGTTAAAGCGCCTGTCTAGTAAACAGGAGATCCTGGGTTCAAATCCTAGCAGTGCCTTTGTCAGAACATGAATTAAATGAAACAGCTGGATGTTTCTACAGAACCATGTTGTTTAGGTGGCTTGTGTGGGGAACTTGGTTTGGTACTTAGTTCAAGTCTGGACCTGGACCTCCTACCCTTGAGCAAGGTGCTAAACTCCTAACTTCTCCCAGAGCGTCCGTTTACGTGCTGTTCCCCACATCTGCATGTCAGGTGGATACGCTACCCGTTGTGGTCCACATGGTTATTTCATGTACCAGTTTCTTAAATCTGTTGCAAAATAGTGACATGAAGATTCACCAGTTCATCACAGCGAGAGTGACCAATTAACCTGCATGTCTTTGGAGTGTACAACACCAGCAAACAACCAACACCACTGTGTTGTGTGCATATTCATAGGACAATAGAGTGCTATAGAGTAAGTATGTGGTAAAGAGATTTGAACTGTACTTTAATATAGAGGCACTGCTGGGTTTTGAACCGAAGACCACCTGTTTACTTTGACCAACTAAGCCACAGGACACAGGACAAGGACATGCCAGCCTTAACAAAGGCATATGGCTCGATCAGCCCCTTTTACCTTAGCTTTTTTGTTGTTGTTCCTTTCCCGAAGCCAGCATGTTTGAGCCTGTTGTTCTATTTGCAAAACAACCTCATAAAGATTAAATAGTTTTGAAGCCAGAGCTTTGACCTCCCGTGGTTAAGAAGATTCCCTCAACTGCTGGGATTTGAACCCAGGATCTCCTGTTTACTAGACAGGCGCTTTGACCAACTAAGCCACAGCGCCACAGAAATAAGGAAGGCTTCCTAATGAAGTGATGCACTCTGGATGAAAGAAAAGAGTCAGTGAGGGATTTGACCTGTTTCATTCATGTCATACAGCGCTCTGTAACAAACAAGGCACTGCTGGGATTTGAACCCAGGATCTCCTGTTTACTAGACAGGCGCTTTGACCAACTAAGCCACAGCGCCCCACTGGTGCATGAGAACATGTAGTAGTGATGCGATACACCGTCCTGCCACAGATTTTATACTTAAAAATGGAGTAGTGTGGGTGACGTCACAGATAAGACGTCCATTCTTAATGCTGTGAGTGGTTTTATCAGACTGGAAACATCTGCTCTGTGCTGTAACCAGCTGAGATAAAGATAACAAGCATCTGCTTCATGCATTTTTAGCACAATGCCTTCCTGAGAAGATGTTTTAAATGAGAGACAATCTAGCAGAGGCACTGCTGGGATTTGAACCCAGGATCTCCTGTTTACGAGACAGGCGCTTTGACCAACTAAGCCACAGCACCCCTTCCCCAGGGAGGTACTGTTAAACTGGTACTGGTTACGGACTGTCTTTGCAGTATCTGGCTGCTGCGACGTCATTTACAGACGTTGCTCATAAGCGACATTCTTCAGCTCCTCTTCACCCACCCTCACCCACCTGAAGAGGAGGCGCTGTGGCTTAGTTGGTCAAAGCGCCTCTCTAGTAAACAGGAGATCCTGGGTTCAAATCCCAGCAGTGCCTTATTTGTTACAAATTAGGGAATGTCCACTGACAGTAAAATGAATGAACAGCAGGTTTCTGAAGCTCAAAAGTTGTGCTGCTGTTAACTTCCTACCTAGGACACATATGACAGCTGAAACACCTGGTTACATTTTATAGACCTCACCTTTTCAAATCACGTGAACAGGTGAGTTGTATATAAATTCACCCTCAGTACAGTTGTCCTGAACGGGGAAATTAGCTATAGAGACCAAAACTGTTTTTTGTACCAGGCTGTAAACATGTTTATCGCTGCTGGACATTTTAACATGGGGACTTATGGAGACCGACTCACTTCTGGAGCCAGCCTCAAGTGGACGTTTGAGGAACTGCACTGGCTTCACTTCACAGACATGGATGTTCCCGCTTAGTTAAAACTTGTAAAAACATTTAAATTAAACTAAAACCATCCAGTGGAGTCCAAACTGTGAATCTGGACTTCATCAAACCTGAGTGCAGTAACAGTAGAACAAAGACAGAAGTAACTGATAAGACCTGTGTGTGTGTGTGTGTGTGTGACCTTCAGGAGCTAAAAACAGCCTTCTTCCTGTCAGCAGCCTCAGCAGGCCTTTCAGACAAATGTCAGGCTGCAGAGATAAACTGTTGAAGCTCCGTGTGTCACTCTCATTTCTGCTGCTGCTCACATCACCTTTGAGAAAAGTGCAACTTTCACGGCTCGTTGGCAAGCAGTGAACCGTCACACCTGACACTACGTGGAGACAAAGTGTGGTTTTCATCAGTTAGCAGGAGGAGCAGATACCTGTGGACGTTCAGGTTCACGACTGTTCGCAGAAATCTGTAGACAGCACGGAAAACTCAGAAAACTCAGAAAACTGACAGAAAACTCAGAAAGTGTTATGTGTTAAGTGTTAAATATGTCTGAAAATCCTAATTAACATGAATTGAATCCAACAATAAATAAAACAACACCCATGAATCTTTGTGGTATCATGTGACTGAGCATTACAGGCCATCCTGCATGTCACTGTACGCCCTATTTAACATGCAACACAGTTTTACACAGTGTGTAGTACAGGGTGTGAGTCCTGATCTAACAGGCAGCACCGTGACATAATCAATTGATTCAGACCGGTTCAGGTCTAACATGGATCTTATTTGGAGTTTCCATGACATGAAGCCGTTTGGGATCCCCCTGATCAGGACGATCCTGTGCAGCTGTAACAGGAAGCGATGGGATCAGGAGCTCAGTGAGAGCTGAGTCAGCTCCATGTGTTACATGGGAGTCAAGTTACTGCGAGCTCGGCTTTCACGCAGACTGTAAAACTTTATTAGAACGGCTGCAGCACATAAGAGACAACCATCGCTTCAGTATCAGGACTGGACAGTCAAAGTTAAAACAAAGTTAAAACACACACGTGTGAGATCCTTTATGAGTGAAAAAGACAAACACATAAATCTGTGTTTACAGCTCCAAGCCTGGTGGTTTAAATACAAAATAAATAATAATAAATGTTGTTCAGTACCCATACGATAAATCGAACGCTGTTTTTCTTCAAACTCTGAGCACAGAGCAGCAGATCGGGACTGATTCAGCCTCATCTGCCCATTAATCCCACTGAGGGATGACGGGAAGTGTCCGTCGTTCACGTCCTCGCTCACCCAGAAACTCTTTGGCACCACCATGAAAGCCATCAGCGCCATCGGTTAAATCCGTTCAGAGAGAGCGGCTGCTGTCATAATAACGGCAGATTATCACCACATGGCTCCGCGCACAGAGATGGAGATATTTTTCTCTGACAAAGCTTGCAGTTTGTGCTGTGATGTGTGCGTCTGTGTGTGGGCTCGTGTTTATTCCTGTCATTGGGTATTAACATACGATGCAGTGAAAGCCTGCAGATTTATGCGCGTGAATGTGTGTCTAACAGGCTTTTCTGCTGCACACAGTGAGACATACAGATTATATATTGTTTGAACTATTAATAAAAAATGGAGGGAAGAAGCCATTTTGTCAGGATGACGCACGCAGCACCTCAAATCTGCAGCCGGACGCCGATGATAAAAACAAACAAGGGAGAAACAATAACAGAAATCATTTTATATAATTGCATCCATCCGACATTCATCTGCCACATGTGAAATCATTAAAGTCAATTAAAAAGTAACTCATGAACTCATTAATCTTTCCATACAGAGCAGGTCTAGACCGTAGCTCATGGTTAGCATGAGGAACATCTGACTAATTGGCTCTAATTATAAATATATTTTATCATCATATCCAGACACTTCCATTTTTGTCCATGACCATAAATGATCAGGCTTTGATGTCTGAGATTGGAAAATATGTTTTCTCACAGATACATTTTCCACCCAAACATCACTGACAGTATAAAGAATGGACGTAGTCTCCGTGACGTCACCCACAGGTGTGGTGGCTCCGGTCGCCTCTCGACTAATCTGAATATTGGCAAAGATGTGGACCATCGGTGGACCTGAGGTGAGCTGAGTGACTTCTGGTTGCTCAAACAAACCATTTGTAATGACACTCACCTGTCAATCAAAGCATTACTATAATTTGAACAGGTGACTGCATCTGTGTCTGTATCTCCTCCTCCTACCATGCAGGAGAGGCGCTGTGGCTTAGTTGGTCAAAGCGCCTGTCTAGTAAACAGGAGATCCTGGGTTCAAATCCCAGCAGTGCCTTATTTGTTGCAGACAAAAAAATTAATTTCTGAAGAAATCTGTGGCGCTGCTAGTTTGGTGTTCCTGAGACAGACCGAATGGGTGATCAAACAAGCCTGTAGAGTCTTCACTGCTGTGAAGTTGGACATTTTAACATGCACAAGATGATGGAAATCCTCCATAAGGAACCTGCAGAAATTAGTGCAGCCAACAGGTGTGGCGCTGTGGCTTAGTTGGTTAAAGCGCCTGTCTAGTAAACAGGAGATCCTGGGTTCAAATCCCAGCAGTGCCTTGCTTATTACAGAGAGATGTTAAACCACTGGAGGTGAAATCCCAAAGCAGCATGCTGTGACCACATTAACCATAATTCAATGCTATGGCCACACGATGCAGAAACGTGAGCAGCTTCCATACAAAAGAACCCACGTCCCTGTACAGACTGAGAATCTCCACAAGCAGTTGGGATTCAAACCAGGAACCACTGCACTACCTCAACAAAATCAACAGTTAAATCCTGCTTTTGTGTGATTCAGAGAACAACACTGACAGTTTGAGCACTTCAGAATAATTTTACAGTGCCACATCTTTTTCCTGACTGTGTGGACGTGACGTCTGATGACCTGTTTGTTAAATCTGTTCTACTGTAAACAGCTGATTGTCTTCCAACATGGCCGTGCAGTGACGTGGTGGAATACTATGAACCACTGAGGGGAAGCTCCTCGTCAGCTGTCTGTGTGTGTGTGTGTGTGTGTGTGTGTGTGTGTGTGTGTGTGTGTGTGTGTGAACAGCTGCTGGATGAGTGTGTTCAGCCACACTAAAGTCACTGAAAGCGGACGATCAGACATTTTGATCGATTAGATCTTCATCAATACTGCTCGACTGTTTGCAGCTGTAGAAAAATTCATGTTTCATATTGCACCAAACATTTTCAACAGATGACAAGTCTGGACTGCAGACAGGTCACTTTAGGACTGTTGTCTATATATGTTGCTCCAAATATCGTTCAGGATTCATGTTGCCTTCACAAACGTGCAGGTTACCCATCATGCCATGTGCACTAATGCACCTCCATACCATCACGGATGTTGAGTACTGATAACAAGCCCAAAGGACGCAGTATTCATGATTGATCATCATTTTAAAACTTCATCAAAAACCCTGAAGAGCAACAACACGAAACGTTCTACTTTGTTTTAAGACTTTTAATGTCACAGAGAAGCAGACCATGAGCAGCCAACAGAGAGAAGGCCACACGTCAAAGTGTCCTGACAACAGATGCAGCGAATTCTCCTGTGAGCCCAGAAAGACGATAAAGAGCTGCAGAGAGTGTCTCTCTGTCTCTGTCTCTGCTCTATTCAGAGAGACGAGGCTGTGAAACCAAAACCAGTTCCAGTTTTAGGCCTCCGGCTCTGCTTTCGACCTCCCCTGACAAATCCTGGCAGCCGTCACGCCCCGCGGGGCCGCTGGGGGGCTGCTGCACGTCTCAACCACCCTGACAGACTCCACATGAATCGGCCACAAATCGGTTTATTATCAATCGTCAGTCGACGATCAACAGGAAACAGTAAGCAAACGAGCATCCCAAACCAGCTTTAAAGGACTGTGCCGCAGTTTCACATGGTTTCATATCGATGCACGTGTCTCTCAAGAGCCATTGGCTTCCATTCATTTCAGTTCATTCAACAAGACAACAAGAACCTGATTTTGGTTTTCAGACAACGAATTATCAAATTAACGCCTGCAGAAATCAAAATTTTCTACACGTCACCCTGCAGCACACTTCATTTTTTACCTTTAATTTGAATTATTCTCCTTTTCATTGTGTTTTAAATGCAACTCTACACTGTCTCTGTGTTTGAAAGAAGTTTTACAAATAAAACCTTTGCTTAGCTTTGTCGTCTCTCACCTGATTCTGTCTTTCAAGAATTTTATTTTGACAGAGGACAGATGACAGGAAATGAGGACATGCATCAAAAGGTCCCCAGAAAAGCTCATTGAGTGGCCACCAGGACACCCCGCCTTGTGTTTCTCGGAGAAACAGGTCGAGATATTCAAAGACTTTCAGGACAGAGATGATTTGATACGACAGATTTCACACGTCCATCAACACAGACGGTCTGAAAAGAAACTCCTGAACTTAAACAACGTGTTTTATCATCAGTTTTTCAGCTGTTTCTTACCCTGGAGATGGTCAGTGGCATGTTGAAGTCTTTCCCCCCCTGCAGCCTGAAGCCCCAGGGGCCGGGGCCGGGCAGCGACACGGTGTAGGCGCTCATTCTTCCAGGCGATTAAAAGATCCTCCAAAAATGGACGACGGTGATTGAAGCAAATTTTTTTGTTTTTTTAAATAAAGCCCAAAGCTGGTGGAGGTGGAGGGACGGGCGGGAGGGCCGGCAGCGAGTAGCTTCTGAAAGGAGACAGAGAGAATGATTTTAAAACAGGTGAACAGGTGGAGGAAACACACCTGACAGGAGACAGGAGGAGAAAAAAAAAGTGAATAAAAGAAGAAGAAGAAGAACAAGAAGCCGAGAGAGGAGAAAGAAGAGGACTCGCCTGCTCAGACGCGCTGAAGTGACAGCCTAAGAATAGCCAGAGATAGCACTGCTGCATTGTGGGGGGTGGAGGGGTGAGGCGGGGTGAGGCAGGGTGAGGCAGGGTGGGCGGGGGTGGAGGGGTTCAAGAGAAAAGGAGGGGGAGGGTGGACTTATATGGTGTGAAAGGGGACACCCGGTATGCCATGCTCGCCGTGATTCACCGGGGCTAATATAGACCCAGCAGATTCTTCTAGACCCCCTCACCTCCCTCACCCCCTTGCCTCCCTCACCACCTCCCTCCCCCTCCTCATCCCGTTACACCCAGGGTCTCCCTCGGACCCAATCATGGGCAACGCCAAGAAACGTCTCATTATCTCTGTCGTGATAAAGCCGAAACAGAAAGGTCACGAGCTAAGTGCCTCCGATAGCTGAAAAGGTCAGCGCAGATTGGTTATTAAAGAAAGGTCGCGGGTTCAAATCCCTAGCACACACACACACATACACACAGAAATATCACCACTGACGGTCCCTAGAGCAAGGCATCAAGTCGAGTCATGAGTTATAACATTTCCTTCTAAATAAATAAAAAACCTGATGACAGCAATCAAACAAGAAACCGTCTGTCTGCTCACTGACAGGTGGACGTTAATGGTCTTTTATTTTGGCGGGTGTTAACAACAGGTGAGAATTCCCTCAAATAAACACACACACACACACACACACAAACACTGCTGAGCTGTCAACATGTGTGAGGTTTCATTTATATGTCATCACATAGGACTACACTACCCATAAACCCTCTTGTTGCCCTCTTGAAGCAGATCTGTTCAGTGATTTGGTAGCATCTAGTATCTACTGCAACTGTCCGTCTGCTAACTTCTGCTGCAACCAATGCAGAAGTGTCAAAAACTCTATCGTCCACTTGAGGCTGGCTCCAGAAGTGAGTCACCATAAGTCCCCATGTTCAAATGTCCAACTTCACAGCAGAAATAAACATGTTTACAGCCTGGTACAAAAAACAGTTTTGGTCTCTATAGCTAATTTCATCGTTCATGACAACTGTACTGAGGGTGAATTTATATACAACTCACCTGTTCACATTATATTAAGGCTTAAAGTTATGCAGGATTAAGAGTGTGGATGCTTTGATTGACAGGTGGGTGTCGTTACAGATGGCTTGTTTGAGCATTCAGCCCACAAGGAAGAAATTAACTATTTGTAAGCTGAGCTTCACCTCAGCAAATTTTATGAAGCACAGATATTGAGGTTTACACATACGACCAAGTATCTGAAGCAGTCATCAGAAACCTCTTTCAATACAAAGTTACATATTACCACCAAAAACAAACCTCCAGAAGTATTTTGTAACAAAAACCTGCCACGGGGGAGGACGCAGCAGCTCTTTAATGGTGATCAAACTCTGATAATTTAAATATGTTCATGTTAAAAACATCTGTGACATGTTTCATGTGTTCAGCAGGTGGCTTGACAGGCTGATCCCAGAGCAGCCTGATCTGCTCAACCTGTTATATCACCAGCTAAGTTTAGACGCTTTTGTCACAGAGCTTTCCCAGGGTGCAAAGTTATGTTTACATGCAGTGAAACAAAAACATTTACATGACCTACGTACTGTACATGTTAGAATATTAATAAAATATCGAGTTCACAGATTCACCAATTATACAATTGAAATGCAGTGACAGAAGGCGGATTGCAGTTTGCAGATGGCGAGGAGTCTTTGGTGGCAGCGTTTGTTGTGTTGTTTAAAGTTCAGTTTTGTTACTAAGAGGTGAACTCAGGAGGGTGGAGCACAAATGCATGACAGCCTTAAACATAAGGACGCTCGGTCAGTCAGTCAATCCAGCACGGTACTGACAAGTACTGCTCAGATTTCCGTGGTGTTTCCCTGATCGAATTCCTGCTCCTCGGAGGATGAACCCTTTAGATTCTCCTCTAGCGCCACCCTCAGGACATTGTATGTATCATAGGTGTTGGTGCTTAAGCAGGTGGTCCTGGTTGCAGTTTGGTGAAGAATAAGCAGTAAGTTCACAACCGCTGTCATTTTGGAGACTCAACTTTGGCAAACAAACTGGTGTCGCCTTGATGGCACGACGTGAGTCAACTGCCCTTCATAGAGACAGTGAGCAGAGGCAAAAACCATTCACAGCTACATGAGCAGGGTGTTAAATAGTGTGAGTGATGAAAGAGGGGTGGGGGTGATGGTGTGGAGTGGATCTCTCTCTCTCAGCATTAATGACACATAACTGACCTCAGAGCACTTGTGAATAGTTTGTCATTTTAAACAACGTTTTAATTAAGCTGCCTTGTTTTACGTGAAAGGTCAGTTCAGCGTAGGGCGGCAGTACGGAGCGGGTGGAGGAGTGTCAGCTGAACATGTTACCTTAGAAACTGAGTCTGATAACGTCAACAAACAGCCAAGTCCAAAGTCAAAGCTAACATCGCTGCAAAGAGCCTGAGACACTGATCATCTGAGACATCAGTCTGCATGTCGAAGTGAGCTAACAGCAGCTGCAGCTGGCAGCAGTGTACTTCACTGTCCATCGGGAAACTCTGTAAATCACAGAGAGACATCAGAAGATCCAGTTTCACCAAAATCAGTGAAATAGTTGCTGCCGTGTGACCCGAAATTATTTAAAATCTGTCATTTTATGGTAGAAAAGTTGCACAATGCTGCTTTAATGTTATAATTGGGGCCCAAAAGCAACAATCCTGTTAAACCTGCCCTGAAAATAAACCTCTTTAAACGCTTCAATCATCAGATATCAGGCCCTGCAGTATACTTGACATGTCATGAATGAAGACAGTTGTGTTCACCTCGTATCTCAGGTGACAGACACCACCCACCTGCTCCTCCTGCTGCTCCTTGTCTGTAACTGTCTGTTCCGCCCAGCAGGGCCGCTCCGTGCACGGAACTGAGCGTACACCCTGTAAACACAATACAAGAGACTTTAAACAGCTGAGCTCGTTTCCAGGCCCGAAAACTGACAACAAGCAGCTGAGGAGCGAAGAGGAGAGGGGGAAAACTGATGGTGTGACGGAGCTGTGAGCCGGGCGGGCGAGCGGTGCAACTTGTTGCATGTGATGAAGATGAAGATGAAGAGGGGATTAGACCTGAGAGAGGAGAGGCACGCGAGCAGGAACAGGTGGGAAACAGTGTGAAAGGTGAATGAATACCTGCCTTTTCTCTCCCTGCAGCTCCGTCACACACCGACCGGCACAGCCTGCGGTGATCCGGGGATCCGGCTCCGGTGCCCGGCCTGGGCAGAGAGCAGAAGAGGGGGGCCGAGGAGGAGGGGGAGGAGGTGGTGGAGGAGGTGTTAACGGTGGATTTTCATTAGCAGGGTTTTTATTTAAAGAGGCAGAGTCTGAAACAGACTGCAGAGTTTGACAGAGAACAGCTAAAACGAATCATTATTTTAAAAGCTTTAAAATACACTTTAAACTCATTGAATGATAAAAAAATAATTAATTAAATCAATGTGTGGTTTAAAGAATTATTATGTACAGCTGTTCAAAAGATGCAGAAGTGCTAAAATTCCTGGAGTGGCCACTTGAAGCTGGCTGCAGAAGTGAGTCAGTCTCCATAAGTCCCCATGTTCAAATGTCCAACTTCACTGCAGAAACATGTTTACAGCCTGGTACAAAAAACAGTTTTGGTCCCTGTTCACAGTGTGAACTGTAGGTGAAGCAGTGCAAAATGTCCAATTTAGTGGACGGATGATTACTCATATTTTTCAGTACTTGGAAAAGTAAAGGTCCAGTGTGTAGGATTTAGTGGCATCTAGTGGTGAGGTTACAGATTGCTACTGTAGAAACAGTGATGCCAAAGAAGAGGAAGCTTCAAGTGGACGTTTGAGGAACTGCAGTTTTTGGCACTTCATTCACAGCCACGGAGGTTGCGGCTCAGTCTATATGTATCTATGACATATTGTGTGCAACAATGAAGGCACAAATAGAGTTGTTCCACAGTGAATACAGTGAATAATAGATATTTATTTAGAAAAATAAATACAAGAAACAGTAAACTTGAGTAACAAATCTACAATAAATCATCTTCCCAGTTTCAAACATCAGTCTATAATACACAACAACTTATATGACGACCACCTGCTTTTATACTCAGCATCATGACTGTATATCCAACAGTTATTTATAGCATCACACTGCTGCCACATTGTGCCGTCTGTATTCAGGTGATTGGAGGAATGATTGGGAAAATATACTTGACATACAAATAACTTCACACAGACCAACAGGTCAGATCGTCTGATCAAGCGCTGCGTTACAATCAATAACAATGTCCCCCCCCCCCCCCCCCCCCCCCCGTACTTACACCACCATCATCACAATCACATACCACAACACTGCCCCTTCACAAAATATAGACCACACTTAAAATAAGAAACTAGAAAAGTCAGGAGAAAAACATGAATAGAAAGAAAAACTCAAACTGAACACCTTTAAAAGCATATTTCTAAATCAAAGTGCTCTGCAGGCCTCTTTCAGGATTCACTGAGATACAAAGGAGAAATAAGACAATGGACGGGGAAATACTTGCCTGTAAAATTATGTGAAACAATGACCAAAAACTCCAGTTTTAGTGTAAATCCCCAAACTTGCCTTTACTGATTTAGTCACAGAGTTCCACAAGGTTCTGCACTAGGACCACTTCTATTCAGCTCATATATGCTTCCTTTAGGGAACATTATTAGGAATCTCTCCATTAATTTTCATCACTATGCCGATGACACCTAATTATATTTATAAGTATAGTATATAAGGTTTTCCTCACCACCGTCACCAAGTGCTTTCCAGTGGTCCACCAGGCCTATCTACATAAACCTATCTTGGTTGATTAGTTTGGTGGGCTTGCTGGAGCAAACATCTTCAAATCTAAGAAAGCTAACGTTAATCTAACACTAACTAAACGCCCCTTCGCTGTTAGATCAGATAAACACACTCCATTTCTTGCACTTGTGGGCTTTAGTGTATGGTCAATTGTTGCCTTTTGAATTTGGGTTTAATCTCAGTTTGCGACCAGAGAACCAGAAGAACTATCCACCTGTCACATGACAAATAAATCAAAAGCAACACACAATAACAACATAAACAGGAAAACATAGAGTTTGTAGAAAAATTGTGTAACGTGCAGCAAAAATGTCCATCTCAACACATACATTCATCATATATTCACACTCAGCGACCAACAATTAGAGGTCTTCTGTTTGCATCCATCTGAATCATGTGCAGGAAAACGTTCTTTGGGTTAAATTAAAGTTCAAAATACTTGTTTGGCTTCAGTATTATGAGGAACAACCTTCTGATTCAGTGTTAAAGGTCCTGCACACAGGTGTTTTTCACTTAACATCCCTGATCAAAGCTCTGTGGGAGTCCTATAGTATACAGTACAGAGATTTACCGACATCAGGGGTCCGGTTGAATAGTCTAGATTTGGAAGTATTTACTAGGAGTGCAACAATACATGTATCTGTACTGAACTGTTCGATACAGTGGTCTTGGTTCAGTGCGCAATATGAATCGAACAGTACAGAATTTTTATCAATATCAATTTTATCAACTTGTGACGATGCATTTGATTACTCTGCCTTAGGCTGCATTAGACTGTACTTTTGAGTTGAAACATATGTTGGTAATTTCAATAAACTACAAGTTAAAAAGGGCATGGAAATTTCTCTTTTTTAGTCACTGTAAACACCTGTGTAGGTGTGCAGGGCTTTTAATCTAAAGGTGAGCAGTAACAGGGCTTTAAAGACTAAATAAAAAGTGTTCAGATTTGTTTTTATATATGACTGTACAAAGCTGACTCTGGTCCCAACCTCTAGTATCCAACAGCCCTGCTGTCCTCTTGTCATGTTGTAAAGACGCCGTTTCTCCATATTTACACATTTTAAATATAAAGACTTGCTCTAATTTAAGATTAAACTGTTTCTGAGTTTCAGTTAAACCCTCTGACCTCTACATTTAGAAATATCTGATTGGATGAGAGCTGGTCAGACGGCTACAGGTGATCAGCCGGGTGTTGGTTGGTGGCTCTATCCAGACCCCGCCTTTTTGTTGTTGTCGGCTGTCTTCGGGCGGGCGGTGCAGGAACCTTTTCGTCCAATGGCGAGGAAGGGGCTGGACTCTGTGGTGACTACGATGCTCGGGATTCGACTGAGAGCGCCTCTCATCACATGTCCCTCGGCAAAATCACCGCTCTGTCGTACAGGGAAATGCAGTTATGTCATTTTATTTTGAGGACTAGTTTAGGAGATTTTATGTGTCCAGATTTGAGCTGAGTTTGCACAACATGTGATGAACTGATGACTGTACTCACATTTGGGATGCTGCTGCGTTCACTGACTCCTGCTGTGGAGACATCAGTGTCGAAGGACGTCTAGTAGAAACAAACAAACAGATGAATGTAAACCCGTGATTACCATGTCGATCAACCTGCAACCATGGTGGAAGCCACAATTTGTAGAGGAAAGATCAGGAGAAGCATTTGATCAACAGGTGCAAGGTTTACCTTTTCGAAGATGCCCGAGTCGTGGCTCTTCATCTTGGACTTGAAGCTGGACGAGGGTTTGAAGTCGGGGAGCTCGGCAGTGTCTCTGCTGATGTCACACGAGACCTGGCGGCTGGCCGGTCTGGAGCCCATACTGGACAGATCAGCTTCTGTGTCCGTCAAACCCTGCAGAGATCACACACACACCTGAGTACCTGCGTCTCCTGCTTTACATCACCAAATATGATTTGACAGCTCAGGAGGCTCTGAGCTTACTGATTCGCTGTCGGAGGCAGAGGAGAGGCGGGACTTCCTGTTGCTCTGCCGTCTGAACTGGCTGCTGATGTCGGAGGTCTGGCTGGTCACAGTGGAGCGACGTGTCGACATGAAGCTGCTGCTGGTTGAGCGGAGGTCGTGCTGACGAACACAGAGTAGGACGCCGAGACACGGGATGTACTTGGCTAATGCTAGCCTGGACAGAGACGGAGATCAAGAGTTTGACTGAGGTCAATAATAATAATAATGATAATCTCTGCTCTCTACTTTTCCTTCATTGTGATGTCACAACATGACGTTGTTGTGTACAATTCTACAGTTATGTAAGCTGCAGCTTTAAAAGGTCAGAGGTGTGTGTGTGTGTGTGTGTGTGTGTGTGTGTGTTTGATTCTCTCCAGCCTAGTTAATATTCAGGTTAATTGAGCAGCAGTTAGTTCAGCTGACTTGTTTGCAGCGCTGCTTTCTCTGATTGAATCAATGCTGCAACAGTGTGATGGTTCACTGAACCGCAGTCAGGTTAGCAGGATGAAAACAGGAGACACAGCCGGCAGGTTAGCTGGAGTCAGATTAACGTTTCATACATTATATTGTCTAATAATGAAAAGTGAACAGATGATTGACTTTCCTCCTCTATGGGGTTAAAAATTAATCTCCAAATGTTGATCAGTGGTAAAGTGGTAATCGTGTGTGTGTGTGTGTTACCTGTATTTTGGGTGTGTGATGGCGTAGATGATGGGGTTGTGGATGGCGGAGGCTTTGGCGATGATGGCGGGCACAGAGTTCATGTATGGAGTCAACATGTCTGCGTACCTGGGGCGGGAAACACAGTGCACAGTTTTAAATAACATTTCAAATCAAATCAAATCAAATTTTATTTGTATAGCCCAAAGTCACAAAACACATTTTGCCTCAGAGGGCTTTACAATCTGTACAGGGAGTGACACCCTCTGTCCTTAGACCCTCGGTTCGAGTGAGGAAAAACTTGCCCACAAAAAACCCTTTTAACAGGGAAAAAAAATGTGGAAGAAACCTCAGGAAGAGCCACAGAGGAGGGATCCCTCTTCCAGGACGGACAGACGTGCAATGGATGTCACATGTACAGAACAATCAACACAAACATATTGTACAATTACAATCAATTACAATAAATGGTGAGGTGATTGCAGTAGCACGGCTAAGGAGAGGTGAACCAACATGACCCAAAAGCACGTATGCAGGTAAGCAAGAGTCTTCTTGGAGCAGCATCTAATTGGTGGTTGTAGGTTGGAAACTGTGTTTACAGTGGTTTGTTTTACCCGGCGAAGGCAGTGAGAGCGACGGTTGAGTACGGCGACCAGGAGATGACGTAAAGCAGGATGACGATCAGAGCAATCTTCGCCATCTTCCACTCGTTCTGCAGCCGCTGGAAATTCTTCACTGAGTCGCGGCTGCTGCCGTGACTGTGAATGCTGCCGTTAATCTTCCCCACAGCCCTGGAAAACACATGAGCAGACCTGTAGTGCTACACCTGTGGGGATATTTACTCACCTGCACTGATTTACTGAAAGCCTTGTGTACTGTACTCCTGCGTATAACACTGTAATGTATGTCAGGATTCACTTTCAATTATGAGCAGAAGAAAAAACACTTATAACTATATATAATCAGTTATATGTTTAAAAAATATTGAATGCTGTTGGGAGAAACCTCAGCATAAAACACACTAACAACACCAAACACACACACAGACTGACTGGTTGGTAGTGCGGATGGCACGGAAGATGAAGACGTAGCAGTAGATGATGATGAAGAGCGGCAGGAAGAAGATGAAGATGAAGAGCAGCATGGTGTATGCTCGCACCGACGGGGTAAAGGTCATGTAGTCCCATGTACAAGAAGTCATCAGGCCCTCCGGGACATAAGCACCTGTCGGGTGACAGACAGACAGACAGACAGACAGAGAGACAGACAGACAGACAGAGAGCGGGTTTTAATGTCCCATCATGCTCCTTCATGTGCAGACCAGAGGGAGCCTGGACCTCCTTGGAGCTGCACTAACATGCAGTGCTGATTATTTCCTGAGTTAGTTCACATGAGAAAACTCATGAAGTCAGAGCGCCCCTCTGGTGTGGTCAAACACGGTAGTGCAGTTGTTCCTTCCCCCCCATACCTTCATATTACTGCTTTTATAAATATGCATTATATCAAACTATGCCACCACGTCATTTAAAAAAAAAAAAACGATACGGTATAAAAAATGGATGGTGCATGCGTGACGTCACACAGGTTTCCAGAGAACCGCTTTGAAGCTCAAAATCTGTGGCTCTGTTTGCCGCCATCTTGCAGCCCTGCCTCTGCCGCCTCATGGTAGCAATTACTTTGTTTGTGTTAGTTTGCATCCAAACTTACGTTAGTTAGTTGCCCCATTAATGTATGTGTATATGTAGAAAGTACCTCAAACAACCCACTTCATTCAATTTAAACTGTCCCTTCAAAGGAAAGTACTAAAGTACTGCAGGACCTGTAGAGTCATTTTTGTATATTATGTGTACAGGTGTGAGTGTTATGTATTTGGTATGTGTTGACACTTTTTGATGTAAACTTTTGAGTCTGTAAATGTGTAGAAACACAAGAAACATGTAATTCATGTATCTATGACATGCATTTTGATGTAAATATTAAATATTATATTATTACCACATAAAAACTATAACATTGATATGATGCATTTGTCATATTCTATACTTCTTGTATTGGCAGACTGAGACCTTCACATCTTTTCAGTGAATTTCTGTTTGGACAAGATCGTTTTGATAAATGAGATGGAAATATGAGACTCAAATTAAATCCTGTTCACTGTTAGAAGGTTCACACTCCAGTGTTCAACTCCCCCAGACCTGAACTCATAAACTCAAAAAGGTTCCTTAAATTTCATCTCTCTCTTGAGAAGATTACGTCCTCATAAAGAGCCTGAGAACACAGACATGTACATCACATACTGCTGAAAATAACCTCTATGTTCAGAATTATTTATAGTGGAGTGAGTCTGGAAAGATTTTCTGTGATACTGACGAAGATTTATGGGAGCTTTTCTGGTTCCATACATTATAATTTACATAGAGTGAGATACAATCTGCTGAGGAGAATGAAAACCAGGTGAGATAAAGAGTAAATACATACCACATGTAGTGTGTGTGTGTGTGTGTGTGTGTGTGTGACTGAACTGATAATAAAAGAACAATGAAGTTGATAAGATAGAAAATGTTCTGAGGCAGAACAGCAGAGATGTACATCAGGCTGTGTGGGCGATATCACCTCAAGTTAATCTCCTGATTAACCGTTGCATTATCTCACTAAGGTTCAATTATAAGACAAGTAGACAAGAAGACATTTACTTTAAACATTTACTCTGCCGTTTCCATGGTAACATTACAACTGCCAGAGCTGGAGCAGGAACCAGTTAACTACAATAAAGTAATAAATGAAAAAATAAGAGATGTTGCTCTCTGGATGATTGCACGGTAAAGCACACCCTCTCCTTGTCAAGCACAACACTGTTTCCTCACTCCAGCCGAAGAACGGTGGCAGGCTCCATCCCAGAGAGTAGGCCCAGGCTGCCAAGAGGATGAAGAGGGCCCGTTTCCGTGACAACACGCCGATCGAGGTCAGAGGTCGCGTGATGACGAAGTAGCGGTCGATGGCGATCACTGTCAGCGTGATCATGGAGCAGATCCCGAAGAGGGCGCCGCAGAACGCATACAGTTCGCAACCTGAAGACAACAGAGAGGTGAAGATTATCTAAGTGATGTACTGAGCATGGGGACATCAACGAAACATAGTTTATCTGCATCTTACCATCAGTGTAAGTGATGAGGAGTCACATCTTTTACATCATACAGCCTTTTCTGAGTGGATCAATAAAACCTGTTGCAGAGACATTCAGCCTAACCATCTCTGAGACATCTGAGCTACTGTACGACCTGCAGATTTCTTCCCACCTACGAATGCTATTCTGCCGACCTGGAAGTCTACCACTCCACCCTGCCATACAAATTGGTTCGAGAAAAATGTTTGTTTTATAAATCTCCACATCTTTCTTGGCAGTGTTGTATCATCACACATCCACAGGGACATGGAGGTGATTCACCAGAGATATGACGTTGTGAACTGTCTGCCAGCCCTTTCTGTGTTTTGTTGCATCTTTGCCTCCCTCCCATTCTACACAAATAAAACTGAATTAAATGAAAATTGTTGAATTCCCTTTGCAGTTTGGTCTGAAATAACACGACATCACTCAATAACACAAACTGACCGATTGAGGCATTGATGGACCAGCAACTCTCGTTCTGTGAAATAAAATGACATTTTTTGTCAATGAAGTCTGGTGGCTTTTTTTTAGAGTGCATAGTTTCCCTTCAGAAATGCTGTCTGATGGAAAGGTAACATGCTGATCCTCTAAATATTAATAAGTTGTCGTAGATCTGGTCAGACCTTCGAATGCTGTTTTTCCAGTCATATAACTGGTTCAGATTCCTTCAGTTAGTTGTCAGTGCAGCTAAGTGCGAAATATTTTTTCAGATCAAGTGAACAAGCGGAGTGTAAAATCTTTAAAAGAAAACTTTCCAGGCAGTTTAAGGCGGTTTAATCGGGTGGAGCGTTTAGTACAGAAGATCAGCCTGTGTTCCTTTAACCATCAAAACAACATGCTGGACTGGTTTCATGTGATGAACACTCCTTTCTGCCTCTACAGCTCTGTTCTGTTCTGCAGCGTCCTTCATCTTTTTATGGACAACAGAGATCATCTGTTACGAAGCAGCGGCTGGAGGGTTTTAAAGTTCTTCATTTTCTACAGTAACTTACTTTGTCTTGTTTTTACAGCACCTGCATGAACCACTTCACTTCACTTCACATACACACTTTAGTATTCAAAGACTTTTTTGACATTTATTCATGATTAATGTCGCCTGAAAAGACTTCACAGCTTTGTGAATCTCATCATGAAGTAACCATTTGTGTATCTCAGAACTAACTTTAGAACTAGAACTCAGAACTAGCTTTAATTAGTCAGACGGTGGCTTAATGAAATGATCAATACTCTGCACCTCAAAAGAGCAGACGTCTGTCAGAATCATGTGCATGGATTGATACCACCAGAGGTTTCCTTTCCAATTCTTTTGTGATATTGCTGTTCAAACTAACCCTAAGGCTGGAAATCATTAAGTATGAAATAATAATTTTTGCTTTTGTAGTGTCTTTTTTCATGTTTCCACAGCAAAGTTCTCAAATTCAATCAGTAAAAAGCAGAACATCAACACGTCCTCTGCTCGTCCTCTTGTTTTCTTTCCACTCTGGGAATTAAAAACTCTCTGTGTCATATTAAAATGACCTCAGAGTGTCTCTCTTGGGGAGGATGGAGGAGGATCCGTGTTTTCTCAGTGCTGAAAATTCACTTTTTCACACGTTCATGGTGGGAAATGAAAACCGATATGGAGACTGAAGGTGGGGGGTGAGAGAAGGATCATAACTTGTCTTTACTTTCTTAGCAGTTCAACAAAAATATCTCTCACAATTTTCATGAAGATTTCATGAAGAATTTTCATGAATTTTCATGAAGGCGTTTTATTAGCAGAAGTAGAAGTCGAAGGAAGTTTCTTGTTTGTCAGTGCCTGGTACCTTTCTCTCCAAAGATCCACCTCCTGTTCATGCTGGTGATGAAGAACGTGGGCGTTTGGGTGATACACATCAGCAGGTCTGTGATGGCCAGGTTAATGATGAACATGTTGGCTGGCGTCCGCAGACTGCGACTCCTGTAACACACAGACACACACACACACACACCAGAACTTTACAGCTTCACAGCAGGAAAATGAACCTGAAGCTTCCTTCCGCTGTCTTTACTTCCTTGATGTGATATTTTTCCTGTTGGATCCAAAGGAACCACCATGGCTGGTCTTGACAGTATTCAGGACATCACATAAAGGACCACTGAGGTGATTGTAGCTACCTTGCCTCTGATTCAAAGCCAAAGCTTCTTGGCGGGCTGTGATGCCTTCTTAATTTCAAGGAGTGTAAGAAAACATTGTGTTTTGTTCATGCCTGATCAAGCTCGTCTGTGCTTCACATCCACTTATTCCACCAACCTTGTGTAAAAAGTTCCTAATAATATCATGAAAACTCATCTTTGATGAAAAACCAATTTGCTGGTTTGACACAAACATCCTGCAGTTATTGTTTCACTGTTTGGGTTAACTGTACAATTTATCAGTTCTGTTAAGTTCTGTATTGAATTTAATATAAAATATCTATAAAACATGTCACTTAGTGAGTTTACTGAAACAGTTGAGGACCAGTGACTTACAGATAAACTAATCATGTGGTTACTAACTGTACCAGCAGAGTCTGTTTTAGATGGAAAAATCCATCATGGATCTGAATGAAAGATCAATATGCGCCCCATAAATGGTCTGATCAAGCGGATCGAACTCATCTTAAGTGCTGGAGCTTCATCAAACGAGTCCAGAAAGACGTCCCACTCTGATTTCAGAGAAAGACATTTTCTGTGCACTGATGGGAGATAAAAGACGCCGTGTACGGTCGATAAAAGCCAGGCAGCCGTGACTCATCAGCCAGCCAGAGGATGGACAGACACACAAGTCCTGTTCCTCTGCTAATCACAGCAGGAGATTAAACCTCTGAAAAGTCTGAGAACCTCTTTGTAGTCTATCACAGCACTCTAGCCTTTCCTCGAGTCCACAGGGGAGGAACAAAAGCTTGCTTCCACCTCAAACAGAGAAAAGCTCATGATTGTACTATTTGTGGATTATCTTGTCTTTACCTCGACACCAAGAAACGCAAAACAACATTTTAAAGACATTTTATAAGATTACAGACTAAGAATTTTGATGCATTCTCATAATTTTCTACATTTTAGTCTCTCATAATTATCGCTTTACATTATATCCATGAGAAGAGTCTGTAAAATCAAACTGGCTGTTCAGCTGGAGGGAGTTATTCTCCTGATATCCTGTGTGGATCACTCTAACTCTCTATGTAAGTTGGTCCGACGTGCAGCTACTCAGATTTTAACGGGAACCTTCACTGCTTCAAAGTCTATGAATCACTTACAACAGAGATTCATCTCCAGTGTCAAACGATGAGCTAATTCTCCTCTACGACAGATAGAAAAGAGTTAAAAATTCGCTATAAACTCTGCAGTACACCAAGCGTTAAACTTCATCAACCTTACTGAATACATTCAGATGTGATGAGTCTGTGTGGATGTGGCCAGGCGTATGTTGTATTATGTTTGTGTATGTTCCTGTGTGTGGAGGCCTGGAAAACAAACCTTCCTGTGGGACAGTAAACATATAATAATATAACTGATGTTATTACAAAAGTGGAGGATGACAATACGATTGAAGGGATTTAAACCTCCAGGAGGTCTTGAACTGCTCCTTTGTGGTGGTTTATTCAACATGTTATTAATAATGGTACTGCCATCAGTTTCATTGGCTGCCTGTGGAGTTTATTGTAAACAAATAGAAGTTATGTTTACATTCAGTGTTACCTACAAAAACAAATTATCCGTATCCTTGAGCTCTTAAAAAACATGTTGAATGAATTTCCTTCCTCATAAAACGCATGTGGGTCCTCGTGTGTGCATGAAATAAACAAACCTGGAACAACAAACTGGAGGTCAGAAACTCTGCGGAACTCTGCTCTGTTTGAATGTTGCAGTTGAGTATTTTTATTTCAAATTATAATCAACCTTAAAGATTCTCTATGTAACATACTGTTGATAATAGTGACTCCTTGGACACCTTCAGCATCTGTTGTTCACACTAGGCATGAGCGAGCATCCTCCTGAACATCGGTCAAAAGTGTGTTTAGGAAGTTTCAGTTTTCTGATTTTCCATGCTTTTTTGAAAGCAGCATACTGGATGACAGGAAGAGCATGACCATATTTGAGCACAAAGGAGGTTGTCCTACCTGCAGAAGGCATAAATGACCAGGAAGTTGCCGACCATGCCAGTGATGCCGATGGCGAGGATGACGGAGCCGATGGTATAGTGAGCATGGTCGGGCACGTCGACTGTGGGGAAGGGGTACGAGGCCCTGGGAACCATCGCCACCTGGAGGACAGAGCAGGAAATGACATGCGAAGGTGACGATGTCTCAGAAATCTTGGGGATATGTGTGAAGGAAGTGACTCCTTGATTTATTAAATACATGTTTATCAAATCACCAGATGTTGGAGCATATTCTGGTGTAACAGTGACAAGCAGTTTAGTGCATTGAAGTCAAACCTTCAAACATGGTCACTGTTTTAAAGCATCTGCAGAAGAGACACGAAAGCATGAATAGAGAATTTCTGTCAATACATCATTATTCCAGGCAGTGAAAAACCTTCACGTTCGCAGACCTCACTAATCACCTAGTAGCGGCTTTAACTCTACTTTGAAAAGACAAATATCGCCACAAGTCCTACATGTCACAGTTTGTAATTACCGAGCTCTGAGCTGTCGTCTCTAAGATCTCTTCATCCTCTCTCCCTGTTGCCACGTTAACGGCATAAATTACTTCACTGCCAGCAGAAATATCAGACACAGCTGATGAGAGATGGAGGTCAGTCAGAGGAGAGTCCTGACTGAGTACAAACTGGAGTTTAAAATAAAAAAAAAATACCAGTGTACTCCCCATTACACCACCTGCCCTCCCACATCTATAAACTTTCTGCACAGCATCTGAACCTGCAAAGTAACTAAAGCTTTAGTGGAGTGTAACAAACTAGCAAAAAATGAAAATACTCAAATACTTTAACCGTGTACTAGAGTAAGTAGTAAAGTTAGTTACTTTCCACCTGTGAAATCATGCATTACACTCACATTTGGAAGGAATGTTCAGCTGTCCACATACTTTTGGCGACATGGACAGATTTTGCTAAATTTAAGCAATGTCACTGGCTAAATGTTTGTGTGTTTGATGTGTTTTTTATGTCACCATGGTGACAGAGTTTGATTAAAAGCATTTATGGCAAGCGTGATTAAACCTGAGCCAAACCAGCTGTGAATTACAGTTTAACGGAGCATTCAGCCAATCAGAGATCAGTATATCTTTGTTGGTCTGGCTTGTGACGCAGATGATTCATGTCTCCTGCAGCGAGACGTAAAACAAGAAGTAACAGTCAGCAGGAAGAGAAATAAATGAGTGAAGGACGCGGTGACAGTGATGGAGTCAGACATGTTGTGACAGCGGAGCTGATGCAGCAGGCGACAAACAGACAAACGTTTCAGCTCAAGGACACGCATCCGTCTGACTGCAGTATCACACTGAATCAGCAGGAAAGTCAGTTGGTGGTCTCAGAGATTGGATTGGGTAGTGTTCTGAACGACTGGCCACGATGACCTGTGATGACACAGTGACGTTCAAGGTCGTTTCAGCACTGAAAGAAGCACTGAAGCCACAGTGAAGCTGACACGTCTGTTGTAATGCTTCACTTTGGAAGGATGGACAGTATCTGACCCATAATGACAAAAAAGCATTTTTAGTTATTTTGTATGGACAAGCCCTTAGCTAACAGTCTAACTAAAATTATAATATATATTGTTTGTATGAGCAGTTGCTAGGGGTGGAGTCAAAGCAACAGCAGTTGCCAGGGGGTGGAGTCAAAACAACAGCAGTTGCTAGGGGCAGAGCAACAGAGCTTTGATCTTTTATTTATAAGGGACACTGGAGCATTAAAGCATTACACATGAACACAGAGGCCAAGAACTTAAGCCACAACGTGCAGTCATAATACAAGTAACACAAGTAACACAATGGATGTGGAAAGACAAATAATAATCATAATGAATCAGAATGATATCCTTGAGGCCAGACTCAAGGAACTGCAAAGGAAAGAACAACAATTAGATGAATGTCGAAAGGACATGTTAATCATAGATGATCTGATGAGGGAGTATGATGATCTGAAGAAAAGAAAAGCTGAAATTGAGGCAGAAATTGATCAGCTTTTCGAGAGACACAAAGATTTATTTGGCAATCAGAACAAGGAAACAGAAATCCTGGAAGAACCCGGGTCAGTGGAGAGCACAGAGGGGAGGGAGGAGAGTGTGGAAGAGAGGGTGGAGAGCGTTGAAGAGAGGGTGGAGGAGAGAGAGGTGGAGAATGTGGAAGAGAGCGTGGAGAGCATGGAGAGAGAGGAGGAGAACGTGAAAGAGAGGGTAGAGGAGAGAGTGGAGGAACGGTTCAGGTGGTTCATGAGGTTCTTAACATTTATCACCTGTGAGTTAATACATAGAACAACATAAATGTTGCTATCACGGGGGGAGGGGGGGGGGGGGGGGGTGCTCTGGCTTTTCCCACAGTGCAAAAAGGGGTTAATTAATTAGTTCATTGGTGATAGTTCATTAATTAGATGGTGCAAATCACTGCACCACTGTGCCGACCTTTAAAATCTAGGAACTATCTGTTAAAGTAATGAACTAATGTACGACAGGGCGGCACAGTGGTGCAGTGTCTAAATGGGTTCTCTCCAGGTGCTCTGGCTTTTCCCGCAGTGCAAAAAGGGGCTAATTAATTCGTTCATTAGTGATACTATATTAATTAAATTAGAACATCTCTCTCCACAGTCACAAAATAAAAAAAATTAAAAAACCAAAAAGTGTTAGTCTCAGTGTATCACTGTATTTAAAATAATTTCTCCTTCACTGGGGACTGTTAATGTCTACAGGGGTCTGTCCTGGTTACTCTAGAAAATCTACAGATTTCAGTTTTGAGATGAGAACTTGATGAATGTCTAAAGGACATGTTAAAGGACAATCCATGAGCCATAACACACAGTGATCTGCAAACAGAAATTATGATTGTGATGAATCAGAACAATTTCCTTGGGTAAAAACTTAAGGGACTCCTAAGACAAGACCAAGAATGCGATAAATCCCAGAAGGACATGTTATTAATACATGACCTGATGAAGGAGCATGACGCCCTGAAGAAGAGGGAAGCTGAACTTCAGGCAGACAATGTTCATTGTTTATGAGAGAGAAACACACAGTTTATCTTGTGGTCTCACGTATGCGTGAATACGGCTGGCTCGCAAGGCAGCGCTGCACTGCAAATTCTGGCAACCACAGCTGCCAGTATTTTACCTTAAAATATACTGTTTTTTGGAGGGTGGTGCAGCCGCCCCATGTACAAAGGCTCAGTCCGGTGGCTCTTTCCCGCATGTCATTCCCCGTCTCTCTCACTCTTCAGCTGTCTAAATCAAAAAATAAAGCTTTGGCAAAGGCCAAAAATAATCATCTTTAAAAATATATGTTTACAGATTATTTTTTTTACAGTGTGGGTGGGTTGGTTATTGGGGAAGAAAACACTGTGAGAAATGTGTGAAATGTGTGCACCAGCTTTTGTCTACCACATCCAGTATGTGCATGAATAGTTTCCTTGTCCTTATTTTTCATGCATGGATCACTTGTGAGTGAAAAATAAGGACAAGGACCGAAAATAAAAATCCACATAGGGACAAGAATAACATTGGATGAATTCTGCTATACACAATGATAAATATAATAAAAACAGGGTTTTATATAATATAAATCATTTGTTGTTCAAGGATTTGTTCAGGGTTTCAGTGCTCAAACACAACAGACAATAAAACATGATTCATTTTTAAACTGAAATGAAAAAGTATGAATGTCCCTCGGCATGAGACTCATCAGTTGTGTCTTGTAAAGAGACAGAACTTTATGCATTTTGAGTCAACTGAGCCACATAAATACTTTTAAATTACTCCATCTACATGTCAAACAAGATTACAGATCTGAAGACCTCTAAATTACCACAAACATCTCACATTTGTTCTGTGTGTTACATTTGTTTCTTGGAGAAGCTGCAGAGCCAATCAAAGTTTAAGATGGATGACGAGCAGAGATGTTATTTTTATGTACGTTGAGTGCGGGTGGAGATGTTTGCAGCTGCATGAGGCTGTTTAAGTTGGCAGATTTTACGATACCTTAGGTGTCGACTGACAAACAAATTTGTTGACATGCAACACAATGTCAGACTGAATTACCTGAATTAATTAATTAAAACACATTGTTAGGATGCTTTAAAAATAATATGAGGCCAAACCCTAGTAAGTATTCATTTGAAATAAGAGCTTTTATTTTGAAACAAGGGTCTGTCAGAGTATAAACTCCTTCACCACAGAAATCTGGTTTACGCACAAGTTAAGAAATAAGGACATCATGCTAAGTCTTTAATAAATAAACTATATAACATCAGTATCAGCTGATTTAAACACTGCTGTGCATTAAAGATGTTGTTTTTTTCTCTTTGAGGATCAAACCTGTAAAATCAGGTTTACAGTAGGCTGGATTATGAGCAGGCCTTTTGAACCTGACCCATCTGTGAACTTCATTCCTCTGAGAAGAGTCAACAGATCAGGACTTTATTATAATTGCACAAGCTTTTATGACACAAAGATCCTTTAGTGCTTGAAAGAAACAGGTTTATGTCTGAGGGGGATTAAAATTTAGAGAGGTTTAAAATTTAGTTTTGACTTGTTCCCACGTCCTCTATGGACCAGTGGCTCCAAGATCCAAGCAGACCACCAGCTGTCCCCACAACAAAGGTAAGACGAGCTACTTTCTGCCTCATTGTTTAATATTTCAAATAACATTTAACAATTAGTACATCTGATTTTAAACTCCAAAACACATTCAGATGTCAGTATCCGCCTTTTTCACATGAGAAACAACCAAAGTCGCATCACCATGAGTATGTCTGCTTATTGTCTGCGTCTCAGTTTGATTTCCTGATGACAGAATTTGACAATAAAACGTTTTTTCACAGCCGACTCTCAAATGTCAAAGTGTTCTTGAACCATTATGGATGGTTATAAAAACAGTTACAGTCACTTTCTATGACTGCATAACTGACTGCATAAATGATAATCTAGTAGTTGATAATAGTAGTTGCTCAAAGTCTCAAACCTCTGCTGGATGGAGGATTACAGTGGATACAATAATCATTTTTAAAACAATAAAATCATTTTTGGAATTTATTATCATAGAGGACCTATCCATTTTTCTTATTTGGGTTTCTTAACCTGAACAATTTGTTTCCACTGGTTTCATCTTTAGCAATACATGTTTTAATTTAACATCTCCAGCTGGAAGATAACAGCAGTAAAACCTACAATACCTCCCTGTGAGATGTAGTGTAGGAGAATGTCGGGTTAAAAACCAGCCTGCTTTCAGCTGCAGTGAGTCAGTAATCCTGCCTCAGAAACAAGGAGTTTTGTTCCAAAAAGATTTAAACCGCAGATCCTTTGACTCTATTAATCCAGACCTCGGCTTCACCTCCAGGGAATGATCTAACACATATATGACACAGAGTTTACCTCTGTTTCATCTCTTACGGCCTCAAATCCCTCCAGTGTGTGGGGGTGATATGATAAATATTAGCAGCACATATTTCCTGCTATCATTTCATCTTTCATTCTTTACCTTATATAGGGTTGTTCTTTCTTCAGAGGTGATTTCCTGAGCTCCTTTTCAGCCTCCAAACTAAATGACAAAATATATCATTTGTCCTGTATGATTCTTTTCCGATTAGACTTCTGTTTCATGTGAGCTTGGCTGAATTTAAGAAACCATCGTGATCCCTAGTCAGCCACAAGAGGTCACCACCTTCAGCGGGTGTTGCTCTAAAGCGACGGTCACAACGTGAACAGCTAAACTGTAGCTGGTGACGCAGTGTTCATCTCATTTCATCCACATAAAACAGACAGCAACTGAATAAAAAAAATCATTTATGGCAGAAGCTAAGACTCAAATAACGAGGTCAAGAGTGATATTTCTTAAAACAACACTTCAACAGGCTCCATTTATTACTGCGCTACATAAACACTCCCTGAACATTAGTTACTTTGATGATGCTCCGAAAAACTCCAATGAATGTCTGAACAAATTCCTTGATGTGAAAAAACGATTGTATACGATATTTTGGGGGCTTAAATGTACTGTACAAATAATTTAAAGCCTTTCCAAGTCATTCCTATCCTTAAGAAAACACAAGATGAATGTGTGACGTAAGGTCAGACAGCTGCTGCAGAGTCACACAGAATGACAGGGAGCTGATATACTACATAAATATGGACTTGAGGGCCCCTCAGGGGAAGTCTGGAGTCTCCAACACAATAAGGAACAGACAAGAGTTTAATGAAATACTGTTTATTTCTGGTAACTGTAGTTTTTCTGAGGTTAGAAATCAGCAGTATGTTGAGTAGAAGAAGTAAATACACCACTGAAATGTCATCCAAATGCCATCGACACACAGCTGACATTAACGTGTCACATTAACCTACATTGGTTTGGCTGCTGGTTACATACATGTCATGTGTTCACATCCATCAGCCGCCTGCAGGCGCCTCCAACACCTCATGTAAATACAATAATAAAACCAGCATCTCCTCGTATAAAACGAGCATCTCCTCTTATAAAACCAGTGTCTCCTTCTAGAAAACCAGCGTCTACACTTCTAAAATCAATGTCTCCTCCTAACAATAAACAGAGGAAACACAGAAAGTTTCGTAAACGAACCATGTACAGTATTTGCTTCAAGCGACTGTCAGAGCTCCAGCAGACTCTCTGTGTGTGTCCAGTGTGGACACAGAGTCTGACAGCAGGTGCTCAAAGCTGATATCTTCGGTTAGCTCTGACTACAGCAGCTGTAGTCCTGCTACAATGAGAGAGAGGTGGAGGTGGGAGAGGGTGTCGATGAGGACAGATCTGCACTTGTCTCTGTGACAGATGGAAGCACAGCCTGCTGAGGAAATACCAACCTGCCAGGAGAAGATCCTTTACCTTAACCTTTACTGCATGCTGCTCTTTTATTTTTGTGAATGAAAGTAATTTTAATAAATACTCAATATAAGTGAGCCAATCACCTGAAACACTGTGGTCTTTTTTACCACATCTCTGCATTATACATCAGCTGATTTCATGAAGAATGATTCTGAGGGCCGGTACTGAGCTGCACCAGAAATGGTCAGACCAACAGAGAATACACTATTGTGGTGATAAATATTGATGTATTAATGTATGTAACAATTCCGGGCTGCACTTTGAAATAATAATCTGTAATGTGTAAAGTAATAATCTGAATCTGCAAAGTATCAGAAAATTCAAAATAAAAGTACAATGTTTAGTACTTTAGAAATTTAGAAAAACCCAAGTAAAGTACCTTGAAATTGCAGTACAGTGTTTGAATGTACATTTAACCACTGAAACACTTTCCAGTCTAAAAATAGCTGCACAAAGTCACACTGATAGCGTTTACTGTGCGTGTCCTGAGTGGTCCAAAGAGTCAGTGGAAAGTTGGCATGAACCAGACTTGGCAGCTAGAACAGCTTCATAAAACAACACATGCATCAGTGTCCAATCAATACAACATTTGCAGATGCATGGATGGACATTCCGAGTACAGACGTCAATATGTGTTTGTTGAACAACATCCAGCAGCTGGCAAATACGCAATCAATTCCAGACACACAATGTGATCCTGAGGAAGACAGGAAATGTGCAAACAGCTGCGTTATCAATCCTCCACCGATCACCTGTACATCCTGCAGGCCTGTACAGTAACCTCACCACTGGTGGAGAATATTAAGTCGACCTTTTCAGCCGTGAAGCATGACATTGGTGCAGCGCTGAGGTGTTAGTGACGCAGAGAGATAACGCACGAGCATTTCTACGCTGACTTCTCCATCCCTTTCTGACACCACTGAGCAGCATGAGTATGGTGTTGAAACCAGACGGCTGCAGCTCTGCATGCAATTTAAGATTTTATATTTCTTGTGCAGCCGAGTGCAAAGAAGTGCGTATGTCTGTGTGAGTCCGTGTGTGTGTTTACATGTAGCCCACGCAGACACAGAGTTTGTCTGATGAACCAAACTCCCTTTGGTTCCCTCAGAGCAGAAAAGTTGCGTTCATGCATTTCATGCTGATGAATCCAAGCGACAGATTGAGCCGTCAGCACATCTCTCTGTTGCTCTCTCTCTCTCTCTCTACTTCTGTTGCTCTGTGTCTCTCCATCTTCTCTGCCATCTCACATAATTACTCAAAATTGCAAATGCAGATTTACTTTCATATCACTCAACAGAAATCTCCACATATGCACATCAGCACCTAGCACAGAAACAAAGTCCATGACCCAAAGCAACCTCTGTGTTTATCAACCATCAACCAGCCAACCATATACCATCAGTAACAATCCAAACGAACACTTTTCTTCCCACTGTTTCCAAAGTGAATTATTTATCCGGTCCCAGTCAATAACTGCCAACAATATACACATACCAATCTAATGTGATCCAATACACCTCTGCTTTAATTCTGACATTACAACATTGTCAGAGAAGTATTAATTTAAATACATGTACATTATTGAGGTTGCAGTTTGCAGTGATACTGAACTGGAGAGGTGTTCTTAATATTTTGGACACTCCAGTGCAGCACCACCACCCACTACAACCTCAATAATAAACATGAGGTAGAACTGACAGCTATGACAACAAACACTATAAAACTATAAGATTTGTTAAAAGTCATGCAGTATTGGACACGTGATCTTGTGCAGGTGTGCAGGTGAGTGTATGTCTGCATTTTAAACATCTGCTGGAGAGCTCACTGAACTCCATGAAAAACACGTGTATTAAATATTATTTTGCTTCCTGGCAATAGCAGATATTTGATTCAACATGAAATCAGATTATTTTCAAATCAATATGACTGACTGCTCAATTCTTCATTATGTTAATAACCTTAATTGTAATTATTTCATAATTTCATCACTCGGTTGCTGCCATACCGACCATGATAGAAAAACGGGTAAACCAACTCTAAAAAAGGCAAATGAATTAAGTCCTTGACTTCTTGGTGAATTAAATACATGCCGAATATAAGTAATACTTCTCTTGGTACCTTTTAGGTATAAAATTGTTCTTACATAGACCAATAAGCGTGTAAATATTAAATTACTCGTTCTTTCTATGGAGTTTTATACAGTGGACTCTCCAGACTTTCTGAACAGAGAGCAGAATAAACCCAAAAGTTACCCACCGTTGGTGCGTCCGATGCGGGAAGCTGGAGCTCCAGGAGCCGGTACGCATCAACCGTCGAGCCGTTGCTCCACGCGGGTGCCGCTGACAGCGCCAGGGTCTCCGTGGTGTAACGCGCCGTGCAGTTCGGCTCGCTGCAGGTGACGCTCTGCCGCGCGGACGGCTGAGGAAGCGCGCTTTTCCCGCCGTTCATCCTCCACCGCCTCCTCTTCTCTTCCTCGCTCCTCCTCAGGAGGTCTGTCTGAAGGAGCAGGGAGAGAGACATGACTGAAAGTAATTGAGTACATTTACTCAAGTACTGTAAGTGTAAGTGTAGTTTTTAAGGTACTTGACTTGAGTATTTCTTTAAACTACTACTTTTGTGCCCAAGCACTGCGGTTCAGACCAGGAGAAGTGACTGTTAATTGGAAAACAAAATGGTGGTGCTAAAGAGGTTAGCATAGCTGCTAGTGCCATCAGTTAACAGTTAGTCAGAAATGTAGGGTGGTGTTGTCCTTTTTGATAAAAATAAGCACATTTTCTTGAAACTGGGTCATATTTTATGGAGAATTTTTTTTCATTTTCCCTCTGATGTCCTGATTGACAAAAAGCTTTAGGATTACTTGCTAAAGTTGCTAATCACCATAGCTGTATCTGACTGTTAGCTTGAAAACAAAATGGCGGCTGCTAAAGAGATTAGCATAGCTGGTGCTATCATCAGTTATAACTGTAGAATGGTGTTACATGGTACACAGACATTTAGATAATTTGTTGATACATTTATGTTAAAAATGGTTGACTGTTAACATGAGAACAAAATGGCTGCTGTTAAAGAGTTTAGCATAACTGCTAGTACCATAAATTAACAGTTAGTCAGAAAAGTGGTGAGTTAACCTGAAAACAAAATGGTGGCTGCTAAAGAGGTTAGCATAGCTGCTATGCTAAGCTGCTATACCATCAGACTCACCTCTGGACTCACCAGTGGACGTTTGAGGAGCTGTAGTTTTTTTAAAGCACTTTTTTGTCACAGATGCAGCATGGAAATATTGTGTATATGAAACAATATCAATGATCTACTCTCTTCTGACGCCAGCTTCAACAATAATGAAGATTAATCTGTGGATGAATGTGTTCCCCATAATGAGTTTACCTGCTAATTATGGTTTCATGTGTTACTAGGAAACTGTGTGCATCTCTGAATCCAGACCTAAAGCCTTTAGCACACAGACACACACACACATTCACCACTAGGACTGGAGGACTGGATTCACTTTGACTTCAAACAGCATAAAAGTTATATTGCATTATGTCAGACATCAAGATTAGAAGGACCAGAAAACAATAAAAGAATGAGCGTCTGTTTGCAGTTAAACTGAGTGGACTGGATAAAGAAAAGCTTTAATTTAGTGTTGTATAAAGAGTGGATGTTAAGAAGTAGAGTTGGTGTAATGAAACTGTGTAGGTAGATAAAATAAACCCAGAGGGCCCAGGCTCTCACCTCAAAAGAGGAAAATTAATATGTGTAACGAACATTAAAGCAGCTCGTAACGCTGCAATAATTGATAAAAGTCAAATCATGAAAGCTGAGTTATGTGAAAGCATGCAGTCACACCTTTCCATTGAAAGTTTAATTCAGTTTAGTTCACTCTTATCATCACTCAACAGACTCTAATACACAACATTTATCACCTTATCTATAGAAAATTTGTTTTCTTTGTAAATGATCCCTATTAGCTGTGACAATCAGCTAATCTTCCTGGAATCCACAACAACAATTCTGTCTTTACAAGATATTATCATATTTGTATTATTTACATGATAGCAATATAAATACAAGTTGATCGCAGCAACTCTATTTTATTGTTTTATTAGAAATCTAATCTGAACTTCATAGGACCAGAACATGTCAGTATATAATGAGAAGAGCTGAAGGGAGCTGTCTGTACCTGGACAAGTCTTGAAAGGCGAAAGTGGAAGCCAGGATCAGAGACACAATCAGGTCCAGCAAAGCCGAGATGAAAAATAACCTGCAGCCAAACTCTTTTGACCTTCAGGGGACTGATGGCTTGTTCACCATCGCATAACTTTACCTGGCAGTCGATGCTTCGCCGTACGCCGACACTTTGACTGGAAACCCTCTCTGTGTCCTGATGGAGAGTCACAAATATTCAACTTATTATCCACAATGTTTTGTCTTCAAGGCAGAGATCAAAAGCTGCAGACAGAGAACGTCAGAGAGTAAAAGAGCAGATCAACACAGGAAGACATGTTTATAAGGGAGACACACACGCACACACACAGTTTATGTGGGTCTTTAGATTATCTGCTGACCTGCTGCTTTCATTTAATTCACATGAGAGGAAATTATGACAAACCCTCTCACTGATGAACACACGATTACAGTGTGTGTGTATATGCGCATATGTGTGTGTTGGATTTTTGGGCAAACAGTGTTAACTCTGAGAATCACTTTAATGGACAACAGAGATCAAGGTGAAAGCTCTTAAAATGTGTCCAAATTTACCAAAGTAAAGACATGATACTTTACTGACCTTCACACGAGGAAGGAGAGGGTGGTACGTAATGCTTTACAGCACTGTAAGTCACACACCACCAACCATTTCACTGATTTTGGTAAAAATGGATAATATTTTAGCCCAGTTTGTTAGTCAAGGTGCCTGAACTGTGAGCTCAGAGCACCAGGAGGAGTGTCAGGGTTTGTACCACAGGTGCTTTAGACAACCAGGAAGAAGAGGAGGAGGTTTTCAGGTCCTGCCAGAACTGGGGCTGGGTGAACTGGCAATGTAACCGGGATCAGCAGCCTGCAGACTCACACTCATGACTGAGAGGAGAGGGTGAGTGGAGGGGGTTTCAGTCTGCAACTACATCTAAAGAGCTTTAGGTGTCCAAAGAGCCTTGTCCTGCATTACAAAGTACACAGTTAAAATAAAGAGAGCTCGAAAAAAAAATTAGAAGAAAACACTGACTCTGTCAACAGACAAGAGTTCTTTAAAATATCATGAAAAATCTGATAGATAATTCACAGAAAAAAATAATTGAACATAATATGAAATATCCATAAAATAATATAATAACTGTTCACCAGATTTCTCATCACATACAGTGAGAATATAATATATTCTTATAGCTTGAACTAAAACAAACAAATAAACAGCATACAAGCAGTCTGTGTGTGTGGTCACACTTTCTTTCTTTACTGGAACAGATTTAACAGCAGTCTGTAAAGCTAAAATAAAAGAATCTGTCCTGAATGGTTCCTCCATGATGTAAGAAGGATGAATGTTTGAGGTTCTTCTGTGAGGACGACACATGTTGAGCGATAATTTGCAGCGAGCAGCAGATGTTTCTCTGCAGGAGCTGATTCATCTCCTGCAAACAAACACAGACTATGAGAACACACACAGGATGTGTTTTTAGAAAGAGGAGCAGCCTTCATATCATACACAGAACATAGAGTATATTTTATAATAAAGGTACAAAACATATGCACAGCTAATGTTTGTTTCCTAACGCATGACTCACCATAACTTGTGTAGTGTAGTAAGCACATCATTGATAGATATTGTTTCATTTATACAGTTAAAAGTGGCAAAAACTGCAGTTTCTCTTCTCGTCCACTTGAGGCTGGCTCCAGAAGTCTCTATAAGTCCCCATGTTAAAATGTCCAACTTCACAGCAGAAATAAACATGTTTACAGCCTGGTACAAAAAATAGTTTTGGTCTCTATAGCTAATTTCCCTGTTCATGACAACTGTACTGAGGGTGAATTTATATACAACTCACCTGTTCACATTATATTAAGGCTTAAAGTTATGCAGGATTAAGAGCGTGGACGCTTTGATTGACAGGTCAATCAATGTATGTTACATTTACAAGCTCAGGGGTGGAACAGTTCATTATTGTTCACAGTTCATTATTATTATATTATCCAAAGTACACATTTCTGCTCTGGAAATCTAAGACAATTAGCTGATTTTTAATTAAATAAGTCCTCATTTATATATTTAAACATAACATTTAAGAAACTTCAGAAATAATTGTCTAAAGGTGTGTTTTTTTCCTTACATTTTGAGGCCTCGCAGTCAAAAGATAGTGATTTCTTCTTCTTTGATAATGAGGCGGGGTCACAGCCTTTGCACCATGTTTAACATCTTCTCTGTAATTAACCTTTCCCTAACAGCAGGTGGAGCTCTAATTAACTTGTTTACGAGGCGTCAGCAGCTACTCGCAGTCCTGTCACTCAAAGCTCTTCAGGATGAAGAAGCTTTCAACACATTTCCTCTTTGTACACGTAGTGATTCTCCAACTTCTCTTCAGGTGTTTGAAGACAGATTGTGGAAGACTGTCCATCACAAACAAACAACAAGAAAAATAAGAAATAAAAGTTTGAAACAACACAAAGGTGAAGAGTTTGAGTTGTTTGGCAGTTTCAGCTACTGCAACATCGACCGATGGAAGAGTAATCACAGTGAAGTGTGTGTGTGTGTGTATGTGTGTGTGTGTGTGTCTGTGGTTTTCTGTTGTATGTGTGTGTTTCCGTTGTGTGTGTGTGTGTTTCCGTTGTGTGTGTGTGTTTCCGTTGTGTGTTTCTATTCTGTGTGTGCGTTTCCGCTCTGTGTGTGGTTTTCTGTTGACAGCCACACACACGATAGAAACTCTACATCCATTTAATCACCAGTTAAAGTGATGGGTACGAGAGGAATGTAGGACACTGAATGACTGACACATGATGGACAATAAGCACACAGACACAGTTTTCAGAGAAACGAGGACACACACTTTGAAGGTCGTTTCTCAGTCTGAATAGGAAACTGTAAAAGTAATTACCACTGAAGCCACATCAGTACATTTAAATGATGAATGACGCTCAGGCACAATAGAGACGACAGTGCAGCTCACATCTCCATTAGTATCATACAAACCTTAAAGTCCTAAACATACTTTATGTTACACAACCTCTGATCCATTCAGTCTATTTAATTCTATTTATATATAGTATCACATCACTCCTGTTCACATCCAGTTATGTCATCAGACTTTCCATACAGAGCGGGTCTAGACTGAACTCAAAAACAGGCATAGCTGTTTCTGCTTCCTCTGTCAACATCCTCTTTGGTCTTTTCTCCTCTGCCATTCTGTCCAAAGAGGATGCTGAGCCTGGTTAGATTGTCTGTTTGCCCAGCTCCAGTTCTAGCACGACATCAGCTCCACTTCCTGTAAGCATTCGTTCACGTCACGGGCCGGGAAAACCTCCTCCTCTTGGACCCAAACAGTGTTTGAATCATGCAAGTTCGTAAGATTAATGTGTGAGTGCACATTCCCTGTTGATGACTTGAACATCGCTGCAGCACAAGATGACATGATTCATGCTTTAGATTCATTCATAAAATCCTGTCCCATGGTGTGTTCACTGACCGGCTCTACACATGGAAGCTTCATTAAGTCTCCAATCACCCGGACACCAACCATATTCTGGAGACGTGAAACGATTTGGTGTTCAATTAATTCAATGATCAACAGAAAATTCAACTTCTGTCTGACTCACAGCCGTTCTGATATTCAGTACAACATCACTCCCACGTGCATGTGCATATTTCTCAATAAATAAAAAATAATTTCTGTCTCTCAGGACTTCTGCTTGATTGGCAGCTGACCCAGGAAGCAGCAGGGTGGAGAGTTATAAACAGGACTGTGTGTGTGATCCTGACTGGTCCGCAACTCCATACCCAACAAACTGTGATACCTTTACATCTGAACCAGCATCAACTTTTAGCTGTAGTAGTCGTCTAGGCATAACAATTTGTCTAAGTCGCTTGCCCATTCATGCATGAAAACAATGCTTCTGTTCGTTGTTTTCTCCTCTGCAGTTCTTGTCCATCTCGTCTTTTCTTTGTCTGTCTCCCTCGCTCAGTATTTTCCTCTCAAGGATCTTTTTTTTTATTATTGTTTTCTGTTCTTAAATTGGCTGCAGCTTCTGTTCAGCTTCTTTTCAGCCATGTGCTAATGAGAGCTCCCTGACAACAGAATGGAGATATACAATCGATAGAAACACAAGAATACATAAGAATACAGCAGTCATGTTCTCTCTAAAGAAAACAGACAAACACACACATACTGTACAAAGCAGAGCCATGACCTTGTGAATCGAGTTGCTGTTATGACACATCAACACAAAACTGTGTCATTAGTGCTGGAGGAAGTTTAGATCATTAATAAATATAATACAGTTAATAAATAAATATAGAAATATATAGACAATACAATAAAATATTAAAATGTTAGTGTGCCCTGTAACTATCACTATCACACTACAACTGTCACTATGAATAAAAGTGACTAGTGATGTAATGTAATGCCAGCAGTTTACTGTGACTGTGTGCATGAAGAGACCACAACAGGAAAACACATGTTGTCATTGTGCCAGATACCAGAACCAGAACCGGAAAACCAGAGAACCAGAGCAGAGCAGCTGAGCAGCAGAGGCCTCCATAGGCTGGCTCACACTGGCCCACCAGGTGCAGCCCTGTGAGCTGATGACCCCTCTATTCAAAGAGCAACAGGGACACCTAGTGGACAGATGGAGGGGTTGTTACACTCTTCAGCTCCCACTATCAAAAAAAGGTTCAAAAGCCCTCCCAAAAAACGTTAAAATGTAAAAAAAGACATATAAATAAACATCATTCATGGACTCATGGTTTCAGCTGTTGGATCGTCAGATTTTATAAACTCTTCTTGTTTTGTGTGTGAAAATCTTCCATTTGTAAAGTAAGCAAAGCTCTCAGACAAATGTAGTGACAAAGTACAAGATTTAATTACACGTACAAATAAATATATAAATGTACTTAGTTGCTTCCCACCACTAGGACAGTGATAGTTATCACAGTGTTGAAATCCTCTAACATCAGACTCATGAACAGCGTGGACACAGTCTGAGATAATCTTTGGATTACTATTTGATCAGAGCTGTTTGTGTCTTCTTGCACTTTTGGCCCTTTGATGCTGCTTCAACCTAAATCTCTCTCTCTCTCTCTCTCTCTCTCTCTCTCTGTCAGCTTCGTTATGATCATTTTTTTAGAAAAGAGTTACATGTCAAGCTGTGACACTGACCTTGTGTTCTGTATTAAACTGGGTCATCGTGGTGAGTTAATGCGTCACCCATTATGGACAATTACATTGTATAACACAGGTGAAAGTGGGATGTTGACAACACGTCCTCCAGTGTGTCCTTGCCTTGTTTTGTCTCAGACGTCATGACGGATTAAAACAGGCTGTTTGGTTGCCTGTGTCACTGATAATCAGATGGGAAGACCATGTATATGTTTTAATGTTGGTATTTATAGCACGGCATGCTGGCAGGTGTCTGTTAAAATCCTGTGTAAGCACCAGCTGGAGAAAAGAAGGTGAGCAGCAGACACACTGAGATGTGATAACTTCAACAACAAGTCTCCTATTTTGTCAGCTCCTCTTGTTGCTGGTTCGCATTTCGAAGCCACGGTACACCACAGAGTTAATTTCTGTGTGTGCAGTTTTGTCCAAAGGAAGTGGTTTTGCACACTTGCAACTAGCAGATAGTAAATCATAACAGATCTTGTGTCTTTGTGCATGCTTTTACTTTTATGCAGGGCACTTTGGAGCATCTGAATGCAGGAGAGATAGTTATCAGGGACCTTGTCCTTGCCCTTGAGCAGAGGGGCTATGTAAAAGCAGGACCGTGGACACCTAAAGCAGGTACTACTTCTTTCTTTCATTTGGGGAACTCTCTTGACCTGTACATGCAGGTTTGTGTGTGAATGGGCTTGTCTTGATGTTGAGACCAAGTCCAGACAGTAACTTGAGTAGCTAATAATCATGAAAACTCTTTGGGTGGTTGTTGCATCGAGTCACCTCATTAAGCATTGCCTGCTGGGTGCTGCTTTAGCAGAAGAACTCTTTGAGGTTTAGGGAAACTTTAGCTGATGTCCCTTCCCTATAATTAACAAACACGTCAGAGCTAGTTATGACTACACATTTAGGCAGAAAACCTTCCTAAAAATAAATTACTTATTATTTGAATAATGAACTATTAATTAACCAACGTATCACTACAGCAACGACATAAAGGAGGTCACTGTGTTTATTCGGCATCAAAGATAAAGTGTATTTATGTACAAATTACGTTTTCTGGATTTTGTCGCTTCAGCAACTCTCTAGCAAACAAACAAAAGTTCTGGGAGGTAAAATACTGTTAATTCAGCGACTGTCGTGTGTTTTACGAACTTTTTGTCGGCCGTTATCACACTAAAATAGCCGTCTTTTGCAGGCTTGTTGCTAACCTTCTGATAATATTAAAGATGTTTGATTTTATCAGAACATCAAAGCGAGATAAAGACTCACATTTCCACCAAATACTCTTTATTTCGCTGTTTGCATCCATCTGTGGTGAGATGCAGACCGACGTACAGCGGGGAGATAGAGATGTTTACGCGTTGCTTAGCTTAACCATGGGCCCCGCCTCCCGTATACCAGTGTGCGCATGCGCGAGATTGTGCCCTTTGAAGTGGATCGTGGCTATGACGCTCACGCGTGACGTCACACAGAAAGATTAAAAAATATATATATAGGGGTGATTTCGGACACTCTGGACTTGATCTTATTGGTCATGCACACACACGCAACGGTGATTATTAACCAATTATTCAGCGAAGAGATTCAGCAGAACCACAACGTAGAAGAAACTTTCAGCGAAGAGATGGAGCTGGACCACGATGTAGAAGAAACTTTCAGCGAAGAGATGGAGCAGAACCACAACGTAGAAGAACCGGTCAGCGAAGAGATTGAGCTGGACCACGACGTAGAAGAAACTTTCAGCGAAGAGATGGAGCAGAACCACAACGTAGAAGAACCGGTCAGTGAAGAGATGGAGCTGGACCACGACGTAGAAGAAACTTTCAGCGAAGAGATGGAGCAGAACCACAACGTAGAAGAACCGGTCAGCGAAGAGATTGAGCTGGACCACGACGTAGAAGAAACTTTCAGCGAAGAGATGGAGCAGAACCACAACGTAGAAGAACCGGTCAGAAAAGAGATGGAGCTGGACCACGACATAGAAGAAACTTTCAGCAAAGAGATGGAGCAGAACCACAACGTAGAAGAACCGGTCAGCAAAGAGATGGAGCTGGACCACCACGTAAAAGAACCAGTCAGCGAAAAGATGGAGCTGGACCACAACGTAGAAGAACCGGTCAGCGAAGAGATTGAGCTGGACCACGACGTAGAAGAACTGTTCAGCGAAGAGATAGAGCTGGACCACGTCGCAGAAGAACTGTCCACGGTGGATCAGCAGAATTCCCGCAGGAATAATATCTATATGGCCACTCGGGCGACACTGACGCCCATCGTAAGTACTTTTTTTGATATGATCACCCCGACACAGTGGACCCTCCTCAGTGCGGGGATTTTGTCCCCGGATCTGGAGAAAACACTGTCTGAAATGATTACATGCATCACAAACAAGCTCTACAAAGATCTTGTCTGTACTCTTTTGGAGAGGTTCAAGGAGCTTGGGTATAAAAGTGAGGAGGCGCTCCAACCGATTTTGGACACGTTTAACCTACAGACTGAAGACTCTCTCCACGGTAGTTTTGAAGAGGTGCTCAATGTACCGGCGGAAGAATGCCTGGAAAATTTAACGCAGCTGATCCAGCAAGAGGCCTCAGAAAGCCTTATGGATTGGGTTACGGAAGAAACAGATGAAAACAACACTAAAGAGATTTATTTCCCCATGAGTACTCTGCCACAGATGATTCTTAGTGTGACCACATATCTTAAAAAAGTGGCCGCTAAACTCAAGCCACCTTCCCTGAGAGTGTGCTGTAAATCAGAGGCATTGGACAAGTGTGGGTCACGTCAGAGTGACGACGTTCCTGCCCCCAACTTAACTGACACACTGGACGACATCCTTGCACAACACTCAGATTTGAAACTTGACCTGGAAGAGAAGGAAACCCACTCTGACGTCTCTTACTACTCTCTTGATGAGTGGTCACCCGAACCTTGTTGTAATATGGACGGATTGTTTCAATCAGTGAAAGACTTTTTTACCAGACCAGACCTGACAACAGACAAGACTGGATTTGCTTTAGCATTTAAGAGGCACATCTTTTGCAACTTTGCTAACAAGAAATTTGTGAAAATGTTTGAGGACATAAAGAGCGCAATCAAACAAACTGGCAAGGTCGCTTCTTTGCCCCAGGGTGTCTCTGACGAGAAGACGAAAGAAGAATACGTGTTAGCTGAAAACACCTTACCAGCGTGGAAATCAGAACCTTGCATTGGTGGCAGAGCCACACTAGTAGTCGATATGAGAAAGGTTCATTTGGGAATTATCCAAAATAGATCTGATGCATTGCGTCACATACATGGCCAGCATGTGGAACCTGCAACAAATGGCCAATGCATTCGGGAAAAAATCAATGCTGAGATCCGCATGTTTTCCAAGGACTTGGCCAATAAGTTCTACGGTCATCTCATGGGTGGTCATATTTACAAAATTCCCATGACTGGGATGGGGAGAAGCCTTTCTGACTCTGTGGTCTACAGGGTCAGAAGGTTGGAGGACTCCATGCTCCACCACTGTTCTCCTGAGGTTCTGTACGACATTACAGAGCATTTCATGGTAAAATTCCTGCATGATTTGAACATTTTCTGGATGGATGATAAAGTGTGTCACACTGAGGAAGTGTCTGCACAAAATCAGATCAGAGACACGCAGACACCAAGAGTCTCTCCTTTTGAGCCTATTGACACTGAAGAATGTGAACAAGAGCTAGAACTTTCCCTTTCTTTAGAGTCTTTAGAGTCTGAAGAGGAAGATGACATGGAGCCTCTACCAACTACCAGCTCTTTGGTCAACTCAATCATCTCTTCTCTGCTCATGAAGATAATCAAAAAGGCTCCTCGGAAAACGAAACGGCTTGTTGAGAATATGGACATCTCCAGCGTTATCCATCGTCTGTCAGAGGTTGTCAAGGATGAGATCATCAATCCTATCTCTTTCAGACAAATGAAAAAGCATAACAAGGCCGTGATTAAGGGACTAATCAAAGATTTTGGCTCTGAAAAAAAGATGATGGCTGCACTGTTATCAAACAATGGATCTTTTGATGCCGCTGTTGTGAAACAATATAAGATCCAACAGAATCGTCCGACGCAGAAGAATCCAGTCTCCAGGTTCTTCTTGGCTTTGGGAAAAACTTTAGCCATTCCGTTCAGAATGTGCATTGAATGTGGCAGCGATGATTAAATCACCATCGCCTTCTTGAAGTGGTTATGTTAGGGGATTATGGTTTTCTCTGGGGTGCTCCGGTTCGCCAATGGTTGTATGATAGCGATAATCATAAAAAAAAAAAAAGCTTTTAAGCCACACAACATCTTGGTCTTCCAGCAATGGTCCAGGTTGGGCTCCCAGCCCTGATCTTTGCTGTTTCACCGCTTCTTTTAACACCCTTGAAGCTTCAATGTGTTGGGTTTTCCCCGGGTGCTCCGGTTCCCCCACACATTGTATAACAACTAAAAAAAACTCAATTCCATTCAGGATGTGTATGAAGTGCAGCAGCAGTGATTAAATCACCATCGCCTTCTTGACGTGGTTATGTCAGGGGATTATGGTTTTCTCCGGGGTGCTCCGGTTCGCCAATGGTTGTATAATAGCGATAATCATAAAAAAAAAACTTCTAAGCCACACAACATCTTGGTCTTCCAGCAATGGCCCGGGTTGGGCTCCCAGCCCTGATCTTTGCTGTTTCACCGCTTCTTTTAACACCCCTGAAGCTTCAATGTGTCGGGTTTTCCCTGGGTGCTCCGGTTCCCCCACACATTGTATAACAACTATTTTAAAAAAAAAATCAATTCCATTCAGGATGTGTATCAAGTGCAGCAGCGGTGATTAAATCACCATCGCCTTCTTGACGTGGTTCTGTTAGGGGATTATGGTTTTCTGCGGGGTGCTCCGGTTCGCCAATGGTTGTATAATAGCGATAATCATAAAAAAAAACTTCTAAGCCACACAACATCTTGGTCTTCCAGCAATGGTCCGGGTTGGGCTCCCAGCCCTGATCTTTGCTGTTTCACCGCTTCTTTTAACACCCCTGAAGCTTCAATGTGTCGGGTTTTCCCCGGGTGCTCCGGTTCCCCCACACATTGTATAACAACTATTTAAAAAAAAAAATCCATTCCATTCAGGATGTGTATCAAGTGCAGCAGCGGTGATTAAATCACCATCATCTTCTTGAAGTGGTTATGTTAGGGGATTATGGTTTTCTCCGGGGTGCTCCGGTTCGCCAATGGTTGTATAATAGCAATAATCATAAAAAAAAACTTTTAAGCCACACAACATCTTGGTCTTCCAGCAATGGTCTGGGTTGGGCTCCCAGCCCTGATCTTTGCTGTTTCACCGCTTCTTTTAACACCCTTGAAGCTTCAATGTGTCGGGTTTTCCCTGGGTGCTCCGGTTCCCCCACACATTGTATAACAACTATTAAAAAAAAAATCCATTCCATTCAGGATGTGTATCAAGTGCAGCAGCGGTGATTAAATCACCATCGCCTTCTTGAAGTGGTTATTTTAGGGGATTATGGTTTTCTCCGGGGTGCTCCCGTTCGCCAATGGTTGTATAATAGCAATAATCATAAAAAAAAAACTTTTAAGCCACACAACATCTTGGTCTTCCAGCAATGGTCTGGGTTGGGCTCCCAGCCCTGATCTTTGCTGTTTCACCGCTTCTTTTAACACCCTTGAAGCTTCAATGTGTCGGGTTTTCCCCGGGTGCTCCGGTTCCCCCACACATTGTATAACAACTATTAAAAAAAAAATCCATTCCATTCAGGATGTGTATCAAGTGCAGCAGCGGTGATTAAATCACCATCGCATTCTTGAAGTGGTTATGTTAGGGGATTATGGTTTTCTCCGGGGTGCTCCGGTTCGCCAATGGTTGTATGATAGCGATAATCATAAAAAAAAAAAAAGCTTTTAAGCCACACAACATCTTGGTCTTCCAGCAATGGTCCAGGTTGGGCTCCCAGCCCTGATCTTTGCTGTTTCACCGCTTCTTTTAACACCCTTGAAGCTTCAATGGTCGGGTTTTCCCCAGGTGCTCCGGTTCCCCCACACATTGTATAACAACTATTAAAAAATTTTTTTTTAAATAAGTACTTGTACTTGTCTTATGTAAAAATTTATTTATTTAATTATTTAATTAAAAATTAAATAAAAATTACTAAATGTAAACGGAAACTGTCACACCTCCGTCTCACTTGACTGGCAGTTGGTGGCACTGGTCACATAAGCGTTTAAGGTTTTTATTGTCGGCTGCAAATCAAAATATTCACTACATGTACACAACATCTAGGCCTTACAGCGATGGTCAAGGTTAGACTCCCAGCCTCAATCTTTGCTGTTTCACTGCTTCTTTTAACACTGCTAGGTTTTCTCTCTGTGCTCTGGTTCCACCACACATTGAATAACAGCAATTTTAATTAAAAAAAAAAATGCCATCAGCCTTAAGCCATTCAGCTTATGAGAAACAATCTCTTGGGTTCACAAACCTCGTTCATACAGCAAACCTGTCAGGGTGGAAGACCGGGGTTCGACTCCCCAACGAGGTGACTTGATTTAACCCTTGATTGTTTCCTTTTTTGTGTTGGGTTGCTTTGGAGTTGGCTAAATTATTAAGTTTGAATGGTCACACCTTCTGGCTCACCTGACTTGTAGTAGGTCAGATGAATGTCTCTTTTTGCTGATGTATTCACTTTGATTCTTCAGGTTTTAACTCTAAACTTAAAACTAGAAAAGATAGTTACTATGCACAAGAACATGCATGCATTTTTTCCCAGGCGATAAACTGTTATAAAAAGAGAAAATATATTAATTCCCTTTAACCTTAACCCCTAACGCCTTTAATGATATAAAAACACAAGATAAGCATCCTGTCCTCCTCCACCTCCTCCAGGGCTCCAAGTGTAGAGCCAACAACAGACTCTGCTTTCCTGATAAGTTTGTTCAGTCTGTTGGTGTCCTTTGCCTTGATGCCCGCACCCTAGGACCCAGCAGCAAAGAACTTGGCAAAATTACTATGATCCGACATAAGACTGACTCACTCCTGGATCTAGATATGTTATTTTCTTATCTTCATTTTGTTTAAATATTTAATCTCAGCTCAGGTGAGAACAGGAAATGTTTATATTTTCACATTTTACATTGCGTTTGTGTGATACAAATAAAGTCTGACTGAGAAAACAAACTTCTTATTTTATTTCAGTATTTATAGAAAAAAATTCAGTATTTATAGAAAAAAAAATTATAGAAAAAATCAAGAATCTGAAAAAGGAAACTATATAAACTCAGAGGAGTAAACTCAGTCCAACAGATGGCAGTAAAGACACCAGCTGCTGTAAAAGCCACTTCTTCTTCTTCTTCTTCTTCCTCGTCTTCCGCAGCTGTCTCTGTCCGTTGACGTGTAGTCCACCTCTGTTTCTGTTTCTATCCACTGTCATTTTTTTAATGATGTCTGGAGATCTGCGGGCAGAGCTGGACAAACACCTGGAGACGTTAAACATCCAGACGACATGCGTGGATCACCCGCCGGTAAAACCTGAAGCCGTTACCTGTTCATGAACCAGCACGCGCACAGTCACAATAATAATAATAATAATAATAATAATCTTAATCTGATTGTTTCAAATCAAAATGATTTCACGCTTTTATTCATTTTCATTTAAAACCCTGGCTGACACTGGTCGTCTTTGGTGTGTTTGCACTGCATTACACTTTTTATGGACACGTGGACGCATTAAAAAGTTGTCATTTGAATTAAAGGACAGATTTATTGCTTTTTCCTTGTATGCCGAATTCACAAGCAGGTCAGTAGAGGATGAAATAACATGAAGGTGTTTTCTACCTCTCCTGTTTAATTTTGCTTTTGATGAATGAACCTAAAAGGTGACATGTTTTTAAATGGAGTCTGGTTATGGCAGCCTCTGATGACCGTTGGCCCAGATATTATTGTACATGTGACATGTGTAATTAAAGACACTTTAACACCTGGCAACGATACTAAACGGATTTTATTCTGAAATGCCAACGTCTTTTATTCTGAAACCTCCACACGTTTCTCTAGGGCTGACTTTAATTTTTTAAGAACCTTTATTATTATTATTATTATTATTATTATTATTATTATTATTATTATTATTGTTGTTGTTGTTGTTGTTGTTGTTGTTGTTATATTTATTATTAGTTATTACGTTTCTGAGACTGCATGAAGCTCCTCTGACCTGCAGGAGGCGCCAAAGTCCTGCCAAGTTTGAAGTTTATTGTGAAGTGCAGGTTAACGCAGGGTAAAACAATACAATGAAATGTGTTGGTCAGCTCAGCATAAAGATCACCAAACAGTGTAAGAGCACTACACATGTGTAGAATAAAAATAAGCTGAAGAATAAAATAAAAAACTATTAAAAGTTTTGGTAAAATTATAGAATTAGAAAATCTAGAAAAATATATAAGTCTATAAGTCTAATGTGGATATGCAGGTATTGAAGTGAACTGTAAAAGATACATGATATATTTCAGTGTTGATTTAAACAAGGTGTACAGTGCCTACACCAGCCGACAAAGCTTCTAATCCCGTTCTAATGAACACTGCTACAACCTGAATAATAAACATGAAGTAAGGTCAGTTTTGTGCAAATGTGCAAACGTGTTTATGACATTCGGACATTTTTCTTATTTAAAAGAAATAATTATTTCTTATTTCTTATTTATTACTTTTTTCTTATAGAAATTAAACCTCAGAAATGTAAACACGAGTGAAGTGAAGGTGGTGTGTGTGTTCACCTCCTCCCCCCTGCAGGTGTTCACAGTGGAGGAGATGATGCCTCACCTGCAGGAGGTGAGCGGAGCTGTCACTAAGAACCTCTTCCTCAAGGACAAGAAGAAGAAAAGCCTGTTTCTGGTGTCGGCTCGCCACGACCACCAGGTCGCCCGCCCTCCTTCCACCATCACAGGAACGTGTTCTCTTCTCTGTGCCGCCTCGTCCCATCATCCTCTCTGTTTCCTCTTCAGGTGAACCTCAACGACCTCGCCAAGAAGCTCAGTGTCGGCAGCGGCAACCTGCGCTTCGCAGACGAGGCGACCATGTTGGAGAAACTCAAGGTGAGAAGTCGCTGCACTTTATAGAAGCTCCCTTCAAATATAGAACCTATTCACACCTGGTGTTAACATGCACGGTGTGTGGACATCAGTTCACACCTGCATTACCTGCGAGTGCCAGTAACCTGCGAGTTGAAGTATCTCAGGGTCTTGTTCATTTTTCATGGGAAAATGGAGCGTGAGATGGACTGGACCGTTGTGGTTCAGAGAGATGTTCCAGTCCACCTGTGGTCATGATTTTTGATTAGTGGCCTTAGAGGAGGAGCTAGGACATCCAGAGGGAGCTCAGCTGTGGTGGTCCGGGCCTCCTGGACACCTCCCTTTTGGAGGTATTCCGAGCACGCCCAACTAGGAGGAGACCCCTGAGCAGACCCATAGCTCACTGGAGGGACTACATGGCTGATCTATCCTGGGAACCCCTCAGGATCCTCCAGGAGGAGCTGTAAGGTGTTGCTGGGGAGATGGATGTCTGGAACTCCCTGCTAAACCTGCTGACCAACCCTGGATAAGCAGGAGAAAGTTTGAATGTTTGGGAACATTTACAGGTGTAAGAAAGCAGTCAATCATTATAGATAGATGTAGATTATTGTTCATTTATTCCTAAATATGCAGACAGGCCTTGTAGAAATGTTCCTGATTAGGTTGAGAAGAAGAAGTTATAAACGTCATTGTGCCCTTGTAGGTCGGTCAGGGCTGCGCGACAGCTCTCGCTCTGCTCTTCGATAAGGACCAGAGTGTGAAGTTCGTCCTGGACAGAGACCTGGTGGAGGGAGGCCACGAGATGGTCTACTTCCACCCGATGACCAACGCTGCCACAATGGGGCTCCGACCGGACGACCTGCTGCGCTTCCTCAAGGAGACGGGACACGAACCCATCCTGGAGAGCTTCGAGTAGTGGAACAGGACATGAAAACAAGCTGCAGCCCTGCAGCCAATGTGAACTTTTGTTTAGCGACACATGAATTCAGATAAAGACATTTTACTGGTCTACTTCAGTTACAGCTCTGCCAAAAAACATTTTTATAAAACTCTAAGACTCAATCAGCCATCGTGTTTATTTCTCTGTTACTTTGTGTTTTTGTTAAAGGACCAGACTGTTGCTTTTACATGTTTTTATTAAGTCTTCCTCCAGAGACCTAAAAACATTATATGATGTGTCTTAGGTTAGTCCAGTAACGGACATGACGGCCTCTAGGGGGCAGTAGCAGAGATCTTCACTGCTGGTTCAACATATAAAAACTGTAAATATGATCTGTATGTCTTAATTAAATCTTCTAATACAGTTCTGACTACTACAGACTATTTAAAAAAAAAAAAAAAAACTTTATTAACTAAGCTGTCAGACAAATGTAGTTGGAGTATAAAAGTGCAATATTTACGAATATTCTATATTTATAGTATAAAATGTAAGACCCTGAATATAACACCATCACCCACAATAACCTCGGTGTCCTGAGGGTGGCGCTGGCCACCAATGTGCGTTTATTTTGAAAGTACCACCGGAAATTCTAGCAGTTGGGACGGTCCGGTCCAGCACAGAGTCTGAAGGTAAGAAGCTGATGACTGAAGGATGCCACTGTTTAAACTGCGTGTTTGTGTGTGTGTGTGCGTGCGTGCGTGTGTGTGTGTGTGTGCGCGCGCGCGCGTGTGTGTGTGTGTGTGTGTTGCTCTCCGCGTGCGTGGTGATGGCACACGCACGTCACGTCCATGTTGTGAAACTGATGCTGTGTGTGACACTGGCTCCACTCCCCATCAGTATTCCCCCACGCCCCCGGCTTGAAAACCTCTTCTTCTTCATCCCAGTGTTCCAAACCAACCTGTGGTACAAACACTAACACTCTCTAAAATATCAAATATTGTACCTCAATTGATCATCAACACAACTAAATATCCACTTATAATATTTATATTTAATATTTAAGTGGTTCAAGGGTGTAAAAATATCAAGAAAATGTACTTAAAGTATGAAAAGTACTCATGATACAGCCAAACAGTCTCAGCTGTTGTTACATTATTATGTATTATAATATAGGTTGACATGTACTGCTGTATCCTATATAAAAAGTACAATACTTGCCTCTGAGATGAATGAAAGTAAAAGGGCTTATTTAGAACAACTGATGATTTTACCACTTTCCCAGGAGCACCTGAATGCACCACAGCTTTATATGGTCCTTGTAGTCTCTCGCCCCTCGCTGTCTGTCTGTCTGGTTTCCATCAGTTGTGGTCCAGAACTACAGCTCTATCGCCGTGGCGACAGAGCATAGTCTGGTCGCTATGGGAGACAGGCCAGAAATAAGCTGTCATTGGTGTGTGTGTGTGTGTGTGTGTGTACACCATCGTGATGTTGTTGTGTTTTCTGCTGCTCCTTCGCAGATCTACAGTCTCTGCACAAAACACAAAGGTCTGCAGGGAGGAAGAGGAGTAATACAATACTGCTGATAACAGTACTGTGTGGCGCTGTAGTACTACATTAGTTTGCAGTTTCTGTAGTGTCAGTAATTGGATGTTCAGGAGCCACACAGGGATGTTTTCTGCAGCATGAAGGATGGTGGAATGTGTTTTACCCAAGTAGTTTTGAGGTACTTGTACTCTGCATGAGTATTTTGAGTTTCGGCTGATGGTGCTCAGCTACAGACAGTTCACGCAGGAGGCAGGTTTGGCTTATTTATCCTGAACAGAACCAGTTCAAGAACCAGGTGATTTGGTGGGGGAAAAAGTTCTCCTCATCTCTTCTTAATGTTTACGTCCACTTACGAGTGAATCAGTGGACATCTGTGGACAGATTTTGTTTCATTTGGACAGATTCTGGTTACTCTAATTAGATTTTGGTCCCTGTGGACGGATTTTGACATTGTTTTTTTTAAATTATCATTATTGATATTTGGATTGTTCTGTTTTGTTGCTGTCCCCGTCCACAGCAGCACATTGCTTATCTTCAAACCGGGGCTGTGACTCTGGATCAGTACTTCTTCCAACCACACTTCAAATAACTCAGGCTGTCCCTTTAAAACTTTAAACTTGGACAGTAAATGCTGAAATAGGACGTCTGATTGGAGGCCTGTTCTTCATCTGGACCCTGCAGCACCACTGCTGCTGTAACCATTGGACTTTATGTGTGACAAACACACACATGCAGAGTAAATGAGGTGGAGGCCTCCTGTGGTGAATTGTCTGATGTGTTTAAATGGGACTCTTTGAGGAATGTTGGCTGGTTTCTAAACTGGTTCAGTGTTTGTGTTTTGGAGCCCTGAATGTATGAGTGCAAGTGACTTCTGTAAAATCTGTAAAATAAGTCTCTGAAAAACATCAGTAAATTTATAATTTTTGACATTTTTGTTTGACCATTTTGTCATAGTGTGGCATCTCTTGTAGAGCAACAAATTATTGGTGCATGACTTGGAATGAAATGACAAATCAGTTCTTTATAAGCTAAACCTCTGGTCATAGCCATTTGACAGTATTTCACTGCAAAATCAATAGAGACATTTTACAGTGTAGAATAAACTATTTCAAGTACTTCCATGATGGTGGCACTGATTGATGGAGCTGAAAATTTGACGTACACTGGGTTAAATACACGAGATATAACATGTTAATCAGAGAGAATTAGAGGTTTCTTTTTGCTTTAACATTAGTATATTTAAGCTCTAATGATTTTGTTCTGGAATTTTTGGATCCATTTCTAGCTATCTTAACAGAAATATGACATACCATTACATCGATCCAATCACAGGCTGTATGTGTGATCATGTGATCACGGTGTGCAGGTGTATATCTCTTTATCTCTTCACTCACCTGTTGTTTTTGCCCTGCAGCACCGACTGACACTTCCCCTTTAAGAGATCCAGGAAGTGCACAGGAGCAAAAAAAAAAAAAAAAGTCGGGGGAGGTTGGAGGCGGGGCTTCCTGGTTCAGGAGGTGGTGCTGTTTGAGGAAACAGGTGTGTGTGCTGACAGGGGATGATGTCATTCTCTGGCTGAGTCACCTGGGAGACGGCTGCTGAGCGTAGCGTGGACAGAGAAAGAGAGATAAAGGAGGGGGAGGAGGAGAAGAAGGAGGTGAAGAGCTGCCATCATCACTCCTGCTTTTTGTTCCTTGAGGAGACGTCGGTGTGAAGAAGGAGGCCCAGCAGAGGAGGAGGAGGAGGAGGAGATCATTTGAATGCTGCTGTCTGTCGAGGTGAGAGAGCGACAGAGGAATGAATGAGATAGAGAGATAGAGAGAGATAATGTGTAACTCCTCTGAGGATGAATCACCAAACTACATTCAAACATCTGCTGTACAACTTCATCTCTGCTTCTGCTCGATAACTTTCCTGTTCACCATTTTCCACATCTGTGTTTACACTACATGGCCATAAGTATGTGGACAGCCTCTGTCTGTCTGTGTACTTTTGGTGTGGTTTTTCCTGGTCTGGTCGAGGCCCTTCTTTAGTTGAGATGAAGGGAAATCGTCATGCTACAGTATGAAGTAAAATTACAAACTGCAGTGTGCTTTAGGGCTCATAGTTATAATGTGTGGCTGTTATGTAAAGATGTTTCTGTGGGACACTTTTTAGGCTCCAAGTATTGATTCGTCAAAATACCCGAAACATTAATAATCGTTAGCTGCAGTATCCTCTGTGTTTTTCCAGCTTTGTGGCTGTTTCCTGTTCCATACTGGGCTTCCTAAGTTGCTTATTTCACATGCAGCAGTTACAGAGCATCATGATCGCTCATGTAGACTCTCTTTTAGCTCCTGGTTTTGGGAGATATCTGACTCTGTACCCGCTAAATGCTTCACTGTGTTCACCAGCTCATCTGTCTGCTCTCTTCTGCTTGATTTTTTCTGAAACGATATATACGATTATAAGTTCAGACTTTGTTGTCATAAAAATATTGATTATAGGCACTTTGTTTTTGGTGACAGTCTTTCTCCTGAATGGACCATTGTCCTGGTAAATGGTAGACCTGAAGTGAACTTGCTGCATTAACTCTCAGAACACGTGTGGAGAGTTTTCTGGATCTGTTCTTTGTGATTGATGTCGATATCAGTGGAAACATGAGGCGTGTTGGCAGGTGTGGTGAGGAACAGACAGTTAAGCAGTAGACAGACCGATTCAGAGCTCACTCTGTAATTTCTCCAGCTGCACTTTGGTTTTCGCGGTCAGTTTGGCTTCGCTTCTAGGTCACTCCCTGTTTTCGGGTCCATGGTTTTGGATTCTGTGTCGCCCAGCTCGCACCAGCTCTGCAGAGGAACACGCTGCTTGTTTGTGATTTTGTTGGGAAACTGTGTTCCCACCATCGCTGAGAGTCTTTGTCCTCCAGCTTCTCTCCTGCTGCTCTGACCTTTGACCCTTCATCTTCTCAAAAGCACAGCAGTGTTGCAGTAACATGTCTCCTGTGATTGAGATGTATCAGAGCAGCAATGCACTGTTGTAGCTGCTGCAGGTGGAGCTACATTATTTATATACAGTTAGTTTAGTTTAGTCCAGTGGGGCCCAAGCTAGGGGTCATGTCCCTACAAAAGGCTCACCAGATGAATCTGAGGGTTCATAAGATGAAAAAGTTCTCATACACAAATATATTTTCAGTTTTTGAACTTTAATCTTTGATTTTTCTTTTGTTCAAACAGTTAAATAAATGAAACCATGTGAGAGGTTTGCTGTGTGTTTGATAAGAAGGTTAAAAGTCATTGCACTGCAGTCATAAAATATTTAATGTGATACTGTAGTAGTAGTTTAAATGACCTCTCCTGAAATCCTGCTGCAGGATACTGAGAAGATATAAAAATCATCTTCCTAAAATAAATAAATAGATGTCTCCAGTCTCGTAGTTATAACAGATCTGTTCATTTGATCTTTTATCAACATTAAACATTTTATTAGTGGAACTTTAAAGATAGAGTGAAAGTAACATGATGTGTTCAAGGTGTTCAAGGCGTGTGTGGCAGACAAACACCAGAGTGCAAACAGGTCTAACACACACACACACACACACAGCCCACGGCAGGTGTGAGTCATTTAATACACTGTGTGTGTGTGTGTGTGTGTGTGTGTGTGGTACCATCATATGACAGGGAGAGTAAACAGTACAGGTGTAACACAGGGACAGTAAGGGTGATGTCATGCAGGAAGTGGACATTGTGAAATGAAAGCACACACACACACACACACACACACACACACACAGTGGTAACTGTACACTGTACGTGGTGTCACATGATGTTTAGTGTTTTTAAATGAAACCTTTTTAATCGTTTTGTGCATGTCTGCTCTACATGTCAAATATATTTCACTTATTTTTATGCACACGTGATTTCACGTGTCATAAAAGGTCTGCTGCACATGTAACACGTGAAACACCGCTGCACACATGTCACAGTGTCACAGACACACTCCAAACATTGACTCAGACTGTACAAACTGTCTACTGCAGAAACCGTTGTAACACTTGAGATCACTATTTTTTTTTTTAAAGGCATCGGTCTCCGTCTTGGATTTTAGTTGAAGACCAGTCAAGTTTACAACTGGAGGCAGATATCTCCGCCCACCTTTTTACATGTACTCCAAGAAAGTGAATGCAGGAAACGGGTGGAGAAGTTGTGTCTGTCTGGGAGACGACCACACTGCAAGACAGGATCCAAAAGAACTCACAGCAGTATACAGTTTAATGAGACGACTTGGACCACGCATGACTCAACAAGCTTTGGTGAATATTTTCTATCTGAGTAGGCTGTATACTGTCTGGTCTTGGTCTTGGTTTAGGTGGACTAGACTACGACACTGCAAAATACACAAAAAACTGCAACTTTTCCTTCCTTGGACCTCTTTTGACCACTGCAGATTTGTTAGTTAGTGTCAAAAACACTCACAGTAATTTGATCATCACTATTGTTTATTGTTTGAAGTCTAATTCAGCAGGAAACTGGTTCACACACACACACACACACACACACACACACACACTCACTCAGTGTCAGTAATGAGCAGGAAGCTGCAGACTCTTTGTATTCAAATCACAGCAGCTTTTTTGTGTGCGAGCCGAACGAGAGACGCGTCTTCGCTCTCACTTCACTGAACTCTTTGTCTGTCGTCACAAATACTAAATCACAGCCAGCGGCACCGAGAGGGACAGTAACCATCAAACAGCAGCGTGAGAAGATGGAAATCACTCGCTGTCGTGTTTGAAAACATGTTGTGACGGCTCAAACAATATCGCACAGTCATCGGGTCGTTCTAATAAACTTTATCGTCGGTATAAATAATAACATGAAGATTAAAAATGTTTAGTTTACCTGCAGGTTGTTCACTCATAAAACATAAAACAGACTGATTGGATGCATTAATGTGTATTAGAAGGAGAACAATAAAAAATTGAGAATAAAGTTGAAATATTTTCAGACAAAATGTTAAAATAAAGTGTTCTAAACAAGTAATCATAATATCAAGAGATGCAGTCATTTACAATATAAAGACATGGTCAGCCTTCCTCACTCATTCTTTCCTCTTCTCTTCCTGCCTTCCTCCGTCAACATCCTCATCTGTCATTATGTCCATAGAGGCCGCTGAACCCACTTGCCCACCTCCAGTTCTGGCATCCTCCCACACCCCGGGCCTGAAAAAACCTCCTCTTCTTTTTCCTTGTGGTCCTAATCGCTGTGGTACAAACACTAACACTCCCCTGGTGGTCTGAGATCACAGCATGGCTAACAAACTGACCTAACATTATCTACAAGCAGCTACAGTTTACTTCACTGTCCATCAGGAAACTCTGTAAATCACAGAGAGTTGAGGCGGAGCAGCCGCAAATATGATCCAGTTTCACCAAAATCAGTGAAATAGTTTGTGGTGTGTGACTTCGTGCCGTAAAGCGTTACGTACTTCTCCCGACCCAGAGCCCAAAGTTACATAGTGTGAGAACAGACGTACGAATGACAGAGACACCGTTCAGTCATTGTAGGAACGGTGACATTCAAATTTCTATGAAAATTCCATGTCTGTCAACATTAATTTGACATTTTCCCTTCACCACGGCCGGCTCGCTGTTATCTTACTTTGGCATCCCACTAATTACTGTTGACTGTGTGCTGTGACCCCTGACCTTTGACCTCCTCTCTGCGGCTTGTGTTGAAGCTCACTCTGCCTTGAAACAATCATGTTTAAGTGTCCCAACATAGAAAAACAGGACTTCACAGGCCCAGTTAGTTATGAAAGATTTTTTTCCAACAAAGTGCTTCATGGAGCAGAACTCACTGCTGAGCATGTGAGGACAGCAAGAGGACGATGTGTCGCCTGTTTGTACTTTACGTTGTGTTCAAGCGTCTCCAGTAGTGTTCAGTCTGAAGCAGCAGCTCTGGAGTGTGTTTGCTCTCTCTGGTTTCATGAAATGTTGATTAAGAACAGCTTACTGTCACCACATACGGAATCAGCTCCAAATGAACATTTTCTCCTGAAACAGATGTAACACAGCTGGATCGCTTCAGTAGCTTAGCACCTCGTTGGTCCTTAAAAACTCTTTTCATGAGCAGCAGTACAGAGATTGGTTCGCGTGAATTAGTTTGTAGAATGAAGAGCAGCACTTTAAACAGTCAGTATTCAATATGACCTCTTATACTGATATTTTACAAAAAAACAGACAAGACAAGACAAGACTAGACAAGATAAGACCAGACAAGACAAGACTAGACAAGAGAAGATAAGACCAGACAAGACTAGACAAGACAAGATAAGACCAGACAAGACAAGACTAGACAAGAGAAGATAAGACCAGACAAGACTAGACAAGAGAAGATAAGACCAGACAAGACCAGACAAGACAAGATAAGACCAGACAAGTCTAGACAAGACAAGACGAAATAAAACAAGATAAGACCAGACCAGACAAGACTAGACAAGACGAGATAAGACCAGACAAGACCAGACCAGACAAGACGAAATAAAACAAGATAAGACCAGACAAGACAAGACTAGACAAGATAAAACAAGATAAGACCAGACAAGACCAGACAAGACATCGTAAGACAGGAAAAAAAGACCAGGGAGAAAACACAAAAACTAAAGACAAATCAGGAGGACTGTTGGTCTGAATGATGTGGTCTGTGAGATGTCGATGACTCTGCTGGCCTCTTGACCTTTCCTCCTCTGACACCACCCTCTGGACAAATAATAACTGTCTGTTTACGCAAAGCTGCTCTGCTGTGAAACTCCACAAAAAATAATAAACGTCATCACATCACATCGACGCTGCTGTTTCTGTCACGCTGCAGTGGAACTTCTCACCAGGGCGTTAAAATGGACTGCACCACTTCCACTGCTGGAAACTCTTCCAAAGTAAACACACGTGAGAGCCGCTACTGTTCATCTGAACATCATGCGATGTTACAGTTAGTCTGTGTGCGGCTTTAATTCAGATTTAAGTGAAGTGCTGATGCAGAGTTTCTGTCTATAATACAATGAAGTTTTATTCTCTGTACACGCAGGTCTTCTCATGTGAGTGACAAAACAAGCATGCATCTGACAGTCACAAGACTTCCCTCCTCTTCTTCTTCTTCGTCTGTCTTCTCAAACTTTAGCCCAAAGTGCTTCAGACGCTTTCAAATAAAAGCAGAAATAGACAAGAATGAATAGAATTCAGCAGAATAGATAATACAAAAATGAAATGGGTCCAATTTGGCCATAGAATTATGAAATGTTATAACAAATAAACACCAGTAAGAAAAACAAAAAACTTCAAAGAAGTTTGAGAACAATTGACCAGAGCTTCATTTTAGTTTACTCCACTTTTATTTTGAAAATCTGAGCTGTAGCTGTAGCAGTTAGCCTGTAAGAGGAGAAACTCTGGTCTCCAGAACCAGAACTGGGAGCTGGTTCCACAGAAGAGGAGTTTATTAGTTGAAGTCTCTGGATCCCATTTGGGGAACTCTAGGAACCAGCATGGAGAGCTTAAAGACATCAAGTAGTCCAAATCAAGTCGTAAACAGCTGCTTCCATACTGTTTATGGAAGGAAAGACAGTAACAAACAAAAAGACGTCACCAAGTTGACAGAAACGATCGATATAAAGCGGCTCTGCACAGCCATATTTAGCCCACTTCGGTCCTTTTCGGTCCCGTTCAGCCCTGTTTAATAGAAACCAGGCTGAGGAGTTTCCACCAGAGGAATGTTTGAGGGCTGAGCTGTGGTTCATATCTGTTCTCCACCCAAAACTCTCCGTTCAGCTCCACATGCTTCTTTATGTTTTATGTTTTTTCATTAAACACCATGAATTTATTTTTAACCACATGTGTGTCATCTCTCTCACATAATTCATACTGCTGTTTGTACTGTTCGCCTTCTTATGAATCTCTGTTTACTCTGGTAGATATTGTGTTTTCATAAGCAGTATTAGATGTGGTAGCAGTCAGCGGTGGTGAGTCACATTTGAAGTACATGTACTTGAGTCTTTTCCTCTCATAGCAGTTTATATTTAAAGAAACACTATGTGGAAATTTGTATTTTTGTTATTTAGCGGCTCCAGTTTCAGAGTCTAATCCCACTGTGGTCAATATGTTCAGCTGTACTCGAGTATTTGTTCTGATTACATTACTTATCATCAAAAACTAGCGGGTCGATAACTTTGCTGACAGCCAAACATCAACAAGGTCACCAACAGCAGACGTAGCAGCAGCTAATATTACTGACTAATCCAACAGCAGTCAGCCCAGCTCGGCGTAAAAGTCAGTCCCAGATTTACTCTTGTCCGGCAGCTTCTTGCTTGCTCACTCTCTCCTTTTCTTTTCTTAGCTTCCTCCGTCAACGTCCTCTTCACTCTGTTCTCCTCTGCCATTATGTCCATAAAGGCTGCTGAGTCCAGTTATATTGCCCACTTGTGCAGCCCTGGTTCTAGCACAACATTGGTTCCAGCCTTCCTCCATGCCCCCGAGCCTGAAAAAACCTCCTCTTCTTCTTCTTGGTCCAAAACACCTTCCCTGGTGCTCTGAGATCACAGCTTGGCTAACAAACGGAGCTAACATTATCTAACGGCAGCTACAGTTTACTTCACTGTCCATCAGGAAACTCTGTAAATCACAGAGAGTTGAAGCGGAGCAGCTGGAGGACATCAGAGGGAAAACCAGAAAACATTTTCTCCATAAAATATGATCCAGTTTCACCAAAATCAGTGAAGCCAAGGTTACATAGTGTGAGAACAGAAAAGTTGCTTTAATGTGGAGACTTGTTATGAGTTTGTCATTCTGAGAAGGAAAGATAATATTTCCCAAAAAGTTAAAGTACTCAGTGTTTTTGTGGGATACATCTGTTGTTGTTGTTGTTGGCCTGTGGTGGTTTCCAGTCGTAAACTCCACTTAGTTTTAATTTTCTTGGTGGCACAAGAACAATAAATCAGTTTTATTACGTGGTGGTTTTATTAGTTTCTTTTGTCTTTAAAGTAGTCACAGATTTTACAGCAGTAGCTCCAGACTGACTTCTGACTGTCTTATTAATAGCAGTAGTACTATGATGTTTAAACATTGTATATTAGTATTTGCAGTAGCTGATAAAGTATTAATAAGTTAGAATAAAATATTTATCTGAATGATTAAGTAAAACCTTTTAATGAATAATTAAACACTATAATGAGTGTGTATCAGAGTTTATTATAATGAACATGTTGATTATGAACATTATTTCAGTTTGTGTTGTGGTAGGCAGCGGTGAGCTGCATCATATTGATCCTGACGTGTCCTCCTGTGTTTCTAATGCGATCAATACCCTGATCAATACAGTCACAGACACACAGCACAACCTCAGCTCTGCTGCTCACTGCACAGTCAGCTTACAGGTTTAACTCCTGAGTGTCTTCACTGTCGGCACCAGACTCCAGTCATTTTCTGATGTGTTTGTGACCTCTTCAGAAGTTATTATAACCTCATGTTGATCTTAAAGATGATCTTAAAGGCCTCTTAAACTGCTCGGTTTGTTGCATGGGACTTAAATATATCTTACAGAGGGAGTAAAGGAACATTTGTTTCCTCAGGCATCACATTATTAGATTGATCCAGTACAGTGACAAGTCCAGGATGTGGTTAACCTGGCTGCTGAAGTGTCAGAAACTGCAGTTCCTCTTGTCGTCCACCTGAGGCTGGTTCCAGAAGTGTGTCAGTCTCCATAAGTCCCCATGTTCAAATGTCCAACTTCACAGCAGAAATAAACATGTTTACAGCCTGGTACAAAAAACAGTTTTGGTCTCTATAGCTAATTTCTCCGTTCATGGCAACTGTACTGAGGGTGAATTTATATACAACTCACCTGTTCACATTATATTAAGGCTTAAAGTTATGCAGGATTAAGAGCATGGACGCTTTGATTGACAAGTTGATGATACTGTCTGAGGTTATCACTAGTAAACAGGAAATAAAATGTACGAATGCACGACTGCCTAGGGTTTCCGTAGTTTTGGATCACAGGGGAAAAGAATGTATTAAGGCCAGAGGAGCCGGGGAATGCTGGAGGCAGTGTCATGCTAGAACCAGAGCTATGTTAGGAAACACACAGGTAGTGGCACATGCGCTTGTGCACAGTGCTGCAGGTAGTAACTCTGTTAGTGTTTGTATCACATGCGATTTGGACCACCGGGAAGAAGAAAAAAGGAGAGAGCGAGCGGGCAAGAACTAAATCTGGGTGTTTTTAGTCAGAGCTTGGTGAAATAAAAGGCTATAATATTATCTGTGTTGTCGACCTTGCTCAAAGATATTTAGTTCCCACACTGGACCCACAATCACACATATAGGACATGCACACACACACACTCACACAGATAGTGACGCACGCGCTCGTGCACGCGCACAGTGCTGCAGGTAGTAACTCCTCCCCCCTCCATTCTGCCGCTTTAAACACAATAAACCGCCGGAGCTTCGTGTGGACTACAAACTGGCTCCAGGTCTTCAGCCACGGCTTCTTGTGCTTCTCCCTTCTGCCGGGCTCACGGGTCACAGGTGAGCCGCCTCCAGACCTCCATGTTGTTGCTCTCTCTTGTTTACTGTCTGCGGTCTGTGCTCTGAATGGTGTCGGTAGGTTTGCACGCAGCAGCAGCAGCAGCGACCGTTACTCTCATTCACCGGCGGTGGCTAATACTACGCTGCACGGTGCACCGGGACAGAAACACGGCTCGGACACGCTAACTGCGCCGCGCTGTGACTATCCACACGGCGGGCTGTGGGTGTCTTTTTGGCGTTATAAGCTGAGCTCCTGCAGAGGATATTCGGTTTAAAAACAGCTCACTCATGCCCGGGTTCGTCCTCATTGTTCTCCGTGAAGTTTTTGCTAGAAGTGATGTAATGTAGCGCCCAGCGCCGGACCCCGATTCAGAAGAATCGGCCTTTTAAATGCAGCGTTTCTCCTCGGAAACCGGTTACACGAGACATCCTGTAAATTAACACACCAGTCATAATTTACATTTCAACACCAGCTCAGCTCTTGGTGTTCTGCTTCTGGTGCCGTTCACCGCTGTTTGAAATGCAGAAAAAACGCGTGTTTTCTTTAATAATACGAGTTTTGTGGTTGCTCTAAATCAGCCGATGTGCAGAGTGGATCATGTGCATGTAGAAAAGTAACTGATAATTATTATTTAACGAGCCTGTGATGGTTTGTGAGCTAATAGAGTTTGAAATGTTCAATTTGTGAACAGACTTTGGTGTGAACAAGGATGAGAAGATGATGGGGGATCCCTTAAACCTTTAACTAGTTATGTTAAATGTTGTGTGTGTGTGTGTGTGTAGTAACTGTAATAGATGATGATGTCATGACTTGTTGAGCTCATTTCCCCACAATCCTGTGTGCAGCCTGCACCCTGTGGTTGGTTCCCTTAATAATTGTTAGTGCTTGTGTTTTTTGGACGTGAATCATCAGTCGTCTTCCTGCTACTGGTTGAAACGAATGAACCTTCATCACAGCGACGTGATGCATCGCCTCTTCTGTGAAAGTTCTTCTTTGCTGGAAGTGATGCAGTGAGTCCTTCTTCTGCAGAAATGTGAGTGCAAGAGCCTGCCGAGCCGGCCCCAAGCTTTTTAAATTAAAGGGACATTATTCAGCAGTATTCATGGGAAAATAATGTGCTGAAAGAACAGGAGGAGGAGCTCCTCCCAGTCTGGATGATTTACTGTTTATTCACTCAACTGGTGGAATGTGGGAGAGTGAAAATTAGAACAATACATCCACAACAGGGGACGTGATGGAGGAGAAACAACAGAAACTGGATTTCTAAGGGTGTGTTGAAGGATTTTAAATAAGTTTGATGGGTTCAAAATGTATAAATGTAATCAGAGCAGTGCGCTTTAAACCCTTTAAAAGTTTATTGCGGAGAACTCAGTCACATTTTTAGCCGCAGATGGTTTTATGTTCTGTTGTAGCAGCTGGTATGGCAGTATTTAAAAAGTCTTGGAATACCTTGAAGATAACCCTTGAAAATAAAAATAAATTTTTGTCTTGTAGCTCGTCCCATTCCTTTCCTTTTGCCTTGCTGAGCTTGTGACTGAAAACAAAATATTCCAGGAAAGTGTAAATTTAATCCACGCTCTGTTTTAGACTCACTCCTCCTAACTGCTAGCCCAGTAGAAGCCGCAAGTGATCAACAACCGCTCGGCTGAGAGCAAGTCTTACCCGGTCTGTTGTCGGACATATTCTGGTCTCAGAGACTGTTGTTTGGTCGTGCTGTCTGATTGTCTGATGTGTGCTCTGATCCACTAAAGTTAAGACACGATACCAGATCAGTTTTTGTAAGATCAGCATCCGTGACATCACTCATGGATTTCTGGAGCCAGCCTCAAGTGGACGTTTGAGGAACTGCAGTTTTTAGAGGTCGCTGCTTGGTTGTGTCGCTACATTATTGATTTTGGTTCACTTTTTTTCAGGAGAAATGACAAGCATTTGTGACCATTTTCTGCTTTTTCTGTGTTTGTTTGATAGTTCACTGCCTCTCTTTGGAGTTTCACTGTTTTCTGATAATTAGTCAGTTTAAGAGAGACAACATTTTGCCACTTGAAACTTTTAGTCTCAGTTTGCACCGTTGATGACGTGATTTTTGAGATTATTCCTTCACTCAAATCTGTCTCTACTTCAGCATCAGAGGGAGGTTTTCTCTCTCTATCCCGTCTCCACCATCGTATCTTCCTGCGTCTTACCATGCACCAGTCTAAGCTTCAGTCTCCGAGTCCAGACCAGAGCTGAAGTGTCCTTGACTGAAACCGTGCAGCTCGAGACGTCGACTTGTGTGAGAGTCTCAGAGGGAGACGACAAGAAGCTAATTCCTCCTTTCACTGGGTGGAATTAAGTGATTGAAGTGCTCCACATTCCCAAACTCTCTGAGTTATTTCGGTGCTGTTGCAGCTCTGAAGGACGGCTGTATATTCATGAGCTCTCGTTTTAGTCGTTAGGCCCCAAATCTTTTCCCCCGGACCGACTGCCAACGAGGTCAGCAGCACGGAGAGCGTCACTTCCTGCGCTCCAGAAAGCATCTCAGTGAATATGTGACTTGTGATTCTCTCCAGAGTTTCATTGAAAAATGTCTGAAGTCACAAATAAAATGTCCCGATGACGTCTATTCTTAACCAGCCGTTTCCTCTCCCTTCACCTTCTCTTTATGTGATCATCCACCGTCACCTCGTGTTGAGTGTTTTCTCCCTCCGTCTCTCACACATTTCATTTTTAGAGATATTGATGTCGATATGATGAATAAACCGACGGCTGGATGTCCTGCTTACCACCCAAAATCCTCAGTTTAAAAGTTAGCCGATCACTCGTCGATTGACAGAAAATGAATGGGTTATTCTGATCTTTTAAAAGCTGCATTGATGATGGATTCTAAAACTTATTTTTGTGAGTCAGAAGCTGCTCCTTCGTGTCTTTTTGACATGAAGCAGTTAACTACATAAGCCACAGAGATGATGTTTAATGTTTCCACATGATAATCTCCCTGTCCTCGTCCTGACCGTCCTCGAGCTTGAACTGAACCGACTAAACTAAAGTCTCAGCTACAGTCTCTGCTGGTCCAGAGACAGCAGCTGATGCTTCTACAACAACTGAACTATTGTTTTTACTGCTTTGTTTTTTTATTGTCAGACATTGTGCGGTTCTTGGAAGTGTCACCGCTGCAGCTTTGCATGCTACCGAGGAGAACAATAAGTGGAAATCAGATGCTTTACAGCAGAAAGCCTGTTGTTTACAACCTGGAGGTGTCGAGTGTTTGAAAGTTTGAGTTCAAATCTTCAAAATGCGATTGTTACATCTCACTAACACAGCATTCTGGAAAAGGAATGTCTGACTTTGTCATGAATGTGGAGTGATGTGTTCAGGGACTTCAGTCTGTGTAGTAATTTCACTCATGAGAAATGGCAGCTGTGGCAGCTGTGAGCTAACCTGACAGCCAGACAGTCAGATCAATACACTACCTGTCTGTCTGTCTGCTGACAGACCCTTTATCTCCGCTCCTCCATGTCCCTGTTGGCTTCATCCCAGTGTTCCCAGTAGTATCCAGTCTCCTGGCAGCCCTGCAGAGTGGTTGGATGGAGCCGGCACTGAGCCAGCTTGGCGAATTAGAGGTGATTATAACACTGGTGTGTGTGTGTGCGTGTGTGTGTGCGTGCCTCTGCAGCAGACTGGAGTTTTTGTTATATAATCAATTTTACACCAAATCAGCCTCAGTGCTCACCACGAGAGGAAACGACCTCTAACCAGCTGAGCTAATCCGGGCGCTCTGATTGGGTAGTCTGCAGTTCAGGTACACAGACGTCACCCAGGTGTTTTATTTTGGCGGAGAGCTGCTTCTGTGCAACTATTTTGATAATCGATTAATGTTTCAGTCATTTTTTTTTTCTGAAATGCTAAATTTCAGCTGGTTCCACCTTCTGCAGATGTCACTGTGGCGTCTGAGGAATTGTTCACTGAACGAATAATCAAGAAAATAATTGCTAACTATCGGATACACCTGAGGGAAGAGAGGAGCTCCACCAATAACCCAGATTTTAGCTTCCTCTGCGTGTTTACACTCATGTCAGTTATTCAGTGTGAATGTCGCCATGACTTTTTATCAGGGTCCATTTCTCTAATCCGTAAACTCTAAACTGCCTCTCGCTTATTCTTAATTTTACACTTCCTTCCACTTTTAATTAACGTTTCACTTGTGTTGATTCAACCTTGGGAGCCTGATGTGTCTCTGCAGGATATAAAAAGCTGTAATCGCTCAGGAGGAGGCTTCAGAAGGAGAGGTCGCCTCCCTCCTGCTGCGATGTGACAGCAGCCTGAAACAAATGGCTCCTCCATGCTTCATAAATGTCATCAAGAGGTTTCGTTTCCGTTAAGCTTTCTCTCACCGATTTTCAGGTTTGCAAATGAGGGGATTGAACCTGAAGGGCAGCTGGTGTCTGTAGGTCTGTCTGTTAGTGAACTTCCTACAGCTGGGCGGCGATCTGTCGCATGTCCGAGTGTTTTCCTGTCACTTATAAGAGATTATAAAAAAGTACATTTTTAAAATGTAAATTTATCCCGGAGAACACGACGACATTATATCCACAAGCTGTAATGTGGGCCAATGACTTTAAAGGCAGCAGAACGTACAATCAGCTTTTGTTTTCAGTCGCGTACGAGGGACAAAGTTAGTCCCGGTCAGAAGATCTGAGTGACCTGTTTGTGATGTAAGGATGGAGCGAGGCAACAACCTTAACACGAATCCTGAGCTGCTGACCGTCAACAGTCTCACTGAGGTTCTAGAAAAACTTCTGGTCTCGATCTTGATGTGTTCCTCGGTGGTCTAGATTTGGTTTTCCTCACCAGTTTTACTGATCTCAGTTTAGTTAAGTTCTGGTCTCGACCTTAAGCGTAGTCCACTCCCTGCTGTAAACAAACTAAACACATTAAAAGTAAAATCCAGAGATCAGAGGACGGTGACTCCTCTTCTGTGAGCAGTGTGGTGTTTACCTCGTCTCTCTCTCTCACTCACACACACACACACACACACGCGCACACACACAGACAGGCTAATCCTGCGCAGACAGAGTCTGATCAGGCTAATCCCTCCTCATCTCCCTCTGCTCTGACTGTCAGGTTACCTCCCTCTGTCTCACTTGCTATGACACACACACACACACACACACACACACACACACACACACACACACACACACACACACACACATTTTTACTGTGAAGGCAAAATCCTAAAAAAAAGCTTTAAAGTCATTTTTTGAGGAGCTGAGTCAGTTTGACTCTGTTCTGGAGGTCTGCAGAGCATCATGGGAGTCCTGACACGTGGGCCGAGTAAAGCTGACCGCTTGAGAAAGGGTCAAAGGTCAAACGGGCGTGTTCATACATGAATTTGATGTTTAATCACTGAAGGAGCTGAAAATGTAAATTAATGTAAATGTGCTGAGCTGCTGTCGACTGTTACTGCCTGAGTCACGGCTAAATACCGTGTGTGTGTGGTGTCTGCTGATCCCTCCTGTAGTAAACAAGCGCTCCCTGCAGTGACACACCCCTGATCTCACTGCACACATGTGTTCTAATGCACAGACGGTAGCTGAAGTTCTTTTTAAAACTGATTCTGTCGCTGTTCTCACACCTCCTGGAAATCCTGGAAAATTAGAGACTAGCTTTCCACTCATCCTGGAAATAAAATATTTTGTACTGGATGTGTGTCACATCAGACATGGACTTGGAAATCTTCTTAATCTTAATGGAGACGTGGATGTTTCTGTAAAATGAAATCTAACAGATCTGAGCTCTTTCTTTATGAGCTGTGCTCGGATTAATGTTCCAGTTTGAGGGGAAACTGCTGTCCAAACTGTCGTCAGTTTGTGGAGACCACAGTGGAACAACTGACTGTGGTGAAAACGGCAAAGCGCACCGCGAAAAGAAAGCTGACGCATACACACACTGCTCGGCCTAATGAGGCCTACTGATAAATGATGCGAACACGTGTGAGAAAATGCTGTCCCGTATTGTCTAGAAAAACTCCTGGAAAAAGAGGGAGCCAGTCTGAGGATGAAGTAAACTGTACATAACGAAGGGACCTCACATTTACAGTCTGAATCACCTCAGAGCTGCACGGCTCTTCCAAATGAAGTCAGGAAAACTGGTCATTGAGCTGTTAACTAGCTGTTAACTAGAAGGAGACTTTAGAGATTTCCATGCTCTTGCTGTAACTGATCATCATTTGCTCTGTTTAAATCTTGTCTCATTGTGGAGATGATTGGACCCGGTCCAAATGATCGACGTCGGCCTGATCAGTAGACTGTAAATAATGTTTGCTTCCCTTTAGGATCCATTTATAAGTTGGCAAAACACCCAGAATAAAGAACCTACCCGAGTGTCTCCCATCAGAGGAAACTATGTTTAATATCTCTGGTTTTAAATAAAAAGAGCAGGACACATTTATATTCTTTGATGGACTACTTTTATTAATCAGATATTTAATGAGCTGAATCTGGAGTGGAACGAGATGGAGGTCGATGGAGTCACGCCTGGCTCGATGAAGTAAAGGTCGATTTCAACCAAACCAGAGTTGGTGATTGTTGGAGTACTGCAAAGACTAACAAAGACAGTTTTGGGTTTTTTTTATATTTGTCAGTGAAATTTTTTAGAATGTAAAAAGGCGAAATTACTGCTTTTTGTCATGAAGTCTGCTGGTGTTGGCGTCTATTTCCTTTCCATGATGTTGTCAGACACTTTTTCTAAGAGTCTGAGCCTGTCAGTGGCAAAAACAAGCATTTAGAGCGAGGCGTAAACAGCAGAGAGGAGCTCGATGTGAAGAATAGAAGGGTTTCCTCGGTCATTACAGCCTCAACTGAAGCCTTAAATTATCTCAACATCAGGCCTTAAAGATTTAAATCCAGTTATTACAGGACCTGCTTGTTACTGAGTAATGTTGGGTTTCTGCTCCGGTCTGTCTGCATCACCGAGCAGACTTTCTTCACATTTCAGATCTTCTTGCCGCCTCACTTCATCGACATTCAGGAACAATAAGGCACACAGTGACATGACTGGAAGTAGTGCTGAAATAGACGTAATTCTAAAAGACAACAGGTAGAGGTCAGCCAGTTCATCAGTCCAGCCGATTAATCGGCACTAACGGTGTAACAGTAGACATGGAGGCCTGATAGATGAATCCACTAAGACACTTTGTCTTTCTTCTTTTGCAGATCCGTCCTGAGTGGCTCCAGCTATGACCTCTGACCTCTGACCCTGCATGGTGGTTCTGTCAGTGGTGATGCTGAAGAGGAGGATGAGGGGCGATCACGGCCGGCTCAGCTGCACGTGTTGACGTGTGAAAAGAGGGCAAAGGTCGACGCACCTGCAGGACCTGGAGAGCGGATCAGTCCTTGAAAGTCTTGGAATATGAAGCAGAGAACCTTGAAATCCTTGTCGTAAAGGTCATCAAAGCCTTAAAATTCTTTGAAATACAGAATAGAAGGATCCTTGTGTGGAGATTTTGGGGAACATTCACACACGGAGGATATAGAACGTTTATATTTTTCTGAATTTATAACCTTGGACATTAAACGGAGCTAGAACCTGAAAACAGACCTCCTGGATTTTTAAAGAACATTTTATTTCTGTTGAACATTAAACAGTTTGAACTGTCTACCCTTTTTGGAGCTTTCATCACATTTTGACTCTCATCCTCCTCTCGGCTGGAGGACATGGCTCTGTCTCCTTCGATACGAGAACGGACGACGGGAAGTTGACTCCTGCAGGGAGCGAGGCCGAGAAACGAACCAGCAGAGCGAGACAAAGAGAAGGAGGGCCACATGTCGTGGAAGAGGAACTACTTTGCGTCCGGTAGCGGCGGAGGTGGAGGTGGAGGTGGAGTAAGCGGCGCTGGAGGCGGCGCAGGTGGTGGCGGTGGTGGTGGTGGGATGAAGGGAATCTTGACGCCTCGCACCATGACGTCCATCGCTCCCAGTAAAGGGCTGAGCAACGAGCCGGGACAGAACAGCTGCTTCCTGAACAGCGCCCTGCAGGTACACACTCTTTACTCTCTGAAAAGACTTATGACAAAACTATATGCATGTTAAAAAACTAAAGGAAAGTTTCCAGAAATGTTACAGAAACCTTCCACCCCTTTACAGCCTTACAAAAGCTGGTGAATTTAGCAACTTGTCGTTGGAAATAACTCAGGGTTGCTGCATCTAATACACTGGACTGATCCACATTTAAATACAGCTTCATTACATAATGCAGTGTTCTCACTATAGAGGCGTAACTGTGTGAACAGTTAGCGTCTTTCTGATGAGCGTTTTGCACCTCGAATGGCAGCCAAAGACTAGAAAGGTGCTATGCAAGTACAATTTGGGAAACGGAGGCAGCTGAAGTGCCACATCAGGTCAGTAAATCTAGCAACTCACTAGCTCGGATGGATGAAAATGGCGGCAGGTAAAGACAAAGTTACTGAGCCGACACTAAAACGTGGTGGTGTCAGAGGATGTGGCTTCTCTTTGTTGTTCTTTAATTAGCACTAATAAACGAACCTGCTGGTACAGGGGCAAATAAAAAATGACTTCAGGTGAGCAGATTTCTGTTGAACTCTGCTGTATCGTACAGTATGCATCATCACAGAAGACTGGAGCCGTGCAAAGCTCTTTAACCTGCAGCTCCTCCACAGACAGACACAGTCAGTCAGACAGATGACTCCACCGTCCACATAACAACCAGTTTGATAACCTCCTCCATATTTGTGTGAGCCTGTAATGAGCCTCTGATCAGCCTGCAACGCCTCCCAGGCTGCACATTACGCTCATTTATGACTCATCAGCTTTTTAAGGAGGAGGTGGGGGGGGGGGGGGTATCGTCTGCCTCCGCCGGCCTTAACAATAAGAGCCGAGACAGATGGAGTGTGTGAGAGCAGTAATTATTGGTGTTGTTCGTTTGAACGGAGGCTGAGTCATTAACCTCGTAGGGTGGGGCTGCTGCTGAAATGACAGACCCGGGCTGAAGAGGAAACACTCATTAAATCGTTGAACTGAAGACGTGAGGTGAGATCAGCAACATCACATGAAGCCACAAAGAGGTCAGAGGTCACAGACAGACGCGTGAAGAACGTCACCACGACTTCTGACATCAGAAAAACTGAGGACCAAAGTCACGACTCGTCACACTGAACTTTACAATGAACACAGAACAAACACAACAGCACAGTCACACTAAATCAGGCCAAACAATGGGAGTTATTTGATGTACCTCATCAATTAATATCATCTGTGGGTAATTCTTATACAGACAAACAAACCTTTAAACACTATCCATCCGTCCTCCAGTGGTTCTACTCAGAGCTCCCGCTGGATGTCAGGGTTCCTCACTCTATCTTTAAGAGTGAGCCGGGCGGAGGAAGCTGTTTGTGTCTTTCTTTCGGTCACCACCCAGAGATCATGACCAAAGGTGAGGATTGGAATGTAGATGGACTGGAGCGCCCGCAGTACTGCCGACATCGCACCAACCCTCCACCATATATTTATGTTTTAAAAAACGCCGGTAACACAAGCAGCTGAAATTCAGATTTTTTTAGAGAGTGAGCTGCATGTACTCTCCATGATTATAACTCTGAAAGACCTGAATACAACTGTAAACATAAAAAATCTTCGTACTGGTGCTGTGCTCCTTTATTTAATTTGTAGGCAGTGTGTTGCACTCAAACTGTAATTTTAGAGGAACAAATCATACACAGGGTCTCTCTTGCAGTATTACTGTGTTTGACACCATCACGGTCACAACAGTACACTCTAGTGTCAGCCACACACACACAGACAGTGTAGCAGAAACACGGGAAGTAGACAGAGTGGAAGGGATTCATTTCAGGCTCCGAACACACAGTTTGTAATTTTATTAAAGCTGAATCTTAATTATTTTTATTCAGTCATCTACAGTTTATTTCCATGATTATCTGATTAATGTTTTCGTCCAAGGTGATGATTTCTGTCTGACCAACAGGATTCAGTTAATGTTGTGCAGACCCACCACAGAGTCGTGGAAAGTTTTTAGTCCTGCACACTCCAGAAGACCTCGACTTTGACCTTTTTTCTGTAGGAGTGGTCACCTGTACCCTCAAAATACTTTTACAATCATCAACACACACTTCCTTGTGAGTCCTCTATGCCAGCGAAGTATAAAACTTCACCAGCCCGGCTCCTCCAGCAGCCCTGCAGCCGCCCGTCCTGACCTGTCACTGCAGCCTAACGTCAAACCGATCAGAAGGATGACGAGCCTGAAGGTGGTGAAGGCGGACCGGAGGACTCGTCAGGCAGTCAGAGGCTCAGCAGCTCCGACATGTGATGAAGACTAAGCGAGGAGGAAGAACATCGCCGTAACAAGCAGCTGTTCGCACAGCTTCATCCTCCTCATCCCCCCCGGCTGCTCAGGGCGTCTAAAAAGAAACTTCTGATTCACTTTATTGAGTCAGACTCGAGCCAGGACGTTTTATGATCCGTTACCTGAACCCTCATTGCGATGTGCGACGTGTTGGCAGGTTTTAACACTGAAGTCTAATCCGTCCAAAACCTCCGACAGGTTTTAGATTTTTAAGACAGAAAGCAACACAGTTTTCTTACTGCTGCGTGATGATGCAGCTGTTGACCAGAGACAGTGTGTTAAAGAGCAACTTTGCTTCGACGCGCCTCCTTCAGATATTTCAAAAATGCATTCAGATGCGGTGCAGCCTCCCCCGCTCCTCCACCACGTCCTGCTAACAGCTGATTTATGGGACTGTGACAGAAAACTCTGCATCATTTCTCTGCAGCAGGTGTCAAGTCTGATCTTGAAGAAAAGAAGAAGTATTATTAAATTAAATAAAGACTTTGTGTTTTAATCAATCTGTACTGAAGGATTTATTCCCTGACCGACCTGCTGCTACGTCCTGCAGAAACAAAGCAACATATTGGACCTGGTGGGGGGGACAGGAAGGAGAAAACAAACACACCCAGAGTGCTGACACCACAGTATGATTCACTGAGGCCAAAGATTTACCAGCGTCTCACATCAGAGCTTCAATCCGACACACCCTGTGTGTTCGTGTGAGAAGAAAATTAAAGAAATCATGAAGAGAAACATCTGAATTTCAAAAGCATGAACTCCATTTTATTGTTTAAACTGTGTGTGTGTCTTCATGTTAGCTCAGTTTTCTGTCTGACACATTCAGCATTTGTTTCCAAGTATAGTTTATACTGCTGGCCCACGCAAACATAGCAACCATATGTGATGAACACAAGTGACAGGGTGGTTGTCAGGGACAGTTTTATATTAGAGTTATATTGGGCTTATTGTTAATTAACTTTTCAGCAGCACAGACAGACTATTGTAGCAACACCACACGTTTCTGAGTAGTTTAAGTTTACCGTTTTATATTTCAAAATGTGAGTTTTCATTGAACATGCGATGCAGCTTGGGTTGACATCTCTGAGAGCTGATTTTCATAAGTGCCAGCTCAGTCGGTTAGCAAAAATCAAACTGCAAACTGCACCAAGCCGGACCGGCCAAATCTGAAGCAAACCCAAACCTATAACTAATCACTGGAGCTCCTGACATTTCACACTCCTCCTGACAATGCTCACCAGCTCCAGACACTTTGAATGCAGCTTCACGTGTTGCTCCAGGGGATCAAACTCCAGCCTCCTCATAAATGAAGTGATGAAAAAATTCCTCCGTGTCTGGATTCCAGCCGCTCAGCAGGAGAGGAGATTGGATTGATCTAAAACCTGAGCAGAGGATCGAACTACGTGTTTTTTAATGTTCATTAATTATTTTATGATCAGAGTTTATGTTTTTGTAATAGGTTGGTTTGTTTTGGACCCAAACACCTCAGAAAGCCCTTTGTCTAAAGATGTGCTTACTCCTGGCGTGATCACCCTGGCCTCCAGCCACACCATAGAACACCATAAGGAGTTTTGAAGGTGTTAAATCTTTTGTCTTGGCTGCTGCAGGCTGCTGGGAGACGTTCTCCTCTAAAAAACACAATTATTTGGAGATCTAGCCGAACTGTGTCAGCTACAGGAAGCTCATCAGCTCACAGTGGACAAGTTGAGGTTTTGGTTATATTATATTTCATTGATTTATCCATCCATCCATCCATCCAGGTTCAGGTAGCCTTAATTTAGAGCATCATATCATTAACGATTGTTTTAATACTGAAAAATGCGATCCAATGATGAAAACATGTCAACATTTATTTTATTACATTTTATTTGGTGACTTTGTGAAACTGTAGAAACTCCAGCGAATGACGTCTGTTCATTCTGACACAACATGCAACATCACACACACACACACACACACACACACACACACACACTTCCTCGCAACATCACTCTCACTTTGACACACTCCATCTCTCACACACTCACTCGTCTTCGTCACGCAGTGTCCAGATGGTTTCCTGAAGCAGATGGAGAGAGTGACGAACACAATTTCACACACACAGTTTACTCTGTTTTTGACACACACACACACACACACACACACACACACACACACACACACACACACACACACACTTTCTCTCTCTCTCGTTCTCTTGCACACACTCCTGCTGATCCTCAGGTCACTGAATTTGCTCTCTGATTGGCTGGCTGTGGTCTGAGGTCAGCGACGGCCGTGCTGACAGGTGATTGGCCCATAGCTGTGCTGATGTAAACACGTCACATTGAACCTTTTTTAGTGCAGTCACACCAGCCGCTGCAGCACACTGACGAACTGATTCACAGGATCTCTGATTTTAATGGGTTTGGTCTCTGAACTTCCTCCTGCAGGGATTTTAAAGCATCCAGATATTTTTCTTGATTTGGGTTTAAACTCACCGCAGAGCTGTGGACGGACGCTGGATAGAAAGTTTTGATTTTTATATCAGAGTTGAATCAGGTTTATCTCCTGCTCTTTGCTTGCTGAGATTTTGGGCTCAGATCTTGGCGAGTAGTCGCAGTAATGTTTGTTTTGGAGTATGAAATGATCATTTTATATATTGATGCACACCGAAGAAGTTTCTGATCTCTGATCCTTATTACTCCTTTGTTTTGTCTCACATTCTTGGTGTCTCTGTCTCTCAGGTTCTCTGGCACCTTGATATCTTCCGGCGTAGTTTCCGTCAGCTGACGACTCATAAGTGCATGGAGGACTCGTGCATTTTCTGCGCTCTGAAGGTGAGAATCACTTTTGACTGATGTCTCCGAAGCTGATCCTGGACCAGTTTTCCTGTGCGTAACCTCGCCGTCTCCCTGCATCTCTTCTTTCCTTCAGAGTATCTTCGCTCAGTTTCAGTACAGCAGTGAGAAAGTTTTACCGTCCGACGCTCTTCGCAGCGCGCTCGCCAAAACCTTCCAGGACGAGCAGAGGTTTCAGCTTGGCATCATGGACGATGCTGCAGAGTGCTTTGTAAGACCACACACGGATGCACACTCTTACTCCTCACAGTAAAAAACATTCAGTGCCGTGATGTATCCAAAGTTTACTTTTTTTAACGGATGATCGCCCTGATGATCTTTTTTTTTTCTGCAGGAAAACATCCTGATGAGGATTCACTTCCACATTGCAGACGAGACCAAAGAAGACATCTGCACAGCCAGACACTGCATTCCCCACCAGAAGTTTGCCATGACGCTCTTTGAACAGGTGAGGCAGACATGTGAACAAGGGACCAGGAGAGTTGGAGTTCAACGTGTGTCTGTCATGTTGAAACAGTTCATTTAGATTCAGCCCTCTGTGTGCGCTCGTAGCTTAGCATTAATGAGCATATTTTACAGTGAAACTCTTGTTGTCAAAGGAATGGTGTCAGATGTGCTGTTTACCCTCTGTGTGTGTGTGTGTGGTTCAGTGTGTGTGCAGCAGTTGTGGAGCGTCCTCAGACCCTCTGCCCTTCATTCAGATGGTCCACTACATCTCCACCACCTCACTGTGGTAAGTCTCTGCATTTGTGTGTGAGGAACTATGTTTAGCTCTCATCTCAGACTAGGTAAGTTGAAGACACACCCCCCACCAACTCTTGTCGCTAGGTTACACTTCAGGGTCACCTAGGCAACCAACTAATTGCTCGCCTTGTCGTGGCTCCTTAGGTGGTACTCATGCTTGTACACACACACACACACACACACATCATCTCTTAAAGTGGCATGACCTTATCTATTTGGCCAATAGAAAAAAGCAGGTGACTTTGTGCAGGTCGATGGACAGGTAGCCCAGCCATTCATGTCATTCGGACCAAACTATTCCAGCCGTGAAGTTCAGTCTGATCCACAAACACCGGCTTTTCTCCAGAAATCTCTTCACCTAGAGTCAGTCATCCCACCTTTATTGTTTACCAGAGGAGCCATATGATACAAATGTTTCTACTTAATGTCAACAAAAGCTGCAGCTTTTTTTGTTATTTTAATATAATAAAAAAACTAATCTTTGGTCTGTGGCAGTTGTGATGACATGACGTCACAAACTAGAGCTATGAAGGTCACATCTCCTCCTCCTCGTCTTCCTCCTTCTTAGTAACCAGGCAGTGAAGATGTTGGAGTCGAGGGAGAAAGCGACTCCTGGCATGTTTGGGGAGCTGCTGAGGAACGCCAGCATGGGAGACCTGCGCAGCTGTCCCGTAAGACATCTCCATGACGAGTTAATGGTTCTGATTAAGTGTTAAACGTCCACTAGTTGCACTTTTCTCAGATATAAAGATCGATATGAATATTGTGCTTTCGTCCTCATCAGAGTCAGTGTGGTCAGCAACTCAGGATGGCCCGTGTCCTCCTCAACAGTCCGGAGATCATCACCATCGGTCTGGTTTGGGACTCTGATCATTCAGACCTCGCTGAGGACGTCATTCATACCCTGGGCACTTGCCTGCGGCTTGGTGACGTAAGAAGAACACGTTGATAAACATCAGTTTCATCAGCGTATAGTCGAAGAAAAACTGCTGAAATCATTGAACTCCTCCATCTCTTTTGTTTGCTCGGCAGTTGTTTTACAGGGTGACGGAGGAAAAGGCTCGTCAGTCGGAGCTTTACCTGGTTGGCATGGTGTGTTACTACGGCAAACATTACTCCACCTTCTTCTTCCAGACGAAGATCCGACGATGGATGTACTTCGATGATGCACACGTCAAGGAGGTATATTCAGTGATGTACAGGTGCCGTATATATGTCAACATATTATATAGTGTTTATAACCAACATAAATTGTGTGTTGGAAAGATGTAAGTTTAGGAAAGGAAATGACTTCATGTTGTATTTGGTGACATCTCTCTCTTCCTGTTCATCCTCACACCTCTGTTATCTCTTCCTCTTTCCTGTGCCCTCCTTGCTTTCTTTCCCTTCTTTACCTCCTTTCCTGCCTCCTGCCCTCTCCCCCCTTTTTTAAATGTATTTTTGTTTTCCTCCTCGTGCTGCTCTCTCTTCTCTGTTACTGCTGTACCGTGGTAACATTGGTGGAATGAGTTATCACATTCTCTCTCTCTCTCTCTGTCTCTCTCTCTCTGTCTCTCTGCTGGTTGTGAAAACAAGGATATCCCTCTATTGTTTATCAGTCCAGCTGTACAGAACCGAGGGTGTGGTCAGAGCACACACACACGCATACAGCCCACCACAGCCGACACTTTTGCTCACACTGCAGACTTTCATTCTATATCTGTCTTTCTCTTGCACAAACACACTCAGCGACTGACGGACAGGTCGGCGTTTTTGGATTTTGGGGGTGTCCCGTTTAGATCTGAGCAGAGCTGGACGTGAACCGTGGACTTTTGGGAAATGGAGGAAGGGTTGAAATAACAAGCGGTAGGATTTGCGTCGCACAGAAAGACAAGCAGAGCAGGAAAACGGGCTGACGGACTGACGGGGGGGGGATTCAGCTGCCGTCACTGTTTTACCTGCTGGGCGGCGTTGAACTGTGAATGGGACGTCTGTACAGCGGCTGCTAAATCCACCAGCTAGCTTTCATGATGTCAGTGGATGGTTTGATGTGGAAAACTTGATTTAACATGAAAATATCTCAGCATATTTAAGTTTCCTTAGGTGAGTTTGTGAATCTGCTTCAGTTCTTGATCTGATATGAGTAAAAGTTGAACTGCAAGATTGTCCTGAAACGTTTCAGGCTCCAAAGGAAATTATGATCGGAAAGTGTTTGGACGTCACGTGTTGGCGCCACAGTGTGTCCTGTCCACTCGGTACTGTGATCAAGACTACTTCCAGCATTTGTGCTGAATAGACAATTTTAACCTCCACCAGAACCCAACCGATACCAAAACAATGCTACAGAACCTTACTCTGAGAAATACAAACATGTTTTTATATAGTAGATTTTATCCAAACTTCAGCAGCCAAACTGAAGTCATATCTGCGTCAACAGAGTCAACAAGTTGAATCATTAAATAATCTAAATATAAACATTGTTTTAGGTAAGGTACTTTTTTTTTTTGCATTGTCTTCTGTGATTTTAATTTTTGGCACTCTCCTGCAGATCGGTCCCAAGTGGAAGGACGTGGTCTCTCGCTGCATCAAGGGTCACTACCAGCCTCTGCTGCTGCTGTACGCCGACCCGCGGGGGACGCCGGTGTCAGTGCAGGACTTACCCTCACGCTTCGACCTCCACCACCTCAACAAGGCCTGTTACGACAGCGAAGACTCGGGTAACTACAACACAGCTAGGAGTCGTAGTAGTAGCACAACAGCAAACATTCAGGTAACTAAACCAGAAACAGTAGTACTTGTAATAGTCGTAGTTGTACTATGACAGACAAGACTGGGGTAACTAAAAGACTAGAAGTTAGAAGTAGTCGTCGTTGTGGCTGTTGTAGCAGTAGTTGTAGTACTTGTAGCAGCAGTTTAGGTGAGTCTGATATGATGTATATTTGCGTGTGTGTGTGTACATCATGAGCACAAACGTCACCACTGACGCCTCCGACTTGTGTACTAACCCCACCCCTCCGCCACCCCGGCCAGGCCGTGAGCAGTCAATCTCCAGCGACACTCGGACTGATTCGTCGACGGAGAGCTACTCATACCGACAGCCCTCCCACTCGCACAATGAGTCCCTGGCCAGTCACTACTCCTCTGACTCCCAGGGAACAGTCATCTGCATCGAGCGCACAGACGGAGCCCTTCACACTTCGCTCTGCAGCCTGGATACCATAGGTGAATACTTCATAGTTTGTGGACTGTTGGTCAGACAAGAAACTTAAAGTCATTATTTATTTATTTATATAATCAACTTCACGTTGTTTGATGTGAATGAAAGCAGCCGTAGACCATCAACTGTCGTCTGGCATGTTGTATAACCAATCACAGCAGGGTTTGCTCAGTCACCTCTCTGATAACAAAACAGTCATTTGGATTTAATCAGCCTTATTCTTTGAATTATTATTTATTCACTTCTACTTTGTGACCACCTTAAAGAATAAACACAGAGATTTGACCCTGTATGTCCCTGCTGTGCAGCCAATCACACTGCCATTCGTCTTCTTCTTCTGTTGCATAATGTGGTGATCATGCTGTAAACATCCATTGCCATGCTTCTTGTTGCTAAGGCCACGGGACGGACAGTGAGCAGCACCAGTCTCTGAGGAAGGGAGGCGGGGCCGGGGATAGGAGGCGGAGCTCTAGCCGCCACCGGCGATCTAAACCCGACAACGAAGCCTCGTCGGCCGGTTACCACAGCGAGGGTAGGCGGGAGTTTGTCCAATCAGGGGCTGGGGAATTTGGGCGCGAGGGGGCGAATCACAGGGCAGAGAGGACCTGGATCCTTGAATTTGAGAGAAATGAGCCTGGAATGTCCTTGAAAATCATTGAATGTAATGGTAAAGAAGGTGTGGAAACCTTTGATCCATTCAAAAATTGATTAATTGAGACTTGAGAACATTTTAAAGTTAAAAAATGAACCAAATAATAAAAGTAAACTTTAAACTAAATATATAACATTTTATATTAAAAAATAAAAGTGCAGCCGGATCTTAAATAAAATCAGAGACACAAACAATTAAACAGGGCTCGTTGACTCATTGATTGACTTGCAGGACTGTTGCTGTTGTCTCATAAATCCATTCATTCATTCATTCATTCATTCATTCATTCATTCATTCATTCATTTTACCGTCTCTCTCTCTCTTGTAATCTCATCTCACTCACCTACTTTTACCTTTTTCTCTCCCCTCTCCCAATTTTCTCCTCCTCGTCCTTTGTGTTACTCTTTTCTTCTTCTTACACTGTTCTCCCGTCACCTCCTTCTCTTCTTTTTCTCTTTCTCCTTCCCCCTGTTCCTCTCTTCCTCCCCCACAGGAGAGACGTTAAAGGAGCAGCAGGTTCCTCGTCACCTCCCCAAACCTTCGTCCTCCTTCTCTTCTTCAACCAGTCGCCTCCGAGACTTCAAAGAGACCATGAGCAACATCATCCACAACCGACCCCTCTCCTCCTCTTCGTCCTCCTCTTTACCGGCTGCCGTCCTCTCTGAAATTACCTCCTCCACCAACAACCACCACCATCCTGCCAACTCTACCGCTCCTTGCTCCTCCTCCAATAAACTCCATGACTGGGAGGCCGACAGCACCAGCAGCGAGTCTAAGTCCAGCTGCTCAGGGGGAGCAGGGTCAGGGAGGTACCGGCCAGCATGGAGACCACGCAGGGAGGCGCTCAACATCGACAGCATCTTCACCCGCGAGAGGCGGAGGCAGGCGGGATACAGCCCACTCGCAGCCTCCCTGCCCGACGACTGTGGAGCACCAGCCCCCGAGGGAGCGGACGCCTCCTTCCCAGCACAGGAAGAGATGAAGCCTGTCAGGCCAGTCTCCTCCTGGACTTTACCCACCATCTCTGGCAGCCATAGAGGAGGTGGAGATGAACCAGGAGGTACAAGGGCAAGTGCAGGAGGTGCAGAGCTGCCTCCTCCTCCTCCCCCTCCTCCCAGGCTTATCCAGAGGATGGAGAGCGGATATGAAAGCAGCGAGAGGAACAGCAGCAGCCCGGTGAGCCTGGACCTGAACCTGGGAGACAGGTGAGCCACCAGAAGTTCCTGGAGATCTTTGGAGATCTTTGTTTGGTTTTCAGAAGGTTTGATGATCGATTCCTTCTTTTCTTTTCAGGGAGTGTGTTATGAAGAAGCCTTCGTCGTCGTCCTCCTCCACAGGACCGTCATGGAGGAACATTCGGTCGAAGAGCAGTGGAGCTTTACTGCAGGAGCTCAGCTCCGCCAGCAAGGGGAGCCTCGGTACGACGACAGAATGCAGCAAGTGGGACAAACGCCACATGCTTATAAACTGTCTAAATTACCGTGCGTGTGTTTGTGTGTGTGTTTTGTAGCGCCGCCTGCAGGCCGCAGCGAGCTGGACGAGCTGCAGGAGGAGGTGCAGAGGAGAGCACGGGAGGAGGAGCAGCAGCGACGACAGGAGAAAGAGAGGGAGGCGGCACTCGGCTTCAACCCCCGACCCAGCAAGTACCTGGACCTGGACCAGCTACAGATTCAGGGTACACACGCACATACACACACACTTAATATATGAACAGTGCATCATGGGACATGTAGTTTCTTTGGGTTCAGTTAAAATCAGCAGAGGAGGAAACTTCTACTAGAGCTTAAATTAAATCAGCAAATCAGCAAAGTTTCAGCCACTCATCTGTGTGTGTGCATGTGTGTGTGTGGTCAGCATGTGTGTTGTGTTGGACAACAGGAATGTTCCTCATTGAGCAGCTGAAAGGGCTCGACACAGCCGACAAACAAAAGACATAATGACCCACGCAGTAATGAAGCCTGTGTGTGTGTGTTATGTCTGTAGTGTTGTTTGTTGTGTTGGGATGTGAATGATGCACATCTCATAACGAGGTGACTCAGCCGAGCTGGTTGTGTGCAGAACGTCCGTTCTTCTGTTAATCTTTAGGGTTCTGTTCATCGATTTCGTATTTTTAGGGACCAGAAGCGTCTCCAAGTTTGTTTACTTTATTTGTGTGTGTCTGTGTGTGTGTTCATCCTGCAGGTAAAGGTGACAGTTTTGAACGCTGTGTATCGGAGGCAGAGCTTCTGCTCGACCAGTCAGTGCGTCTGGAGCAGGCAGGCGAAGTCGCCGCGGCGCTGTCAGCAGTCAACGAAGCAGTCTGTAAGCTCCTCCCAGTCCATCTGACCCCGCCTCCTCTGCCTGCCACACTGACTAACACACACACACACTCTCAGTATGTCGTACTTGCCAAATGAACACTGAATGAGGTCACATCACCCCCGCCCACCATCCCTCTGCTTGGTTGCTATTGGCAACCAGAGGCAGCACAGTGGCCTGCTTATAACTGTTCTACATCAACCACTGAGGATTGTCCTCACACCAACACACACACACACACACACACACACACACACACACACACACACACACACCTCTAGCTCTCATTTCTTTTGGTGTGTCAATCATATTTACACACACACTCAGACACACAGTCACGCTCTACGTCATCCGGTGTCCAGCAGTCTGTCGTCACTGCAGCACGACAAACTCTCCAGTCGTCCATCCACAAAAACCTGACAGCTGAATAACAAACAGACGAGGAAGACGAACAAAATCGAATACCGAGATCGAAGGGAACAAAACGTGGAGTTGCCCGGTGAATCGAAGGATTCAAAGGAACTTTAAACTTCGTCTCCGCCGCCGAATAAAATCGGACAGGACAGCTCGGGTGTATTTAGCGGGTCTTATTTTGGTTGTTTTGTTAGTTATTTCTATTAGTGATGACAACGTTGTTCTTTCATATCTGAAAACATTTTAAAAAGGTCACAGTCACATAATCACACAGCACACCACCTGCACATCAGAGATCAGAGAATGGAGGTTTGGCCGGTCTGATCATGTGACAGCGTGACATTGGGCTCCATTTTTTTGAAAATTTGGATCCGGCTGAACTCCTCCACAGCAGGTTGCTGCGTTTTATGCGGCCCACGCCATCTTTCAGTCACCATCAACAAAATTGTTGGTCCGTGGCGAAAAAAAACAAATCCCACATCACTCAGGAAAGTGTTTGCACACTGCTACAGTAAATACGGTAGCTCAAAGTGGGTCTGTAAACTGAAGGATGTTTACAACAGACACTGATCATGTGACTGCTCGTGTTCACACGTCTCACTGATGGCCATGATGGACAAAACTCCTAGAATTAGACCCAGAATCGTTTCACAGCGACGTTTCTTGTTAATTTAACGTTCTGTCTGAATATTATTTCATCATTTCATCATTAGGAACCAAAGCTGAGTTAATACTGTTACTTCTCATGCCATTCCCATAATAAACGCACACACACACTCACACACACTCGTGTCACATCACCATCATGTCAGCAGTCTGAGATTTGATTTTCTGTCAGGTGTATATTTGCTTTTTAAGATTTTTGCATGAAGTCATCATAACAAGTTATTTTCTGCATCTTTCTTTTCTTTATTTCCTCATTTATTCTTTCCTCTCTTTGTTTTCTTTCTGTCGTTTTATTTTCTGTTGACATGTGACCCGGCTGCAGCCAAACTGCAGCTGGTGGCAACTGAGGTCGGAGCTAGTAGTCACAACCGGCTGCAGCGCTGCACGAGGAGAGCCCGCAGCCTGCAGCAACGCATGCAACTGCAGCAACAGCAGCAACAGAAGCAGGACTCAGAGGCAGGCAGACAGCAACCGCAGCAACCAGAGCAACCACAGGAGGAGAGTCAGCAGCTCCAGGAACGGCCCAGGTACCACCTGTAGTCTGCTCAGCCAATCAGAAGCCATGTAGCACTCAGCATGTGTGTAAATATTTCTCCATTTTAGAGATGTGTATGAGCTGGTGAAGCTGCCAGAGGATTCAGGATTTTAGAAAACTAGTGCAGGTAACCCAGGTTCTGGATCTGGTTCTGGTCCTGGTCTTAACATGATGGCAGCAGCCTTGTGGTAGAAAAAGAGAACATGTCCGACGTGGAAGCTACAGACACGCTGCACCGACTGTTAAACAGGAAATAGTTCAGCCAATCAGCGATCAGGAGGTGAAGGTGTGTGTGTGTGTGTGTGTCTGTGTGTGTGTGTGTGTGTGTGTCTGTGTCTGTGTCTGTGTCTGTGTCTGTGTCTGTCTGTGTCTGTGTCTGTGTCTGTGTCTGTGTCTGTGTCTGTGTCTGTGTGTGTCTGTCTGTCTGTCTGTGTGTGTTTACGACCTTTTTAAGAAGAGCTGAATCATCCGTGGAGTTGTTGTTATTGAGAGAAGTGTTGTCGTGACAACCGGCTCATTCGGAGGATGAAAGATCGTCGATGCACCACAGGAAACAACCTCTAAAACACACACACACACACACACAACCAGCCAGAGCTCTTGCATCGCACCATCTGTTCTAAACATACTGCAGGCCAACACACACACACACACACACACACACACACACACTCACACACACACACACTCTAACCCTCTCTCTCTCTCTCTCTCTGCAGTGAAAAGCCTCTCACGCTCCAAATACTTCTGACGGAGAAACAGGGTGACCAATCAGCTGCCAGTCAAGACCAGCAGGTTCCGCCTCTCTCTCCCTGCCACGTTAAGCCACTCCCTCCCAAAACAAACTCAATGTCTGACTCCGCCTCCAGCGCCGGGGCCCCTACTGGTTCGCCCAGGGACGAGCGCAGGAATGGGGGCCCCTGCTCTCGCTTCGGGAAACCCCTCACCAATACAAAATCCCTCCCTGCTCTGTGCGTGGACACCTGGGAGCAGAGCCCTCTGGGTGATTTGGCTCCACCCCCTCCACCTGAGGAGGTGGACCATCCCACCCAGTGGAGCAGAACGTCTCCGATCTCCATCCCAGTTCAGGCCCCGCCCCCACTGAGGCCGTATTCCCGAACCCCGTCGCCTGTTGGCACCAGTGACACCAGGTGTCAACGGATGATGGAGGAGGAGCAATATTACAGCAGACCCCTACAGACCACGGCCACTCCATCTAGTCCCACCTCCAGACTACCCCCACCGCCTCCTGCATACCCAACCAGGAACTGGTCCTACTTACACGCGGATCAGCCTGATGATGTCGATTCTTCCATCGACCCACAGATCATCTCGCCACTTTACTCGCCCCCAGACTCCCCCTGCAACGCTCCTCCACCACCGCCTGCGAGCTGCCCCACCCGGACCTCCTCCCCGCCCCCTGGTCTGGACTACAGATCGACGCTGCCTGTGGAGCGCTGGGCGGAAAACGTTAACAGATACTACGGCTCCCAGAATACAACAGGAGTGGTGGGGACGGTGGCAGCGGTGCCTGATGAGGAGCTCTCTGAGCTGGACTCTCTGTACCAGGCCAGCCTGCTCGCTCCCAGCATGCACCGGGGCAGCCGCGGAGTCAGTCCTCAGCCAACCAACAACAAACCAGGTAGGAAGTGTTCAGATGAAGAATAGCCATTTTACTACAGTCCGCTTTGCTTAACACACGCATGGGAAAACTCTACTGCTATTACTGTTCTTAACGTGTGTGTGTGTGTGTGTGTGTGTGTGAGAGAAGGTGTAGGCGTGAGGCGAATGCTGTCTGGATCTGGACGGTCTAAAACACCGACAGCTGAGCTCGAGAGATACGCCTACAGAACGCCGGTTACACCTCATCATAAGGTACAGCTGACTCTCTGTGTGTGTGTCTAATTATTTTACACATGTTCTGTGTGTTAATTTGCCTAAAGTAATGTTCACAGCTGCACGATCACACTTTCTTTTGTTGGAGTGTCTCAGCACTCCGTGGCCTCGTTAGCAGTGTGTGACTCAGACTCAGAGTTTAGAGCTCTGGTCACTCAGTTTGTCGACAGAACTTAATCACCAAAACACCAAACAGTCGTCACTCCACATAAACATGGGTAGTGTAGATGCAAACTTTATTTTGCTGCCTTTTATGACCTCCTTTGGTAATCGGTGTTGGTTGATTAGGACGTGAACTTGTGTCCTGACAGAGTGTATAAAGTGAGCATGATGTGTGTGTGTGTGTCTGTATGTGGTAGCCTGAAGCTGAACTTTGTAAAAACGTTGATGTCTGTCCTCGGTGCAGCCGCCAGGAGGTGAAGATCAGAGCTACAGTGCAGAAAACCTGCGACGCATCGCCCGCAGCCTGAGTGGAACAGTCATCGGGTCACGAGGACAAACCCTCGGCCCCTCCCGCAGCTGTGTATGTCACACACACACACAGAAACACAATTTTATCTTGATCCACCAGCTGGGAAACAACCATCATCCTCACAATCATAATCATCATCACCTCCCTCCATTGTTGGTCTGAGTTAACGTCACGCTGCCACCTTGTGTTCATGTTATGTCACTGCAGCCGGGTTCGGTTTCATCGACTGTTGTGATGACAGCACCTAATTCATGAAACATTTATAGGGCAACAGTGAATAATTGAATTTCATACATTGATTATAATTCTGCACTCTGCAAGTCCAAAGTCTGGTGAGTGAAGCACGTCATCGCAGTGCGTGAATCGGCTTTTATGAGTCTCAGTTTTAACACCTTGCTTGTGTGGAAACATCACATTTCCATACAGTCAGAAAATGTGTGTACTGCTCATAGTACAGGTATTAAATCCCACCACATGCACCACAGAGCATCTGATTGGATGCTACACCGTGGCGTCAGGTTGCATTTCTCTAAAAATTGAATCTGGCTGTAGGTAGCTTCCTTGTTCGTGTTGTTTTTTTTTCAGCACCTCCTTTCTGCTGTTATCTGAGGCAGCAGACTGAGTTTCTCTCTGAGCTCCTCCGCTGCCGCTGGCGTTCCTCCATCTTGTATTCAGCCCCAAGGAGTCGCCTCAGGCCTGTGCATTAAAGATTGATCACTAATTTAGCTCCTTCGATAAGCTTTTAACCTCAACGCTCGCTGCCTGATCTGAACCGACAGCTGAGGTTTGACTCCAGATATTCCACAGAGTGTGGCATGAATACTGATGTTTGAGGATTTTGTTCTTCCTGTGAGTGTTGGAGGGTTGACTGTGTCTCTGGTAGAGCTGCAGCAACCACTGAAACAACAATACAAAGTGAAAACACGGTGACCTGCAGTCAAATATTAACATAATATTAATAATCAAGAACAAGATTCATTTTCCTGCTTCTCCACTATGATTATCATTTAGTCAGGGTTCTTAAGTCATGAAAGTTTGGAAAACTTCATTTTAACTGTTCAGGAATGCGGTGTGAAAATTTTGAAAATAGTTCGAATTTAGACGGGTTCCTGAGACAGATATGTTGTCAGGAGAGCGGTCTGATGGACTTTGAGGACGTGTTTGGTCTCGTGCTTGGAGAAGAAAATCATCCGTAATGTCGCGGCTTGGAGGCCCGTCGTGTCGTGCGATGACCACAGCCTGAATCAGGAGGTTTCAGGAAAATATTGAAATTTTCTCCTTTTGGGGGGTTTTTGCAGATATTTGAATCTTTAGTTTTATTTTGTGTTGTGTTTTTTAGTTTTCCCTCCATCATGTTAACTTGTTTTATTTTGTTACTTCTCTCCATCTCTTTTTCTTTTTTCTGAACTTAATCTCCTCATCTTTCACTTTTTTTTTCTCATTTCACATCTCGCCTCCTCCTCTGTTCCTCCTCCATCTCTGTTTTTTTCTACCTCTATCATCATCTATTCTCCTCCTCCTCCTCACCCTGAAGGACCCCTCTGTGTCCAGGCCCCCCCTCAGACAAGCCGACCTTCACTCCTCCTTCTCCTCCTCCTCACTCCTCCGTCGCCCCAGCACCTCCTCTCTGCACCTCCCTTCTTCCTCTTCCTCCACCACCAACTCCTTCACTACAGATCACTCCTACCACCACCAACACCTCCAACACAACCAACCCCGACACCACGGCCCCTCAGCTCCTGCACCTCCTGCACAGCACCCCCCCTTGCAGACATCACGGCCCCTGAGCTCGGGCCTCTCGTCCTGGGGACACTCAGGTAACCTGCTGGCCCTTCACCTCCACCTCCACCAGCACCATCTATTCATAGGTTCAGTGTGACCGCACATCAGGAGTTCTCTGTTTTATTCAGCAACTGAAAGTTTTGAAGTGATCTGATTCAAATTTATCAGGATGTGTCTTCTGATTGGACGAGAGAAAGGAGTAACTGGAAAAGAGGACGTGTCAGGCCAATCACATGTGACTGTTTAGTTATTACTGATTGGCTGACGGGGACTGTCTCCATCTCTTGAGTTTTGTTTACAGTTCTTCTGCATCGACTTCTAACTGTTTGTTCTGTTTTCCTCCTCCTCTTCCTCCTCTTCCTCCTCCTCCTCTTCTTCCTCTTCCTCTTCTTCTTCCTCTTCTTCCTCTTCCTCCTCTTCCTCCTCTTCCTCCTCTTCCTCCTCTTCTTCCTCCTCTTCCTCCTCTTCCTCTTCCTCTTCCTCTTCCTCTTCCTCCTCTTCCTCCTCCTCCTCCTCCTCCTCCTCAGGACCTGGACCAAGCATCCAGCAGCAGCAGTTTCTGGTTGTGTCTGACAGGCATCAAGCTCTCTCAGGTCAAAGCCTCCACAGCGTCGCGCTGAATTACGGCACTCTGCCCCGGGCTCCTCGCCGAGTGCCGCCTCCCACCACCTCCACCCTCCCCAGGCCCAGAACGAGCTCCAGTCCTGCTCCGCCACCTGGTTCACAGAATCTCTACGCCACCTTGTCCCACCCTCGACGCTCTACCAACAACATTGTCAACACTAACGGTCACTACCGCCAACCTTCGCTGCCCTGTAAAGTCAACGGGTCGACCCACTACACTCCACAGCACCTCCGGGCGTCAGGGGAAGGCCCCCCCCAGCCACGTCGCCTGGACGTGCCCCCTGAGAGTGACTGGCGCCGGGACGCTGACTACAGGACTCTCCAACCAAGCTCCTCCTCCCGAGACCCCCGCGTCGCTCACCACCACCGGACCCTACAGCGGACCAACTCTCACCAGCCTCCTCTGGCCCGGCCCCGTAGGGACGCCGTGCTCTGCTCGCTCTGCCAGCAGCTCCCTGCTGAGCCGTCACGCCCTTACTGCCCGTCCTGTGGCGCTTACGTGGCTCGGTTCCGCCCAGCCAGCTGATCGGGCCTGAGCCTCGTGTCACAGGGTGCACACCTCCCGACAGGAACCACAGACGCCACAAGTTAAAATGTGTCGACAAATTCAGAGCTTCATGTTGGTGAAATCTTTTCAAAATCTTTGAGGTCTGCAGCTTCATCTGAGGAGACAAACCACACCGTCTCACAGAAATCTTCTAGAATCGCTCAGCATATTTTCCCTAACAACAAACCACAGTGTCACTGCATGTGTTGTTCCCGGCCTGTCTTACCTGGCCGCCTGCTCCCTCCCTCATGGTCTTGATCCCGTCACAAGGCCGCAGAAAGACCTGTAACACACAGACAGATCTACATCCGGTCTGTGGATTTAAAGCACATTTAGATTTGTAATGAAACTCCACGATACAGACCAACATCATGAGACGAAGGCTGGCAGATAACAGCCGGACGGACGTGAACAGACTGCTGCTGACTGCTGTCAGTTTGAGTAGGAAACGTCAGTTATTGTCTTCATCCACTTGGTGTCAGATTTTAGTCAACAAAAACAACTGAAGAACGTGTCCACAAGTCCTTGACGGGCATCAGAGCAAAAGAAAATTATTCTTTTATTGATTTAGTTTTTAAGCAGAAATCATTTAGTTGCATTTTTCTGACATTTTATAAACTGGTCGATTTACTTGATGTTGAATATAATTTGTATTTCACAGCCTTAATGTGTCTGTAGTCTCAGTTCGGTTTGTCCTTGAGAGTTTTCAGCCAAAACTTTTACAGCAAAGAAAGATCACTCGTTAATAGTTTAGATTAGCGGAAGTTTTCTCGTTATGATAACTAAAGGTAGACTCATTTCGGTGGGTTGCTTTTGAACTCGCCCATTCTGCGGCATCCAAACCTCGACCTTTCTTTTGTTGACTAAACGCGCTACAGAGATGATGCAGCAAATCCTGGGAGGTGAGCCTCAACAGGAAATGCCTGGCTGTTAGGATCTGTGAGTCTAAAGTTTTAGTTTAAAGTTTGCCCATTCTGGGCAGCTGTTTAAACACTAATGAAAACCAAATCTGATGCACTAGATCTTTTATTTTTAAATGATTATAAGAACAGTTGCTAATTAGAGATTGAGTTTCATTGTGTTGAATCTGACACCAGGTGGAGAAGCAGCAGCTTCGGCTGAATCCAAACAGAAAATGAAGGACGTTGACACGCGACAGGAAGTAGAAAAAGGAGATTTTCTGCAGTTTGTGTCTCAGACTTTGAATATAAATCCACTCTACTTATTCCTCTATTTATTTTTGTAGGCTTGTTGCAGACTGAGTTGTGCATAGATATACCTACCTAACCTGAATATACTCTATAGACTTGATCTAATTTTCTAAAGGTAGTTAGTCGCCTTGTTTTTGGGATGTGGAGCCTTCTTATATTGTACACAAGGCTGTGCGTTAGATTAATAACTAAAGCTTTTATTTGAACAGAGTTGCAGCTAATATTTAGCATGATGTTTTCAGACATATTCTAGCCTTGAGACTTTGGTGTACATTTATTGTAACAACAATATATGCAGATCTTTTTTTTTTCTTTTAGTGCAGCGACTCGACTGCATTTAACTCAAATTTAGTGCACTTCAGAAGTGTTGACCATAGATTTCTTTTACGCGCTTTGTTGCTGATTTCTTTTGACATCGGTCAGAGAGAAGCTTCTCGTTATGTTTAGGAGCTCGGATCAGTTTCGTACATGATGAAGGAACACCTTTAAAAAACAAACTGAAGGACTTTCTGCAGAGTTGATCTGTTCTACTGCCAAGAATCCAGCGGCTGACACCGCCCTGACAAACAAACCCCACACCTGGCCTGAATCAAACATTTGTTCTGAATTTCTCCTGCTGAATATATTGATCATTATAAGAAGTACTAAATCTGATTTGATCATTACATCTGTGATGTCGCTCAAACTGAAGCCTCAAAACTTTAAACTGTCAGTTCTTTTCAGAGTAAAACAAGTTTGATTTTATTTCAGGTTGAAGTTTGTCTGTTCAGACCAGTTCATTAAAAATAAGTGTCGATAATTCAAAAGAAGAGAAGTTATTTTTTCATCTTGTCAAAGTTTTTTTTTTTTTGGCTTTTTGCTTCGCCAGATTTTATTTTGTTTTTTGGTATATTTTTGATGCTTATTTTTCTACACTGTAGACTTAACAGAGATAAGACGATTAAAATGTTTAAAGGAAAAGTTCAGAGTGTCGTTCGTTTTCATTCTCTGCATGATGAAGCCACGTACATGAATACCTCTACAGTATTAGCTGTTAACCGTGCATATTCACGCCTCTTGCTAGTTGCAGTCGGCATCCGAATCTGGTAACATTAAAGGGAAACAAACCATTTAATAACCAACCTATATGATAATAATAAATAACCAACAATTTGTCAACTTCTGCACTTTACTGGTTGCCATTATTTGTTAGTTACAGACGAGTTTCACTTCCTCCTTCATCATATTGTTATATATTATTTCTGCTGTGTTGGACATTTTAACGGGGGACTTATGGAGACTGACTCACTGCTTCAGCTTTCTCACCACTTCACATTACTGGTGGTCTCTCGGCTTCTAGTACATAGCTAAGATTGTAACCACACCACTGCTAAAATGTGGCATAAATACGTCAAAAACATCAAACAGCAACTTACAGATCAAATTTTTTTATTAAGGCTGGTGACAGTTTAGATAAGAATGTTATTTCTTATATAAAAATGTATCTTGTTTACACCATTTTCAGTTCTAACAAAAGGCTCAGCTGTTCCTTTATATAAATTATATATATATACTGCTCTGTGTTTTTATGTAATTATATTGGTACTCTTCAAACATTACAGCCACAGGTGACTTTACATACAAATATTTTCTTTATGTAAAGTAAATAAAAACTCTTAAAAGACAGATGATATGAAGTCCAGCTCAGTTAATTTGTCATTTAACTTCCTCAGATAGAAACTGGTTTGCATTAATGAATCAGATTAAAGTGACACTGCAGGGTCAACAGTGCATCTGCCGATCAGAGGTAACAGTCAAACTCTGACTCACGAAGGCTGACAACATGTTGAGAGCAAGGCATTATGGGTTCAGTTCCCTGGGCAGCAGTCATAATATGTTCATGGTAACTGTTCTATCCCTTTTTGATCCTTTTAACAGGTTGGAGTGTGTTTGTAATACATGTATAAATGTCACTGTGGTTTTTGAGCAGGAGTCGGGATGTTATTAGCACAGCTTAGCATAAAGACTGGAAGCAGGGGGAAACAGCTAGCCTCTAGTCTGCATATCGAAGTGTCCTTAGGCAAAAATACTGTGCCATTGGTGTGTGAATGTGTACGCAGGGAATTACATGCTGGAACTCATCAAACGTCGGTCCAGCAGGCTTGAGGAGTAACAGATTAGAATCAGATTGATTCCCTCCAACCACGTGCTTCGGAAAAAAAAAAAAATTCCAACTGAACATTAAATTCTCATTTCAAATGTGTTTTCAAATAATTTCAGACTCCCTCACTCCTCCTACAGTCTCTGATCAGTGTCTTTCCTACAGCTGTCAGCTGACCACAGCGCCCTCAGGTGGTTCGGTGTAGCAGCAGCACGGTGAACACATTGTTCTCAGACTCCGTCCAAGATCCTCCCTTCAGTTCCAGCCTCACCTCCTCCCCCTCGCTCAGCGGCAGGAGGCTCACACCAGTGACCGGCCCCGCCTCCCTCAACTCCTGTCGGTGTAGAGAGACCAGAGCTCCACCCGACCCCCCCCTCCTCCTCCTCAAGACTACCTGAGCGGGACCCGGCCTCAAGTCCAAGGTGAGGACAAACAGGTAGATCCCGTTCACTGGAGCTGTGAAGGTGCCTGTGTCGGAGTAAAACTCACCGCGGTTTAGAGACGCTTCTAACACAATGACACCGTCTGAGATGCTCAGAGGAGACTCGGCCATGAGGAGCAGAGAGTCTTCTGATAGGCTGGACGGGAGAGGAACACCTGGAGAGAAAAGAAGAAGAAGGAGTGAGTACAAGGTTCGACAAGAGCCACTGACAGATTTGTTCTTTGTGAAAAGGTTTAACATTTCTCTTTCTCTGTGCTTCATGTCTCCATATATATCCTGAAACCTGACTTGAGGTTTGTGTCCATCAAGTCTACACCCACCTGATGCTTCCCTCCTGTTACGATGGTGTCCTCCCCCTCCTCTCTTCTTCTCTTTCTTCCCGTCTTTGTTCTTCACCAGCTGCCACAGTTTATCGAGCTCCAGCGTGGCATCAGATCCCGCCAGCACGTCAGCATTACTGAAGACGTTTTTGAACATCCTCAGATGTTCTTCCAGGCCTCTCTTCAGCCACATCACCTCCGCCTGCAGTTTGGCCTCCACGCCATCAGGAGGCGTGTTTCTCTCAGCAGTAGTGTTGCAGGGTTTCTCCTCGAGCCGGAGCACTTTCAGTTCTAGCTCCTCCACCGTTTTCTCCAGGTTCCACAGATCGCTGCCGTCTCCTCTGTGCTCCAGACGCCTCCCCTCAGGGTGGAGGAGGAGCTGGCGCTCCCTTGTTGGAACTCCGCCAGTGCTCCTCTTCATGCTGCCTGGGAGCCAGGCGTCAGAGGGAGAAGGCTGGTCAGCAGATGGTACCTCCTCTCTGCCTGCTGGGAGCAGAGCCAAAAATGAGTTGAAGAAGTGGTGACCTGGAGGTCCTGTTCACACCTGACATTAACGTTTATGGTAATCAGATTACAACTAGACACCAGTTGCTGAGGTGGATTGGGATTTTGTAATGTAAACTGGCATCCTTGTCTACACTGAAGGAGTAGAAGTTGTAGTCTAGGTGAAATTAGGAGATGACAGATGAAACCAAAATGTTGCAGTTTCACACAGATGCCACAAGATGTTGCTAAAGAGCTGTATTTGACTGACAGCAAGTTCAGTTCATACCTGGCCTGTTGCCCTGCAGGGAGGTGATACTCAGGTTGTGCCATCTCAGTTGCTCCCGCAGGTGCCCCAGCTGCTCCTTCAAGGCTGGGATGGAGTTGGCCTCCTGATCCTCGACCGGCCACTCCAGGAAATCCAGCACCTCCTCCCCGAGCAGCAGCTCCAGCACATCGCTGTGACGAATTGTGTCTTTCAGCAGAGAGTTAAAGGAGCTAGACAGTCGGTGCATCTTCTCCATCAACGTTTTGTTGGCCTCCTTCAGAACAGGGATCTCGGCCAGGACGTCATTCACCGAGCTGCTCAGGTGGATCAGGCTGTGCTCCAGACTCCCGGTCCTGGTCTGCTCTGAGGCCAGAGACTCTTTCACCTGCAGGGAAAAGAAGAAAAGCATGTTTAAATTTCTACATAATAATGCTAAAAAATAAAGCAGTGTTGCTTTTAATTATTTTATTCTTCATACCTCCAGGAGGCCATGCTGGAGCGACTCCACCACTGGCTCCCAGTCTCTGGCTCCACCCCACTGCACTACTTCTGACTCGCTGGTATCCTCCAGGGCTAATCGGTTTTCATTGGCCAGCTCCGTCGCATTAGCCACGCCCCTCTCCAGGTGAGCCACGGCGGCCCTCAGCTCCTTACAGCAGTTGCAGTCTCCAGACGTGTTTTGCTTGTATAAGGCGCGGTACAGGTAGTCCACGTCCGAGTTTGTCTCCTGCATTTCCCCGTCCATCCTCTGTAGTTCCCCATTCATCTCCTGCAGCCAGTCGTTCTGCTGGCTGAGGTTCCCTGCCAGCTCGCTCACCTGCCTCAACACCACCTCCTTCGCCGCTTCTACCTCCAGCCCAGTCACCATGAACTGGATCTGACTGTTCCGGCCCGTCTGGTTGATCTGCTTCCCCAGCTCTTTTAAGTCCAGCCTCAGCTGCTGGACGTTCCCAGAGGTCACGTCCATGTCCTCCATCAGGCCGCCCACCTGCACCACAACATGAGATGAAGGATTTTCTTCAGCTTTTAAACACTGGAATAATTTCCAGTTAACAGGAGTGCCGTCTTAGAAGACGGTGTTCTGGGGCGGTCGGTGGCGTAGTGGGTTAAGCAGCCACCCCATGTGTAGAGGCTACAGTCCTCGCTGCAGCTGGCCCCGGTTCGACTCCCGCATCGGACGCCATTTACTGCGTGTCTCTCCCCCTCTCTCTGCCCCCTGCTTCCTGTCTATCTTCAGCTGTACTATCAATAAAAGGCATAAAAAGGCCAAAAAAATAATCTTAAAAAAAAAAAAAAAAAGAAGACGGTGTTCTGCTATTCAGAGGTTGTGTTTGGATACAGTAAATAGCTCTATTATGTATGTCTGATGATTGTAGTAACCCATATTATGGCAAGAACTACATCCATGACGTGATTAAGTTCCACCTACCTTCACTGTGTTGTTGATCACCATGTTGTCGAGGCGTTCGATGGCCTCCCAGATGTTCGAGGTGTCTGAGGGCTGCTGTGGGTTGGGGGGAGGGAGCTGATCCTCACGCTCATCCTCGTGTCGATCCTCTGGCTGATCCTGGTCCAGCTTCAGTTCATACAGCGTGGTGTTCATGGCCTGCAGGCTGATCTGGGATTAGAGATAGGATAGATTTCATCATCTGCTCTTATTTTAGGACAGAAAAAAAACTCCCTGTTGTCCTATTCACCTGCAGCATCTTCTGTTGCCGTTTCAGCTTTAAGTCAATATCTGTCTTAAAGCTGGTCAGGTTGTAGTGCAGCATTGCATGCTGGGAGTGCAGTTTGCTCTCCATGTCCCTCTGCTGGATCTCCATCTGCCTCTGGACCTCCCTGACTTGCTGAAACGCCTCATCCAGTTTGGCATCCAAGCGTTCCTCCGCTGCCTCGTCAAGCTCGGGGGGCCCTGCCTGCAGCTCCACCACAGGCTGGGTGCTCTTCAGCTGGGCCACGTCACGGGCCAGGTCCCTTACCTGCCGGCTCAGGTGCTCCAGTGAACGGTTGAAGCCCTCCAAGACTGGATACAGCTGGGACATGACCAGGGCCATCATGTGGGGAGCGGAGAGGACAGCAGGAACATCTGGATAAGGGAGAGATGTTATGTTAAGACATGATCACAAAAAGCTTTTCTTACCCCTGAAAACACAAAGCTAAACTTAACAAGCGAACGCACAAAAACACGCACACCGCCTGGGATTCCTGGCTCTCTAGGGGCCTGTAGTGGGTCGCTCTGCTCTATAATGGAACCAGTTTAGTTTCCAAACTGGAATATAAACATAATGCAGCCTTCCGCCTGGAAAACAATCCAGCAGGGAAACAAAAATAACCCCCCCCCTCAAAAAAAGTCCCCAAGCCTCAATGCTGCCATTTCTGTCTGCCGGGCTCTCTGGAAACACTGATGTTGATGTTTCGGTCACACTGAGGGGCTTCAGAGTCAAACAGCAGGAGAAAGACTGAGAGATTAGATGATTTTTCACAGTTTGTTTCTGTTGGTTCAGTCAAGACTGACAGAGTGAAGCCAGAACACACATGGACCGCAGGACTCTGACGGTCCTCCAGCTGGATCTCATTCAGTCTGAGACGCCTCAGGGCTCAGTGGATTCATCTGATCCTGCGTGTTGTTATTTCTGGAGTTTGAAACAAGCCAAACTGTGCTTACATTTCCTGCTATTTATCGGCCTCACTAATACAGAGAGACTCTAAATGAGAAAGAGCTGACTCCACCCTTTAATCCATCAATTTCAATCTCCTCTCCTCTGTCATCGTCCTCTTCTCCTCTGTCCATAGAGGCCGCTGAGCCTGGTTGTATTGCCTGCTTGCCCAGCTCCGGTTCTGGCCTGAAAACCTCCTCTTCTTCCTCTTCCTGGTGCTCTGAGCTCACAGTCTGGGAAGCCTTGCTAACAAATTAAGCTGACATTATCTAACAGCAGCTACAGTTTACTTTACTGTGCATCAGGAGCAGCATCTGAAGAATATAATAAACATTTTCTTACTTGCCTGCTGCTTTCTCGAGTATATGTTTTCTAATTTTTGGAAAGTTTCTCCCGTGCTCACTTCATCAAAAGGCTCTTTGAAGTTTCAAACTTGGTTTTAGGGTTGACGTTGGGTTCAGGTTCAGTTTCGGGTTAGGGGCTAAGGAATGTATCATGGCAACGAGGGTCCTCACAGGTATAGAAATACAAACAAACATGAGTGTGTGTTTGCCTCAGGTCACCGCTGTCACTCTTCTCTAGAGACAAAGTCCAGACACACACACACTCTTTCATCACAACCTGTTTTCATTACGACAAACCACCAACTCGTTTCCCCGCATGCTGCAAGGCACAGAGAGGTCAAAGGTCACGGTACAGTGAGGCCAAGCTGCAACAGGAAGTTCCAGGTCACCTCCAGACTGCAGCTGCAGGGGTGAGGGTGGTGCAGTAGGGGTGTTTGGAGGTTGAAATCCAACACGCCTCAGTCAGCTGGCAGCGTTTCTATCTAATGACTGTCAGTGTGATTTACGGAGCCAAGCCAAGCCAACTTCCTGTTCGGACAAAACAACGTCTGTGGTTCTGTTTTCTTCTTCTGACATTTTGTTGTAAATGTCACAATTTAAAAAAAAAAAAAGGTAAGTCGACTCTTTAATGAGTCGTGCGGGAGAAACAGAGATGACACAGCACGGAGCTGCTGAAGAGTGACGACTTTAACAAGCTTCTGATGTGACAATTATCTCATAAAAATTGAGTTGTGTGTTGAGTCAAATGCAAACTCACAGATATGAAACACGCTGACATTTTTCAGTGTGACTTCCTGAACATATCGTTATCTTGTGAATCTGACGTTTGTTAGAACTGCCTGAGAGTCATCATAAGATGTAAAACATGTTTTATTTCTTTCATGCAGTGGTCATTTTATAGAGTTTGGACTGTTTTACCTCTTCAAAATTTCTTTCAGACTAGTGGTAATTGTAATAACTCACATGAACAAATACAGGCTAAGAACGGAGATGATGCCACCCACAGCTGACTTTGTCTCCATGGCAACTACATTTCCTGTTTACAGGTGAATTGTGTCTCGGTCATTCGTACGTCTGTTCTCAAACTACGTAACTTTGCGCTCCGGGTCTGGCTCTGAGTCAGCGGAGCGGAGAAGTTGTGTCGTGCAGAACCGGAGCTGGGAAAGCAGGCAATGTAACTGGGCTCAGCAGCTAAGTAAATCAGAGTAAATCAGAGGTGGACTCTGTCATTCGTGGAAAAAAATAAAACAGCAGTGGTCCTTTAAGGATGATGTCATGCTGACTGGTCAGTGAGGTCAAAGGTCAAAGAGAACAGAGCACTGTGGGAACCTCAGAGTGAGGCTGATCCCCAAACCATGCAGGATCGGAGGAAGTGTGTGTGTGTGATCTCATACACATGTTGGTCTGGTGACACACGAGGATCGAGAATATAGTGTCATCTTGTAGTACACACACACACACACACACACACACACACACACACACACACACACACACACACACACACACACACACACACACACACAACACAAACACAGAAACAATGTATGTGTGTGTGTAGAAGAAAGAGAGGATTTCCTGTGGAGGAAGTGTGTGTGTGCGTGTTTGTGTATGTGTGTTTATGTGCATTGTTACAGGAGGTGTCATTGCAGAGGAATGGAGCTCAGTGTGTGTGTGTGTGTCTACCTTATCTTATCGGATGTGAATGAGACATATGTATTACGACAGTAGTATTATTATCCACCTGCCTGCACACAGTAAAAGTACTAATACTGCACTGTACAAATACAGGAATGTAAGTTTAATCAGTAAAATGTTCAAACTGTGACTGTGACTTAATGTTGGAGCTCATTTTAAACTATTTGTTATAAAATATATACAACGTGATGCCTTGACAAGGTTTGTTTTGTCCAGCCAACAGCCCATACTTCGACCTTATGACAGATATCTTTAATGATTCATTCTTTGTTTTGTAAAGTAAGTAAGGCAACGTAACACAACAACGTCACAGCCATCAGGAGCGTTCAATCATCTCTCACTCCACCACCTGAACCACGGCCGCACAGAAAACAACAACAATATCATAAGGTTACTTAACTATATAATAGAAAGTACTTTGTGCTGACTCACCATGATGAGGGTTAGTGTGTTGTGCTCGACTCGGGGCGGGTGTGGTATGGTGCTTATGGTTGTCATCGTAGTCTGTGTCAACGGTGGAAGGCCCCTGATAGTCGTTCTGTTCACGGTCCACGTCGACGAGCTGCTTCTGCCGGTAATCTGACAGAAGAGTAGCAGTAGAAGACTTCAACATGCATGATCATGAGAATTTGTTCACACATGGGGAATGATTACATTAACAGTCCTGGTTTTGATCAAATCCAGGATGAAATCTGGTTCTCCATATCCATCTTTACATGAGCAGAACAGCATCCAGGTGTGTTTGGATTTCTCAACATCTAAACCGACTTTGAAACTGTGCTGGATCACGTACACAAGAAGAAACTTCAGATGGTGGCCTCTCCCTCTAACCTCAAACATGCACGTTACAAGGTTTGAAATTAGGAGCGATGCCGCCTCACGTGATCACGAGCTGACGTTGAGGAAAAACAAGCAGAAGGCTACAGACCAGATCTACAAACCCCTCACAGTTAACACACATTAATGTCTCCTTTGATTATCATGTGGGGTAAATCTGGGCTACACTGGGTTAGAACTCCTCTAATCTGACCCCAAATTTAGCAACTTACTCCTGAGAATAAACACAGTTTGTCTGAGTCCTCCAGTGATTTATCACCACACTCCTGCAACAGTTTTAGACAAAAAACAAACCAGAGAGATCATCGTTCTTCCTAATCAAAACCTACACCTGCACATTACCCACAATGCACCTCAACCACAGATACTCATGTGACATCACTTGGGGGTTCACATAGCTCTTATATTGTGCACTTTATTTACTGTTCACAAAGTGTTCTTGAATTGTACCAATAAAGGTTCATTAGCCCGAAATGAAGAGAGAAAGAGAGAACAGGAAGTCAGGCAGACAAGTAGAGAGTGAGACTGGCTGATGGGAAACAGGCTGATGTATTTGGGGATTTCTCAGCTGAGTTTCCTTCAGTTTTTTTTTTTTTTGCTCTCAGCTCATATGAGCTGAGCATTGTTAAACGTTGAATCAGTGGCAGAAACAGAGCGACAGCAGGAACAGGGAGCTCCGTATCAGTGACCTGCAGTCAGCGCCGAGGGCAGAAAATCCACGACTCATGCAACACTTGAGATCCAACAAAGAGCGGAGGAAGTGAAGCATCATCAGATCTGTTTCCGTCATCATTTTCAACTCTTCAGCAGAAAAAGATTTTTAGTCCGTCTTAAAATAATAATGATGCCTGTGCGTACGTCGAAAGTGCCGTTGATATCGGGGGTGAACCACACTGAAGTCTACAGGCAACATTTGGTGTTGCAAAAATGCCAAAACTAACATTAACACATACTCTGCAGTCACACAAAACATGCTGGTAAAATTACACTTTACACTCAGTACAAAATTGACTCTGAGTCACAATCTCTTTAATCTGGTCTTAGATTGCTGCAGATAAACTGGAGTCGCTTTAGGAGGAGATCAGGAGGAAAGATTGGAGGCAGGCCGTGAGCATTGTTCTCAAATAGATTTGAACTAATGGAAACTTTTGCTTTAAAATCGTAGAATAATCTTGGCCTGAAGCACTCCTGGTTTTGGACATGAAACCACACATAGATCTGCTGTCCTCTGCTCACGGTGTGTTCACACAGAAAGCGAATACAGATTTTCATGCGAGTAGATTGCATACAAAGTCAATGTGAAGACGTGAATTCACATGACTACTGATGCAAATTTTGCATTTTTGTGTCATTTGCAGGAGTTGAAAATATTAACGTTTGACTCTTGTAATTATAAAGCATATTTCCAGTCTTCTGACCACTTGAGGTGCTTTTACACTACATGTCTCATTCACCCATTCAGGAACTGATGCCATTGGCTGCCATGTAACGTGCCAAATGCTCATCTGTTTGGGAGCTAATAATTCATAGACATTCAAACACGATGGCACAACCTTCGGGAGCAATTTGGGGTTCACTATCTTGCTTAAGAACACTTCGACATGCAGACTGGAGGAGCTGGGATTCATAGAAATAACTGAGAAATAACTTTAATAGTTTCAGGTTGAATTCGATGAACTATGACGGAAGTGGACACAATAATAGAAACACCTGTGCACAGGTTGTTAAGTCTCGATGACTCACTAACTTGTTTTGAAGGTGTTCCTGTTATTGTGTCCAGCCTGTCTCTGCTGGGCTGCAGTTCTGTTGATGATTTAATTACCTTGACTTCAGCTCACAGGATGTCGGTTCAATCGGAGGCGTGGTGGGATCGGGTTGTACTACGTCGAGGTGTGTGTGTGTGTGTGTGTGTGTGTGTGTGTGTGTGTGTGTGTGTGTGTAACCGTCTCTTTGTTTGTCTTTCTTTGTTAAATCAAGCGTCTAAAGGCCAAAGGTCTATTTTAGTCAGTATTCTTTCCAAAAACATCGACTGTTTTGATTCTCAGAGTTCTCAGTGCCGCTCATAGTACAAATATTTCATGTTATGTACACGGCGTGTATCCTGCAGGACTGCAGTACTACACTGTGGCTGAGGTCACCTCCGGTTTCTCTGTTTAGAGTTGGTCAGAACTAAAAAGTTAAACTGAGCCATCCCTGATTGAGACCTTTGCACTGAACACGTGAACGCCCATGTTTGTCTCCACACGCCACACTGAAACAGGATGTGATGTCACAGGTCTGCAGAAACAGCAGGAGCTGGAAGCTAAATGAGATTATCAGTCACACAGACTTGTTGGCTGAGGAGTATTTATAGTTTTGTTCTCAGAGAACAGCAGCAGTATTTGAGTTAAGTTCGAGTTGAGCGACTACTCGGCTGAAACGTGGATCTGGACCATACCGAGATTCCACACTTGGTGACAGTGGCAAGAATAAAATCCCTTTAAGTGGCAAGTTAGTATGCAAACATTTAGCAATTAGCAGGGAACTAAGCAGCAACCTACATGGCTACAAAGTGAAGCCACGTCCAAGTGCTAAAAAGTGCAGTTTCTCTAATGTCCACTTGAGGCTGGCTCCAGAAGTGGGTCAGTCTCCATAAGTCCCCATGTTCAAATGTCAAACTTCACAGCAGAAATAAACATGTTTACAGCCTGGTACAAAAAACAGTTTTGGTCTCTGTAGCTAATTTCCACATCCATGACAACTGTACTGAGGGTGAATTTATATACAACTCACCTGATCACAGGCGTAAAGTTATGCGGAGTGTTAAGAGCGTGGATACTTTGAGTGACAGGTGGGTGCCGTTACAGATGGCTTGTTTGAGTAACCTTCAGTCAGCCTGCCTCAGCTCTACCAAGATGGGAGGCAGAAGAAAGTATCACTGCCAAGGTGGCGATGGCTAGAGTCACTGACCATAAAACACTGACCATGGATCAGTAACTCCAACAGCCACACTTCAAAACCTCCTAAAATTAGATCTACATTTTATCCCTCATAGGACAAGTAAGATGTTGCCTACTTCAATAAAAAGTCCATGAGTTGAGTGCATGTGTTTCCAAAGAGGACCTTAAACTCAAATGCTTACTCCCGGTGAAATTGAACATTTGTGTCATCAAAAAGCTCTCAGAAATCATCTGTAATTCTGCTTTTTAAAATCAGTTTATCGTTTATTTTAGTTTATTCACTGCTTCTGTGGGAAAGCACACACTCCGTGTCAGAGCGGTCTGACTCACTCCTGCTTCAACAAAGTGAGGAAGCTGTGAAGTACGGAGCGACGCTCTGCTTCGATAAACTTTCAGCTCAGGTCGGGAGGAGGTCCAACCACCCCCCCACCTCCCTTCCCCTGGGAAGAGGGTGTGGGTGAGCCTCCTCCATCACTAACGTTAACCCCCTCTCCCTCCCACATCCTCGGCCTGTAAACACAGAGTGACTCACACACTGTAGGAGGGGGGAGTTCAACACTGTATGAAGGGGTCAGAGGTCATAGCAGCCTGACACAGGGCTATAGCTAATGAAGCTGAGGAGAGAGAGTGGACGGTAGGGTTTGTTTGTTTTAACTCTCTCTGACTCAGCCCTGCACAGGTGGGTGGGGGAAGGACACACTGACACTAGCACGTGTCCTAGTGTAAGAGGTGGTGATGACTTTATATCTCAAATTCAAAAAACTATCCCTTCAACGAGGTGCAAAAAGTTAAACTGCATGTTACCGTATCAATGCCATGTTGAATAATGACAATAAAGCTGAATGCATGTGTGGAGCTGAGCAGTGTCATCGTACCTTGAGGGCGATGCTCCGTTTTGATCGGTTCAGTTCCTCCAATCGGAGGCGAGCTTCCAGAATCCGGCTGTTTGTCAGAGACTGTCAGAGACAAAACAAGCTTTAAAACAGACTGCAAACATACGGACGCGTTGTTTTGTTGTAACATGTCAAAGCAGTAAATAGTGTTTAAAACTCATCTGTCATGAGCAGCACGGAGGCAGGAAGAGGAAGTACCTCAGTCTGATGGCAGAAATGAGTTTTGAGTTTTTTTTTCTTTAATTTTCATTGATAAACTTTGAGTTTCCGCACAAACAAAAGGAGAGACGGGGGACGTCCTCCTTCAGACATCTGGTGAACACTGCAGTTTCCCACACACACACGCACTCACAGGCTGAATCTGGAATAAATTAAGTTCCTCAGCGATACCAAAGTATTTCTGTTTTTGTAAAATAACATTTGAAAATTTGACTCTGTTGTTTTTGAAAAGAAGTCACTTATTTTAATTACATTCAACGATGTATTCATTTATGACTTTCAACTGTTCAGTCTTGACAGGACAGCTTATGTAGCTAAACACTTTTATCCTTTAATTGTGTATTTTATGTTGCTTTTTGACAGTGAAGTAAACTGCTGTCAACTGTAGCTGCTGTTAGCTCAGTTTGTTAACCGGGCTGCCCGGTCTGTAAGCTTAGAGCACTGGGGGAGCATTGGTGTTTGTACCACAGACGGTTTGGACCACCGCGAAGAGGATGCATGACAGAGCAGGAAGCCGCCAGACAATAGTAAATCTGGGACTGACTTTTAGTGGTTGGTGAGAGTTTGGTGAAATAAAAGGCTGAAAGACAGACGCCGAGCTGGGCTGAGTAATATTAGCTGCTGCTGTGTCTGCTGTTGGTGACCTCGCTTGATGATTGGCTGTTAGCAAAGTTGTCAATAGTAGTTTTTGATAAAAAAAACTTACATCAGAACAAATGCTAACAAAAAATGTGTTGCACTGATGCATTGTTACTTTGCTGCTTGGCTCCATCAGAATTGCTTGTTGCCGTGGTAACAAGGACGGATCAGCTGACTCACCTATATCCTCACAGTTGCGTCCTCCGTGTCCCGGACAGCAACGCCACAGCAGGGCGGTGTTTATCTGCTGCTTCTGTCTGTAGACCGGCCGGAGGGCCTGCTTGTACCTGCAAACACAGACACACAGAAAGTTTATTAAACTTTATAGGAACTAAAGTCAGACAGATTTCGGCTGGACCACCAACACCAGAAAATCTAATTTACAGTTGATGGGTTTTTTTTACAGGATGTTGTGACTCTGGATCAGGTTTGTATGAACTGCTCTGTCAGCAGAGACGCCGCTTGACTACAGCTGTTCATCAAAACTAAGCAGCTTCAAACAGCAAACACTAAAGAAGACTAATGTCTGCAGTATATTTTCACATTTTTAGATACAACATTTTGGAATTCGACTAGTTTTGGGCCAACCGAAAAATGATTGAGAGTTTCCCAACAGGACGTTTATTTCTGTCTGTGTGGAGGAGTGTTCCCCCCTTTTGACCCAAGACGGTTAAAAATAAAACAACTGTGAGTCACGACCTCTCATCGGGCCTGAAAAGTATTTCATAAGAAAAAGAGTCAATAAGATGTGAAAGAGAAATGCTTCATTCCTCCTTTAATTATTTAAAACACTGATACACTAACACATACCCTTTACCTTTTATTTAACATCCTCTGGACTGCCACATTTCAATCACTATCAGGCACATTTTAAATATTCTACATGTCCCTCTGTGAAAAGCTTCTTAATATTAGACAGGGATCAAACTGGACGGTTTGGGTGTGCTCATTTCAAGATTTGTGGCTCAGAAATGTGGATTTATGGATTCTCTCCACTAGTGTGACATGTTATAGAAGCAAAATGGCCCAAACCGTGACACCAGTGCATGAAGAGATATGTTTTTGTCTGCAGTGCCTCACCTCAGCTCAGCTCATCGAGATAAACTCATCTGATTCCTCTTGCATTGATCTGTTTATCTGGACTTTGTTTATCCTGGTCTAGCAGGGTCCAACTCTTCAGGTGTTTTACAGAGCAGGCGAACTCACAGCCTATTTATACCTCCACAAGATGGCTCAGTCTTACCAATCATCCAATGAAAACTGGACACACGCATGAGCCCGCCTCTCCAGGAGGCGGCACCTCCACAGCAGCCATTTCAAAATAAAAGTACCCAACTGAATGTATAGAAAGAGTAAGAAGCCGGCCTCTAAATTACTATTTATAGGGTGTGGTATTAGTACTTTACCAGCACTGACACACACACACACACAGCATTGTTGTACTCACATGACTGCGTGACAATTGGGCGACCCGCTCGGACAGGGACTCTGAGATCTGGCGATGTAGCTCTCTGTTCCACACATCACTGTCACATTAACCGCACGCTTCTGCACGAACGCACACCAGTTCCTGCACAACACACACACACACACACACACACACACACAGAGTCAGGATACCGAACACGTCCACAGTGTTTCAGGATGACGGATCATTTAGAATCTTGAGGACACACAAGTGCTGCTGAATTTGCTTGCTTGTAGTTTGTGGTTGCGTCCTTCCTCTTTGGGGTCAAAGGTCAAACGTGGCATCCTGTCTGAACTGACCACCAACAGATTTGGGAAATAAATATGTTTAGCACCACTTTTCTCCTTCTGCTGTAAAACCATAGCTGCCATTTTTTTCAGCTGATCTTGTTGTTTGTTTCCGGTTTGATCTTCGTACCTCCCAACCGTGCATGTTGTTGCCACGTCTGTATTTGTGTGTGTGTGTGTGTGTGTGTGTTTACTGTAATGTTGATGTTGGACTGTTTGTCTCATTGCTTCCTGTCTGCTCACTCACAGGCCGATAGTGTTACCAACAGCTCTTACGTTTCACAATCACTGCTGTGTTTCTGGAAGTTCATCCTTAGACAAACATAAACCGTTATCTCACTTTGGATTTATAGAATCTATCAAAGCCAAAATCTCTCTCCTCTCCTCTGGAAAACAGTCATTTAGTATTCTACATAAATTTATGCAGTCACAGTTGATTTGCAGCCAGTGAAACGTTTCTTAACAGTTACCATGTGGTCTGTAGTCGTTAGTAGAATGATATAATGGGTCAAAAAAAAGAAAAAGAAAAAGAAAAAGAAGGGCAATTTGAATCCAAATAGTGTAATTACGCCCCATTTTCTACATTTCTCCTCCCTTGTCCTCCTCTGCAGGGGAGATAATAGACCTCCACATGCCATCAGGAGTATGTTTGTGAGTTCACATTCATGACAAAATATCTGGTTCAAGTAATAACAAAACCAAAACTAATAATAAAACACACAGAATACTGCTCAGCAAAGCTTTCATGTCCTGGTTCCTCATTTCTTCAATTAAAAATGATTATACTGCATTTGTGGATGTGTCAGCGAGTGATGGGGACAAATCTGCAGGATCCCATCCCAGGTAGAAAGACTTTGACTGTCACACTAAATGTTTTAAATATTAATTTAAATGGTCAGGATAACAAGATTTTACAGGTTTGTCACGATAGCAGACAGCAAACTTGAGGTGAACAGTGAGTGCAGTCTGTACTGCTGGATTACAGACCTGTAGAGGAGTTGTGGGGCAGCATTATCTCTTTTCCTTTGGTAAAAGATGGTCTGGTGTATCCTATGCTAAAAGCGATAAGAAAGGAAGCACTGAGGCTCCTTTCCTTTACATTTAGAGAATTCGAACAGCTCTTATCATGGCAGCTCAGTTCAGAACTTTCCACACCCCTGCACTCAATACCACCACGACCTTTAACCCCTGACTAGTGTGGACTATATAAATGTTTATGCAGAGTATAATAAGTAGTATGCATGTCTAGTTTTGTCCAACCACACCCTCAGGCTCACTCTTCTGCTGCCCAGAGCACTTTCATGCACAGGTGAGTTTGAAAACATCAACAGGGGATTTCAGGATGCTGGAGCTACATCAGAGAATAAATCTTTAATCTTCACCTTCAGGTTAATTTGTCCTGTCAGACTGAACTCTGTTCATCTTTTCTCATTCACGTGATGCAGATTAATATGAGAGCTTTTCTCCTCGTTCAGCCTGAGAGAGAGAGAAAAAAAGCTGCATTTTTCAAGCAGGATTATCACCTACAGTTTGTCGCTCAGGGATGTGATGTGCAGTAGATTGAGCTCACGAGGGACTGTAGAAAACTCCCGCTGCTCTGACTGATATCATCAGTTCACACAAGATGTTCTGAGGAGAGACGAAGTGACGCCTTCTCTCAAAAACTGAAAGTAGACCAAATGATGTTTATCTTGGATCACTGAGAACCCTCCTTGGATGCTCTCTCGCTGTCAGTGAAGATGATGTTTAATTCATTCCACTTATTTTAGTGATGAATGTTTGGGATTTCCTGAAGAAGTGTCTACATTTTCCCAGAATGGATTTAGAAAGTCCAGAGAGCCTGCTTGTTTCCAGGCAAGAAAGGTAAGAAATAAAGGAACATGTTAGCAAAATGAAATGCCAGTCAAGGCTCATTTCCGTCCATGAAAAATTTATCATCTCTTTTTGTCATCTCTTCCCAGCTTTGTCAGCAGCCCTACGCTGTAGGTACCCCTCTATCGTCATTTCTGGACGCCCCCTGTATGGTGTAATGTTTTTATTTTAGATTAGATCAGATTAGATTCAACTTTCTATGCACTGATGACGTCAAGTGACGTAATATAACCAGTGATGGAGTCCACATAGGTCGGGGTGGATGGATGGGTCAAACAAGCACAGGATTTTCACCCAGGAGGAAGAGAAATCAGCACAGACTCCTTTAAACTTTAACTTATGTGACTCATATTACGATATGTGACTAACTGAACTGCGACTGTTTAAACTCTTTAGCTTTATTTTGAAAGCTTTATTTTGAAAATCTTACTATTATTATTTATATTTTATAAATATTTTATAATTATTTATATACATATTTATTATTCATAACTTGAACACAGATTTGCACACCTTTGACGGGTTTGGAGGTTGGTCTCGTTGGACTGAGGAGTTGGAACCTTGTAAATGAGACTGAATGTGATTCTCCCCCTTTCCAACACAAACATCCAGTCTTTTGGTTTAACTTGGTGCTGTCAGACGTTTTGTAAAAAAGAAGGCGCACTTTGTTCAAACAGAACTTCTCATTTTGTACCAACAATCTGAAGACATCTCTTCTTTAGTGTCACAGGGACACAGCTGTGATCTATAAAACTGTTACTTTTTAGCTTTGTTGTGTTTTAGTGAACACAAGAAAGAGACGTCTCTGTTCCAGAGCGAGACCCGAGGAAAACAAACTGCAGGGTTTCTGCTGCCGGTCCAAGAGTTCAGGTTCAGATCTGAAAGATGTTTGTGAACGAGCCAAAGTCTGAATAATGAGACTCCTGAGGATCAAACACTGAAAAACTGGAGGGATCTCTCATAAGAACAGAGTTGTTTCTGTTTGTCCTAAGGGTGACTCTAAAGGAAAAGGTCATGGGACCTTTAAAACCTGAAGGGTTCATCCTCTGGAGAGAGACTTGAATTGGAAAGGAATAGTTTGCGAATTCAACCACATGATTTTTAAAATCCTGGTCACCAATGAACAAATATGTTGTGCAATAAAATTATTTTTAATTGAGAAAAAGTCATGAAAGAATTGTGTGCACAGTTTATTTTTACAAAATGTAGTCTCCGTCACGCTTTCTTCGCTTCATGAAACTTTATTTCCATTTCACATACGATCAGAAACTTGGTGGTCAAGGTCAAAAAGAAAGATTTTTTAGGTGGTCGGGATGGAGGATAGACCTCATTCATCCCCCTGACTTTGCAACAATCACTAAAAGTCCTGCCTCAGGACAGTTTTAGTGGCCTTTAACACCAATTCACCCGAGACAGGCTAAAATAAAACAAGCAAGTGTCTGTGTTTCCTTCACACGTCCTCTCCACACCTTTTAATCCTCCAGACGGAGGATCACGGCCATGCTGTTAAAATCATCTCCACCTTTGGTTCAGACATCTCCTGCAGCTTGTCCCACCACAGAAAGAGCTGAGAGCTACGTTCAGACTCAGCAGCACGGGTTATCCACCTGCACAATCATCAGTCTGATAACAGAACTGTCTTTAAATCACAGACTTTTCTTCGGACGCTGAGTGTCGTCCTTTCATCTGCCAGCTGTGTGTCTCGGCCTCCTGATAACGGCTGAATAGGCGTTCAGTGATGCCTTCACGGTCACGTTATCTGCAGGTTCAGCTCTCTTTGATCTAAATGTGTCTGTTCACTGAGCTTCTTCTTCTTCTTCTTCTTCTTCTTCTTCTTCTTCTTCTTCTTCTTCTTCTTCTTCTGTGCAGTCAAACAGAGGCTCTTTTACGTTGATAGGATTTCAAGATCAGCAGCAATTCAAGCAGCTGAGGACGTTGAAGGCGACGACACAGAGACAAAAGAACAAATCTTTCCTCTCAGCCTGGAAGGCCACCATGATGGAAGCAAAGAAGAGACAGGATGACTGTGTTTACTTCAAAATAAGAGCATAAACTGTAACAGTTTATTCATCTTGCTTTGCCAGCCAAAATGTAAAAACACCAAAATGCTCCTTTATGTCTCAGATCTTTTCGTCTGAGACCAATTACAAGTTTTTCAACTCCACTTCATCAGTGCATAACTACCTGTTGACCTCTAAAACATGTATGGCCACTCCCCTAACCCTCCACCCCTGACCAATCATCAACCCTCGGCCTCTGAAGATAACGCTGAGGCTAAAAAAACTCTGGAAAGCTGCTCTCCATTACAGCAACACGGCGGCGACTCACAGCACAAAGAGCTCCGTTTGTGAACGATGTCATTAAAGCAGTGTTTAAAGTTGGAGGGGGGGGGGGGGGGTCAGCAGGGACGGGGAGGTCTTAGAGCTAATGGAGGGTTGTTTTGCTAAGAGCCCTCAGGGATCTCATTTTATCAGGGAATCTGTGGACGGGTCCTACAGTTTAATGTATGGATGTGGGTCAGAATAATGACGGAGGCCTGTATGAGCGTGCGCCAAAGAAATGTCACAAGAGACATTTAATCCTCTTATTTAGTCTGTCACACATCTCACCGCTTTCCAGCATATTCTTAAAAACAATAAGAATGATAATATAAAAAAGGAGAAATGTAAACTGGAATATGTGTGCTGAGAAACGTTGCCCTGTGTGCCTGTCATCCTCAACAAGCCACCTGCGACAGCACATATCATAGCGGCCACTCACTATGCATAACTCTGAGCCTTAATATGCTCGCACGTAGCACGTAGTCTTCTGACTTCCACAGGTGTTATCTATTGACATCAGGTGGTACATGCACAGTGTGAAATGTGGACTAAAACTTCTTAATCTAATTATTAACTTTTACAATGACCTCTCCCTGCACAGAGGGAGTGAATATTTTAACAAAGTTATTCCCCAAATAAGTCAGGTTAAGAGTGGCATGTATAAAAGTGTTACAATTACAGTTCCAATAGATCCCGAGGACAAACACTGAACTACTTTTTATCACAATCCATCCAATAGTTGTCGATATATTTCAGTCTAGACCAAAGTAGATGACAGACAGACCCTTTTCTCTGAGGCGACTACAGAGACGTGAAATAATAAACTGCTGTTAAAGTTTGTTTTCTGCTCAGTGTGAAACCTGTGAGGACAAACACAAAGAGGACACCTACATCCTGTCTGAGACTCAGAAAATCATAAAATTCATGTTCAGCGTCTTGGCTGTGTGTGTGTGTGTGTGTGTGTGTGTAGCAGCCTGGGTGGTACCAGCCTATTATAAGCATGCTGGCAGTCAAAACATTTAAATGCTCCCTGCTTGGTGCTTCTCTGTGCATTAGGCATGCCTGGTGTATGTGTGTGTGTTATTTCACCAACCTAAAGTTTTAGGCCTTGACATTTTTAGAAGTGTGTGTGGCCGTCGCTTCTTCTTCAGAGAGTTGCTCACACACGATTTTATTGCATATTGCATAACTTACAGACTGAGTTACACAAACGATACAAAAGTTTAATCAGGAAGTTTTGGATCTCGTCTTACAGGATATGACAAAAGAAAATATTGATGGTTTCAATGGTTTTTCTCAGTAGTAGGGCACGCCTCAGTCGACTTCCTCCTTTCTTTAGCTCGTCTATATTAATAATACAATGCCACATTGAACTACATACTCTATATGCAGTTAGATAGTTCAGTCCAGTGGCTCCCAACCTAAGGGTCGGGCTCCTCCAAAGGGTCGCCAGATAAATCTGAGATGATTAATGGGAGAGGGAAGACAAAGTTCTGATAGACAAATCTGTTTTCAGTTTCTGGACTTTTATCTAATCTTTTTAATTTGACCTCTTTGAGTTATTTAAATGAACCCATGTGAGACGCTCAGAGGAGAAAAAGTCTCTTTTGTGAAGCCGATAACTCGCAGACATCTCAAATGTGACAAGAGAGATACAGCTGTTCCTTTACAATTCAAAAATAAATTAAAATAAATAAATTAGTTAAATAAATATAGTGAAGAAAAAAGTAACTGCCCGTTTGAAATGCAGTGAAGTATAATAAAATATAAAGATACAATAGTTTAATCTGTCATTACTGACAGGACAGTGATGGACAGGACCACCAACACAGGTGACATTTTTACAAAGAACACATGATAAACAAGAATGTGTCACAAACCTGCCCAGAAATCATAAATATTCAGTTTACTGGGATATAAAACATGAGAAAGCATTAAATAATTTGCATTTCTGATTGAAAGTTTACTTTTTCATCTGGACTCACCCGGTCCGGGCTGGGAATGCTCCTCCTGCTCCTCCTGCTCCTCCTGCTCCCAGCTCCCCCTCCTCCTCCTCCACCCCATGGTCTCGTGCTCTCACCTCACAGTGAGCGCTCACCAGTAAGCCCAGCACCAGCACCAGTTTTCCCACCGCTGTCATGTCTGCTCTCGTCCACATCACAGAGTGGAGGCTCGCACGTCCAACAGCTGCTTTTAAATAGCTGGAGGAGAGAGAGAGAGAGGGAGGAAGGAGGAGGCCACACCTCTTATTTTCCACTGCTGGTGGAGACTCCCTCTCTCCATGTGGGGTAGACCAACAGCTTTGTCCTTTTCCCTCCAGCTGCTAGCATCATGGCAAAACACAAATAAATAATGAATACGATCACAACTCGTTTGACTAGAGTTCCTGAAACCGGACGTGTGGAAAGACTGTAATAAAAGAAGTCACATTTCTGATTTCTGAGATATTTCTTCATCATTTTTATCAAGGTGGCTCCACAATCCAGGCCTGATGTCCTCCGGGTGGTCCAAACCGCCTGTGGTACAAACACTAACGCTCCCCCGATGCTCTGAGCTCACAGTCCGGACAGCCCGGCTAACAAACTGAGCTAACAGCAGCTACAGTTTACTTCACTGTCATCATAAACTCTGTAAATCACAGAGAGTTGAGGTGGAGCAGCCGGAGGACATCAGAGGGAAAACCAGGAAACATTTTCTCCATAAAATCTGATCCAGTTTCACCAGAATCAGTGAAATAGTTGGTGTGTGTGACTTAGTGCCGTAAAGCGTTACGTACTTCTCCCGACCCGGAGCCCAAAGTTACATAGTGTGAGAACAGACGTACGACTGACAGAGACACCATTCACCTGATCACAGGTCAGTGTGGATCAACATCTGAAACGTTACGTGACTTCATTGAACACAGGTGTATTTCTGAGGTGGCTGAACTTTTCTAATGCGACACTTCAAAACGCATCAGATCTTGTGTAGAGTGTAGACGAGGTTTCACTTCTCTTTCTCAAGTCTATGCACACACTCTCCTCTTACGTTCCTTCACTCTCTCTGTCTTCAGCCTTTTCCTGAGGAAGTGATGAAAACAGAGGAAATCCACTGCCCTGCAGGAGAAATGACCTCCTTCCTCTGCAGCATGTGGGTGTGCTCGTTCAGGAGTGTGCTTTGGACCTGCAGAGTGACGACATTCATCAAAGGGCTGACGGAGAGTTAACGCTACGTAACATTTCAATGACCAAAAACACTGAATGTGCCATATCGGGTCCTTTAAGAAGCTTTTGTTTTTGGTGTTTCGTGCTGGATTTGGATGACAGAAGACTTGTGGCTATTATATTGGGTTTAATAGATGAGGGTTGAAAAATCTCATCATGTAATACAAAAAAAAGTCTTAATGTAAGTAATTAACTGTGCATCCTTCATGGTGATATCTGTTTAGTCATTCACCCTATTCACCTGTAGTGTGTCCTCTTAAAGTGTACTTAGCTGAAGTAGAGGAGAGAGATCCAGAGGATGGCAGGGAAGGAGGGAGGCTCATGGGTCGGTTCCTGTCCAGGCTGAGAGAGCCGGGGACTTTTTCCAAGTGGGGGCGGAGGGTTGGAGGTCATTTCCGAGGATTGTTTTAGAGCTGTGAGGAGGTGGAGGAGGAGGTGGAGGGGTTGAAATGTGTGACAGAGAAGGAGAAAGTGTAGAGTGACAGTGAAGTGAAAGAGGTTTGGTTTTTAGGTTTTTGAGAGTTTGGACAAAAAAGAAAGCAGCTACCAGACGAGAACGCTGATATGGACGATTACTGCAGCCAAAGAAACACACTGAATAATGTAAAATGTACGAATGTGCAATGTTAAGTACTACACAATTTCGTTACCGTAGTATGTCGATTTTATGCTACTCTTTAGTTTTTCTTTCTTGTATTCCTGTGTTGTTGGTGGGTATTGTGAGTTTCAGATTTTAAAGGCCTTTAACACATTTTAACTGCTTGAACTTGTGAATTCCTGTATGTGGGTGGTAAATGTACAGATGGCAGCAGCTGGTTTCTTACTGTGTAGTGACATCTTCTGGCCAGAAGCCATAAAGGCTGCTGGCTACCAGCCCAGTGTGCTCATGGCCTCGGTTCTGTTCAACCTCTGCGTTTGAAGGTCAGCCCCTTAAATGCAACACATCTCCTTTATCCATATATGTATCACGGGTGCATCCATTTTCCTCCAAGATAAATCTATCATCCTCCAGTCATTTAAAGCTGACTGTTTTAGACTGACAATGATGTTATTACAATGAATTCTAATATCTGAATGTGAATGAACCTGATGCATCAGAGTGAATTACTGAATCCTGCTCATGCCAGATGTTGTGCACCTTCTGTGTTTTCGAACTCTGACCAGCAGGTGGCAGCATGTCCATACACATTAAATAAGCCTATATGACTCTAATGCACGTCACAAACAGAGGCAGGTTGTTGTTGTTCACAAGGTTAACCAATCTGCCCACTTAAGACTACAGCCATGTTTCATCCTTGTGCATGCAGTGCACATGAACTGTCCACATTGCTGGCATCTAAAGTGTGATGCACTAAACAAACAAAAAAAAGACCAAGAAGACAGGAAGTAGAATACAAGACAGACAGTGGAACTACACAATAAAACAGGAAACACAGAAACAAAGTCAAAACTGTGACAGTTGAATAGATGTACGTTAGATATAACTGAGAAAAACTGAACAAGAAATGAAATTTAAAGAGAGACAAAGAAGAAAAAAGTCCTAAAGACTTGTTAAGATGCTCTCCCTGTTAAAGAAACAAACAAGTCAGAATAAAGATTTTGGTGGCTATAATGAGCTCAGTTCATCAACAAATAAAGATAATAATGACAGACATCAACTGACAGCTGACAAAATAATAAGAAACATATTTTATTTCCATTTGTTGAAGCCTTCACAGTGAACCAGAACAAGTTGACCAAAACATTTCCCAGCAAGCAGTTCTCCCACAGCAGAGTCAAAGCAATGCTTCCTTTTATCTGCAGTTAGGTGTCTGATTGGAAATCCTATCAGTAGATGACAGTATCTGTCTCGTCTCTATTCTTTCTATTTGCCTACATTTCTCCTTCTGTTTGTTCTGTAACTTCAAATTATAGATGGGTAATAATATGACAAATTCAGTCAGAAGATGTTTCTGATTTCTGTTCCATATTATGATTACAGTTACACCTAACTAAACAATAAAACATTTAATTTAAATTTGCTGAAGTCATCACTTCTGTTCTCTCCTTTCTCTCTCTCCCTCTTTCTCTGCCTACACAGAGCTGACTGTGTGAATGTTGTCATCATTTCCTGATGATCTGCTGATATCATTGCTGTCCATTCTGCAACAACACACAGAGGCCAAAAGCTTGTCTATGATCCCTTTCCTCATGAACACATACAGCATTAAGTCTGCAAGAGGACTCAACCTAAGCAACACACGATACAGGTATTTAAAGGTCAGGTTCTCTCTTGCTTCCTGTGAAAGGAACGCAATGATTCTGGGCATGAACAGCAGTGTGTAAATCAGCAGCACCAGAACCAAAACTCCCACAATTCTTCGTTTTTCATCAGAGGGGACAGTGCTTGCAGACAGAGCTTTGAGAGTCCCACCCAGGAAGAATATGAGCAGTGGGAGGGGAAGGAGGTAGAAGATGGCAGAAACAGTTGGATAGACCACAACATCAACCAAGAAATAGAAAGTGAGGTGAAAGAGAAAAGAAAAGACCCAGACCACGACACAGACCACCACAGAGGTCTTGATGGTTCGTCTGAAGCGGTACCACAGTGGCCAGGCGACGACCAAATACCTGTAATACAAGATGGACACATAGTCTTTGAGGAGCTTCAGAATTATAAAGTAATATAATGATCAGACACAGAAGCTACACACAGACTGGATAGACAGATAGTTACCTTACCAGGGCGACACACACCATGAAGCCAACACTGGCCTTCACACTGAAACTGTGAATGAATTCTTCAGTTTTAGATACTATATTCCAATCCTTAGGTGTTGTCACCTCAACGATCAAGCAGCAGATCTGAATGAGGTCAGTGATGAGAAGGTTGATGACGTAGATCGGAGCAACATGGTCATTTCTCACCTGCAGGAAAACATTGGTAAAAGTGAACAAGCAGTTGTAAACATGTTGTGAACTCCACCTCCTCCCAAATATTTCTTCTTGCAGTCAGAGACATTTATGCATTTTTCATCAAACTCTCATTTGTGCTGTCAGAAATATCAGATATGACACACTGGCCAATCACTGCAGGAACAAGACTAAGGAGCAGATTTACTGCAGCTTTTGCAGCTGTTTTTTCAGCCACAGATATGACGCATTCTGACCCAAACACATGCGCTGTATTTATCAAACACACACACCAGACTGGAGTCGTGAATAATAAAAAGAGGAGACGTGTTAACAGGTTAATTATGTTATGTTTGCTTGTTAGTTATACAAGTCCACAAAATATGTTTCCACAATTTCCAATCTGAAATATGAAATGATTCCTCTAATTGTAAAGGTCATTACAACACTTCACCCCAGCCTCCTGACGACTAGACCACAACCCAGATCAAGATTCTTTACAGACAGACTGTACGACACAAATAAATAAATCAGAATAAAATAAATAAATACATTTCAGTCATAATGTACATACCTGACAATAAAGACCATAGATGGCCACGAGGATCAGAGGAAGTCCGACACCGATGATTATGTAATCCACCAACACAGTAGTTTCAGAGGTATTGCTGTTATTAAAGCTTTCCTCCAGTGAGGTGTTTTTCATGTGTAAATCTCCCATCCTTCACAGTGAAACCTGTTGTTTGAGAGATCAGGTTAAAGGTTTTTTAATATCTACAAACATTGTTTAAGTGATATCACGACAACTGCAAGTGGAAGTTTTTATCTTCTCTACATAGAAGAAAAAATCATGTCACAAAATTTACCTTTGAAAGCTGCAACACCTGAATGAGTTCACTACACCAGCGTCTGATGTGTCGTCCTCTGCGTCCAAACAGTCTGCAGTAAATATGCTGAGTGATGACATGCAGTAAGTTGATGATGATCTACAGCTCCTCTGATAAGGAAGTGAAAAAAAAGTCAGTCATGAATATGCATTAGTCCCCTCCTGCTGTTCAGAGTAAAACACAGTGGAAATATTTCACTTTTTCTCTGATTAAAAAAATATTTCAACAGTTTCTGTTCAAGTGCTTGACGATGCATTATTCTGTTGTGGTTCAATGGAAAATACGGTCAGTTTGAAGGATGAACAGAAATCTGCTTTTCTACTTTAGTGTCCTGACATGACTTCCTGCCGTCACCTCAGCTGAGAGTGTAGAGGAGCTGCTCAACATAACACAGCAAAATAAATGAAAAGAAGAATCATGAGGCTGTCTGTACTCTGTATAATGCGGCATTATGTTAATGTAAAACTGAAAGATGGAGAGTTTGTGTTTCATAGTAGTGTTCAGAAAAGCCTATAATTAATTATTTGCTGGTAAAATTATTCCAGGCCTGTATAAGGCCTATTAATTTCCATGCGCTCACTCCAGTCAAGCTGCGCCCTCTGTCTCTGCTGCTGGTATTATTTTGCAGCACAGTCACATGAACAACAAGTATCAGCAGCATCAAGTGATTGCATCATGCACTGCTGCACATAAAAATGAAGAGGGAGTAAAAGTAGGCCGTATTCACTAAGTTGTCCATCAGTGTGTGGGGTGCAGGGGGGCAGCTGTGGGTGAGCTTAGTCTCTCTCTGATCCACACCCACGTGTTTAGTTATAATAAATCATGTTATGTGTCAGTCTGTTACAGATTTCGTATTTTGTTTATGTGCGTACGGCCAAAAAACAAGCTCTCACACTGTTTCCGTGATGCTTACAAATGGTTTCCTCAAAGATAGATCAGATCTCAGATGTATTGCATAATGTACCAAGTAAATGTGACACACTCTCACAGCTGGTGGATGTGGCAGGAAGCATTTTGTTGAGTCTTCCTCTTTTTGGTAATTCTAAGAAATTTCTTTTTTTTTTCTAGTTTGATGCATAACAAATGGAAACATCATTATTTTTATTCTTAATGTAATAATCTTTATTTACAACAGCTGCTGCTAAAGGTTAACACAGTTTCTATGTGTGCTTTAATGTGATTTATGCTGCTATTACCAGTAACAGAAAGGTATTTCATTCATGCAAGTGTTCATGTGTCCAGATGTGGCACAGAGGTCGCAGTGGCAGCTCAAAGTCACAGGGTATGTGACGTGTGCCAGTTCCTACCTGTGCCTGAACCCATGTGCATAGTCAGTCAGGTATTTTGAAGGGTCGCTGCTCTTATCATTGATCCTCAACACTGCCAGAGGACCACGTACAGAATGTGCAAACACCAAGTCATTGTGACTAAACCTCTTCTGTCTGTGCCACCTCCCAGGCTGCCAACATCAGTCACGCTGATGTTGGCAGCAGTGACTTTGTGCACGATCAGCTGAGAACTGAGAGTTTTCACATGAAGTTGGTTTAACACTTGCACAGAGGAAAAGTTCGACTCTCGCCAAAGATGGAAATAAAGTGGGAGAGCCCTTTAACCACAGACCTGGTTGTTACTGACTGCAGGAGACACACAGCTGGATTTCTATGTTCTATGTTCATATGCTGTCCTGACCCCTGTAAACCCAGACTACTGCAAAACTAAGAAGATATTTTTTTTAATGTTTCCACTATAAGAGTGACTAATGCATATTCATGACTGACTACTTTTTTCTCCCTTCCTTATCAGAGGAGCTGTAGATTATCATCAACTTACTGCATGTCATCACTCAGCATATTTACTGCAGACTGTTTGGACGCAGAGGACGACACATCAGACGCTGGTGTAGTGAACTCATTCAGGTGTTGCAGCTTTCAAAGGTAAATTTTGTGACATGATTTTTTCTTCTATGTAGAGGAGATAAAAACTTCCACTTGCAGTTGTCGTGATATCACTTAAACAATGTTTGTAGATATTAAAAAACCTTTAACCTGATCTCTCAAACAACAGGTTTCACTGTGAAGGATGGAAGATTTACACATGAACAACACCTCACAGGACTACAGCTTTAATTACAGCAACATCTATGACTATGATTATGACAGCAACACCTCACAGAACGACAGCTTTAACTACAGCAACAACACCTACAACTATGAAACTGCTGAGTTCATCCAACGTGTGGTGATGTACACAATCAGTGGTGTCGGCCTTCCTTTGATCCTCGTGGCCATCTATGCTCTTTATTGTCAGGTATGTACATTATGACTGAAATGTATTTATTTATTTTATTCTGATTTATTTATTTGTGTCGTACAGTCTGTCTGTAAAGAATCTTGATCTGGGTTGTGGTCTAGTCGTCAGGAGGCTGGGGTGAAGTGTTGTAATGACCTTTACAAAGTTTAGCTGCAGCCTGTAGTGATTTTACACTTCATTGATGGTCAAGTTTAATGAACACAGACCAAAACTCCTCGTCCACTATTTGTTCATATTACAGAAATCAAATATTGTGTCATTAATAACAGACTCATTGTTTCATTTTTGTTTCTAATAATCTGGTTTTAGTCACATGTAAGCTCATATTTAATGTTTCTTTTCACCACCACTCTTCTAAATATTATTTGCATTATGTTTACGCCTCGCAGGTGAGAAATGGTCAAGTTGCTCCGATCTACGTCATCAACCTTCTCATCACTGACATCATTCAGCTCTGCTGCATGACTGTTGAAGTGGCAGCACCTGAAGATTGGAGGGGAGAAAATGCATTTATCATTCATGCTTACACTGTGATGGCTAGTGTCGGCTTCATGGTGTGTGTCGCCCTGGAAAGGTAACTATCTGTCTATCCAGTCTGTGTGTAGCTTCTGTGTCTGATCATTATATTACTTTATAATTCTGAAGCTCCTCAAAGACTATGTGTCCATCTTGTATTACAGGTATTTGGTCATCACCTGGCCACTGTGGTACCGCTTCAGACGAACCATCAAGACCTCTGTGGTGGTCTGTGTCGTGGTCTGGATCATTCCTCTTGTCTTTGTCCTAGGTGCACAATTCTGGTTCAGTTATTGGGTCGCATTAACTATCTATGTTATCTTCTTCCTCCTTCCCTTCCCACTGCTCATATTCTTCCTGGGTGGGACCCTCAAAGCTCTGTCTGCCAGCACTGTCCCCTCTGATGAAAAACGAAGAATTGTGGGAGTTTTGGTTCTGGTGCTGCTGATTTACACACTGCTGTTCATGCCCAACATCATCTGGTACCTGTCAGAGGAAGCAAAGAACAACTTAACCTTTGATGTTCTGTCTTACATGTTTCTCAGTTTGAGTCCTCTTGCAGACTTATTTCTGTATGTGTTCATGAGGAAAGGGGTCATAGACAAGCTTTTGGCCTCTGTGTGTTGTTGCAGAATGGACAGCAATGATATCAGCAGATCATCAGGAAATGATGACAACATTCACACAGTCAGCTCTGTGTAGGCAGAATGTGACTCAGAACATGTATGCAGCCCTTGTGTTTTCAATAAACTCTACTGATCTTGGTCTTTCAAATAGAAAATGCTTTATTATCAATTTTTTTCGTGTCTGCCTTGACACTAGCGGAGCGGTGTAATTCTCTGTGTGACCACAAGAGGGCAGAAAATCCCGTGATTATTATTTTAATGATAGCGGCTTTGTCAACATTAACACGTTTATTTAATAATTATAACGTTTTCTCTTTATTGTGGAGAGTTTATATACTTTAGAATTCTTATGAGTGTTGTGTTGTGCCTTATTTTTCTTCTAATGACACAAACATACATACTACTAGTCTAGCTAGCAAAAAGGCTATCAAAGATAGCCGTCAATAGATCAATATGTTCGATTGTCACGTCTCCGTTTTGTGATTAAACAAAAATATAAAACGTCCTGTGATGACGGCCTCCTGAGTGAGACGAAGAGAGCAGCATTTGTTCTCAAGTTTTATTGACGAACATTAGCATGAAGTCGGCAGCCGCCATGTTGTTTCTGCCTCCCGTGTGTTGTAGTTTTCTGTTTGTCCACAAGATGGCGCCAAGAGACCGTGAACAGTGTTTTACAGTGAAGGACGTGTCCGAAAAAAGACAGAAGCTGGATGCATGTATGTATATTAACTGATATACATACTATTTTTATGTATGGTGATAGGTTACATACAAAACATAATCAGAGCAGCTGTGCTTGTCTTTAATCACAATGTACGCAATTTCATGATTTATTGTAGTTTTAATTTGAAAGTGCAAACCGGAAACTGTTTCCTTGTAATTGTGTCTGCCTTGACGCTAGTGGAGCGGTGTAATTCTCTGTGTGACCACAAGAGGGCATAAAATCCCGTGATTATTATTTTAATGATAGCGGCTTTGTCAACATTAACACGTTTATTTAATAATTATAACGTTTTCTCTTTATTGTGGAGAGTTTATATACTTTAGAATTCTTATGAGTGTTGTGTTGTGCCTTATTTTTCTTCTAATGATACAAACATACATACTACTAGTCTAGCTAGCAAAAAGGCTATCAAAGATAGCCATAAATAGATCAATATGTTCGATTCTCACGTCTCCGTTTTGTGATTAAACAAAAATATAAAACGTCCTGTGATGAGGACCTCCTGAGTGAGACGAAGAGAGCAGCATTTGTTCTCAAGTTTTATTGACGAACATTAGCATGAAGTCGGCAGCCGCCATGTTGTTTCTGCCTCCCGTGTGTTGTAGTTTTCTGTTTGTCCACAAGATGGCGCCAAGAGACCGTGAACAGTGTTTTACAGTGAAGGACGTGTCCTCGAAAAGAGACAGAAGAAGCTGGATGCATGTATGTATATTAACTGATATACATACTATTTGCATGTATGGTGATAGGTTACATACAAAACATAATCATAGCAGCTGTGCTTGTCTTTAATTACAATACGCGCAATTTCACGATTTATTGTAGTTTTATTTTGAAAGTGCAAACCGGAAACTGTTGCCGTGTAATTGTGTCCGCCTTGACGCTTGCGGAGCGGTGTAATGTAAGAAAGATGTAAGAATATTTTAGGGGGGCTTCAGCATTTATTGATTGAGAGATCAGGTTAAAGGTTTTTTAATATCTACAAACATTGTTTAAGTGATATCACGACAACTGCAAGTGGAAGTTTTTATCTTCTCTACATAGAAGAAAAAATAATGTCACAAAATTTACCTTTGAAAGCTGCAACACCTGAATGAGTTCACTACACCAGCGTCTGATGTGTCGTCCTCTGCGTCCAAACAGTCTGCAGTAAATATGCTGAGTGATGACATGCAGTAAGTTGATGATAATCTACAGCTCCTCTGATAAGGAAGGGAGAAACAAGTAGGCATTTCCTTCTATGAACATTTATCCAACTTGATGTAATTGGTGGTGAACGATGCCCTTTTCCTGTCTTCTATCACAGCAGAGTCAAAGCAGTTTGTTCTTTATATCATTCTTTATTCCAAATACTGTCTTGTTTTGTTAATGCTTTATTATGCACCTGATTCCCTCAAAGTATGTACAAAACTGAAAACTGCATCTCTCCCCCTGGTTGTCACCTCATAATATAAATAACGGTACATTAAAACAGTTTAATTAACTTCATTAACATTAAATAGTTACTGAGACAGAGCCACAGGGGGAAACCTGGTGTCTGAGTAATTTCTCTAATTAGAAAGACACACAGAGAGCTGTGCTGTCTCACACAAATCTTTCCCTCTGGAAAACAATGCATCACCAATCATACTGTCAACACACAAGACTCTTTTGAATGTCAGCTGTCATCATTTGCCTGAAATATACAAACACCAGCTAATTCTAGCACAAAGAATAATAACTAATAATTTACAAAAATACAAGATTAAGTAATATAAATGGTAGGAAGTAAGAATTTTATCAGCGTATTATAGATATATAAACAGAAAAACAGTACTCCCACCTTCTCATTTCTTTCTTTAAATAATATGCTTCATTCCAAATACTGTACCTTTTTTAGTGATGTCCTGCTCTCTGTGCTGTTCCTTAATTATACAATAAAATATTCATATCAGAATCAGAATCAGATTTTTTGCCAGTTAGATTTGCACTTACAAGGAATTTGACTTGGTGTAGTTTATGCAGAATAAAATAAAGTTTAAAATATAATGAAGTAAAAAGTATTAAAAAATATGAACAATATATATAGTATAAATAAAGGCTATGCATTCATGTAGCATGTATGTCTGGATGTGGAGAGGGAGAGAGTTAGTGTCAGAGGGGCTCTGGGCCTTGTTGATCCTCCTGGCAGAGGGGAGTAACTCAAAGAGTTTGTGTCTGGGGTGGGAGGGATCAGCCACAATCTTTCCTGCATGCCTCAGAGTCCTGGAGGCGTACAGATCCTGGAGCAACAGCAGATTGCAGCCAATCACCTTCTCCGCAATGACACGCTGCAGTCTGCCCTTGCACTTGGCAGTGGCAGCACCATCCCAGATGGTACAATAGAGGATGGACTCAATGATGAAGGTGTAGAAGTGCACCATCACTGACTTTGGCAGATTGAATTTCTTCAGCTGCTGCAGGAAGTACATCCTCTGTTGTGGTTTCTTAGTGAGGGAGCTGATGTTCAGCTCCCACTTGAGGTCCTGGGAAATTTTCTTGTCACAGGTCTGTTTAACTACAGTATATAGTACACCATCAGTTCAAAGCTGCTGCACAATCTGCATGTTAAGTTATGTAAGAAAAACTTCCATCTGAAAGCTGCCAGAGTTCAGTGACTACAATGACCTGCACAACTTTCCTATGACAAGTTTGACACACTTTGTCTTTTGCATCTGAACTCTCTACAAGGTACAGTGTGTAAGATTTGGCGCTGTCTGGTGGTGGTCTGGAAGGCCGTGTGCGTAGGAGAAACTACGCACACGGCCTTCATTAGACTAAAGACACCATCACCATCGTCAATGACTGAGAATAGTTTGTGTTAAGGTCGCTTTACATATATAGATGGCAGTATCTGTCTTGTCTCTATTCTTTCTATTTGCCTACATTTCTCCTTCTGTTTTCTCTCCTTTCTCTCTCTCCCTCTTTCTCTGCCTACACAGAGCTGACTGTGTGAACGTTGTCATCATTTCCTGATGATCTGCTGATATCATTGCTGTCCATTCTGCAACAACACACAGAGGCCAAAAGCTTGTCTATGACCCCTTTCCTCATGAACACATACAGAAATAAGTCTGCAAGAGGACTCAACCTGAGAAAGATGAGGGACAGGACTTTGTAGAAAAAGTTATTTTTTACTTCCTTTGTCAGGAAACGGATGATGTAGGGCATGAACAGCAGTGTGTAAATCAGCAGCACCAGAACCAAAACTCCCACAATTCTTCGTTTTTCATCAGAGGGGACAGTGCTGGCAGACAGAGCTTTGAGGGTCCCACCCAGGAAGAATATGAACAGTGGGAGGGGAAGGAGGAGGAAGACAGCAGAGGCAGTACGATGCAACGCTACATCAACCCAAAGGAAAGAGACTAAACAGACAAGAGGAGTGATCCAGACCACGACACAGACCACCACAGAGGTCTTGATGGTTCGTCTGAAGCGGTACCACAGTGGCCAGGCGACAACCAAATACCTGTAATACAAGATGGACACATAGTCTTTGAGGAGCTTCAGAATTATAAAGTAATATAATGATCAGACACAGAAGTTACACACAGACTGGATAGACAGATAGTTACCTTTCCAGGGCGACACACACCATGAAGCCAACACTGGCCATCAGACCTACATCGTAAAGTATTGATACAATTGATGTATTCCAATACTTAGCTCCTGTCACCTCTATAATCATCCAGCAGAGCTGAATGAGGTCATGTGAAGAGTTTACCAACTTACTCGACACCTGTGAGAGACCAGAGCAAATGAGAGTCAGACACGAGGGTTTTACTTTGTACAAAGGGCATCCCGCTACTGCAACATCTAAGCTACAGAGAGCAGAGAGGCGCAGAGCAGTTCCTTGTTTCTTTATTTATAGCACACAGTAAGTTTACATGACACGTGACTGGACAGGGGCAGTCCCTGTTCCAGTAGAAAAGAGGAAAATGATAAGAAAAGAGAAAAAGGATGAGTGTAGTATACTACGACTACTGATGCTGGGACAGTGTACTACGACTACTGATGCTGGGACATGTGACATTCTTTTAGCCTTCTAACAGTCCCTCCTGTTGGCACATGTCCCTAATCATAAGCAGAATATACACAGTAATGCACTTGATAATACAAAGTATAGTGGTCGATCACGCATTAAACATAATAGATGAAAATAAAATCGTTGTGAAGCCTTCAACCCATGTACTGTTCGTACAGTAGAGGGTCACCACCATGGAGAGGTTGCTAGCACATACGATGCATGGTGGCATGGATTCCCCTCCTGGAAAGTATAAGGTAACTACTAACAAACATACTTATCAGCGAAAATAATGATTGGTTATGCACATGTAGTGTAAACTATAAAATGTTAAAATATAATCACATAAAAAGAAAAAGGAAAACACTCTTCTGAGAAACATTTTAGCGCATTATTTACAGTTGTGTGACGTTTCATCAACTTGCATTATCAGTCAGTAACATCTTCTTCCGATTTTCTGTTATAACGTCATTCATAGTTGATGCTAAACATTTCACACAGAGTCTTCTGCCTCACTGTCTAAGTCCGTTGACGAGTCTACACCTCCAGGTGTGTCTGAGTCATCGTGAGGCAATGGGTTATTGTGATCTTTATCATCATCATCATTCACCTGTAATAGTGGCATTCTCTGTTGCACAGTGTCCCTATCCTCTATGGCTGCAGTAATTACTCTATTTAACAGTGAACGAATACATGGTATGCAACAACATCCACACAGAGTTAACAAAGCAGCAAATACTGCGATAGAAAGTAACACTGATGACACCAGACCCTTATACCGTCCAAACATATCCGTCCATTTATCCCACATTGTGGTATCTACTCCTGAGTGATCTTTCATTTTCTTATTCAGTGTTCGCAATCCATCCATGGCTAGAGTCAATTTACCACTTGTTGCAGTATTATTTGGGATGAATGTGCAACAAGTATCTCCAAATATTGAGCAAACACCTCCTTTTTCTGCCAGAAGCATATCTACCGCTATTCTGTTCTGGAAAGCCATGAGTGAGGTCGCTTTCAATTGTTGGTGCACGGCTTCGAAACCTTCGTGTGTCAAATTGCCTAACCTCTGCACGTTATAATGTATATAATTTATTTGGTCCACGTTCTTATTTATAGTGCACCACCAACAGATTGACGACTCAAAACCTGCTGCTACTTGGTCTACCAGTTTATATTCATCTGGAACACCGCGAGGTACACCTATAGCATCAATATAGGTTGGATCATGCTCAGACAGGCCTATAATGGTCCGTTTACGTCTATTCACAGTCTCCTGTGAAACTGGCTCGGGCATACTCACTTCTACCAACAACTGATCTGCTGACATAGGGAAAATTTGCACTGGTAGGATGAGAGAAACCACTGCACAGAGACCTAAAATGTTAGTAGACATAGACATATCGTATATTATGGCTCCTCCACACCACCACCATATGTCAGCTCGGGTGACTGCTTTGAAATTAGATGGGGCGGTTATGTTCACTAAGCAATATGTCCACGGGACAGATCCCATCTTTTTTCCTGTTCCATTGTACTTAATGCATGTGAAATTATTTTTAGCTACCGTTTTATCAAAGATAGGTTTAGCTTTAGTGGTGTGCACACGGGGATAAACTCTATCCCAGCGTGCACAGCTGTTGGTTGGGTTACTATTATTCATTACGTCAATGGTGCAGTTTATTGACAGGGATGCTGGTACAACCTTTAATAGGGGTCTGGGACCCAAACATACTACACAACTGCGGTTAAGTGGTTGGGCTGCTTGTTCTACCATTAAAAGCCAATTGTTAGTTTCTCCAGAGACTCCAGTGGTGCCTCTGTACCAGTCATCCGCGTTTTTTGGTTTGGAAGAGATTGTGATTTTAAACCCTGGGTTTGATGCTGTTTGACGCCTTACTCGATTATGGGTGTTGTGACTATTGTTGGTTTGCGATGTTGGCTCCGGAACCAGGAACCATATTGAGGTCACAATAAGCAAGGATACAATGCTGAGCCACACTAGGAGTCTCTGTTCTCCATACATAGTGAAGGCTAGATATAAATGGTCACGGGTCAGTTACCTACAGGAACCACTAGGGTGGATCTAGCTCGTTGGAGCTTTCCACGATGATTTCTTCACTAGCTCACAGTACCAGACTTTTGTCTGTGCCCCAGGACCCAGCAGGCTTCCCCCGTCTGGTGTCCCGTAAGCTGTCCTGTGAGTACTCTAGACTGTTTCACTAGATGATCCCTTAACTGCCTCTGTGACCAGTTTACAATGTGACAAGTGTATCCAGGTAGCTCGTTCACTTATCTTTACTGCTGTTGGCGTGGTCAGAAGCACTTGGAATGGGCCGTCCCATCGCGGGCTGTTCCACCTGACTCTATGTATTGTCTTTACCAACACCCAGTCTCCAATTCGAATCCTAGTATTAGGGGACGACATAGGAGTATTAGGTATTTGGTTCTGTGTTTGTACGTCATTAGTTTTCAACAGTTTTCTCATATAATCTGCTAATGTGTGTTCTTTGTCAGATTTCACCAGATCAGAGTTAAAGTGTGGCATAGGAAAACTTCGGCCATGTACTATTTCAAACGATGTTAGTCCTTTATTTCCTCTGGTAACTCTCATCCACATTTTAACTAGTGACACACAATCATTCCACGGTCTGCCAGTCTCTGCCATTGTTTTTCGCAATCTTGTTTTAATAGTTCCATTTGTTCTTTCTACTAAGCCTGCACTCTGTGGGTGGTATACACAGTGTTTTTTTTAATGTTATGCCTAACGTCTCTCCTGCTTTGGCTATGACGTCATTCACAAAATGAGTACCATTATCTGATCTGATAATTCTTGGTATGCCGTATGTTGGAAAATAATGGCTACATAGTTTTGTTGCTACAGTTATTGCGTCATTTCTTTTTGTTGGATAAATTTCCACCCAATTAGAGTAGACATCGATTATGACTAATGCATATTTTCCTTCTTTAGAGTCGCTTAACTCTATGAAATCCATATGTATAGTGTGAAACGGATGTGGTGGGTGTGGGAACTGTCCTCTTTTTGGTCTACACTGTCCCTGTGAGTTGTTTTTTAAACATATCATACATTTAGATACGAACATTTTTGCTGAATTTTCGAAATTTACAGTATAGTAGTTTCTATTTACTAGTGTTACCATCCCTCCTGTTGAGACATGGGTCTTCCCATGACTCACTAAACACGCCGCCTGGTGCAATGCTTTAGGTAGGATGGGTTTATTGTCAACACAGTAGATATCATTTACTAATGTTGCTCCTTTTTTATGCCAAGTTTTTTGTTCATTTACAGGTGCCTGTTTTTGATAGTCCTTCAGGATTTCGTCATCAATCTCTGTGACTTGTGATGCTAATACATTAACATCCGTCGTAGTTTTAGATAAGGCTGCTGCTTTAGCTGCTAGGTCTGCTAAGTTATTTCCTTTTGTTACTTCTGAGTCGTCATTTTGATGTGCACGACATTTACATAAGGATAGCGATGTTGGTAGTTTAACAGCTTCTAGTAGCTCCATCATCTTGGCGCTATGTGTTAATGGTTTGCCGTTTGCTGAGGTCATGCCTCTCTTTGCCCATACACGGGCATAGTGGTGTACCGAGTCAAACACATACTGGCTATCTGTCCATATGCACCCTGCTTTCCCTGCCATTAGCTTACATGCTTGTGTCACTGCATGTAGTTCTGCTGTTTGTGCAGAAAATGAGGGTGGCAGTGCACCAGATTCCAGTGTGCATATGGAAGATGTTATAGCATAGCCTACTTTATTTCGTCCGGTATTATCTTTGCTCGCAGAGCCATCTACAAAAACATGTGTTTGTTCTGGTTTCGGCGTACTGTAAATATCAGTACGAGGTTTCGTCTCTTCTTCCACTTTAGCTTTGCAATCATGCGGTTTTCCGTCAGCAGCTGTGGCTAAGAGGCACGGAAGCGAAACCTTGAATATTGTAAGAACGATTGAGTGTTGCTATTAATCCTAATAGTCTTGTGTTTGTCACAAATGGCAGTGGAGTCTGTAACAGAATGAGTGGTATATTACAGGTGGTCATTATTTTTAATGGGTGAGTGAGCACAACTTCTGCACTGTTCCACCGCCTCAGCAGCTGCCATTACTAGCTGTACACACGATGGTTGACCACTGGCTACTGGATCTAATCTCTTAGAATAGAACGCTAAAGGTTTGTGTCTATCACCATGCTTCTGGGTCAGTGCTGCACTCATAAACCCTGAATTAGATGTGACCATTAAACAGAATGGGGCATCATAATCGGGCGTGTGTAGCATGGCCTGTGTTTGCAAAGCATCCTTTAGTGCAGTGAATGCTTGCTCCTGTTCTGGCGTCCATTCTATTCGGTCTTTCATTGCCATCTCTTTTCCGTGTATTGCATTTTGTAGCGGCCGCACTAATGTTGCAAAACCTGGAATCCATGTTCTGCAGTAGTTACATAGTCCTAGAAAGGACATCATTTGTCTTTTTGTTTCAGGTCTTGGTATTTGAGCTATGGCTAGCTGTCTTTTGTTATCTAGTCTTCGTCCTCCAGGGGTGAGGATATGACCTAGATACTTCACGCGCTGAGTACAAAGCTGTACTTTCCCCTGCGTTACTTTGTGGCCTTCACGTTACAAGTGTTTCAGCACTGTTATTGTGTTACTCATGCAGGAGGCCTTGTCATGTCCAGTTACTAATATGTCATCAACATAAAGCAAATATTTACCATTATCTAGTGCTGGACATTTTTGCATTGAGTTTTCTAGTGCTTGTGAGTAGATTGTTGGACTATTAGTGAAGCCCTGTGGCAGTCTGGTATAAGTATAGGTTTTGTTTCCATACTTAAATGCAAATAGGCCTTATGAGTCTTTATGTATGGGTATTGAGAAAAAGGCGTTTGATAAGTCTATAACCGAGAACCATTGTTCTTTCGCAGTTATATTATTGAGCAAAGTATGTGGATTTGCTACTTCAACTGGGTCATGTTTTACCATATCATTCACTTTTCTCAGGTCTTGTATCATTCTCCAACCTGATGTTGCCTTTCTTACAGGAAAAATTGGAGTTAAGCATTTAGGAGCGGTTGTTTCAACTAAAATCCCTGCTTTTAGCATGTCTGTTATCACTGGTTTAATGCCTTCTTCTGCTTCTTTTGATATGGGATATTGTCGCACTCGTGGATAATTTTGATGCCTTAACTCTATTTCTAATGGTGGATAGTCCTTAATTAGGCCTACGTCGGTGGGTCCCTGTGACCACAGGCTTGTGGGGACCCCTTCTAGGATTTTTTGGTCTTTTTCTGATAGGGTAAGTATGTAGCTGTCCTCTGGTCACTCTGCATCAAGGTGGGTGGCTGGCGTCGCTGTTGTATAAGAGTTAAGGAGGAACCGTCGTATACCAGTATGTCTACCTGTCTGCCACCCACCGGAGTCGGTTCCTGTGTACGTATCTCTGTTAGCTCGTTGTACAACGCGGCTCATTTCCTTCCAGCTATATTTGTCACTTGTTGTCAATGATATATGAGGGTTTTGGTTACGGTTAACCACTTGTTGTCTCGTGTTGAGTATGACGGACACACATGACTGTCCCGTTGGGGACACCAGCATGTGTTGCATACAAACATTTTCTTTAACAGAAAGTTTGTGCACCATTTCATCATAGGGTGGATCGGGCCCTGGCTCCTGTTTATACCGCAGTGTACAGTGCAGTTCATCTTTTGTCATGACTTTAAGTTTTCGTGTGTCTAGTTGCATGTCTTGAAGTTGAGTTTTTGCCATTATTATGAGCGACTCTGCCTCTGATTGATCAGTGAGATCTAAAGTCCAATAATAGTTTGGTTCTTTTACGCCTTGGACAACATGGCAATGTTCTTCACTTAGTATTTCTGTCTTCATTTCTCCATCTGCGGTTGGATAGACAGCTATACGTAGTGCCGCCATGACATCTCGGCCTAATAGGTTTACTGGGCAACTTGGGTCGATTAGAATCGGCTTTTTGGTTTGATTTCCTGATTCTGTGTCTGTTATAACTACAGGTTTTGTAAATCTTAACGGTGTAACATGTCCTGAGGCTGATTTTACCCAAACTGTCTTAGAGGATGTTTGACAGTTTGGAAATGGTTTTGTTAGCACAGTTGAGCAAGCACCGGTGTCACACAGACAGTCATATTCTCGTCCATTAAAGCTTATTCTCCTAGTTGGAGCCGACTTATTTTGCTGTGATTTTAGCAGTACTTCTATATTTATGTGGACTTTGTCATTTTCAGAGGGCTCATTTTTCTCTAGTAGCATGTCTGTGTCTACTGATTGTCCTGTTTGCGTATGATCAACTTCTGTTTCTTTGACTAGTCATGCATCATTTCGTTGTGAGTCGTTGTGTCTGCAGTCTCTTGCCAAATGTCCTGGCTTATGACATTTATAGCAGTTGTTTTCGCGTGTATCTCTCTCCTTCTGGGTCTCACGGTCGTTATCACGATTCTGCTGATTTCTTCCACCACCCCTGCCTCTGCCTCTACCTCTGTTCTGTCCTCCTCCTCTCCCTCTGTATGCTCTGCCATGATAAGCAACTGTAACTGTTCCTGCTGCTTCATCTACTGTGAAGGTCGCGCGCTTGTTTTTGTCCTTGATAACGCTATCTGCGTGTATTGCTTGCTCTACCGCTTGAGCTACGGATCCAGTGGTTTTGTGGACCCATGTTTTGTCTATTCTTGACCTGATTTCGGGCCTTAGACCCCGTAAGAAATGCATTTTTAGCTGCTGTTGGTAGGGGCTATTTGCGTCGTTATTGGGTTGAATGCCGGAGTTAGCCTGGAACACTACTTCCAGTCTATATCTATAATCTGCAGGGCTTTCATCCTCCTTTTGTTGTGTTTCACCTATTTTTGTATAATCAATAATATATATTGACTAAATGATTATACATATAAATATATATATAATATAATAATAAAGTTTTGCTTTTCTCTCTCCCTCTTTATCTTTTTTCTTTTGCTCTAATTCACCCCTCCTTAATTTAGAGAGGAGTTTTTTACGCTCACCCTCAATCCTCGGTGAATCAGTCTTGTGTGTGTGTGTGTGTGTGTGTGAGGCCGCAGCTGCACCTCCTCCCTCTTTATCTTCTCTCACTCCTACATTCTTTCTGCGACCTTGAGTCTCATCGTCTGGTTTCACATCAACACTTAGCGCAGCGAGTTTTTGTTGTGCCTTTTGCAGTTTTTTCTGCTCTCTTTTATTCCTTTCTCCATCTCTACGTTTACTTTCTTTTAACCACTCGTCGCTTATTCGGTATTCTTTTATTTTATTTTCTTTCTTTTTTCCCGAGCATTTGTCCACTTTTAGATCGACTTGCAACTTTAACAGTTCGCTCGTTTGAAACTTTCCTTCAAATCCATATTTCTTCTTTCTTTTTAAAACAACTTTCCCACTTCCTGGGAACTTTTGTTCCATCCACCTACTGTCCTCCGTATGCTCCACACTATTTTTGTTCCCCATTACAACCCTTTTTCCCAGACGTACAACTTTTATATTTTCGTACTAGTACCACACTTTTTAGGTATACATATATAACTATTCCTGTTTGTGGAAAAGTTTCTCACACATGAAGTGACAGGAGTGAAGTTCCTCTCCCAAGCTTCTACATCGACTAATACGATGCGGGGAAAGCTTACTCAAGTCACCGTGTGTACGTGGATTTTCCACAAATAAAATAACAACAGAGTAGAGAGGGAAATCCTAGTCCCTTTTAATCACTCTTACTCTTTCATTCACACTTTCTCATTCACACTTAGGGTCCATACGTTCACCCTTCCTGAATCACTAACTGGATTCTTGAATCACTAACTGGATTCTTGGGAGATCAGTATCTCGATCTCAACCACTGGCCAAAATTTTGCGCTTTATTTATGACTTTCCATATTGTTCAAAGTCTAACACCATGACTTTCCATATTGTTCAAAGTCTAACACCAATCACGCGCTTTTCGTGTCTGATGCTCACCTCTGGACTCCCTGTAGTTCGGATGATTGACCAGGGACCCCCGGAGATCCGGTTTTAACCCTGGCCCGGATCCGAATTCACGGTCCGGGGCTTATCAGTCACCTGGTGACTGGCCGTCGACGGTCTGCAGGTCGGAGAGCCCCTCGTCAGGTTCCCTGATCAACCATCCGGCTCGAAGGACCAAGAATTATGTGAAGAGTTTACCAACTTACTCGACACCTGTGAGAGACCAGAGCAAATGAGAGTCAGACACGAGAGTTTTACTTTGTACAAAGGGCATCCCGCTACTGCAACATCTAAGCTACAGAGAGCAGAGAGGCGCAGAGCAGTTCCTTGTTTCTTTATTTATAGCACACAGTAAGTTTACATGACACGTGACTGGACAGGGGCAGTCCCTGTTCCAGTAGAAAAGAGGAAAATGATAAGAAAAGAGAAAAAGGATGAGTGTAGTATACTACGACTACTGATGCTGGGACAGTGTACTACGACTACTGATGCTGGGACATGTGACATTCTTTTAGCCTTCTAACAGGTCAGTGATGAGAAGGTTGATGACGTAGATCGGAGCAACTTGAGCATTTCTCACCTGCAGGAAAACATTGGTAAAAGTGAACAAGCAGTTGTAAACATGTTGTGAACTCTACCTCCTCCCAAATATTTCTTCTTGCAGTCAGAGACATTTATGCATTTTTCATCAAACTCTCATTTGTGCTGTCAGAAATATCAGATATGACACACTGGCCAATCACTGCAGGAACAAGACTAAGGAGCAGATTTACTGCAGCTTTTGCAGCTGTTTTTTCAGCCACAGATATGACGCACTCTGACCCAAACACATGCGCTGTATTTATCAAACACACACACCAGACTGGAGTCGTGAATAATAAAAAGAGGAGACGTGTTAACAGGTTAATTATGTTTTCCACTGGATTTCCTGAAGTCAAAATATTGTTGTACAAATTGCTCTGACAAACTCGACTCTTTCATGATTTTAGAACTAAATGGAGTCATTAACGTCAACAGTTGAAGAGAAGGCTGGAATGAAGCCACACATGTAAACTGCATGTGTTTAGACTCCAATCTGAAATATGAAATGATTCCTCTAAATGTAAAGGTCATTACAACACTTCACCCCAGCCTCCTGACGACTAGACCACAACCCAGATCAAGATTCTTTACAGACAGACTGTACGACACAAATAAATAAATCAGAATAAAATAAATAAATACATTTCAGTCATAATGTACATACCTGACAATAAAGAGCATAGATGGCCACGAGGATCAAAGGAAGGCCGACGCTGATGACTATGTAGTCTATAACATTCATGATGAACATAAAATCTTCATAGTTGTTGTTGTTGGTGATGATGTTGCTCAAATTAAAGTTTTCAGCCTCTGAGGTGTTGTCGTTGGAGGTGATATTGCTGAAATAAAATCTGTTTGTCTGTGAGATGTTGTTAATGTTGACCTTATAATCAGGAAAAATTGCATCAATGTTGTAGAGAAGCTCGGAGACCTCCGTGTTGATAAAGAGTTCCTCCAGTGAGGTGTTGTTGCTGTAGTTAAAGCTGTAGTCCTGTGAGGTGTTGTTCATGTGTAAATCTTCCATCCTTCACAGTGAAACCTGTTGTTTGAGAGATCAGGTTAAAGGTTTTTTAATATCTACAAACATTGTTTAAGTGATATCACGACAACTGCAAGTGGAAGTTTTTATCTTCTCTACATAGAAGAAAAAATCATGTCACAAAATTTACCTTTGAAAGCTGCAACACCTGAATGAGTTCACTACACCAGCGTCTGATGTGTCGTCCTCTGCGTCCAAACAGTCTGCAGTAAATATGCAGAGTGATGACATGCAGTAAGTTGATGATAATCTACAGCTCCTCTGATAAGGAAGGGAGAAAAAAGTAGGCATTTCCTTCTATGGACATTTATCCATCTTGATGTAATTGGTGGTGAACGATGCCCTTTTCCTGTCTTCTATCACAGCAGAGTCAAAGCAGTTTGTTCTTTATATCATTCTTTATTCCAAATACTGTCTTGTTTTGTTAATGTTTTATTATGCACCTGATTTGCTTAAAGTATGTACAAAACTGAAAACTGTGTCTCTGTCCTTTGTTGCCATGGAGATGGTTTGGTTGTTACCTCATAATGTAAATAACGGTGGACCAAAATGTTTTTTATCAGAGCTCTACGCCACTGCACTAGTGTCAAGGCAGACACAACTATTTAGCACTTTCAAAATAAAACTGCAATACATCCTGAAATTGCGTGTTTTGTCATTAAAGACAAACACAGCTGCAACAATTATGTTTTCTATGTAATGTATCACCATACATACAAATACACACACACACACACTTGTCTTTCCACAGTGGGGAAGTTTGCTGGGAAAAAAGCTGCTAAACCTTTTCACTGTTGACGTGTTGCTGTTTTTTTTTTTTTTAACATTGTTTCAAATGTAACAGGTTTTTAAAAAACATTTAAAAACTTGAATCTGCTCACTGTAAAAGTAGTTCTGCACATTGCACGACAACTAGCCACACATCACATTACTTATAAACTCCTCTTTCTGCCCTGTGTGCTCTTTGTACTCATGAAACAGTGCCGAGCTGATTCTGTCATAACCGAGCAGGTGGCTTAAAATGCTCAGAGGTTCTGCGTTTTTATGGTCGTTTACTGGACTTTGTACTTTCCTACTTTCAGGTCACTAACACGTGAACAGCTTTCACTGGCAGGACAGAGCAATAATTAATAATTAATAATGGATTAGATTTATATTTTGTCACCACAAAATTTGCACTGACCATGGTGGTTAAACAACAGTTTGAATATAACCTGGACAAAGCTTTCTCTCTGCTTCAAAAACCTGACTAACCCGTTGTGGAGTGCAAAAGAAAAAAAAAGGTTTCATGTCTTTGCTTGCTGTCAGTTGCTGGTTGAAAAAGGGGAAGTGTAGTTGCTTCGTCAGCAAAAGGCCCAACCTCCTGAACTGTTGTTGCCGGGACAACAGTGAGGTCATGACTGCTTCCTGTTTGTCAGTTTAGTTGTGTGAGCTCGTCGGATCAGATCAGCAACTTCTTCTCCTCATCTAAAGGTTTGTCAGCAACACTTCACTGTTAAACAACCATTTAGTGTGTGTGTGTGTGTGTGTGTAAAATAAGCTCAACTTTTTATTTTACAAAGCAAGTCAAACAGGTCTTCTCACTTCCTGTGTGAGATTTAAGATTGAAAATGTAATAAAAGCTTAACAGACAAATCAAAAATATAATTTTAATGAGAAAATTATGCAAATGTACAAATTATTACTGTTATTTACTGCCTGATTTTTTTTATTTTAGCAGGAAGCTGCAATGACACCAGAGGACCTTTTGCACAGTCTAGAGGATTTAGGAGATGAGGAATTCAAGGACTTCAAATGGCATCTGAAGCAGCCTGGCATTTTGGAAGAGCACCAATCCATCAAAGAGTTCAAGCTGGAGAAGGCAGAAAGGCGGGACACCGTGGATCTGATGGTGAACGCCTATAAACTTCATGGAGCTCTAAAGGTGACCAAGAAGGTTTTAAAGAAGATCAACAGGAATGATGTAGTGCAGAGTCTGTCAGACACCAGCTCAGGACCAGAAGGTCAGTCACACTTTAGATTTGAATTTTCAAGTCATGAATAAATAAATAAATATTTGGTGTTAAATTTATATTAGAAAATTATTAAAATTATATAAAAAATGTATTTATGTATATATAAATGTATAACTGGCACGTTGTCTGTATTACCTCTGTCATCATGGCCAAACCCTGGAGGCATCATAATGACGGTCAGCGTAGTGTGTTCAGGCTAAACAAGAGACAAGTTAAGTCATCTTTGTAATAATAATAATCTTTGTTGTGTGTTTGTTCAGATAATCCTGTTGCAGTTTGCCAGCATAAACTTAAATGTAACCTGAAGAGGAAGTTCCAGTGTGTGTTTGAGGGAATTGCTAAAGCAGGAAATCCAACCCTTCTGAACCAAATCTACACAGAGCTCTACATCACAGAGGGAGGGACTGCAGAGGTCAATGATGAACATGAGGTCAGACAAATTGAAACGGAATCCAGGAAACCAGACAAACCAGAAACAACAATCAGACAAGAAGACATCTTTAAACCCCCACCTGGAAGAGATGGACCAATCAGAACAGTGATGACGAAGGGCGTGGCTGGCATTGGGAAAACGGTCTTAACACAGAAGTTCACTCTGGACTGGGCTGAAGACAAAACCAACCAGGACATACAGTTCATGTTTCCATTCACTTTCAGAGAGCTGAATGTGCAGAAAGAGAAAAAGTTCAGCTTGGTGGAACTTGTTCATCACTTCTTTACTGAAGCCAAGGACGCAGGACTCTACAGGCTTGAAGACTTCCAGGTTGTGTTCGTCTTTGACGGTCTGGATGAGTGTCGACTTCCCCTTGACTTCCACAATGCTGAGATCCTGACTGATGTGACAGAGTCCACCTCAGTGGGTGTGCTGCTGATTAACCTCATCAGGGGGAAACTGCTTCCCTCTGCTCGCCTCTGGATCACCACACGACCTGCGGCAGCCGGTCAGATTCCACCCGACTGTGTTGACATGCTGACAGAGGTCAGAGGGTTTACTGACCTACAGAAGGAGGAGTACTTCAGAAAGAGATTCAGAGATGAGGAGCAGGCCTGTAGAATCATAGCTCACATTAAAATATCACGAAGTCTCTACATCATGTGCCACATCCCAGTCTTCTGCTGGATCACTGCTACAGTTCTGGAGAATGTGTTGAAAACCAGAGAGGGAGGAGGAGAGCTGCCCAAGACCCTGACTAAGATGTACATCCACTTCCTGGTGGTTCAGTCCAAACTGAAGAACGTCAAGTATAATGGAGGAGCTGAGACAGATCCACACTGGAGTCCAGAGAACAGGGAGATGATTGTGTCTCTGGGTAAACTGGCTTTTGAGCAGCTGCAGAAGGGGAACCTGATCTTCTATGAATCAGACCTGACAGAGTGTGGCATCGATATCACAGCAGCCTCAGTGTACTCAGGAGTATTCACACAGATCTTCAGAGAGGAGAGTGGACTGTACCAGGACAAGGTGTTCTGCTTCGTCCATCTGAGCATTCAGGAGTTTCTAGCTGCTCTTTATGTCTGTTTGACATTCATCAACTCTGGTGTCAATCTGCTGTCAGAAGAACAATCAGCCTCCCATGAGTCTGAAACAGAAAAACACAACACTGCAGAGACACGTTTCTATAAGAATGCTGTGGACAAGGCCTTAGAGAGTCCGAATGGACACCTGGACCTGTTCCTTCGCTTCCTTCTGGGCCTTTCACTGCAGACCAATCAGACTCTCCTTCGTGGGTTGCTGACACAGAAAGGAAGTAGCTCAAACAACAATCAGAAAATTGTGCAGTACATCAAGGTTCAGCTCGAGGACAACCTCTCTGCAGAGAAAAGCATCAATCTGTTCCACTGTCTGAATGAGCTGAACGATCGTTCTGTACTGAGGAAGATCCAACATTCCCTGAGATCAGGCAGTTTCTTCAGACTGAGCTTCTCTCCTGCTCAGTGGTCAGCTCTGGTCGTCTTCCTGCTGTCCTCAGAAAAAGATCTGGATGAGTTCGACCTGAAGAAATATTCAGCTTCAGAAGAGGCTCTTCTGAGGCTGCTACCATTGGTCAAAGACTCCAACAAAGCTCTGTAAGTATGGAGCAATTTCTATAAATCATAACTTAAAGATTTTGCTGTCTTTCAACTTACTATTATTCTTCTTTATTATCGTCAGATTGAACAACTGTAACCTCTCAAAAAGAAGCTGTGAAGCTCTGTCTTCAATTCTCAGCTCCCAGTCCTCTAGTCTGAGAGAGCTGGACCTGAGTAACAACAGCCTGCAGGACTCAGGAATGAAGCTGCTGTCTGCTGGACTGGAGAGTCCACACTGTACATTGGAGACTCTCAGGTCAGCTCAAGTTAAATCAGTTCAAATTTTATTTACATAGTCTAGCATCAACACTCGTAATCTACCTTAATCGTCTTCTTGTTGATTTCCTCTTCAGGATGAGAGTTTGCATCCTGACAGAGAGAAGCTGTGAAGATCTTTCCTCAGTTCTGAGCTCCCAGTCCTCTGGTCTCAGAGAGCTGGACCTGAGTTACAACGACCTGCAGGATTCAGGAGTGAAGCAGCTCTGTGTCGGACTGAAGAAACCACAGAGTGCACTGAGAACGCTCAGGTCACATGAAGTTACAGTTTATCTTAAATTATTTCAGATATTTATCTAAGCTCCAGAACAGAACTCAGATCTTTAGTCTAGACTTTTTACATTTTTGTTCTTGTTGATGTTCTATCACCAGACTGAGAGCGTGCAACCTCTCAGAGAGAAGCTGTGAAGCTATGTCCTCAGTTCTCAGCTGCCAGTCCTCCAATTTAAAAGAGCTCGACATGAATGAAAACAGCCTGCAGGATTCAGGAGTGAAGCTGCTCTCTGGTGGACTGGAGAGTCCACAGTGTACCCTGGAAACTCTCAGGTCAGGATTCAACAGCATGTTCAGCCGATAACACAAACGTACATGACTGGATAAACTCACATTACGTTAATGTAACTCTAGTGTAGCTGATAGTATCGTAGTATCTTCAGATGAAGTGACCTGATGTTTTGTTTGCAGGCTGTCAGGCTGTCTCATCACAGAGGATGGCTGCGTTTCTCTGGTCTCAGCTCTGAGCTCCAACCCCTCCCATCTGAAAGAGCTGGACCTGAGCTACAATCATCCTGGAGACTCAGGAGTGAAGCTGCTGTCTGCTGGACTGGACGATCCACAGTGGAGATTGGAGACTCTCAGGTGGATATACAGTCAAACTTCACATTCAATGTTTTTTTTTCAACATTGTAGATATCAAAGCTGTGAAATAACAAAAAACTTGCAGACTTGAACTGGGACATTTTCACCTTGAGGTTGCAGATATGCTGAAAGACCCCTCCTCTTCTTTTCAGGCTGGAACCTCATGGAGTCCAGTGGTTGAGACCAGGTCTGACAAAGTGTAAGTGTGTTTTTAATTTGACCCATGAAAAGAAAGCAACACACCATCATCCATCTTCAAACTGTGAGATCATTCATTTAAATCTCTGATGTAAATGATCATTAATAAATTCAGCACATCTTTTTCTCTCCATCAGATTCCTGTGAAGTCACAATCGACACAAACACTGTACACAGAAAGATCCAACTGTCCGACATCAACAGGAAGGTGACATATGGGGAGGAGGATCAGTCATATCCTGATCATCCAGACAGATTTGAGCACTGGCCGCAGCTGCTGTGTAGAAATGGTCTGACTGGTCGCTGTTACTGGGAGGTCGAGTGGAGAGGAGAGGTGGATATAGCTGTGACTTACAGAAGGATCAGCAGGAAAGGAGACAGATACGACGGTGAGTTTGGAGAGAATGATCAGTCCTGGAGTCTGAGCTGTTCTGGTGATGGTTACTCTGTCAGACACAGTAACAGAGGAACATCCATCTCCTCCTCCTGCTCTGTTTCGAGCAGAGTAGCAGTGTATGTGGACTCTCCTGCTGGCACTCTGTCCTTCTACAGTGTCTTCTCTGACACGTCGATCCACATCCACACCTTCAACACCACATTCACTGAACCTCTTTATCCTGGATTTGGGTTCTGGTCTTCCAAGTGTGGTTCATCAGTGTCTCTGTGTTCTCTGTGGGAAGAACAGTCTCCTGCTGCTGAACAGATTTGTTTGTAAATGCAGTTCAAGTGTTGTTGCTTTCTAAGTCTGGTGTCAGTGATTGACATGTTGGAAATTACAGCAGCCCTGAGGGACAAAACACAAAAAACTCCACATCATTTCACACAAACACATCAATAAATCAAGTGTTGAATATATGCAATCTATCTATAGGTTCAATGTGTAACTTTTGGGGTGATTCACTGGCAGACCGTCCACCTCAGACTGCGTTTCACCACTACATTGCCAACAGGTAGCCAAGTAGCAGAAGAAGAAGACAGACATGGCGAAGAGGAGGAAGAAGCATCTTTTGCTGGTTCTGTCTGAGTTGTGTTTCACAAGTTTCACAAGATAAACCTACACACTTATTTTTCAGTACAAGAAAAGCCAAAGAAGCGGGAATCAAAAGACCAATGCTGCCAATAAAGATGTCTATATCTGGAGGCATGATGTAACCCGTTTCTCAAGGTTATTATAATTTCTAATCTTATTAGAACAGAGGTTCGACCAATATTAAAAAAAAAACAAAAATCACCTTTATCTTACAGACAAGAGATAAATACTCCCTCAAACAGCTAACCGCTAATGGTGGCTAACTTAGCTGAGCTAGCTAAAATCAAGTTCACATTCAAATACTAGCGATTAGCACGTGGCTAGCGCAATTAGCGATTTTTTAACAACATCTTTAACAACATAAAACAATCTGAAACCGGGTCTATATGACACCAAACAGCAAGAATTAAGGTCACAACTCGTTTTAAAAACGGTATTTTACGACATAATGGAGTTAGCACCGTTAGCATAACCTCGCATTAGCGTTAGCATCCTTACCGGAGTTTATCTTGAGGAGCTCGTAGAGTCACGCAGCTCGACTCTGTCTCTCAGCTTTCAACCTAATGAACACACAGTATTTCAATTCTTCTTCTTCTTCTTTGATGTTTAAGGGCAGTTGGCATCCTTAAAGTTGCATGTACCGCCCTCTTCTGGATTTTACTGTTTCACTACTTCCCTCTTATATTTATTTAAATTCTTTTTATTAGTCCAGTTATCACGAGATATCTTATAATAATTTTCCTTCCCTCTCTGGATTTCCCACTCTCTATTATACCTTTGAGGCTACACTCCATTAATCCTGTCTTCCTCAATCCTGCTATCAACTCTTCCCTCTCCCTTTTATATTTATTACAATCGACCATCACATGTTGCACCGTTTCTCTCTCCCCACAGCTACACCGACCAGTTGGATGTTTCCCTAGTATGTTTAGTGTGTTATTCAGTTTACTGTGTCCTATTCTTAATCTACTCATGATCACCTGCTCTGCTCTGCTACCTCCACAACACCCTACCTCCCCTACTACCCCTTGTAATTTATATAAATGTCTCCCTTTTTCATGGTTCTTCCAGTGTTGTTTCCATTGATTAATTATTTCCTTCCATATTAAACTTTTCCCTTCTGCTTTTGATAATTTTACTTTAATTTCCACCTCCTCTTTCTTTACTGCTTCCTTTGCAAGTTTATCTGCTTTTTCATTCCCTTGTATCCCTACATGAGCTGGCACCCACATGAACTTTATTTCCCTCCCTTGCTGTGTTAATCTGGATGTTTTTAACAATATTTCATATAATATCTCCTGGTGTGTGTTTGCTTTCCTGTTTTTGATGCTTAAGATTGCTGAAACTGAATCACTGCATATAATCACCTTTCTATCCACCCTGTCCTCCACCCAGTTTATTGCCATTAATATTGCACATAACTCTACTGCATATATACTTAAATGATCTGATGTTCTTTTTGATATTGTCACTTGCCTGCTGGGAACCACCACTGCTGCACCTGTTGCTCCTGTTTCTGGTTCCTTTGATCCATCTGTGAATATGTATATGTATTCTCCATACCTCCCAGTTATGTAATTATAAAATTCTTGTACTATGTCCGTTGATTTATTTCTTTTCTTTATATCACACATTTCTAGGTCTACTGTTGCTTCTTCCATCATCCATTCTGGGCTTGCTGTCCACAGAACTGTTGGGCTGAATTCTACCTGCTGTATTTTTAGTTGTTCTGCTATTCCCTCACTGATCCACCCAAAGCTTGACTTTTGTTCTTTCCCCTTTTCCCAGCACATCTCCAAAACTCTCTTTGTAGGATGATCTTCAGAGTGACCTTTTAGATTAACCCAGTAATTGGCTATTAACTGCTTTCTTCTTAGATATAATGGCATTTCTCCTGCTTCCACCTGAAGAGAGCATACTGGAGCTGTTTTCATTGCTCCTAAACAAGCTCTTAACGCTCTAGCTTGAATGATGTCTATTTGTGAGAGGACTGATTTAGCTGCTGACCCATACCCCACACATCCATACTCTATTCTAGACCTAATTAATGCTATATATATATATTTTAATGATGTAAAATCCGCTCCCCAATCTATTCCAGCCAGACACCTCATAATATTCAACACTCGCTTACTCTTCTCCACTATTCCCTTCACATGCTCTCTCCAAGTTAATCTAGGGTCAAAAATCAATCCCAAGAATCGCATGCTTTTTACTCTTTCTAAGTTCTTACCATATAACTTTAACCTATTATTTTCAGTGATTTTCTTTTTTGAAAAGAACATTACTTTACTTTTTTCTACTGAAAATTTGAAACCCCAATCTGCTCCCCATTTTTCCACTTGATTTATCCCTTCCTGCAATTTCTTAACAATGTGATTTATATTTCCTCCCCTCTTCCATAATGCCCCATCATCAGCAAACAAAGATCTTCCCATTCCTGCTGGTATCCTGTCAAATATATCATTTATCATTATTGTAAACAGTGTAGGACTTATGACACTCCCCTGCGGTGTACCATTCTCAACAACATAGTTCTCTGACATCTCTGAACCAATTTTAACCTGGATGACCCTTTCCCTTAGAAAATCCATAATCCAATTAAATAAGTTTCCCTCAATTCCCATATGGTGCATTTTAATCAGCAGCCCTTCTCTCCACAACATGTCATATGCCTTCTCGACATCAAAGAATACTGCAGCCACCGTTTCTTTATTTACTTGTGCTTTCCTAACATCATCTTCTAGGCACAATACTGGATCCATTGTGCCTCGACCTCTTCTAAATCCACTTTGATATTGAGTTACTAGTCCCCTTCTTTCAATATAGTACATGAGCCTCTCATTTATCATTCTTTCCATTATTTTTCCTATATGTGATGTAAGTGCTATGGGTCTATAATTTATTGGCTTACTTGGATCTTTTCCCGGTTTCCTGATTGGGATGATTATTGCTTCCTTCCAACTTCGTGGGATCTTACCTTCTTTCCAGATTTTATTGTATAATGATAATATTTTCCTTAATCCCCCTTCACTTAGATGTTTAATCATACTGTAACATATACTATCTTTACCAGGTGCACTCCTTCTCGTTTTTGCTATTGCTTTTTTCATTTCTCCGATGGTAAACGGGATATCTAACTCACTTTCCCTACTATCCTTTCTTTTTAACACCTCCCTGTTTTCATTTCTAGTTTTCTCCCTACCAAGTCTTCCCTCCTCAGTTAGATTGTTTGAGCTGTGAACTGCTACAAAGGCCTTAACCATTAACTCTGCCTTTTCTTTATTGGTTACTGCCACTTTATCTCCAGAACTCAGGACTGGATAATTCCAATTCCTCCTCTCGCCCCCCATTTTCCTCAACATTCCCCAGATTTCTCCTATTTTGATAGTACTCCCTATCGACCCACAAAACTTCCTCCAATATGACCTCTTTGCTTGTCTTATTGTTTTCCTTACCACTGCTTGCGCTTGTTTGTATTGGATTAGATGTTGAAAATTATGATACTTTTTAACTAACTTAAATGCCTTGTTTCTGCTCTTTACCGCTTGCTTGCATTTCTCATCCCACCATGGTACTAACTTATTTTTCCTCCTGCCTGTACTTTTAGGTATAGTGTTGGTTGCTGCCATTATAATCCCCTGCTTTATTTCGCTATCCATCCTTTCCACTTCCATATTGTCACTAATCTGAGAGAAATTTTTGTCGCATTCCTTTGTGAAATCAATCCAGTTGGCTTTTTCTACAATCCATCTTCCTCCTACTTCCTCTGTTTCCTGCACTGTCTTTATATTTATTTTAATATATATAGGATAATGATCACTTCCTATAGTCCCTTTTTGATATACATCCCATTCACATAATGGAGCTACTGTATTGGTCACTATTGTCAGATCTAAGACTGACTCCTTCCCAGTATTTACATCCACCCTTGTCCCTCTCCCATCATTCACACAAACCATATTTTGCCCATCTAACATTTCCTCCACTATCTCCCCATTGCGATCATTCTTTTCACTCCCCCATAGTGTATTATGAGCATTAAAATCCCCACACCACACTGTGTTCCCATTACTCTTACCCACCATTCCATCCAAATTTACAATGTCCAACTGCCTGCATGGATTATAGAAATTTATTATTGTTATTTTCCTCTTTCCTATCCATACTTCTACTATAATACTCTCCATTTCCACTCCAATATCAACAACCCTGTATGGAACACCCTCTTTAACAAACATGACACACCCTCCTCCTGTCCCTTCTTTCCTGTCTCTTCTGATTGCCACATATCCTTTAATAATGAACTCTAAATTTGGTTTTAACCAGGATTCCTGGATGCACAATATGTCTGGTTTTTCTGGCTGACTATATATGAAATGTTTAAATTCCTGACCATTCGCAATTAGACTTCTAGCATTCCATTGTAGGATTATCATTACTATTAATATTACCCAATACATGATGTTTCTTGACTGGCCTGTACACTCAATTCATCTCTTACCTCCTCCCATCTTATACCTCTCATATCCAGATGGTGAATTGCTGCTTTGACTATAATCTGTATTCTCTCTGTTTTTGATTTGACATCCGCAGTTGCATTTATGACTCCTGCTATAAATGTCACCAATCTTTTTTTCTCCTCCAGCATTTTCTTTTCAACTTCTTGTACCATACTCATCGTCCCTTGCTTCTCTTTATTCTGTTGCTTGCCACTGAAGCTCCCCTGTCCCACTCTCCTCACAGCTTCAGCATAAGACACCTTTTCATTCACTTTTATCTGTTGCACTATTATTTCCCTCTTCATAGCCTCACATCCCCAGTATGCTACACTATGTTCTCCTCCACAGTTACAGCATTTTGGTTTCACACCCGTCCCACATTTCCCATATTCATGGTCCCCTCCACACCTAGCACATCTTCTTTTCCCTTTGCATAGGTTAGCTACATGTCCATATTCCTGACAGTTGAAGCACCTCATTGGTTTTGGAACAAATTCTCTTACCTTATATTTTACAAATCCAAAATAAAGTTCTCTTGGGATAATCTCTGCATCAAACTCTACCAATACTGTTTCTGATTCTTTTTTCTCGGGTCCTCTTGTCATTCTTTTAACATCCTTAACTGTAGCATTTCTCATTTTTAAGTTTCCCACTAGATCCTTCAAGCTGATACCCAGGGGAACCCCTGTAATCACTCCCTTACATCCGCTACTTCTCTTCTCTCCTATTCTCACTGTTTTTGTAACCTTCATTTTCCCAACACTCACCATTTTCTGAGCTTTTTCTACTTGTGCTTCTGAATTACACCCAATTATCATGTTCCCATCTCCTAATACCTTAGCATACCTAACTTCCCCCACTTGTGCCCTAATTATTTTAGTGATTTTTAGTGGATCCATCTTCTTTACTCCCCCTTCTCCCTCAAATCTCACCACTACATTGAGAGAACCCTTCTTCCCACTCCTTACCTCACCTCTCTGCCCCTCACTCTCCGTGCCTTCCAAACTATCTTTATCTTCCTTCTTTCTCTTTCTCCCACTTGCCCTTCTCCCCCTTCCTCCTCTCTCTACCTGCTCCCATTCACTTCCTCCCTTATCTATGTCATAGTCCTCTTCACTCATTTCCATACTGTTGTAGCTTTCTCCGTCCCTCTCCCTTCCTTCCATTTTGCCCCCACTTACAGAAAGTAGCGCTAGGATACCGCTACCGGACCTATACAGGTCGTCGGCCGATACCCCCACACTCTACTCTCCGTAAGTTACCTACCTATTTTCTACCTCCCGATCACACTGTTACACACTCTTTTCAATTTTTTTTTCTCCCTCCCTTCACTTTGAATTTCCGCTCAAACACACACTTCAACGCCTCTTCTCCAGTATTTCAATATTTGGTACGAGGCTTTATAAATGTATATGTTTCATAGGGTACTTCCATAGCCATCCATAGCCATCCATACCAGCGATGCTTCGGGCAACGTCTCCACCGGAAGAAGGAAGATTTCCCGGCTGTCATTCATTTCATTGAATTTATGCGCCACCCTCTGGCAGAGTAGGGGATTACACTATAGTAACCTGGTACAGGTTACAATGACCCTACAGTTACCACTAATAAACCATGTTATCCCTGGCGCTACTATGACTATTACAGCTCAGGAGCAGGGTTAGAAAACAAACTAAGAAGAGGCAGGTGAAACTAATAAGGGACAGCTGCATGATTCAAAACAGGCAGGAAGTAGAAGTAGACAGGGTGGAACTACAAAATAAAATGAATGAATGAAAGAAAGAAGAAGGTGGAAGTACTGTTTAGACATTTCAGGAATAGAGTTTATAGATATCTTAAAAAAACATGACTGCTAGAATTAGTTGGTGTTTCTATTTTTCCAGGAAATGATGACAGATGGGTTTTGCCATAGCTGATATATTCTTTGAGCGCTGGCAATGAGAGCTGACATGCAAAAGCGCCTCATGTGTTGACAGTATGGTTATTGATAAAATATTTTCCAGAGGGAAAGATTTGTGTAGCCTCGTTGTTCTGGCTTGAAATAGATCTGTTGCTGGGAAGCAATACAAACTTTCCAGAACTTTGCATTTTGACCTTATCTGGTCATCTTGTGGTTAAATGATGTGGAGAAACTGGGAAAGGCTGCAGCCACTACAGAGTTTTGGCATCACGAACAGAGAGGGGACAGAGCCGTAGGTTGGAATGACCTTTCTCTTCTATATATAAAGATATCAGAAAATTAATATGCAGATTGTGCAGCAGCTTTGAACTGACAGTGTACTACTGTATATACTGTAATGAAACAAGTTCAACATTTTCACCCTTCCTTCCTTCCTTCTTTCCTTCCCTTTGATACAATTTGACATATAAGAAATAAATATTTTATTGTGTAATGAAGAGACAGCAGAGACATAAAGCATTGCTTAAAAGATACAGTATTGGAATAAAGAATGAAGTAAAGAAAGAATTACTTTGATTCTGCAATGATAGAAGACAGGAAAAAGACATGGTTTGTAGGAGGGTGAAATTCAGCATGTATGTGTTGACATGCACAGTCATCGGTGTCGGCCTTCCTTTGACCGTGGCAATCTATGCTCTTTATTCTCAGGTATGTACATTATGATGCCGATGGTGCACTGAACACATGCAGTTTACATGTTAGTGGAAATCTCACTTACGTAGTTATTAATACATGAGGAAACAAAGACGCTGACAGGAAACAAAAAGGAGATGAAGTGATATAATAATGAGAGAGCAGCAGCTCAGAGCAGGTGGAGCTGGAGATGGTGTTGATAATAAAGTTCATACTGACGTTAATTCAGCCAAACACACACTTAAATGTCTGAACAAAACACAGAAAAGTTTAGCTGCAGCCTGTAACTCCTGTGTCGCTGCTCCCACTGGATCAAGCCAAAGCATTTAGAGTAACTCAGGTGTGTTTGGTGTTACAGGTGTTGTGATACCTGCGCCTTCAAAGAAACAGGACAGTCACCGAAGAAACAAAACTAAACGCTGCAGTAAAATCAGAACTGGAGAGAATCATTTCCTCATACGTGAAGATTTTCTCATGAAATTTTGTGTTTTCGATGTGTCACCAAAAACTGTTGTGAAAGTAACAGGGATGAGATTTTTTTTATAATAATTTGTCTCCGAAATTGTGTCAGAGACAGTCACAGCAGATAAAACGTTTCCTCTTTTAAACCTTAACTGAGAGAGTCTCTTTTTAACCTTCATTTCTGTGCCACTATTTTGCTATGTGTAGATATGTTGAGCAGCTCCTCTCCACTTTTAGCTGTGGTGAAGGCAGGCAGCCAAATTCACCATATTTTTCACCACAACAGAATAATGAATGCAAACACTTTAACAGAAACTGACGATCAACAGGAACCTACTGTATGGGTGAAAAGCCATCCATCCATCCATCCATCCATCCATCCATCCATCCATCCATCCATCCATCCATTCTTGTAACCAGGGAGGTGTCTCTCCTCCCTCACCTGGTCCTAACTGCTCCACCACCTCTCCAGCTCCCTCTTCAAGCCCTTCTGTGACAATCATAGCTTCTCCTAGAAAGGGAGGAGTGAAAGGGGGACTGTTGAGTTCAATGCAGTTGAAAATATCACCACTAGATGGAGCCAAATCTTACCCACAGCACAGAGAGGTTGTAGTGTTCATAAATTTCATGAATGTACTTTATTTATCTATAATACGCTGATAAAATTCTTACTTCCTACCATTTATATTACTTAATCTTGTATTTTTGTAAATTATAAGTTATTATTCTTTGTGCTAGAATTAGCTGGTGTTTGTATATTTCAGGCAAATGATGACAGCTGACATTCAAAAGAGTCTCATGTGTTGACAGTATGATTGGTGATGCATTGTTTTCCAGAGGGAAAGATTTGTGTGAGACAGCACAGCTCTCTGTGTGTCTTTCTAATTAGAGAAATTACCCATCTCCATGACAACAAAGGAGAGAGATGCAGTTTTCTGTTTTTTGTACATACTTTGAGGGAATCGGGTGCACAACCATAATAATCTGTTTGAAGAGAGGATCTGAATGTTATGAAACAACTCATAGGTGGTCATATCATAATTTTATTCTGCAGCAGAGAGAGAGTGTGTGAATATGAACAGACGTGCTGACATGACATAAAAACTTTGATCATGAAGTCTCATGTTAATCTATAGTTGTGTAGTTTCTCAGTACAGACTGGAGTCTGTTAACAGACACACACTGGTCTCCTCTATGAAAGCTGCTCTGTGTCCTCACTGTGCTGCATTCTTCTAAAATCTGATGAACTGTTGGTGGCTCGTCCAGCCGCCGTCTCTCCCTCTTCATCTCCTGCAGCTCCCTGCATTAGTTCTGTTGTTGACAGTGGAGCTGCTATGACATACAGAGGTGTTGATGTCTGCTGGAGTCACAGACTTTTGTACCAGTGCCCATACTTCCCCCTACATGACACTACACTGCACTTTAATCATGTGCCATGATGCCTGCCGCTGATTTGATACTTTATCAGCTGCTGCAGCTGCATTCTTGTTCTGCATTCTTGTTCTGCATTCTTGTACTTTTGCTCGGATACATCTACTACTGTGGTGTGTTTTGCAACAATCTTGTCTTGTAGTTTTTATTTATTTAGGTTACTTACATTTCATATTTCATCTGTATTTTTTATCTTAGTAACGTTGGAAAACCGAGACCCAGGAAACTGTATTTTGTTTGATTTGACAATAAAACTGTCTGAGGCTGAGTTGTAACCTCTTTTAGCTCAGAGTAGACTCTTTTTAACCTAAATGGTTATTTATTGATAGTTTTAACTAACACAAACTTTTCACATATGTCCTATAGGAAAGGTAACTGTTTTGACTATTTGACCAGACCCTGAATATTTCCACTGTGTTTTAACCTGGACAGCAGGAGGGGACTAATGCATATTCATAACTGACTACCTTTTCTCACTTCCCTTTCAGAGGAGCTGTTGATCATCATCAACTTACTGCATGTCATCACTCTGCATATTTACTGCAGACTGTTTGGACGCAGAGGACGACACATCAGACGCTGGTGTAGTGAACTCATTCAGGTGTTGCAGCTTTCAAAGGTAAATTTTGTGACATTATTTTTTCTTCTATGTAGAGAAGATAAAAACTTCCACTTGCAGTTGTCGTGATATCACTTAAACAATGTTTGTAGATATTAAAAAACCTTTAACCTGATCTCTCAAACAACAGGTTTCACTGTGAAGGATGGAAGATTTACACATGAACAACACCTCACAGAACTACAGCTTTAACTATAGCAACTTCTATGACTATGATGATTATGAAAATGTTGTGTTCATCATGGATGTGATGACATACATAATCATCAGTGTCGGCCTTCCTTTGACCCTCGTGGCCATCTATGCTCTTTATTCTCTGGTATGTACATTATGACTGAAATGTATTTATTTATTTTATTCTGATTTATTTATTTGTGTCGTACAGTCTGTCTGTAAAGAATCTTGATCTGGGTTGTGGTCTAGTCGTCAGGAGGCTGGGGTGAAGTGTTGTAATGACCTTCCAGATTCACTCTGCAGGTGGGGAGAGCTCAGTAGGTTCAGTTCAGTGATGGATTTCTACGAGATCACCAAGATCACAAACTACAAAGTCTGACCGTGTTTAAAAAATAGTTACTTTGGTCATAAATCAACTCAAGCTGAGAAAAACTGGTAGACTGTTAGTGGAAATCTCACTTACGTAGTTATTAATACATGAGGAAACAAAGATGTTGACAGGAAACAAAAAGGAGATGAAGTGATATAATAATGAGAGAGCAGCAGCTCAGAGCAGGTGGAGCTGGAGATGGTGTTGATAATAAAGTTCATACTGACGTTAATTCAGCCAAACACACACTTAAATGTCTGAACAAAACACAGAAAAGTTTAGCTGCAGCCTGTAGTGATTTTACACTTCATTGATGGTCAAGTTTAATGGACACAGACAGATTATTATTATCAGGGGTTATGTTTATGTGTTTGGGTCAGAATGCGTCATATCTGTGGCTGAAAAAACAGCTGCAAAAGCTGCAGTAAATCTGCTGCTTAGTCTTGTTCCTGCAGTGATTGGCCAGTGTGTCATATCTGATATTTCTGACAGCACAAATGAGAGTTTGATGAAAAATGCATAAATGTCTCTGACTGCAAGAAGAAATATTTGGGAGGAGGTGGAGTTCACAACATGTTTACAACTGCTTGTTCACTTTTACCAATGTTTTCCTGCAGGTGAGAAATGGTCAAGTTGCTCCGATCTACGTCATCAACCTTCTCATCACTGACATCATTCAGCTCTGCTGCTTGATCGTTATTGTGACAACATCCAGAGATTTGAGGAGAAGACGTTCAATTCCATTGAGCATTTATAATTTAAGTGTGGCGTCGAGTGTCGGCTTCATGGTGTGTGTCGCCCTGGAAAGGTAACTATCTGTCTATCCAGTCTGTGTGTAGCTTCTGTGTCTGATCATTATATTACTTTATAATTCTGAAGCTCCTCAAAGACTATGTGTCCATCTTGTATTACAGGTATTTGGTCGTCGCCTGGCCACTGTGGTACAGCTTCAGACGAACCATCAAGACCTCTGTGGTGGTCTGTGTCGTGGTCTGGATCTTTCCTCTTGTCTTTGTCCTCACATTCTATTTCTGGGTTGATGGTAAGGTCACAGTCACCATATTCGCTGTCTACTTCCTCCTTCCCTTCCCACTGCTCATATTCTTCCTGGGTGGGACCCTCAAAGCTCTGTCTGCCAGCACTGTCCCCTCTGATGAAAAACGAAGAATTATGGGAGTTTTGGTTCTGGTGCTGCTGATTTACACACTGCTGTTCATGCCCAGAATCATCTGTTTCTTGTCACAGGACATAGATAACTATACTTTTGACAATGTGACCTTTATGTTTGTCAGGTTGAGTCCTCTTGCAGACTTATTTCTGTATGTGTTCATGAGGAAAGGGGTCATAGACAAGCTTTTGGCCTCTGTGTGTTGTTGCAGAATGGACAGCAATGATATCAGCAGATCATCAGGAAATGATGACAACATTCACACAGTCAGCTCTGTGTAGGCAGAGAAAGAGGGAGAGAGAGAAAGGAGAGAAAACAGAAGGAGAAATGTAGGCAAATAGAAAGACTGAATTTGTCATATTATTACCCATCTATAACTTGAAATTTCAGAGGAGTCCCATTATTAGACTACAATAATAAGGCAGGTGTTTCAGCATCGCCCCACACATAACCATTGCTGCTGTTCTCTAATGCAGCCATCAAGTTGTAAAAAGGCTCTAATGTACACTTTATTAAAAGTCTTGAGACCAAGAAGGTTGGGGTTGTGTCAGAGGCAGTGAGGAGAGATCACCTTGAGCCATGTAGATAAATAAATATGAACTGAAATCAATATATGAGGCAAGAATTGAAGAAATGATTCAAATCTCATATCACAGTATATGTAACTATATATGAGACTGTACAGTTCCTGGAACGTGAATTAAAGATCTGTTCAAAGACAAAATGTGTCAGCTGTCGCTGTTGTCTTTTCAAATACCGAATGATGTTTCTTCATCATGCCAAGTTTTCACACATTTTAGAGTTTAGAGATAAAACCCCCATCATCTCCTCATCTATAGCTGGAAGACATGATGTATGCATTCATATTTTACAAGCAGAACTTTTAATCTGTGACATTATTAGCACATGTAGATCATCACAGACCTGTGAACTCCTGTGTCACTGCTCCCACTGGATCAAGCCAAAGTATTTAAAGAGTAACTCAGGTGTGTTTGGTGTTACAGGTGTTGTGATACCTGCACCTTCAAAGAAACAGGACAGTCACCGAAGAAACAAAACTAAACGCTGCAGTAAAATCAGAACTGGAGAGAATCATTTCCTCATATGGGAAAATTTTCTCATGAAGTTTTCTGATGCATCACTAAAAACTGAATTCCAGTGTAGGCGAAGAAAGAGGAAGAGAGAGAGAGAAAGGAGAGAAAACAGAAAGAGAAATGTAGGCAAAGAAGGCGGAGAAATATGTATTAGAAAAACAGGACTCCCAGCAATGCAGCATTATGTTAATGTAAAGGTGAAAGACGAAACTGAGACAAGTTCATGTTTCATAGAAGTGGTCAGAAAACCAGATAATTGGTGGTAGAATCTTTGGGAGGTAGTGAGTGCAGTGGAGCAGTTTTAATAACCTGTTTTTTCTTGCCGGTTATCTGACATGTGTCTCAGGTTTTGTCATATTCTGACTCATCGCTTTAACAAAAGAGACCAAACAGAAGTAGTAAAGTATGTTCATATGCTGTCCTGACCCCGTGACCTCAGACTACAGCAAAACCAAGTTAAGAAATGTTGCTGGTAGCACAGAAAGACACCCACTTCCACAGCAGCTGATTGTCATTGCAGTTTCTCACGGCCCCTCAATGGAGGTATCTGACTGCTGCTCTGCTACCAGCTCTGCCCATGGACTTGATGTGCAATTTAACATGTTGGATCTTTTTTAATGCAGATTTAACCCCTTGAACCCCGAGCAGTTTCTGAATGTTTTTTGCTTCTGTCACTTGCTCCCAATCAGCAAAATAAAAAGTTATTTCCTGATTGTTTCACAGCGGTTACATTCACCATTTATAGACACGCCCACAGCAACTGCATCCTGTGTGAATTCAGGTTAACAGCGAGGGGATTCTGCTGTACTGCTGAGCAGTTGAAGAAATGTTAATGGATGTTTTGCAGTGAAACCAGGTCACATTAAAAAAAGACAAGCAGAGTACAACTGTTGTTGATCCTGACGCAGACGACAGCTTCTGGGCCCCGGTGCTCTTGGGATACTTACGCCTGGGCTGTCATGACAGGATACTCAAGTAAAATAACCATACTGTGTATGTCAACCACTCCAGTTTATCATATTGAGCCACACTTGAACCACAACAGAATGATGCAAGACCAGAAACAGATCATTTCTGAAGTGTTTTTTTTTCTCCCTTCCTTATCAGAGGAGCTGTAGATTATCACCAACTTACTGCATGTCATCACTCAGCATATTTACTGCAGACTGTTTGGACACAGAGGACGACACATCAGACGCTGGTGTAGTGAACTCATTCAGGTGTTGCAGCTTTCAAAGGTAAATTTTGTGACATGATTTTTTCTTCTATGTAGAGAAGATAAAAACTTCCACTTGCAGTTGTCGTGATATCACTTAAACAATGTTTGTAGATATTAAAAAACCTTTAACCTGATCTCTCAAACAACAGGTTTCAGTGTGAAGGATGGAAGATTTACACATGAACAACACCTCACAGGAGGAAACCTTTGATTACAGCAACTTCACCTATGATAATAACAACACTGACAGCTACCATAATAATGAAAATGTTCCGTTTGAAGAACGTGTGATAGTCTACATAATCATCAGTGTCTGCCTTCCTTTGATCCTCGTGGCCATCTATGGTCTTTATTCTCTGGTATGTACATTATGACTGAAATATATTTATTTATTTTATTCTGATTTATTTATTTGTGTCGTACAGTTTGTCTGTAAAGAATCTTGATCTGGGTTGTGGTCTAGTCATCAGGAGGCTGGGGTGAAGTGTTGTAATGACCTTCCAGATTCACTCTGCAGGTGGGGAGAGCTCAGTAGGTTCAGTTCAGTGATGGATTTCTACGAGATCACCAAGATCACAAACTACAAAGTCTGACCGTGTTTAAAAAATAGTTACTTTGGTCATAAATCAACTCAAGCTGAGAAAAACTGGTAGACTGTTAGTGGAAATCTCACTTACGTAGTTATTAATACATGAGGAAACAAAGATGTTGACAGGAAACAAAAAGGAGATGAAGTGATATAATAATGAGAGAGCAGCAGCTCAGAGCAGGTGGAGCTGGAGATGGTGTTGATAATAAAGTTCATACTGACGTTAATTCAGCCAAACACACACTTAAATGTCTGAACAAAACACAGAAAAGTTTAGCTGCAGCCTGTAGTGATTTTACACTTCATTGATGGTCAAGTTTAATGAACACAGACCAAAACTCCTCGTCCACTATTTGTTCATATTACAGAAATCAAATATTGTGTCATTAATAACAGACTAATTGTTTCATTTCTGTTTCTAATAATCTGGTTTTAGTCACATGTAAGCTCATATTTAATGTTTCTTTTCACCACCACTCTTCTAAATATTATTTGCATTATGTTTACGCCTCGCAGGTGAGAAATGGTCAAGTTGCTCCGATCTACGTCATCAACCTTCTCATCTCTGACATCATTCAGCTCTGCTGCATGATTGTTGAAGTGGCAGCACCTGAAGATTGGAATAAAGGAATTGCATTTATCATTCACACTTACAGTCTGCTGACCAGTGTTGGCTTCATGGTGTGTGTCGCCCTGGAAAGGTAACTATCTGTCTATCCAGTCTGTGTGTAGCTTCTGTGTCTGATCATTATATTACTTTATAATTCTGAAGCTCCTCAAAGACTATGTGTCCATCTTGTATTACAGGTATTTGGTCGTCGCCTGGCCACTGTGGTACCGCTTCAGACGAACCATCAAGACCTCTGTGGTGGTCTGTGTCATGGTCTGGATCATTCCTCTTGTATGTGTCCTCATTTTAAATACCCCCCTTGGCTCTGTGTTCAGTATAATTGTCTATGTTATCTTCTTCCTCCTTCCCCTCCCACTGTTCATATTCTTCCTGGGTGGGACCCTCAAAGCTCTGTCTGCCAGCACTGTCCCCTCTGATGAAAAACGAAGAATTGTCGGAGTTTTGGTTCTGGTGCTGCTGATTTACACACTGCTGTTCATGCCCAGAATCGTGGTGTTCTTATCAGACGAAGCAAAGAATAACTCAACCTTCCATTCAATGTCTGTCATCTTTCTTATGTTGAGTCCTCTTGCAGACTTATTTCTGTATGTGTTCATGAGGAAAGGGGTCATAGACAAGTGTGTTGTTGCAGAATGGACAGCAATGATATCAGCAGATCATCAGGAAATGATGACAACATTCACACAGTCAGCTCTGTGTAGGCAGAGAAAGAGGGAGAGAGAGAAAGGAGAGAAAACAGAAGGAGAAATGTAGGCAAATAGAAAGAATAGAGACAAGACAACCTCTTAACAAGTCTTTAGGACTTTTTTCTTCTTTGTCTCTCTTTAAATTTCATTTCTTGTTCAGTTTTTCTCAGTTATATCTAACGTACATCTATCCAAAACTCTTTTTGTTTTTGCTGCATATTATTTGTTCATCTTTATGAAATATTTTTGCTGTTTTAGTGGTTGGCATGTTAGTTTTCAGGATGTGACTCAGAGCATGTATTTTAACAGTTCTTGTGTGTTTTCAATAAACACTTTCTACTGATCTTGGTCTTTGGCTGTTGTTTGCACTTTGGCTCCTCTAAAACGTTCAACCTAACAACATGAAGAGAAAACTAAAAGTCACACTTTGTAAACTAGAAAACTTCAGAAGACACAGCGTACAAAATGACTTCATCAAACATTAAATAGAATAGAAATAACCTGATTCAGTATTGAGTAACTTCTGGAGAGTTTTGATGCTTATTGACGTGCAGCTTCCTGCACAGAAACATTTGGTTCATCAGCAACAATCTCTCACGATCTGTCAGAGGACGCTGGGTTGTGCAATTCAACTTTAATGTTTCTTTTAAAGCTTGATGATCTTTTAACCGGCTACAACTAAAGTCAAGTATCAGTTCAGCCTCATTGTAATAGATATCTACACATATTTGAACTTATTCTTTACTGTGTAGTTGCTTCTTTAATTCTGCGACACACAGAAAACCTCTGCCACTGTTTGACTGACGCGTACAAACTGTGTCCTCAGAGACAGATCACATCTCAGATGGATTGCGTAATGTATCAGATAAAGAGTGACACTCTGATGAGTAAAAGTCTTCACCTTTTTGGATATTCCAAGAAATGGAAGAAAAATAGAAACATCATTCTTGTGCACTGGTAGATGTAATAATCTTTATTTACAACAGTTCTATTAGCTGAGTCTAATAATAGAAAGGTATGTCATTCATGCAGAAGTTGGGCTGCAGGCTCTCGAAGGTGCAGTCAGATGTGTCCATGGCACAGCGGCCACAGTGGCAGCTCAAAGCCACAGGATATGTGACGGTCGGGTCCACACCGGGCGGGCAGTCAGGAAGCTCAAATGTCTTGTAGTGTAAGTCCCGGTACGTGCACACATGCTGATAAACGTTGCTGAATGGTATCTTAATGACAGGGTCCTGTCAGGAGAGCAGAAAGAACAAGGTGAATACATTTCTGATGGATAATGTCACAGTGTTATTAACCTTCGCATCATATGTCGAGTGGGTGGAGGAACGCCAGTCTATGACTGTGAAACTCACTGGAACACTTAATCACTGATATGAGGCAAATAAACTCTCAAGTGGTGAAGCTGGATCATATTTTATGGAGAAAATGTTTTCTGGTTTTCCCTCTGATGTCCTCCGGCTCTCTCAACTCTCTGTGATTTACAGAGTTTCCTGATAGACAGTGAAGTAAACTGCTGCCAACCGTAGCTCAGTTTGTTAGCTAGGCTGTAAGATCAGAGGGGGAGTGTTAGTGTTTGCGCCACAGGCATTTTAGACCACCGGGAAGTACCAACAGTACCTTGGTGATGCAGTGACCGCTACAGATGGTTGTTTCCACAGGGTGACACTTGGGACAGCCCTCCTTCTCTAGGGACACTGTCTGGTTGATGAGCTGGCAGGGCGGCAGCTGGGAGGCCACTGGTGATGGAAATCACAGTTTGGTACAAATACATCACACGCTGTGACCCCTCTGCCATGATGGGAGTCAAACTTCATCTTTCTTTGTGATTAAGTGTCAATTCTCTAGTATGTGTTATTATGTGCAAATATTAACAATCCAGACACAGCTATTCATGTCACTGTCAATGAAACTGTATGACAATAAAAATAAAACAGAAAACACACAAACAAACTCAAATCTGTTAGAGTTACATCCACTCAGGGATTGGTGGAGGGATGGGAATGAATTCAAACATCCAAAAACCAAAGTGACGCATAAATGATGGACAAGTGGACAAGTAGGCTAAAGCTGTGGACACAAAAAGAAAGGGATAAATCTGTGTCATCATTTTGACAGGTGGCTTACTCGTCATTGTTAGGAAAAACTGAGATTATCAAACATTATATGGAGATGGGAGTGAATGCTAGTGATGTCATAATATAACTTTACAATGAAAACAAACAACATTTTTCTCCTGTTAGGTGAAAATAAAATGTCTTATTTACCTGCAGGAGCCAGGGGCCAAATGAAAGATGAGGCTCCCAGAAACAAAGTCAACATCACGGAGAACATCACTCTGCTGACTTGAATAGCCATCACCCTTGCAAGAGATGAGCTGGGTTAGTCAGTCAATTAATCAATAATCCAGTTAGTCATTCTATCGATTTCCAGGGGTGCTATTTTGCCTTTTCTTTAAACATTTGTTCAGTTTAGATCAAATATCTTTTTTATAAAGGAGACGTGGCCAAGATGAGTTTCAGCATGAAAAGACGTAGATCTGTGTTTGCACACAGGCAACTCGGCCTTTAAAAATAGATAAATAAGATGAAAACTGAATAAATTGGCTGATAGTTGTTGGTGTAAAGAAGCCTGACTTACCTCTCTGGTGTCTGCAGGGAGTGTGCTAAGGCTGGCTGTCCTGCTCAGTCTTTATACAGCACAGAGGAGCCTGGTATCCAGGATGAAGGCTCATATTGGATGTCAGCCCTGCTCACCGTGTTTTTGTTAAGGAGAAGCATAGTAGAGTTTTGACCTTATTTCCCCGGGGGATTACTCTCCCTCTGTGTCACTTTTACATCCTGTACACATTTGAAGTGCCAGAGTGAAGGAGCAGTGGAGGGGCAGGGCCGACTCAAGGGCACTATGACAGTTAAACTTATGTCAGCTGTGGTAGCCTTTGGGCTACGACCTGATGCTATACTGACTTGTAATCAGGTGAACAGTGTCTCTGTCACTCGTACGTCTGTTCTGGTTTTCCCTCTGATGTCCTCTGGCTGCTCCGCCTCAGTTCTCTGTAATTTACAGAGTGTCGTGATGGGCAGTGAAGTAAACTGCAGCCGAATGTAGCTGCTGTTAGCTCATGTTTGCTCAGTTTGTAGGCTGGGCTGAGATTTGTGCCAGTATTTGCATCACAGGCGTTTTGGAGGTTTGCGTGTCAGTTCCTGGGGGACTGAGCTGATGTCATGCCAGAACCAGAGCTGGATAATGTAACCAGGTTTGGCCTCTTTGGACATAATGACAGAGGAGACGAGAGTGAAGAGGACGTTGACGGAGGAAGCTAATAAGAGAAAAGGAGAGAGTGAGCGAGCGAGAAGAGCAGAGTAAATCATTTGCAAGTGCATGGTAAAATTCATTTTTCTTCAAGAAAAAAGAGAAAGAATTCCTTGTTTACAGAGAAAAGAAGCAAACTAAATTAAAACTAAAATATAGTTTTTACCTTTTTTCACATCCATGATATTGATTGGTCTCGGGAATCACACCCTATAGGGACCTAGACAGCGTCCCATATGGTCTAGCGGTTAGGATTCCTGGTTTTCACCCAGGCGGCCCGGGTTCGACTCCCGGTATGGGAACGGACGCTTTTCGTTTCAAATTGCACCTTGAACATTGAACAAACACTACAAAGAGCATGGCGGTTTATCCTACTCGATACTGCACAGTAAAATACTGGAAGGTTCACATGTTGAATTGACTGTGCTGTTGACTGATCAGCATGAGAGCAAGATGTAACAGAACGGTTTTATTTAATCTCTTTTTGAGACAAGGAAGGATGAAGGATGAAGAGTGTCAGGTATAATCTGCTGCTGCCGGTGAAATAATCCTGTTTAATCAATGTGGGAGCACTGTGACACGCAGACTTCCTCCTGACTTTGATCCTGCCGTTGTGTTTTTTAAGAGGTTCAGATGACACAGCATGATTCAGTTTTCCTGTTTCAGAAGCACAGCAGCAACAACAATATTCATTTTTGCACATTTCAGATATTTCACAGTAGACATATTTTTATGCTTTGATGTGGTGATATCATTTCTGGTTTAACGATTTCAGTTCATTTGGAGATATTATGAATATACATATCAGTAACGATGTAAATTTTTTACAGTAAGACTTTTAAGTTTCAGGTTTATTTGTCACATGGTGGGGGAAATATCCAGTGGAAATTGTTGCATTTATTGTTTGCAGACGTCTATTATTTTAACCTTTTCAAAGATCATTGTCTAATTAAAATTGATTTAATTTGTTTTCTGTTATTTCATTAGTACGTCCAAAGGTGCTTTTATTTTGACATCTGGGCAAATCTCGTTTGGCTGCTCTCGCGTGTGACTGACAGTATTCAAGGACGTTACGAGCTGATGCTCATCACCGAGAATTTCATTGTTGTATGAGTCATGTGTTTTTACGTGCAAATGATAAGTGAATAAGTGTAAGAATTGAACAGTTTTGAGGCAACATGTCAACAGCATGTAATAGCATCTCCAAGTAGGAAGCAGCAATCACCTATAAACCTAATCTGAAATATAAATAACTAAAACAATGTAGCTTAACAAAAGCTTAATAAAATAAAAGTATATTTAAAGTTTGGACAAATGTTTAAAATCCGACATGTATGAAGGTGTGTGTGTTGGAACTATCGATCAGCCCTTTGCTCTCTTTTCCAGTCGGCGATTTGAAGCGGACGGACCCGTCGGTACCTACAGCGCATGCGCCAAAACCAATATGGCTGCTGAAACGACAGTCCTGTGACGCCTCTGAGGATAAATTCATCACAAACGTTCAAAAAAAGCCACAAACGCATCGGCAGGATGGCGGAACAAGAAGAGGAGACCAAGAACAAAGTGAGTGCCTCCGCCGTTTCAAACGGAGGAGCTGTGTTTGCTGTGTTTGCTGTGTTTGAGTCTGAGAAGGTCAACAGTGACTCATGGAGGTGTTACGGTTACTGTCGGCACCTTCACAGGCTCTTCATGTCAGAACCTCACAAAAACGTTCAGTTAACATTAACGTAACGTTAGCTGAAGCCCAAATAGCTGGCTTTACTGTGTAACGTGTGAGCTGACACCATGCAGGCCACGATGAACTGTGAGGCTGCATGAAGTGTCACGACTCAAGGATAAAACACCATCTACACATCTCCATTCATCGACACACACACACACTTTATTGACCCCTGAAGGGAAATTGTTGCAGCAGCATTACAAGTAACACTGAACAGGGACACACCATCAGGTGTGAGGTAAAAATCTCTGACAACAGTATAAATGGAATAAACTCTGAGGAGGAAGAACACGTGGTTCTACCTCTAAAAATATACTTTAATAATGTTTGTGGAGCATCCTTTTTTTTCCACAACCAGCTGCAGGGGCTCCTGAGCAGTCCCCAGCACAGAGCTTCTCTATGAGTTTGTTCAGTTTTTTTGTGTCACTGGCTCGATGCTGCTGCTGCCCCAGCAGATGGCTGCAAAGAAGATTGCACCTGCAGCAACAGACTGATAAAACATCTGCACACGCTAAAGGCCTTGAGCTTCCTCAGAAAGTCACATAGCTTGCATGTGAACCATGTGTACATAAACGTGTGTGTGTGTGTGTATTTTGGGTTGTAATGTAATACTGAGTGATAAAATGAATTTCCCACACACAGCACATGATTACAAGCACACACAGAGTCGCGTAGGGCCCACAAAATATGTCAAACTCATAAAAATATTGCATGAAAAGTCACGTCGGATAATAACTATGCGTCCATAATAACTGTGGATACAAATATTGAAGGTCTCCATTTCCTGTCATCAGAGATAATATCACATTTAAGGTCTTCTTCTGCCTTCAGGGTTTCAGGCTGCTGGGGATCCTGGATGTCCAGAACACTCTGTGTGCCAGAGATGCCATCCTGCATGGAGCTGGGGGCTCAGTAACTGCTGGCCTGTTACACTTTCTGGTCACCAGTGAGTCATATTTCAGTCAGAACTGTGTGTGTTTGTCATTTTATCATGTGTTGAGGGGAAACTGAGCCGTCTGTCCTTCTGTCTGCAGGTCGAGTGAGGAGATCTTGTCACGTGGGATTTGCAGGTTTTATGCTCACCACACTCTGTTCCTGGTAGGTCACTCCATCCTTTCCTTGTCAATCTTTCACCTACTGGTGAGAACACTTTTTGGAATGGCTGCCAAATGGTCCCTAAACGTTAATCTCTTATTTTAATTTACTGCAGTTTCCTCTCTAGTCACTTCTGTTTGCTGTGTGTCCCTCTCCAGGTTTTACTGCAGGTTGAACAACGCTAAGCTTCGCGTGCAACAGCGAATGATCCAGGACGGCATCAAGAACAAGATTGTGTATGAAGGGACTGTTCTAGACCCCACACAGAAACATGGAGTACAGACACCGTCAGGACCCTCGTGAGCCCCCAAGCCAGTCCCCCTGTAAGGGTTGGGAGGAGGAGAGAGGACAGTGCCAGGGTCCTACAAAGACTATCCATTTTAAAGATGGACTTAAACTGCGTACAAACAACGAGAAAAAGTGAAGTACCAACATTTTATTCATGAATGCCATTTTGTTTTTGTCTGTTTGTCTGTCTTGCCCAGACTTCCAAATATCGATAGAGCTTAAAGAATCATCTAAATTTTTTGTTTTATCATAATCGGGAACTAGTGCTTTACAACAAGGCTGTGCTTGTGTTCAAACACTGTGGATTTACTTTTTTGACCTCTGTGTAATGAATTGGTTGTGACGTTAAAGATGTACGAGCACAAGCTGATACATGTTAACCAGCATTTGGTGCACTGTTGTATGACCAGCAGGTGTCACTACATCCAACCTCTGATTGTTCCACTGCATCTTTGTGTAGTTTGACATCATGCAAATGACATTAAAATCTAAGTTCAGTCCGGTCAACCGCTCCTACGATGTCCAGGTGTTTGTGCCAACAACAGAAGCCAAACTTCAAAATACTTCAAGTGTATTTTGAAGTTTTCCCCCTTTTACAACCAATTGTTGTTACACAAAGTGAAATTCTGCACACTCGTCTTTATTTAGCTCACATTCAAAGAACAAATACAAGAGCAGATCTCCAGGAGGAGAGAAACTTTTACAGGTTTTACTTTTGTGTATTGTCACACACAAAACTTTCTTTGGCAGTGTGGTGGTCCAGTCCCAACATTAGTCAGACTTAAAGGCCCAGAGTGTCAGATTCAGGGTGCTTTATTTACAGAGTATGACAGTCATAACTATGTTTTCATTAGTGTATAATCACCTAAAATATGAATCTTTATTTTGTTACCATAACCCTTTTATATCTACAGATGTTGTGATGTTTCTACAGTAGTCCAGAAGGGACAAACTAAACACTGGATCTAGAGAGGGCATTTATGCTTTTCACACACTTGTCACCGTAGTTTCTCCTTCATGCCAGGAAGAAGAGGGTGATGCAAGGGGGGTGCAATCAGCATTGAAGCCACTAAATCCTACACATTGGTCCTTTGAGAATTTGTGCATTTAGCAGCTGTAATGTCACATTTTCTTCTGTGTGAAATGAAGAATGTTTCAAAGCTCATGAAGGACATTTGACCTTGAACTTGTGGGAAACACGAGGCCTTTACTGGGATAATAATAATAATAAAATAATTTCAAGGTTAAGGGGTAACATCAACTTCAATCACAGGAAGCAGCCAGAGCAGCGTCCTTTTGACAGAGGTGCTTGTGTAGTCTTATTATAGAAGACCTTTATCACAGTCTGTGTTACTTTGTCCTGTGGGACGATTGTTCCAGAGCTGTTGGCACACTGACAGGAGTCAGGGGCGAGATGTCACCTCACGTAATACCACACTGATATATTGTTACTTGACTTAGATCGAGGCAGACATCAGGGGACAGTCTGGACATCTGTCATGGCTCCGGCATGCCGCACACGTGCTGTGTTATCTAACAGAGGGCGGTCACGTGTGTGTTTGTGTGTCATCATAAGCTCGTAGTCAGGTTTGGTTTTGTGTACTTAAACATGTAAAGGGTCCAAGTTTGCATACATAGTCATACGCGTTTGACATTTTAAAAAACATAATAAGGTCTGTCCTCACAAAATTAAGTGTATTCATTACTTCCCACGTCAATATTAAACACATTAATTGCTTAATTATGCAAGCAGTCAATACAGAAGAATGGGTACCTTTTTAATGGATATCTTTGAAAATGAAGTCTCTAAAATATTGTCCAGGAAATCCTTTTTTGGCTCATCTTTTCAGCCAAAATCAATATTCATTATCTCCAGTGTAGGGATTCTGGAGAGGCAAACTGATAGGGGTTTATAGTAAGCCCGCATCAAAATTTCAACGTTATAAGCTGCGTAGCTCTGCTTCAAGAAGACCTGACTTCAACCAAAGGATTCCCTGCATTGACTTCCTGTAAAATATTGCTTTGTGTATAAAAAAGAAGCTCTGACAAGGCCTCGATCTCCACGGAGAAGAAGGTAAATATCAGTCAACAGCAGCACAGTTACAGTTAACCTGCACCTAAAAGATGTGAAGCGACTGGTGAGGTCGAGCGGGGTTCGCCTTATACTGTATGTTCGTGATTGTCTTACAATCAGTGGATGCTGCTTGGAGGTGTCACTGCTGCAAAAAAAAATTGCAGAAAAAATGCTGAGCTCTTATTATGACAAAGAGCATAAGTGTAATTTCTCTTTTCAATTCATGCTCTATAAAAGTATACAAAAATTCAAAATATACTGTACCGATAAAAGTAAGTCATTACATATTGCGTACATTAGCTATTAAACCAGTCCATACAGATGAAAAATGTATAAAAATGCATTGAAATCATATTTCTTGATTAAAATGTCGACTCTAACATAGGTTCACATGCTTCATTGTTCTCGTTTTGTTCTTTTAAGTTCCTATCCCTAATATTGGACTTGGTGCCACCTTGTGTTTGTATCGATTGCTGAGCTTTTAGATCAAAAATGTCCCATTTCTCAGGAATCAGACCTCTGCTGAAGAGAACAGACGCCAGGTAGGAGAACAACAAGATGGACACAACAGCAGACAGCATGCAGATGGTCCTGATTGGGGAGCGCTGGATGTAAACGCCATTTACCAGAGTGCATCCTGGGAATCGGAGAACAGGTGGGATCCCGAGCAGCGGCTCCCCGCACAACACCCGAAACAGCATGCCCGTGACGCAGCCCAGAACGGCCCCGTAACCATTGGAGATGTTGAAAAAGAGGACGCAGACGATCTGCGGCAGCATGAGGGTGTAGGTGAGGTCAGACCGAAGCAACCAGATCATCAGGACGCTGTTGTCCATGAAGGTGAGGGATGTTCCAGCCAGGCCCACCACCACCACTGAGCCCCGGATCACCCACTGGATCTCCTGCTCTGACGCCTGGAGGGAGGGAAACAAATATTAGAGCCAGCGCTCTTTGATCTGTTTCACACATTGTTAGGTCTGTGTCAATCACCTGTGTCCTCAGGATGTTCTTGTAGATGTTTGAGGTAAAGATGGAGGCTGCAGACAGTAACGCTGAGTCAGTGGATGACATCACAGCTGCAGCCACTGCCCCAATACCGATGATGGAGATGTAGGTCGGGGTAAGGTGCTGCAGGACAAGTGGTAGGACGAGCCCTGCCTCCCCACGTTCATACGGGGACGGAGAACCATAAGAAGTCAAGTTCCAGTCTGAGGAACAAAGAATAAAATAAAGATAATAGATAAATAATATTCCAAGGTAAATGTGTTTTCATAATTTCCTTAAAGTGACATTTAATAACTTTTCTCATCATCTCTCAACATTTTAAATCCTGTGATGCTACACTGATGTATAATCAGGTGAATGGTGTCACTCTTCTCCCCATATGTCTGTTTCTGCATTATGTAATGTGCTCCAGGTACAATGTAATATGATGTAACGCTTTATGGCACCAAGTCACACACCATCAACTATTTCACTGATTTTGGTGAAACTGGGTCATATTTTATGGAGAAAATGTTTTCTGGTTTTCCCTCTGATGTCCTCCGGCTGCTCTGCCTCAACTCTCTGTGATTTACAGAGTTTCCTGATGAACAGTGAAGTAAACTTCTGACAACTGTAGCTGATGTTAGCTAATGTTAGCTCAGTTTGTTAGCCGGCTGTAAGCTCAGAGCACTGGGGGAGTGTTAGTGTTTGTACCACAGGCTTTTTGTTTTCAGTCACTGGTGAATGCTGATGTGTGGAGTCGAGCCAGTGTTGTGCCAGAACCAGAGCTGGACAAGCAGACAATGTAACCAGGCACAATAGCCTCTATGGATGTAATGACAGAGGAGGAGAGACAGAAGAGGACGATGATGGAGGAAGCTAAGGAGACAAAAGGAGAGATTGAGCACCGAACCACCGGACAAGAGTAAATCTGGGACTGATTTTTAGTGGTTGGTGAGAGCTTGGTGAAATAAAAGGCTGAAAGACAGACGCCGAGCTGGGCTGACTGCTGCTGGACTAGTCAGTAATACTAGCTGCTGCTGGGTCTGCTGTTGGTGACCTGGTTGATGTTTGGCTGTTTGCAAAGTCTCGACTAACCCTAGCCCTGTCCATATTTACCACAGTGGGATTACACTCTGAAACTAAGTCACAAAAATACCAATTTATACTCAATGTCGCTTTGAGGCATGAAGATACATTTAGAAAACATTAAATGTAAAATCTTTGGGAAAAAGTAATTGAAGCTCAGTTATTTTTAATTCTTTGACAGACTTAAACTACTAAAATAAACTATACTAGCATCTTTGCATCTGTAGACATTTCTTAGCCAATGTGAAGGAGAAAAATGGGATTAAAGTGTCGTCTTATTCTGTTACCATACTTGTTGATGCAGCCACTGCACCGAGGAGTATGGGAGGGATGCCTAACGTGGGAACGATGAACGCAGCGGCGAAGCAGGTGATTTTGGCTGTAGCTGAGGAGGAGGCTGACAGCGTCCGCTGGTGGAAGTTCTGAAGACCCAAATTTCCCAAACCCTTGGAAAGATGGAGCAGAAACAAAAAGGAGGTAGATTTGAATGTATTGTATCATAACAGCAGCTGTTGGTAAAGAGAAAATCTATTTGATCCCCAGTTAAAGTGGACACGTGATCATTTCCAGTTTTATATTTGCCGTCTACTCGTGCAGCTTTGCGTGATTCACTCTGTAAAAACTTCCTGATTTGTCTCATATTTGCTGATCATGCTGCCCCTCAGTTCTACTTCCTCCTTTTGTCCTTCACAACAAATTAGCTGCAGTAACTCAGCTCAGACAGAGGAAAAATGATAGAGGACACCGGAGTGTTTAAAATTAAAAAGTTAAATTTAAAGTTAAAAACTTTATTCACTGATTTTGGTGAAACTGGATCATATTTCATAGACAATATTTTCTGATCTTCCCTCAGAGTCAAAGAATCATTGACAAATCAAATGTGTCTTCCTTTGAGAAAAATGCTGACAGTTTACAACTTGTCTTGTGTAATTTCCTGTAGAAACAGACCACAGACTCTGACTCAGATATCTAATGGTCTGATTTGGAGTCAGTGAAAGAGAAGATAGTCAGACATTCATTACATACGGATCTGATCTAACAGCCTTCCACTAGAACACAGGCTTCTCAAACAGCAATGTTTTATTAATGTGCAATGTCCCTGCTAAATAAACCAACAAGTAAAAGATGGACTGAGCCAGTAAAAGAAGTCTCTTTAAGGTTTTATCAGGCACCCTTTGCAACAGACAAAATGTTTTGAGTGTTTGAGGATTCTGGAAATAACAAAAAGTAAATAAGTAAATTCAGTTTTAGGAAAAATGTGTTCGGCAAAATCCTGTGACCTAAATGTGATAAAACATGAGGCACCAGCTGCAGCTCTAGCTGCTCAAACTCTCCACCTTAGAGATAGTGACTACAACAAGTGCAGCGATTCACATTTCTGCAGGTGCCGTGTTGCAAACATGAATCCTAAAAAGGAGAAGGAAGAAGACCTCCCTGTTGGCATCCCTAAAACAAGCGTCACCTGTTGTGGAGAAATTGCTGAAGCCAAAGGTCAGTGGTGAGGTCAGGAAGGAAGAAAGTGTTCAGGAGCCTCTGATGTCTTATGCTGGATTATTTATTGACCATTGGCCAAGGATAATTAGACACAGTCTCATAAAGCATCAGAAGTGCCTGAGTCGGTCTCACATTCTGCCCAACTCATGCTGGTGGACAGACTTTAAACCCCGAGATAACACAACACACACTATACGCCCAGAATTAGGTAAAAGACAATATTTTTACCAAGGACGGTGTCTTTGTCAACATATTTTAGTCTGGAGACACAGATGTCTGTTTACATAGATTGGAATGTCAGTGGCAAGCTGTCTATTATGTCTAAGCATGTCTTCGACCCTGGCCACAACACTGTTGAGATAGGATGTCAAAGAGTCAAAGACAAACAACTAATACTGCTGAGGACCTCATGGCCCACACATGACTTTGTGTAACCTTGTGTAATGTGTCTGTATGTTTGTGCTTTTATTATATCCCATTTAAAAGTATGTGTGTCACTCAGAACACTACAGGAATAGAAAATTCCATAACATCACCTTAAACCACGCAAGGAAACCTTTCTAATCTTACCAGAAGTAGAAAGTTATCGATCCACCTCCAGGCTCTGTCCGCCCCCAGAGTGCCGACCCACGGAGGCTGGAAGGTGTAGTTGTACGCTGTCTCAGTGATGTCCAACACAGCGGGGCTCATCAGGGAGAAGGGCACGCACAGCCACTAAGAAAAAGCAATGACCTTCAGCACACTGCAGTACAGAAACAACCTGCCCTTCAGACTGGCAGCAAAAGAAGAATGTTAGGTTGTTAAGGATGCTAGAAGTTGTGGACAGAGCTTCTGTGTTGAACCTGTATTATTTCTAATGGCCAACCAACTTCTCACTTGATGCATTACCTCAGCAAGTTTCTTCGGGAGTTCATGGTCTGAACTGATAATTACAAGTCTTCTTTCATGCATAACGATGCTCATTTGGTTAATTATGGACCTATTTAGAGTAAAATAGATTTAAGGCGTGGGGACTTTGTGACTGACTAGTTATTCTCAGTGAGTTCATCCAGCTCAACACACCGGGGGGGGGGTCACAAAACTCAGATCAAGCTGTAACACTAGCTGATGCTGAATATGGATCCATATTCTGTTACTGCACTGACTCTGTCTGTGACCAGGCAGCACCACATTCTTTCCTGTTTGCAGTGTGTCACCTACAGCTCTATGCGCCCACCCAAATATGGTCACTTTTGACTCTCTGAATGCCAAACACATGTGTAAGACGACACATTATTTTTCACTCGGCATCCAGCAGTGGGGCCAGTCCAAGTGACACCTGTTCAGTAATCAGTGTTTAATCGGCTTCTTGATATGGCACACCTGCCAGGTGGAGGAATTCTCCACCCAGGAGAAGTGTTCTCCAAAATAGGTCTAAAAAAGGAGCAGTGTGTAGGATTTAGAGGCATCCAGCAGTGCTGCTGCTGACTGCAACCCTCTCGCCTCACCTTACAATAGTCCACTATCTAGAGCCAGTATTTGGTTTGTCTGTTCAGGGCTCAACATGCATGTTATATTCTATTTCTGCCATATGGTTTACATCGTACACACTGGACCGTTAAGATTCCTTTTTTCCAGTATTAACACATAGATAGACAAACACACTCACATTCACACCTCAGTTTCCACTGCACCTGACTGGCATTGGTTTGGACTGAACAGTGCTAACCACTTATCCACCGTCGCACCATCTAAGACTTTTCCTGGACGCCTAAAGATGGCATCATCAAGGCACACAATGGCTAAACAAAGAAAACAAGAGTGTTTACAGTAGATCGTAGTCAACAGCATGAAGTGGAAACATTTAAATTTGATCGCTAAAGCAACATTTACAAACTTCAACCATCAAAGTCCATCTGATGTGAGCAAGGATGAGTTCAGTTGTCGTAAATTCAATTTTTCCTATTTGAAAATAAAGAAATGTCATTTGGAGCTTTAAGGGTAGGCGGACAATTAACCTAACCTGAGACAGCTTGCGTGGCTCAAGTTCAAAATTCAACTAGGACAGGGAAGGTGCATGCTGAACAGGAGCCAGCAGAGACACTGCACCGCTCCAGACTCTGTGCTGAACAGAGAAAATAAGCATGCTGAACTATCCCAGCAATGGTTCTCTTTCATTCCATGACCTCTAAGGCCGACCAGGGAATACTAATTAAGGAAAGCAGCAAAGAGTAATAACTCACCAAGCTGATGAAAATCAGGATGAGCTGTATGATGTCTGTGTAGGCCACAGAGTAGAGACCCCCCATCAGGGTGTAGGTGATGGCCACAACAGCAGAAATCCAGATGCTCACAGTGTAGGACAAATCCAGGATCACACTCATGGTTACACCTGTTAAATGCATACAGATTAATTTATTTAAATATTTCAGACATAAACCCTGATGCTGACCCTCCACATCTACGTTATGACGCCCACCATGGACCACAGTATGACGTGTGGTTATACTTTAAGCCTTATATGTAAAACGTGTGTTCGTCATATGAACTGACGCGAACAGCGCTGACACCATTATTTCTTGGAGCGAGTGTAGTCCACTCCAAATGGGTGAAAATTCGGTTCAGCTCCGGAGCCAAAAGTAAAGAAACCCATGAATGGACCCTTAAAACCTGCTCTCCCCTCTGAACAGCTGGACACAAGTGCAGCTCGGATGGGCGAGGCAGCTTTTGACTAAATCAAATCCTAACCCTAACCAAATCCTTATTTGAATCCTTGTTTGCCAAGGGAAGTTTTGCCTAGGACTTATATTCTTTGTCTGCATTACTAAATCACGCACATTCGCACTCCCAACTCTTCTTAAATGGCTCTTATCAATTCTCCTGATATACTGAACACACAATTTGGTTTCTTGTCTCAGAAACTTGTAAATATTTAGCCGCTTGACTTCATGTTCAGGTCGATTAAGGCACCATCAGCATAGAAAGAGAAATGAGAGCAGCAGAAACAAGACATATGAATAAATGTTAAAGTCAGATGGACAAACAGCTGATCGTATGTTTACAGTTAAGCTTCAGGTCTGAAGGTCCAGAGGAAGACATTGTAGTGAAAGTCAGTAGCTGAGTCTGTACGGACTTGAGGAACTAGAGGGTGGCTGGTTTAAGTCCAGCTCGGACCACAGTATGGAGTAAGGATGAGTAACTTTAGAGGTGCCCTTAAGCAAGGTACTCAGTCAGCCCTGGGTGCGGCTACAGGACTACTCTTCTCTGCAGATTTGCATGTCTATAAGCCCTTTCTGTGTGTGTTTGTGGTTGTATTTCAGGCCTAGTATATCAAGCTGTGCAAACAATGGCAATCAGGAAATCCACATATGGAAAACACACATGGAGTGGGCGTAGGGGCCGATGAAAGTGAGTGAGCCGCGTTATCTTCATTTTGGCTCCAGAGCCAACTGGAGTTTATTTCTTAAGAAAGAACAAACGCTATTGTCTAAACGTGAATTTCAGACATTTTCAGCTCTTTACTGTCGCTGTGGTTACGTGTTGGAAAACAGGTCCAGATCTATGACGTCTTATCTCAACGTCTTAAGTTGCTTAAACCTGATTTTCATCTTCTCACTTTTCATGAGTTGCAGAAAAAAAGTTTTAAGACTTCTCAGGTTCATTTCTCTCAAGATAAATCATCCACAGGTGATTACTGAACACGTGTGTGTCCTGTTCTTGTCCCAGTTAAACTCTACAAGCAAAACCATTAATTCCCCTGCTCTGCCCTTCATCGGAATATTTCACTTCATTAGAGCAGCCTTTTATTGGGGCCAGTCCAAGTGACACCTGTTCAGTAATCAGTTGTTTAATCGGCTTCTTGATATGCCACACCTGCCAGGTGGAGGAATTATCTCGACCCAGGAGAAGTGCTGGCTAACATGGATTTTTAACAACTTTAAGAGAGAAACCTTTCAAGAATAAGTCTTAGATCTTTGACTTCAGTTGTGTTTTATATTTTTGTTGAGGGTAGAAATCAGTTTTCTCCACCTCAGTATTTTAATGCGGTTCATCTCCAAACAACCACTCTTGTTCCCTTGATAGAGTTATTTCAGACATGAGTGTACAATCAGACAAAGGCTTGTGTTTCACTCAACACCTTGACAAAGAGCTGCGATCAACAACCGCTCTGCTGCCAAGGTCAACATACAAAGTATCGAATGCATCGCACCCACACAAAGAAACATTCTTACCTAATCCTATGAGTGTTCCAGTCACCCACATAATCTCTGATATGAGTGAAGCCAGCGAAAGAGCGGCCGTCGGCACTTTTCCATATTTGATCTGGAAAGGATCCATCATGGTCACGTATTTATTGTTTCTCATTGGCTCGGCGAAGAACAGGCCACCTTAGAAAAGAGAGAAACATGAAGAAAATGAAGATGAAGAAAATGTGAATTTCTTGTTTTAATATTTCCACTATACCCCTTCAACTTCTCTCTCAGGAGCTTCAAAGTGAAAATATTTTGGATTTTTCAAAGGATGCTCAGTAAATGTGATTTGCCTTGCCCTTCATGCAAATTTATAAAGCACAAATAGAAAACTCTTGAATATATAAATCACTTTAGTAGATAAATATATCAATGCAAACATTTTATTACTATATTAAATATGCAGTGATGTTCTTTTGGGCTTTGTGACAACCAGTTTCTCTAAACCTGCACAGCTGTTTCTACTGTAGTCAGTGATTTACTGTTAAACATGAGAGTTACATGATCAACATTAAGTTACAAAAGTGTAGTTCAGATTTTACAATTCAAATACAAAAGATACAGTCCAATAATGCCACATATGGGGTTCACTCAAGGACAGGCATATGTCTTGAGGTCACTAATCTAAAAATGGGCAGAGCTATGTAGCATGGGTGGAGCTGAGGCAGGCTGAATGAAGCCTGGTTGCTCAAATGAACTACCCTGTAGCAGCACCTGTCAATCATAGCGTCCACGCTCTTAATCCTGCATAACTTTAAGCCTTAATATAATGTGAACAGGTGAGTTGTATATAAATTCACCCTCAGTACAGTTGTCATGAACGGGGAAATTAGCTATAGAGACCAAAACTGTTTTTGTACCAGGCTGTAAACATGTTTATTTCTGCTGTCTAACATGGGGACTTATGGAGACTGACTCACTTCTGGAGCCAGCCTCAAGTGGATGGTGGTGGTTTTCTAACTTTGATAAAATAAAAGGTTGCCACTTGATCTCACCACTCCCTGCCCCCTTTCACATGCATTCAAAGGAAGTGAACAATGGAGTTGGAGCAGAAGAAGCTGTGGTTGTTTAGGAGGAGACAAACACATTGGCTAGTAGGCTTTTTAATGTCTGGTCTTGGTCTTGATGTCTTGGTGTTGTCTCGGATGATACACTCTTGTCTTGGTCAGTACTTGATCTCAGTTAAGGTAGTCCTGACTACAACAGTGGTAAGAGAAAGGGCCACAGAGCCCATGAGGTAAAACTATCACCTGATGGGACTTTAAGCGGTTTCATCACACAGATATTTTGTGTCTCAAAGAAAGTGTACTGAATCCTGGCGGCCTCCCTTGAGGGTGCAGGGCTCATTACACGTCACAACGGACGGATAAAAATAGACAGAAAACTTGTTATTTTAAGATCCTCATCACTGGCTGGACAAAAACATGTGTGCTCAGGCTCAACTGTCCGGGCAGCAGTTAAATAATTAAAACAACTTTCCGTCTGGTCGTGTGAGTGATGTCCTCTCTCAAAAGAAGCAGTCAAGACTGTAAAATAGTGTGTAAATACTGTTGTCTCAATGTTGTTTATTGGCAGTCTCCAAGAGTCTCAAATGAGACAGGAAGAGGAAACAGTAAAAAGTTAAAATAATGACTGCAACTCTGAGAAAAATATATAATTATATTTAAAAATAAATGACCTACACGTCTAAAATAAGGATGCTTGCTCGTTACGTGGCAAAGACATAACAACATAAGCAGTACTCACGCACATCAGAGCTGAGAGCAGCCGAGCAACGCTGGGCAAGAAAGAGTCCATGGGAATAAATAAACACACATGGGCAGGAGTGGCGTGACCCTGTTGTATCACCGCAAAACCTCATCCGGTTAGGGTGGATGGTTGCATGTGACTCCGATCTCATACCAACAGCGGTTTCTTTTAATCATAGCTACAATCCTTTCCCAACCTCAACTGAGTAGTTTTAGTTGTTTACATTTAAGCAAACCTTAAATATAGAGGTGGCAGATCACGAAACACTGATATGGGTCATTTTTATGTTAAATGGGTCATTTCAGTAGACAGTGACAGAAATGGTTTATCCTCGGTACCGTGGCCGATTTTTGCAGAGGCAGGACGGGCTCAGCTCTGCTCTGTCAGACTGAGTGAACTTTGCATTTTGATTGAGGAGGATTTATTTATCGATGCACTTGTCATGACATGACGCCGCCTCAGTTCTGAAGAAGCTGTCTTCTCTGCCCTCAGAAGAGTGCCACGGCTACTCTGCATGTGTAAATGATCATTAGCCTGCAAACAAGGAAATACATTTATCCTTAGTGCCCTGACGTTGTTACCTCACTCTGTAGAGGCGTCTTGAACAGTTTTGGTCTCTACAGCTAATTTCCCCATTCATGACAACTGTACTGAGGGTGAATTTATATACAACTCACCTGTTCACATTATATTAAGGCTTAAAGTTATGCAGGATTAAGAACATGGACACTCAGGGGGTTTGTACAAGCACCGAGGGTTCATTTTGCCCCCTGCTCCACCTTTTTATCCATTTTTAAATAAGCTGGGAGGTGACAGAGGCCGAGCTGCCAAGATGGCGACAGCCAGAGCCGCCATGCTGAGCTTCACACTCGTGCTCTTCAGGAATCTGTGGGTGGTGTTATGCAGTTGCATACAGTGAAGTTGTCTCTGACACAGAGACGACGCCACATGCAAGTGCAGTTGAGATCAAGTGTAAGTATTTCAGCACTTCCTGTTACAGGCTACTTCCTGTTACACGACTTTATGAAATCTCACCAATGATGAAACACATGGTTGCTGCAATCGGCATTACTGCCCAGATGAGTCCCATGGAGGGGTTATACACTGCCTCAGCTGTGCCCACGATGAATCCACCTCCAACCCATGTGGCTGTATCACACACACAGACACACACACACACACACACACACACACACACAGATTCAAATACAAGCAGAGGAGGGAATCAGGAAGGTTAGCAGCTGCTTGTGCCAACCTAGCACATGCCTGTAACCCGATGACAGGAAACAGCCTGTCTACTGTAACTTTATTAAATTTAAATAAGAATCTCCTGTAAATTTAATGACCCGGCACTTTAAGACACGCATGTCCGTTATTCTGAAATATGAAAGAAGCTGAAAGAGCAATGTGTGTATTCATGTGAAATGACCCATCATATGTACATGATGGTATCAATAAAGTTTTATTTGATTTTTTTTTTTTTGGTCTCCATGTAAGAAAATGACATAAAACGTGTCAAAGCTCGGAGTGATTTTATGATTTTTGACTCTCCTGTTTCACCTTTAATACGGGCCTAATAAAACGTACATTTCTATCATTTCTAGGAGGCATTCTATTGTAATTTGGCGCGTTAGTTGTCGCTGTTGGAATAGCGTTAGATGAATATGCACATTTTATTATTATCTTCTATTTATTTATTTTATTATTTTACGAATATGAGATTTTAAGACTCAACAGGAGGGATCGATTTAATGTAAATAATTTATATGGCACAGGCAAACTCTTTAAAATTTTAACATTAACACTACGAAGCATTCGACCTTTTACAGAGAACAATTAAAGAGCGGCATGGATCCATGTCGTCGCGCGTTAACTCGCCTGTCATGGTGAAGATGCCGACCACCAGGTTGATGCCTCGATTGCCCAGCAGCGCCATCTCCGTCTTATCCCCTTGTCCCTTCTTCGCTTCCCTTTTAGACTTAATGGAAGCCCAGATGCCGATCCCGAGGACCAGCAGGTAAAAGAACATCATGACGGCCACGCCGGGGATGTTGAGAGCCATGATGGAGCCGCAGCAGTAGAATTCCGACTGAAGGACGAAGAGCGTCTGCCAGACTGCCTGGATGAAACAGCGTGTCACCCCCTCCCTGCTGCTGCTCTTGCTGGAGGAAGAGTCAGGAAATGCGGTGAAGCTCAGCGGAGGCGCCTGGAACTGCAAGAAACCGTCAAGGTGAAACTGAAAACACACAGCAGTGTGTGCTTAGTGTGTGCTTAGAGGGAAAATAAAATATGCACTTTAAGACTTTTTATTTATTCCAGGTTCTATATTGTTTTTTCCAGAATCTCTCTCTTTCTAAGTATACATACACACACACACACACACACATATATATATACATACATGCATGTATGTATATATATATGTGTGTGTGTATGTGTGTGTGTATATATATAGGGGGAGAGAGAGAGAGAGGTGAAGCAGCAGGAGCACATCAACAGGACATCAGAGGGGGGATATATATTCCCCTTCTGATGTCCTGCTGCTTCGCCTCAGCTTACAGAGTTTCCTGATGGACAGTAAACTGCTGCAAATTGTAGCTGCTGTTAGCTCAGTTTGTTATTCTTGTTTGTTACTGGACCGTGAGCTCAGAGCACCAGGTGTTTGCACCACAGGTGTTTTAGACCATCTGGAAGAGAGGATCCAGGCCGGGTTGCAGGGGGGAATGCTGACGGTGAGCAGAGCCGATATCATGTGGAAATCAGATCTGGGGGAGCAGGCAATGTAACCAGGCTCAGCAGCCTCTATGGACATGATGACAGAGGGGAAAAGATGGAAGGTGACGTTGATGAAGGAAGGTGATACGAGAAGAAGAGAGAGTGAGAGAGGCCATCGGACAACAGTAAATCTGCAGGCATGAGGGATTTACAGGAAGCATGCAACATACATTACACAGTTTTTTATGTGTGTGTCTTTCCTGTTCACCTATGATAACGCCCAATACACTGAAAGCATTCAAGTCAGAGGGGGATGGGCGTGGGGGTGTGGAGGGTCGATGTATTTTTTACCAAGGTTAGGAATGAAATACAATCTCCTTCCCTATATACAACCACCTGTCATGAAGTGAGCAAACTTCCAAATATGTCACGAGGACAACTGAAGAAATTCTGTCAGTTAATGAGATGCAATTGAGAGTGTTAGAAAAACAAATGCATGAATGACATGGAAAGAAAAAGGGAGAATATTAAATCCTGTTAATAACCAGGTAACCAGCCTCAGCAGCCTCTGTGGACATAATGGCAGAGGAGAAGAGAGTGAAGAGGATGCTGATGAATTAAGCTGAGAAGAGAAAAGGAGAGAGTGAGCGAGCAAGAAGCCACCAGACAAGAGTAAATCTGGGACTGACTTTTAGTGGTTGGTGAGAGCTTGGTGAAATAAAAGGCTGAAAGACAGACGCCGAGCTGGGCTGACTGCTGCTGGACTAGTCAGTAACATTAGCTGCTGCTGTGTCTGCTGTTGGTGACCTGCTTGATGTTTGGCCATCGAAGTTGTCGACTCGCTAGTTTATGATCACAAGTAATATAATCAGAACAAATACACATGTACAGCTGTCCATATTTACCACAGCGGGATTACACTATTATTACACTGTGGGTGCAAAAATATGAATGTACATAATGTCAGCTGTTGTTCTGGCTGCAGTACAGTGTACAAGGGGTTTTATTTTTGTGCGTGGAGGAGCTATTATGGAACTATTATCTCTAATTAGTTGAGCTGGGGAAGATGAGTGAGAGAGCTGACTTTAACTGTAAATCAAAATCATCGGAAATCATCGTTGTTACCGGTGCTGCAAACTTTCATATAAAAAGGCAAGTTTGAGAAATTGTGTTATTAATAATTGTTGCAAAGAAATAAAAAAAAAACAATATAGGGTGACATACGAAGTATGAACATCAGATAAGCATAAACACATGAATGTTATTCAAGTTATTCAAACCGCACCACCACTAACATCATGCTGTTTTTCCCATGATGCACAGCAACATGCTGTTTTTTTTTTCTCAGAAAACAATAGCTCTGTTCACAGCATGTGTGAGCATCCTGCTGCTCACAGGTCAACTGTAGCAAGACCTGACCAGATCGTCTGTAAAGACACACTGAAAAGAGCAGAGGGGGGTTTAACGAACATTAGAGTTTCCTCACGCCTCAGTGAACTATGAAGCAGGAGGATGAAGCTTTGTTGTGTTTTCCCCCGCAGTCTCAGCAAATTTACAGTTCAGAATTAATGACACATGAATGACACATTAGAGCAATAATGTCTGTTTTTTCATTAAATGTCAGACATCAGAGTAGCTCATTTTCTTTAATTCCTTCAATTTTCAATTCCATATTTTAAAATCTCTTTAGATTTTTACGGTGAAAAAACTGTCATGTCAAAACTGCCATTAAATATAACAGTGTTTGAAAATGAACAGTCTCATTAATATAAAATACTGCTTTATTATACTGCTGTAGTAATTGCCTGAAGAAGGTGTATAAATAACACAGATAAACGCAGTCATACTTGATAGTGTATTTGTTTGGCAGTCTTCCACTGTAAAATCTACAGTGTAGTCTATAAAGTCATTTGTGTATCTTTTTTGCTGACCCTTTTTTGATAGACAAAGAGAAAGTTCTTATTGTCATTCATAATTATGACATGATAATCGTCATGTATGTGCAGATATATAGCCTGCTATGTGTCCTGTTTGTCTTGCCTCCACCGTTTATGAGGACGTTGTGCGTGTCAGTGGCCATGAAATGTTCATGTGCTGAGGGACGCTGTCAACAAGACTAACAGCTGTTTATTTATTGTCCTCGGTCGATAAATTCAGCCCGTGAGGCTGACTGTGCCTTGATCTATATTATTCAGTAGCTGTGCCACCACAGGAAACAGCGTTCAGAGGTTCAGCTGTCAAACTCTGAAGCCGACACCTCCAGTACTGTACAAGTGGGTCGCTCAGTATCACATTCTTCAGATTACAAAGTACTTCAGATTGCAAACCAGCATCCCAGAGGCAGAGACACAGTTTGAAATGTTTCCCAACTGTTGTTGGGTGCGGGTATAGATCTGCTTGGGTCCGTTTCACATGATAACTTTTCAAACTTATCACAACCGTACTCCACAGGTTTCTGAAGAACCATTGTGAAGCTCTGTGTGGTGGCTCTGGCTGCTACCACCACTCAGCTAATCTGAAATGTGCAAAGAGGTGGATCGTGGGTGGACCTGAGGCAGGCTGAATGAAGCCTGGTTGCCAAAACAAGGCACCCATAGCAGAAATTACATACCGTGCATTTAAAAACTCGAAAGATTAAGATAAAAGCCATTGCAGTATATTGAGTGATATCATTTTTTCATGCAAATACTGACTTGTTGAATTATCATGAGCACAGAGTGATCCTGTTAACCCAATGGAGAATATTCAGCACATCCAGGCTTCATTCAAAGCAGGCAGCTTGGCTCTGTGGAGATAAGGGAACTCTGCACTGCTGCAGCAATAAACGGTTTCCAAGAAGACCTGACACACACACACGGACCTAACCTAATGTCCATTCATATTCACACAGACAAGCGAGCTCTCGCTCTTGTATGTAGAAATTGAGATGTCTGGATTCGGATTTGGCACTGATCTCCAAGAATTTCAATGTTTGCAGAAGCTGAGGCGGTTCTTGTGGATTAAAATTGACTCAGAAGGTAAGATGATGGCTTCAGATGACAAAACCTGAGCTTTTATTGTTTTAATTTATAAATTATGAGAGAAAAAAAAGAGTCACTGGCTAAAACTTTCTGATTCTGAAAGGAACATTAAACATGCATTAATTAAATGTTTTTTATATGACCATAGATCCATTGTGCCTCTTCTAGGTCATAGTTTTGTTATTATGATACACTTATTTACTTAATCAGCAAAAAGGTCGATGATTAAGACATAAACAACGGTTTAGTTGTTTTTGTGTCCTCACAGAACATCTTTTTTTTTGACTGAAACTAAACTGAGGTGGTCTTCATCACAACCTACTGCATCCACAATGTCAGCTGAGCGACACGCTCTGAGGAGCCCGATGCTACTCTGAACAGCTGAATACATAAATAGCCTCTGTGTGGCCTCTGCGTGGCCTCTGTGTGGCCTCTTATGGCTGACAATTACAAAGCAACAACAACTGTCCCAGTCCTCCTCAACGTCACTGGAAATCTAACTGGCAACACCACAACGCTCGCTGCTGTCCAGGTAGCCAATGTGATCAGATGGTTGACGTTCAGCATTGGGCTGCCGGCCATCGCATTGGCTATTTACACCCTCAAGAATCTGTCCAAAGGTTTGTACCTACTCTGTCCAGTAACTAATCCCACTGCAGTAAATATACACAGTTATACTTCTGATCAAAAACTCAGAATCGCCAAACTTCAAGCAAGGTCAACAACACAAGACGTAGCAGCCAGCTAATATTAGTTAGTACTCCAAGAAGGCGTCTGGCGTCTGTCTTTCAGCCCCTTATTTCATCTCTCGCCAGTGGCTAAAAGCCAGTTCCAGATTTAATCTTATCCGATGGGATTTTCACCTGGTCGCTCTCTCCTTTTCTTTCCTTAGCTTCCACCATCAACGTCCTCTTCAGTATGTTCTCCTCTGCCATTATGTGTCTAGTGGCTGCTGAGCCCGGTTACATTGCTTTCCCAGCTTTGGTTCTGGCATGACACCAACTCTGCTACTCGCCCGTCTGAAAACCCCCTCTTCTGTCTTTTAACACCGCTTTTCTTTCTTTGTTTTATTGGGATCATTTTATTGGTTATACACAATAATCTTTGAAAACACACTGTCATCACAAAAAAACAACACAAAAAGCTGGGAGGTATCAGGTGTATCATCATTAGTATCAGTAATGGTATCAAGTCGCAGTATCAGTGACAATATCAGTTGTAGTCCCAGTATTAGCATCAGTAGCATCAGAAGCACACTCATCAGCACTGCATTTTACATTTTCCTATAAATAAGATCAAGTGTCTGTGTTGATGATTTTGGTTCCTCCGTCCAGGTGAGAACAAAATGCCCATGCATGTCATGTTCCTCCTGGTCTCTGACATCATCAGTTTCTTTGGTCGTCCCAGTGTAGACCAGGACATGAAGACAGAGACCTCCACTACAGACTTCATCTTCTACTTCAGCGTCATCACCAACGTCACCCTCATGCTGTTCATAGCTCAGGAGCGCCATCTCGTGGTGGCGTACCCTCAGTGTCTTGGCTGCTGCACTAGCATCAGGCAGTCTCCTGCAGTAAAATTGGTAGCATGGGCTATCCCATTCGCCATCTTGGCCCTCGCTGTGCTCCAGTACAATCTCTATTTCGCCGTGTCACTGCTCGTTCCTTTCCCCTTCCTTCTCTTCTTCGCTGTGGACTCCTGGAGGGCCGTGATCTGCTCCCGATCGAACCCTCCGACCCCTGAGAGAAAGAGGACGGTGTGGGGGATTGGTGCGATCTGGGCCAACTACACCCTCCTCTACGCACCCTTCATCCTAAGTATCCTCTTGAAGGCTCTGTCCTTTAAGGAGACAGTGCGATACCTGGAGCTGGTGTCTCACCTGCTGCTCTATCTCAGCCCTCTTGTTGACCCCTTCCTCTACATATTCATGACCAAAGGGTTCAAAGAGGTGCTGCAGGCGCTGCCCTGCTGTCAAAAACCAAGCTGGAAAGAGAACACAAGGCCCACTGTGGATACCGTGTCTGAAACTGTTGAGACAAGACTTTGAGGAGGTACAGATTTCCAAACACATCCATCAGTTTCAAGTGATCTGAGGAGCAACAAGGATTCTGCTGGGAGAACTAACCCTGAATAAACACATACATGAACATTAAACCCTTAAATCAACAATATCCGATGCTTAGCAAATAGGGAAATGGTTGGGTGGTGGAAAGAGAGTTCACAGCAAGCAGCATTTGCATTAGGACGTCAGCAGTGCTGTGCAGCACAGTAAGGCGTCAGGTTACACTTCATGAACATGATCAGATCTTACAGGTCACCTAGTAGCCAAGCAACTGAAATGAGCCAGTGCAGCGCCTGAACTAATGCTATGGTTTATTTAATATACAATATCAACATTTGTAGTACTTGCAAACCAAAAATACATGAATTTACAGCAAATTGTGATACATTTTCAACTTTTTTTTATTCATTTATTTATATTTTTCGACAAATAAAAGTTAGAAAGTGCAGGTTAGTTGTAAAAAATATATGATGCAATGAGAGTAAGCATTTCTTAGGACCTCAGGAGCACCAGCAGTTTGTATTCCTGTCATATATAACTGCTAGTCTGAGCAGCTAAGTAGTAAATGTGGTTCACCAACTTTTCTTTGTACCAAATCTACTGGAGCGAGCAAGGACACTCAGGATTTTTCAGACAGATTGACTGCTGTGAATGGTCAATTGCACATTAACAGATCTTGATTTTTACTCTGCTACACGCACTTTATTTGGACATTTATTGCACCTGTACACAATGTTCAATGACATCTATTTAACTTATATAAACTTATTTATATTTTATTATTTATGTGGAGTTATGAATGTGGTTTGAAACTTGCTTCAAACTTTGCCACTTGAAATGTAATATTGGTTAACTTTGCATCAGTTTTTCAGTTTATTTTTGACTGGCGGCTATTTTTGTGTGACTCAGCAGGGCGCGGAAATGCAAAAAGAGCAACGTGTAATACAACCAGTTAACAATTTCAGTTCATTTCATGTGGAAGAAGTATAACATTATCCCATTACACTGCACTGAGCGGCATCTGACACAAACAAAAACACACAAAATATATTTTTATCATTTAGATCAAATAAAAGCCAATTGATGAAGTGTAATGTATTCTGTTTGTATTTTGTGATGTGGAGGATTTTCTTCATGGGTGATCAGTGCAGGCAGTGGAGAGAAAATGTTTTTTTGAAGTTTGATGAAGGAGGAGGACTTTTCAATACATTTGTTGTTGCATGGTAAGGAAGCTGTCTAGTCTATATGTCTTCACGATAATAACAGCCAGTCGGTGAGTTGATGGGTGCTATCAGTGATGTGCAATTTATGAAATCCAGCTTGTCACAAACTGTATAAAACATGGTTATACTATCTGTGACATGACCCACATGTTGTGAAGCTCAGTGCCTCTAATTGTCTCCATCTTGGCATCTGCATTCATCCGCACAGATCCAAAAATGGGTAAAAAAGACGAGAGCTGTAAACATTTTTATTTCTGCTGTGAAGTTGGGAATTTCAATATGGGGATTTATGGACTCAAGTGGACGTTTGAGGAACTGTGATTCACAGCTACAGAGGTTGCCACTTGGTCACACTATGTAAGACGTCCGTTCACTTCAGTTTGGTTGTGGTAGTTTTGTATGATGTGCGTGAGCTTGCTTGTCTCGTCACTGCTTAGTCTCTGTTTTGCTCTTTAGCTCCAGCAAAACACCTGAAGATTCCACAGAGTGACAGGAGATGTCATTTTTCCTGAAACGAAACAAAACATTATAAGTACACGTTAAAATATAATCAAACACTTCAAACTGTGGCCTCTCAGGTTAAATCAACACATATCTGACTCTGGCATTTAACATTAGAAGACAAGTCATCCTGCCTTCACTCGTATATTAAGCTGACTTTTGTGCATTCACCATTCCTTAGTAGACCATTGATGTGCACTAGTTCAACCACTGAGTCTGCATCGGGCTCGTAGTTCCTGGTTACCTGCTTGAACCATGACATGAAACTGAGAAACTGAATTGAAACTGAATATGTGGCTCCTCTGATAGCTGTTGAGCGACAGGACCAAATGATTCAGCTTGTAAATGAGCGTTCATTCCAGTGGCCCAGTGTCATTCTCACTTTCATGTACTTCATTCACCAACCTCGTTTTTTCAATGTCATCAATTGTCTCTGGCAGCCTCTTGTTCAGTGTCTCTGGGAGCAGCAGAGACACCAGGCCAGAAATGATGGCCACAGAGCAGATGATGATCTGAGGAAGAACAGTCCACACGTCCTCCAGCATCAGGACGAGCGGAGCCACTGATACTCCCAGACGACTTATGAAGTTGGTGTAGCCCAGACCATTTTGTCTGGAGAGACAGAAGGCAAGAACTTACTTAATAAATAATAAATTAGCCTCACTGTTTAACCTTAGTGTTGCCTTACAGTTGTCTATGTAACACAGTGGGATTAAACTCTGGTTGCAAAATCACAAACATACCAATTTCTACGCAACTTTGCTTTAACAAAAGCCCTCAATTACAAAAGCAATGTTAACTTGTTGACTAAAACTCAAGGGCAAGTAAGAGCTGACCTGATGACTGTGGGATAAAGTTCTGTTGTGTAGAGGAAGACGGTTGTGAAGGAAGCTTCTGATAGACCTTTTCCAAGAATGGCGACAACAGCACGCAGGTGCCAAAGACCTACCAGGAACAAGTAGACACAAGTTTATTTAGCAAGTAGCTGTGTAATAAGTGTAATAATGCAAAACGAGATGGTCACTGCTGTGAACGTAAAGCCTCACAGGGTGATGCAGGACCTGGACATAACTTCACAGACTCTGGAGGAATACAGCAGATGCAATAAAATCACTTTAATCAATGTGATGTGCATTAAAACCTTCTGGGATAAAGATGTTTATGGCAATGCAGATTCCCGTCAGTAACAGTGTTCCAGCTTGGCACTTCCTGCGGCCAATGATGTTCAGAAAGTAATAGATCATCAGCTTGGCAGGGACTTCAATGGCGGCATAGATGAAGTGTGTGAGGTACATGTTTAAACCAAATCCACCGATGTTCAGGCTGATTCCGTAATACGTTGAGGCAACACCATACCTGCAGAGTGCAATAACCAAACACATGATGTTTGCCACCTTCCATACATCTACCAAATGTCTGCATGTTCTATTGAAGGAGACATCTTAAATGCAAATACATTAAAGGAATCGGTACCAAAAGAATCAACGTAGGACCTTGAAATTTCTTTTTATGTACCCACCAGACAATTCCAGTCAGTAGAGTTAACTGTCTCATCTTCGGGGTCTTGATTAGATGAAGGTAAGTGTAGTTTTTCTCCTGATTTTCCAGGCTTTTCATGCTGGATTGAGTCTGTAAAGGATAGGTTCATATGTTAAAAGTGTCACTGATCACTGTAATCATTCCTCCTCCTTCCTTCCTAAAGCATTTTTAATGCAAGACTGAAAATACAGAATCCACAGTCCTTTTTGAGCTGGGCTTCTTGCTGTTGGACTAGTACGTAATATTGTTCTTGCACTTTGCTAATGTTTGGCTGTTAGCAAAGTTGTCTACTTGCTAGATTTCATACATCATTTTATTTGTTAAAGTATTGGCTCACGTACTATTTAGGCACCAGTATTGAAGAACCCAAATGATACTCAACCCAACTGTAATGCTGGGTAAACTTGATGTTAACTTGGTGTTTTTATATGACTGTTTATTGGATCAAAACAACCCTTCACTTAGGTGAACTGCTAACCATAGGTATTGGATAAAACCCATTTACCATTTCACTAACCATTTATTTTAGGATTTGAAAATTGTCACCCTTAAATATCATTTCACTCCCACTCCTCAAACCTGGTAGACATTGCACCAGCTTTGATGGCATCAGAATCATATAATCATATGAAATTATACAAATATCGAACTCAAACTTACCTCCATTTTTAATTTGGATGACAGTTTTTGTCTTTTGTTGAATTTTGAACATTTTTCAAGGTAAAACTGGGCTTGTTCCACTTTGCCGTTGGCTAAAAGCCATCGGGCAGATTCAGGAATCCACCTGCAATTATATTAAAAATAATAATAATTAAAAATAAGACATAATTGAACTGACTGAGCTGTACGTGATTAAATGCATCTTCAAAACATGCACGTGTTTCACTTACCACCAGGTCAAAACTGCAAATCCTAACGGGGCTGTAACAGCCATGATCAGGGTCCGCCAGTCATTTACCAGGAAAGCAAATCCAGCCAGCAGCATGTTACCTGCAGACCAGGACAAGCTACCAATCACACCGATGAACGACCTATGAGTTGTGTCGACCCACTCGATGCCTGCAAAGTAAAGGAAAATGACCAAATAAATCAATAATAATGTCACATGATCACAATTTAAGTTGGTATGGCAAACTTGTTGGCTTACTGAGAACTATTGAGGTGATGCCAATCCCTGTCAGTCCAAACCCGGTGAGAAATCTCAACACCGCAAACAGAATGAAAGAGTTTGCGAAGGAGCTGGAGAAGCCAAAGATGATTGCCATGATGTACGAGGCCAGAAGAATGTTTTTCCTTCCGTACCTGGATACAACAAAGGGAGGTACAATGAAATCATCAATAACAACAACTCCTGTTAACTTTTGGCCCTGGGAACAATCACCCATGAGAAGTACGTAACACATTTTGACGTAAGTCATTTTGGTGAAATCATATTTTATGGAGAAAATGTTTTCCGCTTTTCGATCTGATGTCCTCCGGCTGCTCTGTCTCAATTCTCTGTGATTTTAACGTAAACTGCTGCCACATGAAGCTGCTGTCAGCTCAGTTTGTTAGCCCGGAGCACTGGAAGAGTATTAGTGTTCAGGCCTGGGGAGCAGTGAGTAATATTAGCTGGCTGATGTCTTGTGTTGTAATGTAATCAGAACAAATACATGTGTACAGCTGTTCATATTTAGCCCAGTGGGATTACACTCTGAAACTTGTGGCGCTAAATCACAAAAATAAAATACGGATTTCCACACAGCATTGCTTAAATAGTAAAATAAACATGAAGATGAAATGTGTAAAAAACAGAGTTCAGTTCATCATGAAAATGTTGGAGACAAACTTTTTATTATACACATACTTATCACAGAGGAATCCAAAAACTATGGCCCCGATCATGACTCCAAAAAAGAAGATTGTGCTTGTGGTTTTTGTCAGACTTTTTCTATCACAGACAAGGTCCCACTGAAAAAGCAGATAACAGACAAACAGCGGTTAGATCTGTTTGGGTACCGGTTTTCCTTATGTGCTAAATACCAGATAATAAAAAGCACAACTCCTGTGCTTTACATGAAATGCTACTTCATCAACTTTGGAAGTCAAAGTTTGTCTACGGTGAAGAAAGTCAGACATTGTACCTCTGTTGCCAGTGTGGAGGTGAAGGAGGAGTTGTCATAAACCCATCCATTCTGACACCGAACTGTTGGCAGGTCAGCAGCGTTGGAGCCATTAGCCAAGAGCTGAAACTGAGGCTCTGCAAACATCTCGCAGGATTTCGGTTCCCCATTTTCTCGTAGTGGAACGCTGACTCTAAGTCTCTGCTCCTGAGTTAAATTTCCAAAGAGTCCTCCATCGTGCAGTGCGTTGATGTCACAGCGGTGAGGAGGCAGCGCAGCTATGAAGTTATTCAATAAGAAGTGACAGGGAAGAACGATTCGAGGGCTGCACAGCAGGATGATGAGGGAGATTTGGAAAGGCCCAAAACCGTCGATCTCCTCCAGGATGTTCTCGAACTTCATCGTCACCTTATGGCTTAACAAAGAGAGCAAATTTAGATTTACTTTGAGAGAAATAAAACATGAAATAAATCAGTTAAATAACTCACTGACAGATAATTTGATGGACTATTCAGAGAAACTGTGCCTCTCTGTTCTGTGAGCAAAACTGAATTTGGGTTGGACAAGAAACATGATCATTTACCTCTGCATCACCTTTGGACACTGTAAAGTTGTAAACTATTACATGTTACAGATTACACATTAGTACACGTAGTACACAACATGCACACAGAGACTCTTAAACATTCACTAAACCTTTAAATGTTGTGTGTGTGTGTGTTGTCAGTTGAGTCTGCAGCTCTTCTTGTCTTTATCATGACTGTCAGTTCATTTATCTGTTCTGGTTCGATTTCAGAGAAAAAGCTGCAAACCATCACCTGCTTGGCAGCGAGCAACAGGCAGGTACACAGTTCTCTCCTTCCACAGTGAGTTTTAGCTGCTCTCTGTGAGGATGAAACAGTCTGACTAATCAGATTAACCTGTGTGCCAAATGTACTGATTAGCTGTCTGTGCAACTTCAGCAAACAGCACACACACACAAAAAAAGAACATCGCAGAGGGAGAATAGTCAAGCAGAGTCAAAGTGACTGAAAAGAAAGTTACACATTTGCACAAGAGCAGCGATGATGTAACATGACAATGTTTAACTGCCAGATGAAACACAGATGAGACAGAAAACAGGCAGCAAAAAGACAAGGACAGACAATGAAGTAAGATGAGACACGCAAGGAAAGAATTAAAAAAAAAAAAAAAACTAAACAAGAAACCAAAAAAAAAAAAAATAATAATAACATGATATATGGAGGTTAATGAAGACAAAAATGCCAGCACTGAAGAATAGCATATAAGGCAGGGATGTCAAAAATATGGCCTGTGAGAGCCAACGAGTCTAATCTGGCCAAATGGATGTAAAAAGTCAAACAGTTTTTGATGATGACAGACAGGATTTTGGAGCTTGATGTAAAGTTGAAGCCAAATTAAAAAGACAAAGCTGAAGAGAGCACGGACATTACAGATGTGCTCAACTCAGACACCACAGAGGCGAAAGATATTTTCAACTCTCGTTGGAAAGCTGGACAAGGTCTTCAGAGGCTTCTTATTGTGGTCACATTTAAAGCTTGTTATGCTGGGAATGTTGTACTTGTACTTCATCACAGATATTTACAGCTTACAATACTGGTCAACCTTGAAAATTATAAATTCTAAATTCTAATAATTCTATGGGATTTTTTAAGGGTGGACTGCACCGTGCCAGCACTGACACACCTGTGACACTGTGCCATCCACTTTTATTTAAACCCATGAAATAAAACCTGGACTGTGCACATCAAGAGGTGTGTGTGTGTGTGTGTGTGTGTGTGTGTGTGTGTGTGTGTGTGTGTGTGTGTGTGTGTGGACTGGCTGCAGACAGAGGGCAGCAGAGGCCTAGCAGCAGGACAATGTGGGGAGTTCAGTGCTGGAGCTTCACATTAGCTTCAAACCTAGAAAGAAAACCACCTCTGTATGCTGCAAGCAAACAGCACTCATTCTGACCTAGTATTTTTATATTATATTACATTATATTTCATACTTTAGATTTAGCCTATAGGATGTCACCCATCATGTTGGATAATGGTCATAAATGAAGCTTGTACCTTGAAATAGAGGTTACGAGCCGTTATCCTTCGTCCAGTTCATTAACAAATCTCTTCCTGATGCTCTTTGAGTCTCTGTTCTGAGCAAAAATATATTCAGGCTTCAGCAGTCTTCATCAGATCAAGACATCAGACAAGTCTTTTTTGTACAAATGGGTTTCCCCATAAAGAAATCTCCTTCTCTCACTCCTCACTTTCCTGTTAACCTTCAGTTGTATTTGTCAAAACATATAAATATGTTTGTGTGGTCACTGTCCCCATCACTGACACAGAAAGTACAAGAACAGGAGGGATGATTACAGCAGGAGAAACCTGGTCCAGTGTCAGTTTGGGCAGCTGAAACTGTGTGAACAAACTGTGATGCTGGAAAATCCAAAAAAAAAAAAAGTTTTAAAAAGTTAAAATATGCAGTGTTTACTAAACCAGATGATAAACTGCTGGACAGAATAGAAAACATATTAAAAATCAATTTCATTTTTTTGAGGGTGGTGCTGAAGGGTTTCCTCAAAATGCATTTGTTAAATACTGAACAATCTTCAGTATATTGTCATATTTCTAGGGTTAATATCAACAATATAGAAATTGTCTCACCTTGTTATTTTTGCTGTTTTCCAGAGTTGATCAGAAAACTTGACTTGATGCTGAAACAGTCAGACACAATCTGTTGGGAGAACAGATCCAAACCAGGCGGTTTGAATAATCTTGTGACACAAAGAAGTCACAAGCAAATCACACTTTTCACCTCCACTTCACTGTTGTTCCACCTGTTCCACTTAATGGGGCAACAAGCTCTGCTTTGTTTGCCGCATTGAACACAGTCTCTCTCCCAACTATTCCTCGTGGCTGCACTGTTTATATCCTTTATATTCTGGTGACAGTAGTCACAGACACACTCAGACACAGTGTTTCTAGGCGCCACACATTACATGTGACACAACAATTAGTCTTTAGATCATATTTCAATGAATTACACCACATATGAGCACGTAAACGTTATGCTGATGCATTACACAATGTATCTGTGATATGACCTGTCTTTCAGGACATGGTTTGGATTGTTCAAGGAACGAGAGATTTTCTGTAATAAATCAAAAGTGACTGCACATTGAAAATTCAATGTTTTGGTGATTTGCAGTTAAAATGATGCGTAAATGGAACAACAGGGTAGGGCGGAGACTTGCTGAAGGCAGAGAGAGACTAACCTCAAGGGTCAGAACCCCCATTCATTGGAACTTATTATGTAGAACAGGACATGGTGAAATCCCTTCCGGTTGTCACACGGTGCTCTACAAGATCAATAGGTTTAAAAAAAGAAGCAAACAACAAAACTGAGGAAATAAGAGAACATGAAATATAGTTCAAATGAAGCAAGAGGAAGATGTAACCAGTAATCCTAGAAATCCTTAGAAAACCTAAGTGACCACTACATATGATTTACGGTCATAACTGATCTGAGATGTACTGGCTCACAATGCAGGGCCGTATACGCAAGAACAGGAGCTACATACAACAGCTCTGAGGATTTGATTTGAAATAATAGAAGAAGAAAGAACAAATAACGGTAGCAGGGTGCTGCATGGCTGCGGTGGTCTGTAGAGCTCAGGAGTTATTGTAGATCAGCTGACAACCCCCCACTGTAAACCAGGATGTCGCATCTCATTGAAAAGCCATGAAACTGACACATAAAGCACCCAAACAAGATCCTTCATGTCATGAAATATGCAGAAAATCACCATGACTGTTGACTGTCTCTTTGTATACATCTGTGCATCACAGGGTTTCCTTCAGGACCAACACACAAACCAGTTGGTTTTACTTCATTATACCATGTCTTTGAATTAGTCACAATTTCTGCTGTTGATGAACTCACTGATAGTGTTCTGCACTCTCACACAGCTGATATCCGAGCAGGCTACATGTGGTCAGACCACTTTCAGCGCTTTAACGCACATGCATTACTCTTACATATCAATTATCCATTTACATAGCTACATTTCTACTTTCTTTTTAGCACTTACTGCAACTGAAATTATATAAACACAAGCACATCAGCATAATGTGGCTGCAGGCTGTGACACGGGCCCTCCTCCTCACAGTCAGGCAAAACAGACATGTATGACATTCATTTGATTTTGCACATTGGTGGTCGATCAAAATCTCTATTACGCCCCTGACAGAGAGGTTAGTGTCTGTAAGAAAACTTCAGCACTGCAGTTAAGCATCTGGGCTAAACAGCATGCGTCAATAAAGTAGACGTGGCTAACATCCTGGTTTCTGCCACCCATATTAGGCAGGATGTCCTGATGAGGTCAGAGATGAGGCCGTTGATGGCACAACATGGCTGCTTTGCATGTACAGTTAGTAAAATGTGAAAAAGGCAGCAGGCTATGTTTAAAAATATCATTCACCGTGACTGCTCCACCAGTGAGACTATATTTTACACATTCATATTATCCATCACAAAGTGACCAGGAGAGACTTTGTGTGTGTGGTTATTTGCACTGCATTGTTACTCTGTTCTTATTAATTGTGTGTGATTCACTGTTTAAAGCAGCTGAAGGACCTCCACCTGCAGTAAATTGGCACACCTGTAGCCAAGTAGCAATCACCTCCCCACACAGATAAAAAAAAAGGGAGGAAGCAGAGCAAGACTGGAGAACTGGGAGAAGCAAACAAACATGGCAGAACGGGAAAGGGGTCAGCAAAAGACTGAGCATCTTTTTTTAAGAACCTTTCAGACGCGGATGCCCCGTTGCGTGGGTAGACTCGGTGCCTTTGCCCTGTGTTTTTCTCCCTTTCCTGAGGCACCTCCACACAGCCAGTTTACCCAGCACACTGCTACCAACTTACTGCAACACAGGGCACACCAGCACCATCGATGTCCCACACACCTTGAAAAATAACGAAACGTAACGCAAAACAAACCCTGATGATCTGTGTATCTAACAAAGTTAGGACGCTTTTAGCACGCCCTTAGGACGTGTTAGTTAGGACGCCCTGTTTTATGATGACTGGGTATTTTTAAATTGTGGCTTTTGACGAGTTCTAATTAATCTTTTTCCATTATTACTTTCTAGTTCGCCAACATGAATCGCAGCAGCATCCTGACTGGGGAAAAAAAGATGCAGTAGATGTGTGGATGCAGCTAAACTACCTGTAACATGAACAAAGGAAAACCGAAACGAAAACAGATTTTCAATCACGTTGATGCTGCACTGATGTGAATGTTGTCTGCCAGGCTGAGAGCACCAGTGGAAATCTTAACTGAAGCTTCATTAGTCAGGTTTTAATTCAGCGAGTTAGTCAAACGCAGACGTTCAAATTTGCCTGTATAAAGCACGTCTTCTTCCTGTCTTCTGTCAGCATACAGAGACCGATAATAGGCTCTGTAAACCTCTAGTAACTACACCCTCAAATTCTGCTCCACCCTCCTTTTAGGCACATTTAAAGGTTGAATTTCTAACATTCATGAGAGCCCATTGCCTGAAATTGAGTATTACACGCATAACTATGTTTTCATTAGTGTATAATGTGCTTTAATAACCTTAGAATAAGCCCTTTTATCTACATAGCTTTCAGAGTATAACAGTGTGGTTGAATTATTGATCACAGATTCACAGTGAAACCTGTTGTTTGAGGGCAACTGCAACGACAACTGCAAGTGGAAGATTTTATCTTCTCTACATAGAAGAAAAAATAATGTCACAAAATTTACCTTTGAAAGCTGCAACACCTGAATGAGTTCACTACACCAGCGTCTGATGTGTCGTCCTCTGCGTCCAAACAGTCTGCAGTAAATATGCTAAGTGATGACATGCAGTAAGTTCCTGTTAATATTCCTGTTAAAACACTTCCTGTCTTTGAGCTTTGTTGATCAACTCGCTCATACCCGTTACTCTCGCCATAGTTTTTGGTGACACATCAGGAAACTTCATCCCGTATGAGGAAATGATTCTCTCCGGTTCTGATTTTACTGCAGCGTTTAGTTTTGTTTCTTCGGTGACTGTCCTGTTTCTTTGAAGGCGCAGGTATCACAACACCTGTAAAACCAAACACACCTGAGTTACTCTTTAAATACTTTGGCTTGATCCAGTGGGAGCAGTGACACAGGAGTTCACAGGTCTGTGATGATCTACATGTGCTAATAATGTCACAGATTAAAAGTTCTGCTTGAAAATATGAATGCATACATCATGTCTTCCAGCTATAGATGAGGAGATGATGGGGGTTTTATCTCTAAACTCAAATGTGTGAAAACTTGGCATGATGAAGAAACATCATTTGGTATTTGAAAAGACAAAGACGACAGCTGACATATTTTGTCTTTGAACAGATCTTTAATTCACGTTCCAAGAACTGTACAGTCTCATATATAGTTACATATACTGTGATATGAGATTTGAATCAGAGATTTTATATTGCCAAACACACAAAACAGCTGATTTGAATCACACCCTGAAACCAGGAACTAAATTAAAATATGCATGAGAGACAGACTTCAGCTCTTATTTATTTAATATTGACTAAAGCGGCGTGCCACAGTTGGTGATTATTTGGTTAAAGATTTCTATTTCTATATCTACCCTTTTTTTTTCTTTTTTTTTTGTGGCTCATTGTGTCTCTCCCTCGCTGCAGCCGACACAGATGACAGTATCTGTCTTGTCTCTATTCTTTCTATTTGCCTACATTTCTCCTTCGGTTTTCTCTCCTTTCTTTCTCTGCCTACACAGAGCTGACTGTGTAAATACTGTCATCATTTTCTGATGATCTGCTGATATCATTGCTGTCCATTCTGCAACAACACACAGAGGCCAAAAGCTTGTCTATGACCCCTTTCCTCATGAACACATACAGAAATAAGTCTGCAAGAGGACTCGACTTAACAAACATGTCAGAGAGGCTGCGGAGGATAAAGTTATTTCTATCTTTATCTGAAAGTAACCAAATCAATCTGGGCATGAACAGCAGTGTGTAAATCAGCAGCACCAGAACCAAAACTCCCACAATTCTTCGTTTTTCATCAGAGGGGATACGGCTGGCAGACAGAGCTTTGAGGGTCCCACCCAGGAAGAATATGAGCAGTGGGAAGGGAAGGAGCAGGACGACAGAAGAGACCGTTGGATACACCTTTTTATCAAACCAGAAATAGAAAGTGAGGAATAAGACAAGAGCAAAGACCCAGACCATGACACAGACCACCACAGAGGTCTTGATGGTTCGTCTGAAGCGGTACCACAGTGGCCAGGCGACGACCAAATACCTGTAATACAAGATGGACACATAGTCTTTGAGGAGCTTCAGAATTATAAAGTAATATAATGATCAGACACAGAAGCTACACACAGACTGGATAGACAGATAGTTACCTTTCCAGGGCGACACATACCATGAAGCCGACACTGGTCAGCAGACTATACTCATGAATGCAAGATACAATTTCAATTGATTGCTCTTGATCCTTAAGTCCTGCTTCCAAAGCAAGATATAATAAAAATAATAACAATAACCATAATCATAATAATGGAGCTTTTATAAAGGTTTTGCAGCCCTGACTATAACGGCAGAGTTTTGGTCACACATACACAAAAAATGTATCATCTACAGAAATAATTCATACGTAGAAACGTAGGAAAATTCATGGGCCATGCAGCGACATCACTGCTGAAGCACCAGGATCACCCACCGACAGCCCCATCTACTCCCATGTAAACTGGAGAGGAGAAATTTCCCAAAGGAGCACGGGGCACCTGTTCTTTCTGTCTCCCCAGGTCACATTTCTTAACTTCAGCCACTGAAATTCGGCATTCACATGGTCGACAAGATGAGGATGCTCACGGTCGTTTGTTTGGCACCGTTTGACATCAGTGACCACGAGCTCAAAGGTGTTCATTTAGAGGTTTTCTGTGTCTCTCAGCAGTTACCCACACACAGACGGAGCACAGCTGCAGTTAACTATGACCTGCAGCTGACCCTGGTTGCTTGGCAACCTCAAGCCTGCCTTTGACTAACTTTACTGAAGTCTCTGTGCTGCTGCAGTGTCAATAATAATGTATGTCGGGCACACTCAACATTTACTTACAAGTTTTCTACTTCCTTTCATGATCTCCTTGTCAGACAAGGAAACTCGACTGTAAACAGGACTGCCACTAGTTAGGGTAATGTCTTGGATCAGACACAGAAGCTACAGATAGTTACCTTTCCAGGGCGACACACACCATGAAGAAAATACTGGCTGCCACAGCAAAACGGTGAAATAAATATACAATCCCATTTCCCATCTTCCAATTCTTGAGTGATGCCACCTTCACAATCAAGCAGCAGAGCTGAATGAGGTCAGAGATGAGAAGGTTGATGACGTAGATCGGAGCAACATGGTCATTTCTCACCTGCAGGAAAATATTGGTAAAAGTGAACAAGCAGTTGTAAACATGTTGTGAACTCCACCTCCTCCCAAATATTTCTTCTTGCAGTCAGAGACATTTATGCATTTTTCATGCATAAACGTGCAAACAAAAGAACCCCAGCCTCCTGACGACTAGACCACAACCCAGATCAAGATTCTTTACAGACAGACTGTACGACACAAATAAATAAATCAGAATAAAATAAATAAATGCATTTCAGTCATAATGTACATACCAGAGAATAAAGAGCATAGATGGCCACGAGGGTCAAAGGAAGGCCGACACTGATGATTATGTATTCCACCACATTCATGATGAACATAAAATGTTCAGAATGATCATTGTTAGAGGTGACGTTGCTGTAATCAGAGCTGTAGTTCTGTGAGGTGTTGTTGATGGAGAAATCTTCCATCTTTCACAGTGAGACCTGTTGTTTGAGAGATCAGGTTAAAGATGAACAGAAGTCTGCTTTTCTCCTTTAGTATCATACATGACTACATATATCCAGCTCCACCTGCTCTGAGCTGCTGCTCTCTCATTATCAGATCACTTCAGCTCCTTTTTGTTTCCTATAATATTTCAATTTTCATCACTGAGCTGCAACTACTGAGCTCTGCCTCTGGAGGGCGATATCTGCAAACTCAGTGGACACAGCAGCACATGTTTGCATTCACCATGTCCTCATTAAGTCTGACACTAAACATTTTACAACATTTAGAGAAAGTGTGTGACTCCAGCAGACATCAACACCTCTGTTCATCAGAGTTTAGAAGAATGCAGCACAGTGAGGACACAGAGCAGCTTTCATAGAGGAGACCAGTGTGTGTTTGTTAACAGACCTGTCCTATGTTAAAGGAGAGAAGAAAGGAAGCACTGGGCCGCTGGTTAGCTCAGTAGGTAGAGCACTCCATGTACAGAGGCTCAGTCCCAGCTGCAGTGGCCCAGAGCTCGAGTCCATTTGCTGCATGTCATTCTGTCTGTTCTCACATTAAAGGTTCAAAAAGCCCCAAAAATCATTTAAAAAAAAAAGAAAGGAAGCACTGAAGCACATTTCTTTAACATTCAAATCAGACATAATGGGATTAATCGCAGTATTCTGTACAGCTGAAACTGTCTGTTTGTTATAGTTTGCGTAGTCATCTTCATGACTGTTTGCGGTCATTCTATCTTTTTAACATCATTTCTGCACATTAGAAAAAAGTGATTTCACAAACTGTACCTCTTGCAGGAGTCCACACCTGAATGAAGTCCCTGAAGGTCCGATGTGTCGTCCTCTGCATCCAAACAGTCTGCAGGAAATAAGTGATGACATGCAGGAGGTTCCTGTTTATCTACACCTGCTCTTCTATACATGAGAGAAAAAAATGCAGTACAGGAATGGTGCCAATGTGGCTAGTGCATGTGTGCCCAACAGAGTTGATATTTAAAAGGGGAAATTACATACTTCCTTTTGTGGAGTTTCTGATACTAAAATAACTAAGTGACATTTGTATTTTGACTTTGGAACAAATGAAGCATGCCTGTAGTCTCTGTGTTACTATGTAAGTTATAAAGTAAGCCACTTAACATTGTACTTACAGTGGACCGCAGCAGCATGAGGTGGTACACATCTATGTGAGTTCATGAAATACAGGAAGTAGAAAAGCTTTTTTGATGATGAGGTTTCACATTTGAAAGCAAGAGATCAGTGACTAGATGAGTTTCCTGTGTGTCCGTATTGTCTGTTTGTGAGATTGGCCAGGATGAGAGTCAGCACCTCCAAATCTGAGGCCTCTACTAGAAAATGGCACAATGCTCCCTCCGGGTTGGGAGTGAGTTCCTGGAGTTCCTACGCCTTGGGATTCGTCAGAAGGAACTAGAATGCATTGCTGGTATGAGGGATGTCTAGGCCGGGAGAGCCCTGGACCTTTGGCGGGAGACTGTAGCTGCTGTATTTGCACGTGGCTCACTGCGCTGCACCTCGCCTTTTGCCCATCTTTCATCTTAATTTTGGACTATTGCTGGTTAAAACCCAGTGAAACGGCCATTCGTTTTCGGCTTCCACGCTCACAAGCTTCGATCAGGCCTGCAACGGTTTTGTGAACTATTTGACAAATTTGAAAATCCAATTTGAAATGTAATAAATAATTATTGTTGTTTCAACTAAACCCTGTGTTGTACTTGCCAGGGTGAAACTTTTTGGATACATATAAAATAGGTTAAAGTGAACTTTTAAAGAGGAAGTACCCAATTTTGTGTTACTTCTTAAACATTATTGGAGGCACTGCCAAGTTATTTTATATCACGTTTATCACAGGGAGCGCCATCTCCAGACGAACTCAGGCCCGATCCCACTGCTCTACAACACCCCAGTTATTTGTCAGTCAGTATTTCCTGGCTACATGGGACGAGGGTTACAAAGATCTTGGTGGCTATAATGAGCTCAGTTCATCAAGAAAATAAAGATAATAATGATAGACATCAACTGACAGCTGACAAAATAATAAGAAACATATTTTATTTCCATTTGTTGAAGCCTTCACAGTGAACCAGCCTACACAGAGCTGACTGTGTGAATGTTGTCATCATTTCCTGATGATCTGCTGATATCATTGCTGTCCATTCTGCAACAACACACAGAGGCCAAAAGCTTGTCTATGACCCCTTTCCTCATGAACACATACAGAAATAAGTCTGCAAGAGGACTCGACCTAAGGAACATGCGAGACAGGTAATTAAAGGTATCATTATTGTTTGCTTGATCTGACAGGAACCAGATAGTTTTGGGCATGAACAGCAGTGTGTAAATCAGCAGCACCAGAACCAAAACTCCCACAATTCTTCGTTTTTCATCAGAGGGGACAGTGCTGGCAGACAGAGCTTTGAGGGTCCCACCCAGGAAGAATATGAACAGTGGGAGGGGAAGGAGGAAGTAGATAACATAGACAGTTAATTCAACCCAATAATTGTACGAGGAATGTGAAGTGATTGAATAGACAAGAGGAAAGATCCAGACCACGACACAGACCACCACAGAGGTCTTGATGGTTCGTCTGAAGCGGTACCACAGTGGCCAGGCGATGACCAAATACCTGTAATACAAGATGGACACATAGTCTTTGAGGAGCTTCAGAATTACTGTATAAAGTAATATAATGATCAGACACAGAAGTTACACACAGACTGGATAGACAGATAGTTACCTTTCCAGGGCGACACACACCATGAAGCCAACACTGGCCATCAGACTGAAATCGTGAAACATTACATTCAAATCCTCAGATACTGTCACCCTAACAGTCAAGCAGCAGAGCTGAATGATGTCAGAGATGAGAAGGTTGATGACGTAGATCGGAGCAACTTGACCATTTCTCACCTGCGAGGCGTAAACATAATGCAAATAATATTTAGAAGAGTGGTGGTGAAAAGAAACATTAAATATGAGCTTACATGTGACTAAAACCAGATTATTAGAAACAAAAATGAAACAATGAGTCTGTTATTAATGACACAATATTTGATTTCTGTAATATGAACAAATAGTGGACGGGGAGTTTTGGTCTGTGTTCATTAAACTTGACCATCAATGAAGTGTAAAATCACTACAGGCTGCAGCTAAACTTTTCTGTGTTTTGTTCAGACATTTAAGTGTGTGTTTGGCTGAATTAACGTCAGTATGAACTTTATTATCAACACCATCTCCAGCTCCACCTGCTCTGAGCTGCTGCTCTCTCATTATTATATCACTTCATCTCCTTTTTGTTTCCTGTCAACATCTTTGTTTCCTCATGTATTAATAACTACGTAAGTGAGATTTCCACTAACAGTCTACCAGTTTTTCTCAGCTTGAGTTGATTTATGACCAAAGTAACTATTTTTTAAACACGGTCAGACTTTGTAGTTTGTGATCTTGGTGATCTCGTAGAAATCCATCACTGAACTGAACCTACTGAGCTCTCCCCACCTGCAGAGTGAATCTGGAAGGTCATTACAACACTTCACCCCAGCCTCCTGACGACTAGACCACAACCCAGATCAAGATTCTTTACAGACAGACTGTACGACACAAATAAATAAATCAGAATAAAATAAATAAATACATTTCAGTCATAATGTACATACCTGACAATAAAGAGCATAGATGGCCACGAGGATCAAAGGAAGGCCGATACCAATGATTATGCATGTCACCACACGTACGACGAACTCAGCATTTTTTTTATTGTCGTAAGTGTTGTTGCTGTAATCAAAGGTTTCCTCCCGTGAGGTGTTGTTCATGTGTAAATCGTCCATCCTTCACACTGAAACCTGTTGTTTGAGAGATCAGGTTAAAGGTTTTTTAATATCTACAAACATTGTTTAAGTGATATCACGACAACTGCAAGTGGAAGTTTTTATCTTCTCTACATAGAAGAAAAAATAATGTTACAAAATTTACCTTTGAAAGCTGCAACACCTGAATGAGTTCACTACACCAGCGTCTGATGTGTCGTCCTCTGCGTCCAAACAGTCTGCAGTAAATATGCTGAGTGATGACATGCAGTAAGTTGGTGATAATCTACAGCTCCTCTGATAAGGAAGGGAGAAACAAGTGGTCAGTTTAAACTCATCGGTGGCTACGTCACCACGTCGGAAGTCTGAGAAATTTATCAATGCAAAAAAAAGAAAGATGTTTCTGTTCTATTTTTCATATTTCTGTGTTTCATTTCTTGAAATTTGCAAAAAGATGAAGACTTTTACTCACTGAGGTTTTTATTAAAATGTTTCCTGTCACGTCCAACAAACACAGTGTCACTCTGACTTGATACATTGCACAATCCATCTGAGATGTGATCTGTCTCTGAGGACACAGTTTGTACGCGTCAGTCAAACAGTGGCAGAGGTTTTCTGTGTGTGGCAGAATTAAAGAAGCAACTACACAGTAAAGAATAAGTTCAAATATGTGTAGATATCTATTACAATGAGGCTGAACTGATACTTGACTTCAGGTGTAGCCGGTTAAAAGATCATCAAGCTTTAAAAGAAACATTAAAGTTGAATTGCACAACCCAGCGTCCTCTGACAGATCGTGAGAGATTGTTGCTGATGAACCAAATGTTTCTGTGCAGGAAGCTGCACGTCAATAAGCATCAAAACTCTCCAGAAGTTACTCAATACTGAATCAGGTTATTTCTATTCTATTTAATGTTTGATGGAGTCATTTTGTACACTGTGTCTTCTGAAGTTTTCTACTTTACAAAGTGTGACTTTTAGTTTTCTCTTCATGTTGTTAGGTTGAACGTTTTAGAGGAGCCAAAGTGCAAACAACAGCCAAAGACCAAGATCAGTAGAAAGTGTTTATTGAAAACACACAAGAACTGTTAAAATACATGCTCTGAGTCACATCCTGAAAACTAACATGCCAACCACTAAAACAGCAAAAATATTTCATAAAGATGAACAAATAATATGCAGCAAAAACAAAAAGAGTTTTGGATAGATGTACGTTAGATATAACTGAGAAAAACTGAACAAGAAATGAAATTTAAAGAGAGACAACGAAGAAAAAAGTCCTAAAGACTTGTTAAGATGTTGTCTTGTCTCTATTCTTTCTATTTGCCTACATTTCTCCTTCTGTTTTCTCTCCTTTCTCTCTCTCCCTCTTTCTCTGCCTACACAGAGCTGACTGTGTGAATGTTGTCATCATTTCCTGATGATCTGCTGATATCATTGCTGTCCATTCTGCAACAACACACAGAGGCCAAAAGCTTGTCTATGACCCCTTTCCTCATGAACACATACAGAAATAAGTCTGCAAGAGGACTCAACCTGAGAAAGATGAGGGACAGGTTGTTGAGGTAATGGTTGTCCATGACTGGCAGGAACGAGATGATTCTGGGCATGAACAGCAGTGTGTAAATCAGCAGCACCAGAACCAAAACTCCCACAATTCTTCGTTTTTCATCAGAGGGGACAGTGCTGGCAGACAGAGCTTTGAGGGTCCCACCCAGGAAGAATATGAGCAGTGGGAAGGGAAGGAGGAGGTAGATGGCGCAGATGCTTAACAGGACCTTCACATCAACCAAGAAATACAAAGTAAGGAGACAGACAATTGGAATGACCCAAACCAGGAAAGACACCACCACAGAGGTCTTGATGGTTCGTCTGAAGCGGTACCACAGTGGCCAGGCGATGACCAAATACCTGTAATAGAAGATGGACACATAGTCTTTGAGGAGCTTCGGAATTATAAAGTAATATAATGATCAGACACAGAAGCTACACACAGACTGGATAGACAGATAGTTACCTTTCCAGGCCGACACACACCATGAAGCCGACACTAGCTGCCACAGCAAAATCCAAAATAAAATATGCGATTTGCATCTTCCAAGCCTCAGGTGAAGTCAACTCAACGATCAAGCAGCAGAGTTGAATGAGGTCAGTGATGAGAAGGTTGATGACGTAGATCGGAGCAACATGACCATTTCTCACCTGCAGGAAAACATTGGTAAAAGTGAACTAGCAGTTGTAAACATGTTGTGAACTCCACCTCCTCCCAAATATTTCTTCTTGCAGTCAGAGACATTTATGCATTTTTCATCAAACTCTCATTTGTGCTGTCAGAAATATCAGATATGACACACTGGCCAATCACTGCAGTAACAAGGTTTAGCAGGGCGTTTCATCTCCTCCCAGAACTACATCATCTGCAAAAAGCAGAGACACAATTCTAAAGTTCCCAGAAAAGACAATCTCCTCATGCTGGCTGCACTTTGAGAACACAAACAGCTACAAGTTGTAAACTTGGTAGAGTACAACTCCCACTGAGGGTGATGGGCTGGTCCACTTCTTCCAGAGCCAGGATGGATTCTGAGCCTTCTGTCTAGCACTGAGCAGTGTGATACCTCAAGACTCTGTCTCCCAGAGGATGGACTGGAAGGGATACAATCTGGGTCAGCAGTTCTCTTTCCTGACTGAACACAGCTTGAACAGTTTGCCATACCTTCCTTGAGGCTGACTGAAAGTCCATCACCATGGCCTCCCCAAACGTTATCCACACCCTGCTCTGAGCTGCTGTATTAATAACTATCCTTAAGATTATAATATATATGGGTGGTTTTGTGATATTTTTACTGATAGCAGGAGTTCATTTGTAACCAAAGTAAACGGTTCTTAATAAAGATTATTACTATTTTATCTCAAATGTTGTCCAGGAGCTGCCTGTGCAATGACCTGCTGTTTTAGTAGACAACATTTTGACCACAAACTCAATGAAAACAGCAGTGCACATTTGTTCAATAATGTTTTGTCATGCTGTCTACAAGAGTCTACAGCCATGCTGCAACATTTCTATAAGGCTGTACTCAGTGGTTCACTGAAAGTGACAATGTGGCCATGCTGATTTTGAAATTTATGTGTTTGCACTGTAAAATTCACTTGACGTCCTTCACACAGACAGACAGACTAAACGAGAGACACGTAACAGACAGTAACTATCTAATTTTCAGTCATGACTTACCTGAGAATAAAGAGCGTAGATGGCCATGAGGGTCAGAGGAAGGCCCACACTAATGATTATGCATGTCACCACATATATGATGAATCTAGCATTTTCAAAATCATCACTGTTGTTCTTGTAATTAAAGCTGTTGTTCTGTGAGGTGTTGTTCATGTAGAAATCTTCCATTCTTCGCAGTGAAACCTGTTGTTTGAGAGATCAGGTTGATGTTTTTTTTAATAAGTAACATGCAAGTTCGCCTATCAAAGCAAAGCTTCTTTTCAGTTTTAGGTATTTACATAAATACAGAGGTCAAATTTTCATCAGTGTTCATAGCACTTATCTTCTCTCTATGTAAGAAAGAAGTAAAATACAGAACATACCTTTTGAGAGCTGCAAGACTGCCTGAATGAGTTCTCTACACCAGCGTCTGCATCCAAACAGTCTGCAGTAAACGTGCAGTATAAGTGATGAAATCCAGTAAGTTCCTGTTAATATTCCTGTTAAAACACTTCCTGTCTTTGAGCTTTGTTGATCAACTCGCTCATACCCGTTACTCTTGCAATAGTTTTTAGTGACACATCAGGAAACTTCATCACGTATGAGGAAATGATTCTCTCCAGTTCTGATTTTACTGCAGCGTTTAGTTTTGTTTCTTCGGTGACTGTCCTGTTTCTTTGAAGGCGCAGGTATCACAACACCTGTAAAACCAAACACACCTGAGTTACTCTTTAAATACTTTGGCTTGATCCAGTGGGAGCAGTGACACAGGAGTTCACAGGTCTGTGATGATCTACATGTGCTAATAATGTCACAGATTGAAAATATGAATGCATACATCATGTCTTCCAGCTATAGATGAGGAGATGATGGTGTGTCAAAATCTCATCAATGACATCAATAATAGACTCAAAAGGCTGCAGTTCTTTGTTAAATGTGACTTTGGACACATTTCTGAGTCAGAAAAGTGAAAACATGTCGTGAAACAGTCACTCGTAACTTCACTCTAAGTGTTAAGCAGCCCTGATTGCACAGTATTTGTACAAAAATGCATGAAAATATTGTCATGATAATCCAACACCGACAAGAAGGAATGACTATAAGGAATCAATAACACTACCTTAACATGGTTCAAGGCCATCTAAAAATGAAATAAATGAAAATGACAAGTTTGAGAGCTGTTCGACGACAGCCTCGAAGTGCAGCAGTTTGCTAAACTATCAGCTGACAGATGCTGTCAGTGATCCTCTGCAGCAGCTCCATGTTTTCTCATGTCTTTTCCACTTATGATTTACAAAGTGTCAGATGCAGAAAGTCATAATATTTAGATGAACGGTATGATATTTTGTGAAATATTCTTATTGTTGTTAACAATCAGCTAAATTTAAAAAATAATATATCGGTTATTATTTCCACATTATAATTTCTAACTCAGAATATTCTCTAAAGTTTATGAAAACTTGACATGATGATGAAACATTATTTGGTGATTTGAAAATAGAAAAACAACGGCAGGCATTCACATTTTGTCTTTGAAACAAATTTTTAATAAACATTCCTGAAACTGTACAATCTCATAAGATTTAAATCATAGACGCAACAGCTGATTTGAATCACAGAGACAATTCACAGTTTGTGATTGTTTGGCTAAAGATTTCTATATGTAGCTTTTTTATGTCTTAATGTGATCTCTCTTTCTCTGCCTACACAGAGCTGACTGTGTGAATGTTGTCATCATTTCCTGATGATCTGCTGATATCATTGCTGTCCATTCTGCAACAACACACAGAGGCCAAAAGCTTGTCTATGACCCCTTTCCTCATGAACACATACAGAAATAAGTCTGCAAGAGGACTCAACCTGAGGAACATAAAAGTCAGATACTCAGAAGTATAGTTATCTATGTCCTGTGACAGGAAACAGATGATTCTGGGCATGAACAGGAGTGTGTAAATCAGCAGCACCAGAACCAAAACTCCCACAATTCTTCGTTTTTCATCAGAGGGGACAGTGCTGGCAGACAGAGCTTTGAGGGTCCCACCCAGGAAGAATATGAACAGTGGGAGGGGAAGGAGGAAGTAGATGATGCAGATGCTTAACAGGACCTTCACATCAACCAAGAAATATAAAGTAAGGAAAAAGACAAGAGGAACGACCCAGACCACGACACAGACCACCACAGAGGTCTTGATGGTTCGTCTGAAGCGGTACCACAGTGGCCAGGCGACGACCAAATACCTGTAATACAAGATGGACACATAGTCTTTGAGGAGCTTCAGAATTATAAAGTAATATAATGATCAGACAGAGAAGCTACACACAGACTGGATAGACAGATAGTTACCTTTCCAGGGCGACACACACCATGAAGCCGACACTGGCTGCCAAACTTAAATTGTAAATGATCAATGGAATTGAACGTCTTCTTCTCAAATATTCAGATGGTGTCAACCAAACGATCATGCAGCAGAGCTGAATGAGGTCAGTGATGAGAAGGTTGATGACGTAGATGGAAACAACTTGACCATTTCTCACCTGCAGGAAAACATTGGTAAAAGTGAACAAGCAGTTGTAAACATGTTGTGAACTCCACCTCCTCCCAAATATTTCTTCTTGCAGTCAGAGACATTTATGCATTTTTCATCAAACTCTCATTTGTGCTGTCAGAAATATCAGATATGACACACTGGCCAATCACTGCAGTAACAAGACTAAGGAGCAGATTTACTGCAGCTTTTGCAGCTGTTTTTTCAGCCACAGATATGACGCATTCTGACCCAAACACATGCGCTGTATTTATCAAACACACACACCAGACTGGAGTCATGAATAAAATAATAATAATAATAATAATAATAATCGGTCTGTGTTCATTAAACTTGACCATCAATGAAGTGTAAAATCACTACAGGCTGCAGCTAAACTTTTCTGTGTTTTGTTCAGACATTTAAGTGTGTGTTTGGCTGAATTAACGTCAGTATGAACTTTATTATCAACACCATCTCCAGCTCCACTTGCTCTGAGCTGCTGCTCTCTCATTATTATATCACTTCATCTCCTTTTTGTTTCCTGTCAACATCTTTGTTTCCTCATGTATTAATAACTACGGAAGTGATATTTCCACTAACATGTAAACTGCATGTGTTCAGTGCACCATCGGCTTCATGAACATTTTAATTGTGAAATTATTCCTGTAAATGTATTGGTCATTGTAACTTTGTTCAGTCATAAAGTACATACCTGAGAATAAAGAGCATAGATTGCCACGAGGGTCAAAGGAAGGCCGACACTGATGACTGTGCATGTGAACACATACATGCTGAATTCCATGTGTGTGTATTGAGAAAGTAAATTACTTATCCATTCGAAAAAGTCGTAATTGTCGTCGGTGATGTTGCTGTAATAATCATAGTCAAAGATATTGCTGTTATTAAAAAAACCTTTAAGCTTTAAGCTTTAATATCTACAAACATTGTTTAAGTGATATCACGACAACTGCAAGTGGAAGTTTTTATCTTCTCTACATAGAAGAAAAAATCATGTCACAAAATTTACCTTTGAAAGCTGCAACACCTGAATGAGTTCACTACACCAGCGTCTGATGTGTCGTCCTCTGCGTCCAAACAGTCTGCAGTAAATATGCTGAGTGATGACATGCAGTAAGTTGGTGATAATCTACAGCTCCTCTGATAAGGAAGGGAGAAAAAAGTCAGTCATGAATATGCATTAGTCCCTCCTATAGTGGAAACATTTCAGAAATGATCTGTTTCTGGTCTTGCATCATTCTGAACCTAACCTGAATTCACACAGGATGCAGTTGCTGTGGGCGTGTCTATAAGTGCTGAATGTAACCGCTGTGAAACAATTAGGAAATAACTTTTTATTTTGCTGATTGTGAGCAAGTGACAGAAGCAAAAAACATCCAGAAACTGCTCGGGGTTCAAGGGGTTAAATCTGCATAAAAAAAGATCCAATATGTTAAATGCAATGACAATCAGCTGCTGTGGAAGTGGGTGTCTTTCTGTGCTACCAGCCACATTTCTTAACTTGGTTTTGCAGTAGTCTGAGGTCACGGGGGTCAGGACAGCATATGTACATACTTTACTACTTCCTTTTGGTCTCTGTGAAAAAGCGATGAGTCAGAATACGACAGAACTTGAGACACATGTCAGATAACCGGAACCAGAAACCAGGTTATTAAAACTGCTCCACTGCACCCACCTCCCAATGATGAACCATTTGAACACACAGTCATTGGCTGTGTTGGATCTCCTTATCTGTATTTCTAGTTAGTGGACACATGACGGTCAAAAGCTGTGTGTCTCCTGCAGTCAGTAACAACCAGGTCTGTGGTTAAAGGGCTCTCCCACTTTATTTCCATCTTTGGCGAGGGTCGAACTTTTCCTCTGTGCAAGTGTTAAACCAACTTCATGTGAAAACTCTCAGTTCTCAGCTGATCGTGCACAAAGTCACTGCTGCCAACATCAGCGTGACTGATGTTGGCAGCCTGGGAGGTGGCACAGACAGAAGAGGTTTAGTCACAATGACTTGGTGTTTGCACATTCTGTACGTGGTCCTCTGGCAGTGTTGAGGATCAATGATAAGAGCAGCGACCCTTCAAAATACCTGACTGACTATGCACATGGGTTCAGGCACAGGTAGGAACTGGCACACGTCACATACCCTGTGACTTTGAGCTGCCACTGCGACCTCTGTGCCACATCTTGATGATGCATGACGTACCTTTCTATTATTAGTAACAGCAGCATAAAGCACATTAAAGCACACATAGAAACTCTTGCATCAACTGTTGTAAATAAAGATTATCACATTTACCAATGCAAAAGAAGATGTTTCATCTCTTGTGCAATTAAACTAGAAAATATACGTCATTGAACATTTGTTGGAATTTCAAAAAAAAAAGAAACTCTTACTCATCAGGGTTTTCAGCTAAATGTTTCCTGTCACTTCCGACAAGCACAGAGTGTCGCTCTTACCAGATACATTATGCATTACTGATCTGAGGTCTGATCTGTCTGTTTGAGGACACATGCGTCCTGATTGATCAGTACAAATAAACATCACCAGCCCCCCTCAACTCCACACACTGACCCACAACCCTGTGGTGATTGGCCATAATACCTGATTTGGTCTGAATGCGGCCTACCACACACAGACTTTAACTTATGTGCAGGGCATGATGTGATTGCTTGTGGTTGCTGATATTTGTCTTTAGCAGAGAGTTTTGGGATTTTGGTATCTTACTTTCTTAGCCTGATTGTCTATGTGCCATGAGCCTGAGCTTTCCAGTGCCCAGATATACCCATGAATGTTTTGTGACCCAGACTCTTGACCTGATTATTAATAAGTTTATGCTAATGACGTTAGTAAGTAAATATTACCTATTATCTGATCTGAGTGCACTCGGTTCAGTGGGAAGTCACACCTTTTTTTTTCTAGAGAACTTTGCGGAGGCTCGTACACCAACATAATTATGCAATAGGTTTTCTAAGAAATTAGTCACTGTGACTGCTCTTCTATTTTTTTCAACATTACCAATGCATGTGTTTAACCGCCATTTAGAATCAAGTCAAAATCAATCATAATTAATATTAGTGTTGGATCAATTTCACAACATCAACTTTAGTGGTTTGCCATAAAATGAGAGTTATAGTCATATTCTCTAAATGTTGGTTGCTGACACATCCTAATTTACATTGTAGTACACCCTAATCAATTAACCTCCCATGCAAAGGGATTATCACAGGTAGAGACGTACGCCATGATAATAATATGATCAAATTACATTTGAGTGGGTGGACTTCATCTATAACATGCAAATCTGCACTACACAAACTTATGACGAGTATGTGTATGTTTGAAAATCCAGACTTCTGGACTAATCTTGAAGAATCACATCCAATCACAGCTGATTTCTTTTTCCTCTCTTTTCCTGCTTCCATTTGTTTGATGTTGTTTGAACTCACAGGTTTGGATTCTAACTAACCACTAAATAATGATGTACAAATTGCTCTGACAAACTCCCATTATGTTTTTTTTTTAACTACTAACTAATTGATGACATGCAGTAAGTTTCTGATAGTCACAGCTCCTCTGAAAAGGAAGGGAGAAAAAAAGTAGTCAGCTTACTCTCATCGGTGGCTACATCACCACGTCGAACAGTCAAACAGTGGCAGAGGTTTTCTGTGTGTGGCAGAATTAAAGAAGCAACTACACAGTAAAGAATAAGTTCAAATATGTGTAGATATCTATTACAATGAGGCTGAACTGATACTTGACTTCAGTTGTAGCCGGTTAAAAGATCATCAAGCTTTAAAAGAAACATTAAAGTTGAATTGCACAACCCAGCGTCCTCTGACAGATCGTGAGAGATTGTTGCTGATGAACCAAATGTTTCTGTGCAGGAAGCTGCACGTCAATAAGCATCAAAACTCTCCAGAAGTTACTCAATACTGAATCAGGTTATTTCTATTCTATTTAATGTTTGATGGAGTCATTTTGTACACTGTGTCTTCTGAAGTTTTCTACTTTACAAAGTGTGACTTTTAGTTTTCTCTTCATGTTGTAAGTGCAACTCTTTGGATTGCAGGATGAATCAACAGTTCAAGAGAAGGCTGAAATACAGATGTAAGCTGCATTTGTTTAGTGTCCAATTAATGTCAAAGAAATTTAAAGTACGAATTATTCCTGTGAATGTCATAACACTTTGTTTAAGCCTCCAAGCCAGACTATAAAGTAAATTAATTAATCTTAATGTGAATACCAGACAATAAAGGGCATAGATGGCCACGAAGATCAAAGGAAGTCCAATAGAAATGATGACGCACGTCGCCACATGCATGATGAATTCAACTCTTTCCTTAAAGTGTTGTTCAGAGAGAAAATTGAGGAACTTGGTAATATCGTTGTAAAACTCCTCGTTGCTGATGGTGCTGTTGTAGGAATCCATTCTTCAGAGTCAGACCTGCTGTTTGAGAGATCAGCTGATAAGACTTCAGGTAAGACTTTTTTCTTTATGTGTGCACATTCTCTTCTGTCTACTCTCAGTATTTAGAATTTTATTGACCAATTAAAAAAAAAAGTTTTGTTTTTACATGTACATAGAAAAGGCGGTGGACACAAGAGGCTTCATCAGACACTGACAACACACACTTAAATCTTTTTTTTAATGAAGTCTTTTCAGTTTTATATACTCTGTACTTTATACTGTACTATATAGTAGTGTACTACTATATAGATATTCATACATGAATATTTTTATAACTGTTTGCAGTTTTTCTCTACATAGGAAGAGAGACAGAAAAAGTAAAGTTATGCAATTTACCTTGGTGTGGTTTACGGCTGTCTAATGTGTTGTCCTCTCCATCAAGTAGTTATACTGACGACACGCTGTAGTTTCCTGTTAATATACACGACTGCTTCTGAGGAAGAGAGAAAAAATAGATGTGATGTGATTATACGTGGGCACAATATTAATATATGTATGTTGCAATGGTTGTCAGGGCAACTAAATAAATAATTAAATCAACATGTAAGCTACTTTTATCAAACTCAAATGTGTCATTTCAACACATTAACTAAGTGTAAATTGGCACGTGTAAGATCCACTATATACTTGTTGTGGCTAAGCGTGAACAGGTTGATACGTTGCTCCAATATAAATAAATTAATGAATTAAAGCTGAAACCTTGTTTATCCCAGGTGAAGTTTCATGTGGTTGTCAGCATAAAGGGCTGACAGGTAAAGGTTCGTTCGTCTGGTGTCAAGTACAGTGCATAAATTAGACAGATGTGTGTTGTTACGTTGGAGTATTATTAGTTATTATTAGTTTACTTCATGACTGGATGTAGTGAGGTAGTTAAAGAGGGAGTTAAGGTTACTTGAAGTAGGACAGAATGAGGAACTTGTGCTGAGTCAGTGTCCTGCAGTAGAATGTGATCAGTGAGTGCAATATCCGTTTAAGAGTGTGTTTTATTGAGAATAATCCCACTGCTTTGCAGCCTTTTTCTTTGGCACAAACCACAACCAAGGAACCTGATCTCCTCCCACACCCAGGTTTTTGCCTCCATGACTACTAGGGCTGGGACGACGCTTTTCTCTGCTTTTACTATTTTTGGGGGGATTTAAATTTCAATATTACCAATTTTTGCATTTTTTAGTTTGTTTTTTTTAAAGACCAAACAATGTGGAAAAGTTGGACGATGATGTCTACAGACTATATCAGGAACCATATTTCCCAGAAAAATGCACATCACATGTGAGTCATTATTTATTTCGCAACATTTTTTAAAACCTTTTTAACGGCTACATCTGAACTTCCACTCTCTTTTCAAAAGCCTGGACTGCATATAAAAGAGGTAAATAAAAAAAAGTATAAAACATGTACTGAACCCGTGGTGTCTTGCCAGGTGGGACGTAATGTGTGTTTTTTCCACAGTGTGTGGCGCGTGCATCACAGAGTTTATAAATAGCTTTTCTGCTTTTCTCTTCAAAAAATCCAAAATGTGCCCAATATTTTGGTTTGATCTCATTTCATTGCATTTTTCTTTCTTTCTGTTTTTTTTCTTCTTCAGTTTCTGTTTAGGTTTTTCCTGTAAACGGATATGACGTCACATTACTAGATAGTCAAAGTGAAACATTTCACCCTCTGCTGGAGAGAACCATTTTTTCCCACCTCGGCTTATACGCATAAACTAAAATGAAGCATTGAAATGTTTTTTTTCTTTTTTCTCTTTTTCTCTCCCACCCCTAACGAATACTGTGTCGTCCTCTGCGTCCAAACAGTCTGCAGTAAATATGCTGAGTGATGACATGCAGTAAGTTGATGATGATCTACAGCTCCTCTTCCGAATATGATTGAGAAAAATTCAGCCAGGCACGATGCCAATTCGACACGTGCCTCTTCTTAACACAGAGAGCTTTGGTTTCTCAAACACTTCATCAATAATCATACTATAATACATATCAGACTCTTTTGCATATCTCAGCTGTCATCATTTGCCTGAAAAATACAAACACCAGCTAATTCTAGCATTATAGAAGTACAAGGTGAAATAATGTAAAGGGGAGGACGTAAGAACGCATGCTTTTAACTCTGCTGTTTTTATTTAAGTGTCCTTTAGTGGTTTTAGAGTTTTTGTTTGCATGTGGTCTGTTTTCCCATCGTCCCTGACTTCAGGTCATGGGAGATGATTCCAGGAGGCAGAATTTTCTTATTTTTTACATGTCAAAATTAATTGTATTGAAGGGAAGAGAGGGAGGTTCAGACAGACAGACAGCACAGACCAGCCCAGTCGAATACCAAAGGGTGTAATTGACCTGCAGATCCACCAGAGGGTGGTGTCATGTTTGGACTGGCATAGACATGGAAAGTGCACACAGGTATGAGAACGTACATTTTTCAAGTTTTTTTCATCAGACGTATATCGTAAAGGAACGATACAATTGGTGTATACTTACAGCAGCTCGTGTCACCTCTGTGAGTCGAAGCAATTCTTTCTTTACTTCATTCTTTATTCCAAATACTGTATCTTTTAAGCAATGTTTTATGTCTCTGCTGTCTCTTCATTACACAATAAAATATTTATTTCTTACATGTCAAAATTCAAAGGGAAGAGAGGGAGGGTGAAAATCTTGAACTTGTTTCATTACAGAATATACAGTAGTACACCGTCAGTTCAAAGCTGCTGCACAATCTGCATATTAATTTTCTGATATCTAGAAGAAAAAAGTCACGTAAGGAAAAACTTCCATCTGAAAGCTGTGTAGTGGCAAAAAGAATCCAAGGATTCATTTCATGGTTCACATCTCATCCTGTTTTTGTCCTGGCTGGAAATAGGTCTGTTCCCAGGAAGAAAGAAGAACATTCCAGGACTTTACCATTTAACCTTATCTGATCATGCTCACCTGACTGATAGGAAGAGAGCGTGAAAACATAGATCATATAGTTGGGATAATGTCTTGTTTTTGAAGGAAATAAGGATCCAAAGAAGATCCAAAGTGTGCAAAGTTACGTAAGAGAGTGAGAAGAAGGCTGAGGCTTGTACCGGCAGGTCTAAGAAGGCACATGGCATCTGCATCCTGTAATTGTACTATTCTGAGTTTGTAATAAACTTATATTATTATATAAAAGAGTACCTGTCTCCAGACTAAACACTGCAGCCACTACAGAGTTTTACCATTATGAACAGAGAGAGGAGAGAGCCGTAGGTTGGAATGGCTTCATGCTTCAAAGGGCTTCATGTTCATGTTGTTAGGTTGAACGTTTTAGAGGAGCCAAAGTGCAAACAACAGCCAAAGACCAAGATCAGTAGAAAGTGTTTATTGAAAACACACAAGAACTGTTAAAATACATGCTCTGAGTCACATCCTGAAAACTAACATGCCAACCACTAAAACAGCAAAAATATTTCATCAAGATGAACAAATAATATGCAGCAAAAACAAAAAGAGTTTTGGATAGATGTACGTTAGATATAACTGAGAAAAACTGAACAAGAAATGAAATTTAAAGAGAGACAACGAAGAAAAAAGTCCTAAAGACTTGTTAAGATGCTCTCCCTGTTAAAGAAACAAACAACAGTCAGAATAAAGATTTTGGTGGCTATAATGAGCTCAGTTCATCAACAAATAAAGATAATAATGACAGACATCAACTGACAGCTGACAAAATAATAAGAAACATATTTTATTTCCATTTGTTGAAGCCTTCACAGTGAACCAGAACAAGTTGACCAAAACATTTCCCAGCAAGCAGTTCTCCCACAGCAGAGTCAAAGCTATGCTTCCTTTTATCTGCAGTTAGGTGTCTGATTGGAAATCCTATCAGTAGATGACAGTATCTGTCTTGTCTCTATTCTTTCTATTTGCCTACATTTCTCCTTCTGTTTTCTCTCCTTTCTCTCTCTCCCTCTTTCTCTGCCTACACTGGAATTCAGTTTTTAGTTTTGTTTCTTCAATGACTGTCACGTATCACAACACCTGCACACACCAAACACACCTGAGTTACTCTTTAAATACTTTGGCTTGATCCAGTGGGAGCAGCAGCTGTGTGAATGTTGTCATCATTTCCTGATGATCTGCTGATATCATTGCTGTCCATTCTGCAACAACACACAGAGGCCAAAAGCTTGTCTATGACCCCTTTCCTCATGAACACATACAGAAATAAGTCTGCAAGAGGACTCAACTTAACAAACATGTCAGAGAGGCTGCGGAGGATAAAGTTATTTCTATCTTTATCTGAAAGTAACCAAATCAATCTGGGCAGGAACAGCAGTGTGTAAATCAGCAGCACCAGAACCAAAACTCCCAGAATTCTTCGTTTTTCATCAGAGGGGACAGTGCTGGCAGACAGAGCTTTGAGGGTCCCACCCAGGAAGAATATGAGCAGTGGGAGGGGAAGGAGCAGGACGACAGCAGAGACAGTTGGATACACCTTTTTATCAAACCAGAAATAGGAAGTGAGGAATAAGACAAGAGCAAAGACCCAGACCACGACACAGACCACCACAGAGGTCTTGATGGTTCGTCTGAAGCAGTACCACAGTGGCCAGGCGACGACCAAATACCTGTAATACAAGATGGACACATAGTCTTTGAGGAGCTTCAGAATTATAAAGTAATATAATGATCAGACACAGAAGCTACACACAGACTGGATAGACAGATTTTAAAGGTTCACACAAAGTTTGCAGCTCTGATCTCCTCAGGCAGATCAGTCCACAGTTTTGGAGCCCTGACTGTAAAGGCTCTGTCACCTTTGTGTACATATTTGGACCGTGGAAAAACCAGGAATGACACACCGAGGAGTTCAGGGAGCGAGAGGGGACGTAAGGCACTAGAAGTTCAAGTAAATAACTTGGTGGTCAGGCCATTTGATATTTGATATTTGATAATATTATAGACACTGACTCTCATTCCTTTCAGACAACAGAACAGATTCTGTTGGAGTCTCTTGCAGCTCGACCGTAAAAAGGAATGCTACTATATATCTAATTAGGGTTATATCTTGGTCTATGTATGATGTAATGATCAGACACAGAAGCTACACACATACTGGGATAGACAGATAGTTACCTTTCCAGGGCAACACACACCATGAAGGAAATACTGGCTGCCACAGCAAAGCGGTGAAATAAATATACAATGCCATTTCCCATCTTCCAATTCTTGAGTGATGCCACCTTCACGATCAAGCAGCAGAGCTGAATGATGTCAGTGATGAGAAGGTTGATGACGTAGATCGGAGCAACATGGTCATTTCTCACCTGCAGGAAAACATTGGTAAAAGTGAACAAGCAGTTGTAAACATGTTGTGAACTCCACCTCCTCCCAAATATTTCTTCTTGCAGTCAGAGACATTTATGCATTTTTCATCAAACTCTCATTTGTGCTGTCAGAAATATCAGATATGACACACTGACAAAAGAGCCCCAGCCTCCTGACGACTAGACCACAACCCAGATCAAGATTCTTTACAGACAGACTGTACGACACAAATAAATAAATCAGAATAAAATAAATAAATACATTTCAGTCATAATGTACATACCAGAGAATAAAGAGCATAGATGGCCACGAGGATCAAAGGAAGGCCGAAACTGATGATTATGTATTCCACCACATTCATGATGAACATAAAATGTTCAGAATGATCATTGTTAGAGGTGACGTTGCTGTAATCAGAGCTGTAGTTCTGTGAGGTGTTGTTGATGGAGAAATCTTCCATCCTTCACAGTGAGACCTGTTGTTTGAGAGATCAGGTTAAAGATGAACAGAAGTCTGCTTTTCTCCTTTAGTATCATACATGACTACATATATCCAGCTCCACCTGCTCTGAGCTGCTGCTCTCTCATTATCAGATCACTTCAGCTCCTTTTTGTTTCCTATAATATTTCAATTTTCATCACTGAGCTGCAACTACTGAGCTCTGCCTCTGGAGGGCGATATCTGCAAACTCAGTGGACACAGCAGCACACGTTTGCATTCACCATGTCCTCATTAAGTCTGACACTAAGGGTGTGGCTATAAGTTAAGGATAACTTATAGCCTATGTAGTTATTAACAACATTTTACAACATTTAGAGAAAGTGTGTGACTCCAGCAGACATCAACACCTCTGTATGTCATAGCAGCTCCACTGTCAACAACAGAACTAATGCAGAGAACTGCAGGAGATGAAGAGGGAGAGACAGCGGCTGGACGAGCCACCAACAGTTCACCAGAGTTTAGAAGAATGCAGCACAGTGAGGACACAGAGCAGCTTTCATAGAGGAGACCAGTGTGTGTCTGTTAACAGACCTGTCCTATGTTAAAGGAGAGAAGAAAGGAAGCACTGGGCCGCTGGTTAGCTCAGTAGGTAGAGCACTCCATGTACAGAGGCTCAGTCCCAGCTGCAGTGGCCCAGAGCTCGAGTCCATTTGCTGCACGTCAGTCTCTGTCTCTGTCTCTGTCTCTGTCTCTGTCTCAGTCTCAGTCTCAGTCTCAGTCTCTGTCTCTGTCTCTCTCTCTCTCTCTCTCTCTCTCTCTCTCAAAAATATCTTTAAAAAAAAGAAAGGAAGCACTGAAGCACATTTCTTTAACATTCAAATCAGACATAATGGGATTAATCGCAGTATTCTGTACAGCTATCTATAGATATACATGAGGTGGACGCTCTACCGACTGAGCTGAACAACACCCCATTCTATCTTTTTAAAATCATTTCTGCACATTAGAAAAAAGTGATTTCATAAACTGTACCTCTTGCAGGAGTCCACACCCGAATGAAGTCCCTGAAGGTCCGATGTGTCGTCCTCTGCATCCAAACAGTCTGCAGGAAATAAGTGATGACATGCAGGAGGCTCCTGTTTATCTACACCTGCTCTTCTATACATGAGAGAAAAAACAGAGGCAGACATGAAGACTGGTGCCAACGTCACATGTACACCAAACAAAGATGATCAAAACGAGGACAGGTAAACTAGACATGGTTCCTGTTTTTCACACAGAGAGCTTTGCGGTCGTACGCAAATATTTTTCTCTGGAAAACATTTTATAAATAATCATACTGTCAACACGAGACTCTTTTGCATGTCAGCTCTCATCACGTCCTGCAAAAATAGAAATACCAACTATTTCTATTGCTAATTCTAGCATTAACGTTGGGTCAGCACAAATTATTAATGTTTTGATCTATGAACTCTATTCCTGAAATGTCTAAACAGTACTACCACCTTCTTCTTTCTTTCTTTCTATTCCTCGTTCTTTATTCCAAACACTGAATGTCTTTGATAAGGTTTTTATGTCTCTGCTATCCAGATATAAATATTCATATTTCTTATCCCTGAATAGTTTCACCTGCCTGTCTGTTTACTTCCTGTCTGTCCTCTGTGTCCTTGTTTGTCCGTCATATGTCTTGAGTGTGTCTGTCCTCTGTGTCTGCACACTCCTGTTGTTCCTGAAGCTTGCCTCTGTTCCCAGTTCACTTCTTGAATCACAGCATTGGTTATTGCATTTTAGTTTTTGTATTTCTGCCTGGACCACCAGCCGCTTCTTACTTTGTTTTCTAACCCTGCTCCTGTGCTGTTCTGTGATAGTAGTAATAGTCATAGTAGTGCCAGGGATAGCATGGTTTATTAGTGGTACCTGTAGGGTCATGCTTCCAGAACAGGAGAGAAAATGCTGTGGCCTGGACCATGCTGCTGTGAGCCTCTTAATGCACGTCTGCCAGCACTGACTCAGTCAAGGTGTCATACATGTTCACGGGCAGTAACGGTACCATAGAACACTACAGAAAGCTGCAACGCCGGAGTGGATGCAGAGGACGACACATGAGACGCTGGTGTAGTGAACTCAGACAGTCTGCAGTAAATATGCTGAGTGGTGACATGCAGTAAATTGATGATAATCTACAGCTCCTCTGATAAGGAAGGGAGAAAAAAGTAGTCAGTCATGAATATGCATTAGCCTCCTCCTGCTGTCCAGACAAACACAGTGGAAATATTTCACTTTTTGAAATGATCTCTGATCTTTGATCCTTCAGCTCAGTGTGTAGCTGAAGTGTGGAGGAGCTGCTCAACATAACACAGCAAAATCAAAGCATAGAACATTAAATAAAACTGCATTTTTCTTCAGCATTCAAGCATTTATTTATTTATATAACATCATTTTTATACTTCATGATCATGAATGGATCAGTGAAGGAGTAACAACAACAACATGTGTGACAGAGTCTGGTCTGTTTCATCACGTGTTGGCAGAGGCCAGAGAAATAGATCAAACATTGTAAATGTAATATATGCCATGTGTGAGCTCACATAATGACTTCGGGAATGTGATTCTGTGTGGCAATGCATCCGACAGTTACAAAGAACAATGGTAAGGATGAATTTCTCCAAATTTCAATCATTCCTGAACAAAAATATAAAATAATGAGTGCAAAGATCAAGATCATTCACAGAGAGACAGACAAATTTTAACCACAGAGCCACCCAGTCTCACACTAAAGGGTGTAATCGACCTGCAGCTCCATTAGAGGGCGATGTCACATTTTGTCTCACAGAGACTGAGACTATGTTTCCAAAATGACAGATTTTACCCATAAGTGAACTTAAAGACCCCTGAGATATTATTAAAAATTAAATTATTAAATATTATATCAGTACATTTCATGACCGTTGCAGTTCTTTCATCATTATTAATAATCTCTACATAGCACATAGCCTGAAACAAAAAAATAGATCTGACATGATTTATCTTTGAAAGCTGCAAAACCACATCGAGGTCTGATCGAAACAGTCTGCAGTGAATGTGCTGACTGAAACGTTTCTGTAGGTTCACACCTCACAGAGACTCATGAGTGATTCTGTTCTGTGCTTCTCTGTACAGCTTCATGTAGGAACTTCAAGCTTCTAACAGTCACACGCGTCCTCTCCTGGAAATTCAACTTTTCTAGTTTATAAAGTGTCTCCTGCAGAAAGCCAAAATGTTTCAAGAAACACTCTGACATTTTATGAAATATAAATATGTTAATGTTGGATCTCAGTTAATAAAGTTTAAAAGAAGAAACATCTCATCTGCTGTGACTGTCCCTGTCATACTTTCATTTTTTTTTAAACACACTCATACTGTGATATAAGACTTTGTTTCCAAACTCAGGACAGCTGTTATAAAATCCACTCACTTAATCAGATCAATCAGATTTTGGCTGTTATAATATATAATAATGAACTTACAGCTAACAAAAAAAAAAAAAACATCTCTGCCTACACAGAGCTGACTGTGTGAATGTTGTCATCATTTCCTGATGATCTGCTGATATCATTGCTGTCCATTCTGCAACAACACACAGAGGCCAAAAGCTTGTCTATGACCCCTTTCCTCATGAACACATACAGAAATAAGTCTGCAAGAGGATTCAACCTGAGAAACATAATACACAGTGAAGTAAAAGTAAAGTTCTTTTTTGCTTCCACTGACAGGAACAAAATGATTCTGGGCATGAACAGCAGTGTGTAAATCAGCACCACCAGAACCAAAACTCCCACAATTCTTCGTTTTTCATCAGAGGGGACAGTGCTGGCAGACAGAGCTTTGAGGGTCCCACCCAGGAAGAATATGAACAGTGGGAAGGCGAGGAGGAAGTAGATTGCAGAGAGAGTTGGATGCAACTTTTCATCAACCCAGGAAAACAAAGAGATTGAATAGACAAAAGGAAAGATCCAAACCACGACACAGACCACCACAGAGGTCTTGATGGTTCGTCTGAAGCGGTACCACAGTGGCCAGGTGATGACCAAATACCTGTAATACAAGATGGACACATAGTCTTTGAGGAGCTTCAGAATTATAAAGTAATATAATGATCAGACACAGAAGCTACACACAGACTGGATAGACAGATAGTTACCTTTCCAGGGCGACACACACCATGAAGCCAACACTGGCCATCAGACTGTAAGCATGAATGATAAATGCAGTTTCTCTCCTCCAATCCTCAGGTACTGTCACTTCAACGATCAAGCAGCAGATCTGAATGATGTCAGTGATGAGAAGGTTGATGACGTAGATCGGAGCAACTTGACCATTTCTCACCTGCAGGAAAACATTGGTAAAAGTGAACAAGCAGTTGTAAACATGTTGTGAACTCCACCTCCTCCCAAATATTTCTTCTTGCAGTCAGAGACATTTATGCATTTTTCATCAAACTCTCATTTGTGCTGTCAGAAATATCAGATATGACACACTGGCCAATCACTGCAGGAACAAGACTAAGGAGCAGATTTACTGCAGCTTTTGCAGCTGTTTTTTCAGCCACAGATATGACGCATTCTGACCCAAACACATGCGCTGTATTTATCAAACACACACACCAGACTGGAGTCGTGAATAATAAAAAGAGGAGACGTGTTAACAGGTTAATTATGTTTTCCACTGGATTTCCTGAAGTCAAACTCTCTATGTTTGAAGACCAGCCGTCAACATCATGCAAATAATATTTAGATGAGTGAAAAGAAATCCCATCACTGAACTGAACCTACTGAGCTCTCCCCACCTGCAGAGTGAATCTGGAGGGCACTACTATTCATCCTCTGGGGACCATGAAAGTCCACAAAGTATGAATTATATTAATAATGTTGTACAAATTGCTCTGACAAACTCGACTCTTTCACGTTTTTATAACTAAATGGAGTCATTAACGTCAACAGTTGAAGAGAAGGCTGGAATGAAGCCACACATGTAAACTGCATGTGTTTAGACTCCAATCTGAAATATGAAATGATTCCTCTAAATGTAAAGGTCATTACAACACTTCACCCCAGCCTCCTGACGACTAGACCGCAACCCAGATCAAGATTCTTTACAGACAGACTGTACGACACAAATAAATAAATCAGAATAAAATAAATAAATACATTTCAGTCATAATGTACATACCTGACAATAAAGAGCATAGATGGCCACGAGGATCAAAGGAAGGCCGACGCCGATGATTATGTATATCACCACACGTTCGACGAACACAACATGTTCATCATAGGTGTTGTTGCTGTAATTAAAGCTGTAGTTCTGTGAGGTGTTGTTCATGTGTAAATCTTCCATCCTTCACACTGAAACCTGTTGTTTGAGAGATCAGGTTAAAGGTTTTTTAATATCTACAAACATTGTTTAAGTGATATCACGACAACTGCAAGTGGAAGTTTTTATCTTCTCTACATAGAAGAAAAAATAATGTCACAAAATTTACCTTTGAAAGCTGCAACACCTGAATGAGTTCACTACACCAGCGTCTGATGTGTCGTCCTCTGCGTCCAAACAGTCTGCAGTAAATATGCTGAGTGATGACATGCAGTAAGTTGGTGATAATCTACAGCTCCTCTGATAAGGAAGGGAGAAAAAAGTCAGTCATGAATATGCATTAGTCACTCTTATAGTGGAAACATTTCAGAAATGATCTGTTTCTGGTCTTGCATCATTCTGTTGTGGTTCAAGTGAAGCATGAGAAATATGATAAACTGGAGTGGTTGACATACACAGTTTGGTTATTTTACTTGAGTATCCTGTCATGACAGCCCAGGCGTAAGGGTTAAATCTGCATTAAAAAAGATCCAACATGTTAAATGCAATGACAATCAGCTGGTGTGGAAGTGGGTGTCTTTCTGTGCTACCAGCCACGTTTCTTAACTTGGTTTTGCTGTAGTCTGAGGTCACGGGGGTCAGTACAGCATATGTACATACTTTACTACTTCTGTTTGGTCGCTGTGAAAAAGCGATGAGTCAGAATACGACAGAACTTGAGACACATGTCAGATAACCGGCAACAGAAACCAGGTTATTAAAACTGCTCCACTGCACCCACTACCTCCCAATGATGAACCATTTGAACACACAGTCATTGGCTGTGTTGGATCTCCTTATCTTTTGACCGTCATGTGTTCGCTAACTAGAAATCCAGCTGTGTGTCTCCTGCAGTCAGTAACAACCAGGTCTGTGGTTAAAGGGCTCTCCCACTTTATTTCCATCTTTGGCGAGAGTCGAACTTTTCCTCTGTGCAAGTGTTAAACCAACTTCATGTGAAAACTCTCAGTTCTCAGCTGATCGTGCACAAAGTCACTGCTGCCAACATCAGCGTGACTGATGTTGGCAGCCTGGGAGGTGGCACAGACAGAAGAGGTTTAGTCACAATGACTTGGTGTTTGCACATTCTGTACGTGGTCCTCTGGCAGTGTTGAGGATCAATGATAAGAGCAGCGACCCTTCAAAATACCTGACTGACTATGCACATGGGTTCAGGCACAGGTAGGAACTGGCACACGTCACATACCCTGTGACTTTGAGCTGCCACTGCGACCTCTGTGCCACATCTGGACACATGAACACTTGCATGAATGAAATACCTTTCTGTTACTGGTAATAGCAGCATAAATCACATTAAAGCACACATAGAAACTGTGTTAACCTTTAGCAGCAGCTGTTGTAAATAAAGATTATTACATATAATAATAAAAATAATGATGTTTCCATTTGTTGTGCACCCAACTAGAAAAAAAAAATGAAATTTCTCAGAATTTCCAAAAAGAGGAAGACTCAACAAAATGCTTCCTGCCACATCCACCAGCTGTGAGAGTGTGTCACATTTACTTGGTACATTATGCAATACATCTGAGATCTGATCTATCTTTGAGGAAACCATTTGTAAGCATCACGGAAACAGTGTAAGAGCTTTCCTGTATTAAAGTGCTTGTTGACACTAATCTTGACTTAAAATTAAAGAATTGAAGTAGCTATGCAGTAAAAATTCAGATAAAACTATGTGAAGATATCTATAAATTAAACTGAACTGATACTTTTCTATTCACTTTCACAAATGAGTGAGGCCATAAAACACACATCAACTGATCTGATCATCTATATTTCTTGTTTTTTTGGCCGTATGCACATAAACAAAATACGAAATCTGTAACAGACTGACACATAACGTGATTTATTAAAACTAAATTCAGAAAACACATGGGTGTGGATCAACATCAGCAATGAAAGCAATGCATGGATGTGTAAGATGTGCTGTGGAGGAGCTGAATGAAGAGCTGATGCTGAGTGGAGACCAGCTGAAGGCAGAGAGACAGACTAAGCTCATGGGACAGCTTTTTTCTTTTTCCATTTTGGACCAAATGCGGTGCTGCAGTGAAAACACAGGTTCTTCCATTCGTTTGAGTGGGATGCTGCATTTTGGCTGCTGCAGGAGGTGCCAGTGGAGCAGTTAAGTCAGTGGCAGAGATGCACCAGGTTCAACTTTCAGAGAAACACAGAGCCCACATCACCAATCAGCAGTCAGGCGATCAACACGGTCAAACCTCCACAGTCTGAAATGCCTGAAATGTCTCTGAGACTGTTCAGGTGGAGTTCAGGGACTGAAGTGTGATATTCTATCTTCTGTGTTCTGGCTTGGTTTATTTCATCTACTCAGCTTCTCTGTCTGCACCTGGCTTGAAGTGTTGTTCATGTGTAAATCTTATATATATTAATATTATATTGAAGGAAAGGGAAGAGAGGGAAAGTGAACATGTGTCTGGTTTTGAGTTTGTTCTGTGTTTCCTGTTTTATTTTGTAGTTCTACCCTGTCTGCTTTTACTTCAGAAATCTGCTTTTCTGCTTTAGTGTCCTGACATGACTTCCTGCCTTCAGCTCAGTGTGTAGCTGAAGTGTGGAGGAGCTGCTCAACATAACACAGCAAAATCAAAGCATAGAACATTAAATAAAACTGCATTTTTCTTCAGCATTCAAGCATTTATTTATTCATATTAACATCATTTTTAATATAAAAATGATGTTAATATGATGTGGTCATGAATGGATCAGTGAAGGAGTAACAACAACATGTGTGACAGAGTCTGGTCTGTTTCATCACGTGTTGGCAGAGGCCAGAGAAACAGATCCAACATTGTAAATGTAATATATGCCATGTGTTCACAGCCATGAGAGATCGAAGGTGGTTTTAAGGCGGATCTGAAGACACGCTCACACTAAAACAGCCTTAAATCATTTCATTCAAGTTAATATTAAATATAGATATAAGATGTGAACACTTCTATTCACCACTGATCTCTGGGTGTATGGATGAACTGAAAAATTATTAACCAGAGTCTGGGGAACAACAATAGTCTTATTTTATTAAAGAATTGATTTCATGATTAATACAATAACAGGAATCAGGTAGCTTTATAACAATACTTCAGTGAACTCTGAAAAAAACATTATATATGTATATATATGTTTGCTGAATCATCAGTAGATGACAGTATCTGTCTTGTCTCTATTCTTTCTATTTGCCTACATTTCTCCTTCTGTTTTCTCTCCTTTCTCTCTCTCCCTCTTTCTCTGCCTACACTGGAATTCAGTTTTTAGTTTTGTTTCTTCAATGACTGTCACGTATCACAGCACCTGCACACACCAAACACACCTGAGTTACTCTTTAAATACTTTGGCTTGATCCAGTGGGAGCAGCAGCTGTGTGAATGTTGTCATCATTTCCTGATGATCTGCTGATATCATTGCTGTCCATTCTGCAGCAACACACAGAGGCCAAAAGCTTGTCTATGACCCCTTTCCTCATGAACACATACAGAAATAAGTCTGCAAGAGGACTCAACCTGAGGAACATGTGAGACAGGACATCAAAGGTAACGTTCTTTTTTGCTTCCTCTGACAGGTACCAGATGATGTTGGGCATGAACAGCAGTGTGTAAATCAGCAGCACCAGAACCAAAACTCCCACAATTCTTCGTTTTTCATCAGAAGGTACAGTGCTGGCAGACAGAGCTTTGAGGGTCCCACCCAGGAAGAATATGAGCAGTGGGAAGGGAAGGAGGAAGTAGACAGCGAATATGATGACTGAGACCTTACCATCAACCCAGAAATAGAAAGTAAGTAGACAGACAAGAGGAACGACCCAGACCACGACACAGACCACCACAGAGGTCTTGATGGTTCGTCTGAAGCGGTACCACAGTGGCCAGGCGATGACCAAATACCTGTAATACAAGATGGACACATAGTCTTTGAGGAGCTTCAGAATTATAAAGTAATATAATGATCAGACACAGAAGCTACACACAGACTGGATAGACAGATAGTTACCTTTCCAGGGCGACACACACCATGAAGCCAACACTGGCTGCCAAAGTGAAAACGTGAATGAATTTTTCAGTTTTAGATACTATATTCCAATCCTCAGGTGTTGTCACCTCAACGATCAAGCAGCAGAGTTGAATGAGGTCAGTGATGAGAAGGTTGATGACGTAGATCGGAGCAACATGGTCATTTCTCACCTGCAGGAAAACATTGGTAAAAGTGAACAAGCAGTTGTAAACATGTTGTGAACTCCACCTCCTCCCAAATATTTCTTCTTGCAGTCAGAGACATTTATGCATTTTTCATCAAACTCTCATTTGTGCTGTCAGAAATATCAGATATGACACACTGGCCAATCACTGCAGTAACAAGACTAAGGAGCAGATTTACTGCAGCTTTTGCAGCTGTTTTTTCAGCCACAGATATGACGCATTCTGACCCAAACACATGCGCTGTATTTATCAAACACACACACCAGACTGGAGTCGTGAATAATAAAAAGAGGAGACGTGTTAACAGGTTAATTATGTTTTCCACTGGATTTCCTGAAGTCAAAATATTGTTGTACAAATTGCTCTGACAAACTCGACTCTTTCATGTTTTTATAACTAAATGGAGTCATTAACGTCAACAGTTGAAGAGAAGGCTGGAATGAAGCCACACATGTAAACTGCATGTGTTTAGACTCCAATCTGAAATATGAAATGATTCCTCTAAATGTAAAGGTCATTACAACACTTCACCCCAGCCTCCTGACGACTAGACCACAACCCAGATCAAGATTCTTTACAGACAGACTGTACGACACAAATAAATAAATCAGAATAAAATAAATAAATACATTTCAGTCATAATGTACATACCTGACAATAAAGAGCATAGATGGCCACGAGGGTCAAAGGAAGGCCGACACTGATGATTATGCATGTCATTACATCCATGATGAACGGATCATTTTCATTATTATTGTTGCTGTAATCAAAGCTGTAGTTCTGTGAGGTGTTGTTCATGTGTAAATCTTCCATCCTTCACAGTGAAACCTGTTGTTTGAGAGATCAGGTTAAAGGTTTTTTAATATCTACAAACATTGTTTAAGTGATATCACGACAACTGCAAGTGGAAGTTTTTATCTTCTCTACATAGAAGAAAAAATAATGTCACAAAATTTACCTTTGAAAGCTGCAACACCTGAATGAGTTCACTACACCAGCGTCTGATGTGTCGTCCTCTGCGTCCAAACAGTCTGCAGTAAATATGCTGAGTGATGACATGCAGTAAGTTGATGATAATCTACAGCTCCTCTGATAAGGAAGTGAGAAAAAAGAGTGAAACACAGTGGAAATATTTCACTTTTTGAAACAAAAACTGTTTTAACTGTTTTTGGTTTTCTCCTTTAGTATCATACATGACTACATATATCCAGCTCCACCTGCTCTGAGCTGCTGCTCTCTCATTATCAGATCACTTCAGCTCCTTTTTGTTTCCTATAATATTTCAATTTTCATCACTGAGCTGCAACTACTGAGCTCTGCCTCTGGAGGGCGATATCTGCAAACTCAGTGGACACAGCAGCACATGTTTGCATTCACCATGTCCTCATTAAGTCTGACACTAAGGGTGTGGCTATAAGTTAAGGATGTGGACGAGCCACCAACAGTTCATCAGAGTTTAGAAGAATGCAGCACAGTGAGGACACAGAGCAGCTTTCATAGAGGAGACCAGTGTGTGTCTGTTAACAGACCTGTCCTATGTTAAAGGAGAGAAGAAAGGAAGCACTGGGCCGCTGGTTAGCTCAGTAGGTAGAGCACTCCATGTACAGAGGCTCAGTCCCAGCTGCAGTGGCCCAGAGCTCGAGTCCATTTGCTGCACGTCAGTGTGTGTGTGTGTGTGTGTGTGTGTGTGTGTGTGTGTGTGTGTGTGTCTCTGTCTCGCTCTCTCTCTCTCTCTCTCTCTTTCTCTCTCTCTCTCTCTCTCACCCCAAAAAGACAGAAAGCCCTGAAGCACATTTCTTTAACATTTAAAACACGTGAACAGCTCTGTTTGTTCTTCCTCCTCCTTGTATTTTTACAGTACTGTACCCTGCATCTCTCAAACCTGTCCTTTGTCTCTGTGATACTGTAATTCTTGTTCTTTGTTGACATGTTGTCGTCCTCCTCTTCCTCATCGTCCTCACCTCACATACACACTCGTCCTCTCACATGGTTTCTTCCATCCATACCCGACCTTCTCATTCCTCTTTGCTCTCTGAACTGGCTCGTTGTGTCACACCATTTGAAACAAGTGAAAATCCATTTTGCGTGGTTGTGTTTAACCTGTGAGCTCTGTGCTCTATTTGTATTTAATTGTTGCCACCTGTGTTTACCAGTATGGATAGTAAGCACAAGTAGCATGAGAATGTGTTTAGAGTTTTGCTGAAAAGTGTAAGTGAGATCTGCAAACTGTGTTTTACCAGGTGAAATGCTTTGAGGTGACAACAGACTGAACGATTAGCTAAAAGAGTTCAGGCAACTGAGAACTTTGTTCAGCCAATGGGTTTTAGAGTTTTAGCAACTGAGAAAAACTGTAATCACAGTACTCTGTACAGCTGAAAGTGTCTGCTTGTTATAGTTTGCATAGTCATCTTCATGACTGTTTGCAGTCATTCTATCTTTTTAAAATCATTTCTGCACATTAGAAAAAAGTGATTTCACAAACTGTACCTCTTGCAGGAGTCCACACCTGAATAAAGTCCCTGAAGGTCCGATGTGTCGTCCTCTGCATCCAAACAGTCTGCAGGAAATAAGTGATGACATGCAGGAGGCTCCTGTTTATCTACACCTGCTCTTCTATACATGAGAGAAAAAACAGAGGCAGACATGAAGACTGGTGCCAACGTCACACGTACATCAAACAGAGATGATCAAAACGAGGACAGGTAAACTAGACATGGTTCCTGTTTTTCACACAGAGAGCTTTGCGGTCGTACACAAATCTTTTTCTCTGGAAAACATTTTATCAATAATCATACTGTCAACACGAGACTCTTTTGCATGTCAGCTCTTATCACGTCCTGCAAAAATACAAACACCAACTAATTCTAGCATTAACGTTGGGTCAGCACAAATTATTAATGTTTTGATCTATAAACTCTATTCCTGAAATGTCTAAACAGTACTACCACCTTCTTCTTTCTTTCTATTCCTCGTTCTTTATTCCAAACACTGAATGTCTTTGATAAGGTTTTTATGTCTCTGCCCTCCAGATATAAATATTCATATTTCTTACATGGAGAGATTATATTGAAGGAAATGGAAGAGAGGGAAAGTGAACATGTGTCTGGTTTTGAGTTTGTTCTGTGTTTCCTGTTTTATTTTGTAGTTCTACCCTGTCTGCTTTTACTTCAGAAATCTGCTTTTCTGCTTTAGTGTCCTGACATGACTTCCTGCCTTCAGCTCAGTGTGTAGCTGAAGTGTGGAGGAGCTGCTCAACATAACACAGCAAAATCAAAGCATAGAACATTAAATAAAACTGCATTTTTCTTCAGCATTCAAGCATTTATTTATTCATATTAACATCATTTTTATACTTCATGGTCATGAATGGATCAGTGAAGGAGTAACAACAACATGTGTGACAGAGTCTGGTCTGTTTCATCACGTGTTGGCAGAGGCCAGAGAAACAGATCCAACATTGTAAATGTAATATATGCCATGTGTTCACAGCCATGAGAGACTGAAGGTGGTTTTAAGGCGGATCTGAAGACACGCTCACAGTAAAACAGCCTTAAATCATTTCATTCAAGTTAATATTAAATATAGATATAAGATGTGAACACTTCTATTCACCACTGATCTCCGGGTGTATGGATGAACTGAAAAATTATTAACCAGAGTCTGGGGAACAACAATAGTCTTATTTTATTAAAGAATTGATTTCATGATTAATACAATAACAGGAATCAGGTAGCTTTATAACAATATAATAAAAATCTACATTTTAGTTGAAAGAAAGGCTGAAAATTTAATTAAAGAACATTGATATATTATCAAAAAATTAAATTATTAAATATTCTATCATAGTAAATTTCATGACCGTTGCAGTTCTTTCATCATTATTAATAATCTCTACATAGCACATAGCCTGAAACAAAAAATAGATCTGACATTTATCTTTGAAAGCTGCAAAACCACATCGAGGTCTGATCGAAACAGTCTGCAGTGAATGTGCTGACTGAAACGTTTCTGTAGGTTCACACCTCACAGAGACTCATGAGTGATTCTGTTCTGTGCTTCTCTGTACAGCTTCATGTAGGAACTTCAAGCTTCTAACAGTCACACGCGTCCTCTCCTGGAAATTCAACTTTTCTAGTTTACAAAGTGTCTCCTGCAGAAAGCCAAAATGTTTCAAGAAACACTCTGACATTTTATGAAATATGAGTGTTAATGTTGGATCTCAGTTAATAAAGTTTAAAAGAAGAAACATCTCATCTGCTGTGACTGTCCCTGTCATACTTTCATTTTTTTAAACACACTCATACTGTGATATAAGACTTTGTTTCCAAACTCAGGACAGCTGTTATAAAATCCACTCACTTAATCAGATCAATCAGATTTTGGCTGTTATAATATATAATAATGAACTTACAGCTAAAAAAAAAAAAAAAAACATTATATATATACATTTGCTGAATCATCAGTAGATGACAGTATCTGTCTTGTCTCTATTCTTTCTATTTGCCTACATTTCTCCTTCTGTTTTCTCTCCTTTCTCTCTCTCCCTCTTTCTCTGCCTACACAGAGCTGACTGTGTGAATGTTGTCATCATTTCCTGATGATCTGCTGATATCATTGCTGTCCATTCTGCAACAACACACAGAGGCCAAAAGCTTGTCTATGACCCCTTTCCTCATGAACACATACAGAAATAAGTCTGCAAGAGGACTCAACCTGAGAAACATGTTAGACAGGACAGAAAAGGTAAAGTTCATGTATGCTTCCTCTGACAGGAACCAGATGACACTGGGCATGAACAGCAGTGTGTAAATCAGCAGCACCAGAACCAAAACTCCCACAATTCTTCGTTTTTCATCAGAGGGGACAGTGCTGGCAGACAGAGCTTTGAGGGTCCCACCCAGGAAGAATATGAACAGTGGGAGGGGAAGGAGGAGGTAGACAGCGAATATGGTGACTGTGACCTTACCATAAACCCAGAAATACAAAGTAAGGAGACAGACAAGAGGAACGACCCAGACCACGACACAGACCACCACAGAGGTCTTGATGGTTCGTCTGAAGCTGTACCACAGTGGCCAGGCGACGACCAAATACCTGTAATACAAGATGGACACATAGTCTTTGAGGAGCTTCAGAATTATAAAGTAATATAATGATCAGACACAGAAGCTACACACAGACTGGATAGACAGATAGTTACCTTTCCAGGGCGACACACACCATGAAGCCAACACTAGCCATCACAGCAAAATCCAAAATAAAATATGCGATTTGCATCTTCCAAGCCTCAGGTGAAGTCAACTGAATGATGAAGCAGCAGATCTGAATGATGTCAGTGATGAGAAGGTTGATGACGTAGATCGGAGCAACATGGTCATTTCTCACCTGCAGGAAAACATTGGTAAAAGTGAACAAGCAGTTGTAAACATGTTGTGAACTCCACCTCCTCCCAAATATTTCTTCTTGCAGTCAGAGACATTTATGCATTTTTCATCAAACTCTCATTTGTGCTGTCAGAAATATCAGATATGACACACTGGCCAATCACTGCAGTAACAAGACTAAGGAGCAGATTTACTGCAGCTTTTGCAGCTGTTTTTTCAGCCACAGATATGACGCATTCTGACCCAAACACATGCGCTGTATTTATCAAACACACACACCAGACTGGAGTCGTGAATAAGAAAAAGAGGAGACGTGTTAACAGGTTAATTATGTTTTCCACTGGATTTCCTGAAGTCAAACTCTCTGTGTTTGAAGACCAGCCGTCAACATCATGCAAATAATATTTAGATGAGTGAAAAGAAATCCCATCACTGAACTGAACCTACTGAGCTCTCCCCACCTGCAGAGTGAATCTGGAGGGCACTACTATTCATCCTCTGGGGACCATGAAAGTCCACAAAGTATGAATTATATTAATAATGTTGTACAAATTGCTCTGACAAACTCGACTCTTTCACGTTTTTATAACTAAATGGAGTCATTAACGTCAACAGTTGAAGAGCAGGCTGGAATGAAGCCACACATGTAAACTGCATGTGTTTAGACTCCAATCTGAAATATGAAATGATTCCTCTAAATGTAAAGGTCATTACAACACTTCACCCCAGCCTCCTGACGACTAGACCGCAACCCAGATCAAGATTCTTTACAGACAGACTGTACGACACAAATAAATAAATCAGAATAAAATAAATAAATACATTTCAGTCATAATGTACATACCTGACAATAAAGAGCACAGATGGCCACGAGGATCAAAGGAAGGCCGACACTGATGATTATGTATGTCACCACATTCATGATGAACACAACATTTTCATAATCATCATAGTCATAGATGTTGCTGTAATCAAAGCTGTAGTTCTGTGAGGTGTTGTTCATGTGTAAATCTTCCATCCTTCACAGTGAAACCTGTTGTTTGAGAGATCAGGTTAAAGGTTTTTTAATATCTACAAACATTGTTTAAGTGATATCACGACAACTGCAAGTGGAAGTTTTTATCTTCTCTACATAGAAGAAAAAATAATGTCACAAAATTTACCTTTGAAAGCTGCAACACCTGAATGAGTTCACTACACCAGCGTCTGATGTGTCGTCCTCTGTGTCCAAACAGTCTGCAGTAAATATGCTGAGTGATGACATGCAGTAAGTTGATGATGATCTACAGCTCCTCTGATAAGGAAGGGAGAAAACAAGCAGTCAGTCATGAATATGCATTAGTCCCTCCTATAGTGGAAACATTTCAGAAATGATCTGTTTCTGGTCTTGCATCATTCTGTTGTGGTTCAAGTCAAGCATGAGAAATATGATAAACTGGAGTGGTTGACATACACAGTATGGTTATTTTACTTGAGTATCCTGTCATGAACAACAACAGTTGTACTCTGCTTGTCTTTTTTTTAATGTGACCTGGTTTCACTGCAAAACATCCATTAACATTTCTTCAACCACTCAGCAGTACAGCAGAATCCCATCGCTGTTAACCTGAATTCACACAGGATGTGGCAAGTCATAGCAGGGTTGTCTGTTGGTGGTGGGGGAAGTTGAGGTGGGTTGCTGTGGGCGTGTCTATAAATGGTGAATGTAACCGCTGTGAAACAATCAGGAAATAACTTTTTATTTTGCTGATTGGGAGCAAGTGACAGAAGGAAAAAACATCCAGAAACTGCTCGGGGTTCAAGGGGTTAAATCTGCATTAAAAAAGATCCAACATGTTAAATTGCACATCAACTCCATGGGCAAAGCTGGTAGCAGAGCAGCAGTCAGATACCTCCATTAAGGGGCCGTGAGAAACTGCAGTGACAGTCAGCTGCTGTGGAAGTGGGTGTCTTGTGGTGAGAGACGTGTGAGGAAAAAGAACAATTTCTGTGTTACTAGTCACATTTAGTCACCATTTATTCCTCGTTCTTTATTCCAAACACTGAATGTCTTTGATAAGGTTTTTATGTCTCTGCTATCCAGATATAAATATTCATATTTCTTATCCCTGAATAGTTTCACCTGCCTGTCTGTTTACTTCCTGTCTGTCCTCTGTGTCCTTGTTTGTCCGTCATATGTCTTGAGTGTGTCTGTCCTCTGTGTCTGCACACTCCTGTTGTTCCTGAAGCTTGCCTCTATTCCCAGTTCACTTCTTGAATCACAGCATTGGTTATTGCATTTTAGTTTTTGTATTTCTGCCTGGACCACCAGCCGCTTCTTACTTTGTTTTCTAACCCTGCTCCTGTGCTGTTCTGTGATAGTAGTAATAGTCATAGTAGTGCCAGGGATAGCATGGTTTATTAGTGGTACCTGTAGGGTCATGCTTCCAGAACAGGAGAGAAAATGCTGTGGCCTGGACCATGCTGCTGTGAGCCTCTTAATGCACGTAACTAGTAACTAGAGCTTGCTCTAATTTTTGGAGGTTTTACAGTACTGTACTGTCTCATCCTGGTTTCTCCATTAACAGCTCTTACTGGGTTAATAGCAAACAGTGACAGGTGTCTCTCGTGAACGAGTACATCACTGAATAAATGAGCTTCAGTCCATCTGTAGATTTTAATGCATTACTTTAATGTTCCTGCCTGTGTTGTTGTTGTTGTTGTGGCTGCTGTGACATAAAGTGTTGTACCATGAACGTCCACAAGATTTGTCTGAGGTCTCTATTTTCAGAATCAAGCAGATATGGAATATAATATTCCTAACTAACTTTTCATGCATGTATAAACACCGTGTTTCTACAGTAGTCCAGAACAGACAAGGTGAGGGTGATGTGAGGAGAGTGCAGTGCAGCACTAGATGCCTTTTAAATACATTCCCAGTTAACTCTCTCACTGTAGGAGCAGGACGCTGTTTTCTGGGTCGGGTCGTTGTGATTTACGTCATGCATGAATTCATCATTCGTCATTTCCCTTGTAGAAGTTTCCAGAGACACTAAGTACAGCAGCACTGTGGGAAGCTACAAAGTCTCTTTGACTCAGACGTAGAAGCTGGTGCATGAAACCATGCTGCACTCGTCCAGGTGTCCTCAAATCTGGCAACCTGTGTGAGGTTTGAGTCTAGGGTGACTCTCCAGTGTTTTTGACCAGTATTCTAACCACTAGATGTCAGTGTCACACATACAGTACATGTGCAGTGTATCTGTGCTGCTGTACTCTGCACGTCACAGAGTGCAACAAATTCCTTTTGAGGAAAACTCTTTAATGAATGCATCTTTTTCTGATTTATTCCAATTTACAGAACATGAGCACAGTCCAACATGCAGGTGTAGGTGACCGCTGACCTGTCTGCAGTTTTACACAGGATTGCTCAACACCAGTTCATCCTGGGTTTATCAACTTCTGCATGACATATCTGCTGTCCACCACATCCACACAGTGAGTAGTGACACACAGTGCAACAGATATCGATACCATTAGCTACTTTGTAACACGACACACGCTCTTCCTGCTCCAAAGATGGAGATGATATTTGGTTCCACCATGTCCTCATCTTCATCTGATTAGTGCCTCGAATGCACATAACCTTTTCACCCTCAGTTTTTCTGTGACGATGTGATCTAACAGATTCACTCTGTGTTTCACTTGTAATATATTTTTTGACAAAACCTCCTGTGTACGGACTTTGCAGTCTTAGTTTTATGGTGCATAAATAAATCTGAATCTTTATCTGAATTACTAAGACTAAGAAAGTATTGCTCTGCACCGATGACCTGTAAGAGCTGTTCTCTACTAAATGTAACCTGGGCTACATTTCTACATCCGAAATATGAAAACAATGTGTGCAATTTAAATATTCAAATCTAAATTAGTTGTTGGTTGTTCTGCAGCACACAGTAGAATACTCATACATTTGAAGCTGTCACTTTAAATATGTATATATATATATATATATATATATATATATATATATATATATATATATATATATATTTAAATATATATGAGATAACAGACAGACAGCTTGCTACAAGAGTACACAACAAGATAAGAAGGAAGTCCGCAGCAGCTTTATAGCACGTTAAACAGATATTAGAGAAAGATTACTCCAAGTCCATTCCAGCATCTAAACCTAAGAGCGAAAAGCTGCAAAAAGCAAAGAGCGATCCCCCTCCCTGCAGAGCAGATTCACCTTTTAGCATCAAGTCAAAAATGTAATATTTGGGTGTTATCACTCACAGGGACTTGGCTAACCTGTAAAGTTAATCTATACTAAACTAAATGGATTAGTCATTAGATGAATGTTATGCTCAGGCTCATGTACTTGTGTCAGTCCATTCCAGCCAGACACCCTTTCTGGGCGGCCCAGATTAGTCCTGTATGTCACTGATGTAAGCCCATTCTGAGCCCCTCAGGGAAGATATGGGAGGATGTTCATACTAACAGGTGTGTCTGGGCACTTCCACCACCTTTCACTTTTTCCTTTCTACCTCCTGTGACACAGTCTCACAATCACAATCAAATTTCCAGCGATCAATCAATAATCTTGGGTAAAAACATAAATGAATACACTTTAATACTCCCTACGAACAGCACAGAAGTGTGCTGAGAGCTTTTAGCTGACAGCCTGTTGATTAAACTGATAGATGTTGTCAGTGATCCAGTGCAGCAGCTTCCTGTTTCAGCTTCAAAAAGCATGTAGTTTGAAAATATAAAGTGGATGTAAAGCACGTAGATTTAACTCCTAAACCTGCCTCATTCATCCTTTCTCATCCCTTCTACCGGCCTCGATTGACTGAAGCTGAGCTCACGTTTATGTCTATTTAGCTCGTGGCTTTTCAGTTCTTCCTGCATGTGAGCAGAATATGCAGCGTACCGCAGGACTGTGCCACACACAGACTGAAATCAAACCTAGATAGAGATTCAAATGTTGGTGCCTGCTTGTGTTTGATTTCTGTCGGATTGCCTTTCTGATGCAACAGGTAGTGTAACTAAAATCTGTTTTCTGCTGTCCCTGTCCACAGCACTACATCACTCTGCTTCTCCTCTGAGCCCCGTCTGCAGTTGGTAATACTCTGACTACGGATACCTCGTGCAACCCGACTAAACTTTCCCTTTATTTCAGTGAATCAGTCAAAAGCATTCACATTTTTGTCTAAACTGATTTTTTATTGAAAGCCTTGAAGAAAATACAGTTTCATGTAAAATTACACACACTGACAATGCTGATAAAATCTTACATCACAAACACACAAAATTCCTAAAGCGTGCAACCATTAAAACACCAAGAATACAAACAACAGTCAGAATAAAGATTTTGGTGGCTATAATGAGCTCAGTTCATCAACAAATAAAGATAATAATGACAGACATCAACTGACAGCTGACAAAATAATAAGAAACATATTTTATTTCCATTTGTTGAAGCCTTCACAGTGAACCAGAACAAGTTGACCAAAACATTTCCCAGCAAGCAGTTCTCCCACAGCAGAGTCGAAGCAATGCTTCCTTTTATCTGCAGTTAGGTGTCCGATTGGAAATCCTATCAGTAGATGACAGTATCTGTCTTGTCTCTATTCTTTCTATTTGCCTACATTTCTCCTTCTGTTTTCTCTCCTTTCTCTCTCTCCCTCTTTCTCTGCCTACACAGAGCTGACTGTGTGAATGTTGTCATCATTTCCTGATGATCTGCTGATATCATTGCTGTCCATTCTGCAACAACACACAGAGGCCAAAAGCTTGTCTATGACCCCTTTCCTCATGAACACATACAGCATTAAGTCTGCAAGAGGACTCGACTTAAGAAACATGTACGACAGAACTTTAAAGTAAAAGTTTTTTCTCACTTTCTCTGACAGTAACCAGATGACACTGGGCATGAACAGCAGTGTGTAAATCAGCAGCACCAGAACCAAAACTCCCACAATTCTTCGTTTTTCATCAGAGGGGACAGTGCTGGCAGACAGAGCTTTGAGGGTCCCACCCAGGAAGAATATGAGCAGTGGGAAGGGAAGGAGGAAGTAGACAGCGAAGATTATTTCTGAGACTTCAAAATGAACCCAGAAATATAAAATGAGGAGACAGACAAGAGGAAAGACCCAGACCACGACACAGACCACCACAGAGGTCTTGATGGTTCGTCTGAAGCGGTACCACAGTGGCCAGGCAATGACCAAATACCTGTAATACAAGATGGACACATAGTCTTTGAGGAGCTTCAGAATTATAAAGTAATATAATGATCAGACACAGAAGCTACACACAGACTGGATAGACAGATAGTTACCTTTCCAGGGCGACACACACCATGAAGCCAACACTGGCCATCAGACTGAAATCGTAAATAAAATGTGCATTTAGCTGCATCTTCTTATTCTTAAATGATGCCATCAAAACGATCATGCAGCAGAGCTGAATGATGTCAGTCAGGAGAAGGTTGATGACGTAGATCAGAGCAACTTGACCATTTCTCACCTGCAGAAAAAAAACATTGGTAAAAGTAACAGAGTACACGTAAGACAGAAAGTAAGACACATGCAGTAAATAAATACATTTCAGTCATAATGTACATACCTGACAATAAAGCGCATAGATGGCCACGAGGATCAGAGGAAGGCCGACACCGATGATTATGCATGTCAGTACACTTTTGACGATGACTGCTTTAGAACCGTCTGCGTTGGAGGTGATGTTGCTGTAATCAGAGCTGTTGAGCTGTGAGGTGTTGTTCATGTAGAAATCTTCCATCCTTCACAGTGAAACCTGCTGCATTGACACAAATACAGTATAACTACAGTATGTACTCACAGTAAATCAACATGTTATACAGTCATATAAATATTCATGCTGCTAATTATTTTCACAAATATTTACATTTTTACATAAAAGAAAAAAAAAAACAAAATTTACCTTTGAAAGCTGCAACACCTGAATGAGTTCACTACACCAGCGTCTGATGTGTCATCCTCTGCGTCCAAACAGTCTGCAGTAAATATGCTGAGTGATGACATGCAGTAAGTTGATGATAATCTACAGCTCCTCTGATAAGGAAGGAAGAAAAAAGTCAGTCATGAATATGAATTAGCACACGGCTCAGTGTTTGTCTTATACTTTACTAAGTACTAATACTAAGACTTCCTCTACCATGGAACCTCTCAGGCGTCCATTTCTCGGTTACACTGATACGCTGCAGCCCGGTCACTAACAAGCACAAGAGACAAGACGTATATCACCCCTGTTCTTGCAGCCTTACACAGGCTTCCTGTTCACCTCGGAATCAGTCTTTTTATTGTATAGCAATCTCTCACCTACATACATCTCAGAACTTCTCACCCTCTAAAGCACAGCACCACCAGACCCCTCAGATCATCCCACCAAAGCGTCTTAAACCTTAAAACTCACTTATATTCTCTGGCTTTTAACTGTGTTTAATCTAATATTTTTAAGATTAAGAATATTTTGGGGCTTTCAAATCTACATTTTTAATAGTGACAGCATATGCAGCAAAGGGCCACAGGTCAGGACTGGACCCTGGGGCCTTTGTACATGGTGTGCATGCTCTACCAGGTGATCTAGCATGGCGCCCCGAGTTTTCTTATTGTTTTTATTTTATGTTTGCTACTAAAAGTTGCTATACGAGTCAGACAAACTGTGGACTGAACAGAACCAAACCTGTGATTTCAAAATAAAGGCCTCACACCCAATAAACTGAAGACAAGCCAAGACAAACTCTCTCTGGATCTTTGTGTCACCAGAGTCAAGCAGGGAGTGCAGGGGAGCAGGGTCAGATGTCCTCCCAGAGGCTGACAGAACATTAAGCAGGGCTGGGTTCAGAGGAGCTGATTGCAGGCAGCTGCAAACATCCAGCTCTCAGCCAGAGGCAGGCGGGGACCTCTGGTGGACATCTAAGATAGCACAGGAGGTTAATACCATCAAGAAAAGGGGAAACTATGAGACTGTGTCCAACATGACCCGACCTCACAGAAAGCATCAAAATGTACACCACTCAGCACCTTTATCACGCCTTTTCCACTGAAGAGGGCATCTTGTTGCAGTTTCTTCACTGAAGGGCATCCCAGAGTGCACTTTGTCCCTGTTTGTCCACTGTCGAAGAATCCTAGTGAGCACTTTTGCTGCACTTTTCCTAAACATGAAGGGCACCAAGGGGTGGACTGGTGCGACCCAGTCCAATACTTCAATAGAGAGGCCTCATGAATGAAGATACACACATCTGATGTCAAGATAACTCACAATACTGAGTATATACCCACACAAACAAACACACTCACACAGAAGAGGGCTAAGCGTTAAAGAGAGGAACATTCTCATGAGAAAGCTGATGTTTATCCTCCAGAAGCTATACGGCCTCCTCTGTCTGTGGCTTTCACTTAAACACACACACACACACACACACACACACACACACACAGAGAAGGACGAAACGCCGTCTCTGCCATCTGTCTTTATGCTTCCCCTCCACACAGGAAGTGCTCTCGAGGTCACTGAGAGGCTGGAAAAGGCAGACAGGAGGTCAAAAGTGCCCTCAGTGATCAGAAAACGTAGCCCGCCTGGTGTAAGTATGACAAGAGTTAGAAGGAAGGACGAGTCTAATGCAGCACAATAAAATGTCAAACAAGAAAAACAGAGAAGACGTGGTGAACACCGTGGACTTCATCTGCTAAAGAGACATTTTGTCCAAAGAGAGAGAATATTGGACAAAAAAACACACAAATAATTTATAATGTTGCTGTGAGGCAAGTTTATTATATGAGACATAGAAGGGATTCGAACACATCTCTGCTGGCCCCCAGTGGTCCAAAACAATTATTGCAGGTTGCAGGCATGTAACATGCGTGTGTGTATGAAGTCTCTAACAGGCCTCATATTTATTTTTCTCATTCCTATCTCAAACATAACTGAGGAAACGGAACAGGAACAAATCTTGTTTTTGCACCCATCTCTGTATTTCCTGTCAAGTAAGACATTATTGGAAAGGATTTGTTTATTTGCTATCTCTGAAGGATGTCCTATTCTGACGATATGCAGTGCTTTTCTATTTATTAATAGTGAATAATCACTGACCCGCTCTCCACCTCGTCCCATCAAAAGGCTTATTTTTGGCTCTTTTCCTGCTCTTTTCCTTCTTTTCCGACTCAAGGGGTCAAACAGTGAGGACTTATTACATAAGCTCTTTGTCTTCGTGCTTCCCAGGTCAGAACAATTGCTGAAAACACAGTTCTGGGTGGGAGAGGTAAGATTTGTACTTCTGGATGAATTCCCGGGACACGGGACAATCAGTTTGTCAATACTTACACTGCATGATGTAAGATGTCCATTGTGTTACTGCATCACAGAAGGACCAGAAGTAGTCTGCTTCTAGTTCAGTCCACATCTGATTCATAAATGTCTGCTGTTGTTCATGTGAATGTTCTGGCGAACTTATTGCATATTTGTATGCATGCATGCACGGCTGTTCTTTGGGGGTCAAGGGTCAACAGAATCAGAATCTCGAGGCGGTCGTTATCTTCCTCTGGACAAACGTGTGAAGTGTTGGCTGGATGGAGAAATATTTCAAGACAAGACAATTGTGACTGCCGTCATGTCAGTCAGATATGTTGTATAATAAGACTGGTCTCTTATACATTCAAACCTCAGATTCTAACATGGGAAACTGGATGTTTGTTTACAGCGAGATCGGAGTTGTGTCGGGGGTCAGAGCTGCTCAGTGTCCTGGGATTAGACTAGAGCATAAACAAACTATCCCTGGATTATCTTACTGGACAATTGTCCCGAGACATGCTGAGGTCCCAGAGGACGGACATGACATGAGTGGACAGAAAGTCGGAGGTTTTGACCGGGTCAGCTCACAGCATGACACAGCAGAGAAACAGTTTTTTCTGTCTCTGTCTCAGCTGGCTGAGTGGTATTTCTCAGTAGTAACACAGCGGGTGTCTTATTATCTATTTCAAGCTCAAAGGAGATCCTAATGTTCCTGGAGTGTATTTAAGGTTATGCATTTCAAATTATGTTATGCAAATGTTTCATGTGAACAAAATCTTAAAAGGGGACGCGGGTCAATCCTTTTTGTTTTTAGTTTAAATTAAAAAGATTTCAATGAATTTGGGCTTGCACATTATAAAAACAGTTACACGACCTCTTATTCAGCCAGTAAATGCCTTTAAAGCATGATTTATCTTCTGTTTATCTGGATAGTGTGGAGCTCACCTCCTGCAGTCTAAAGACAAGCACTGAAGGGGTTAACTGGTGCCTCTGCAGGTGTGTGAATGTATGCAATCTCCGCCTCCTTTCACGGGGTGATTCCGCCCGTTCTCACCTGATCTCACTCATTTCTAATCAGCGCTCCACTCTGCGTGTTCCGCCCAGTTCCTTTGTTCCTGTCGGCAGCAGCACAAACCACCGTCTGTGTCTGTGATTTAAGTAAGTTAAGTAAGTAAGTTGCTTTCTTCATGTGTCGCTGTGCCTGAATGTTTTTTTGTAGACTGGGTGTGATTGAACACTTGGCTCGACACTACAGATAACATTGTGTGCAAGTGTGCAGTGCACATGGCTTGTGGCTCTTCATGCATCTCTACAACCTAATTCAGAATGATGAATTTCTTATTGTTAAATGAATGTTTAGTTCTCCAGGCTTACTGCATATTATGACTGAGGGTGAACCAAGATGACAGACTGTAGGAGGGGATATGGGAAATACTTTGATTGGCGATAATGTTCACATTTTAGATCAGGACAGGTGAAAGAGGAGTGAAGGAGCCTGTCCCTCAACAGAGCAGGAGGCTTCAGAGATCAGTCATCCCCAACCTACAATGTTGTCCTTTCATACGTTCCCAGGAGACCGAACAACAAGCCACACTTGGCCTCGTGTGACTCCTGCAACCGCCATCCACACCAGACCTCAGGTGACCCGAACGACTCGGATAACAGTCGTCGCAACAGCGAGTGCCAAAGAAAAAGTGGAAACAAAGGCCTGGATGACGATCCCACCAAGGCTATGTACCTGGGTTTTCCCATCAGTCAGTGAGAGCTGAAGAGAGGTGAGACATCTTCACGGATCTCCAAACGAGCCAGCTGCCCAAGATTTAACGCATCTCAAAGAAATCGGGGTCGTAGATGGATGGATGGAGATGTTGGTGAGAAGACAGGAGCAAACCAGGATGAGGTGAACAGATGAGGGTGAACAGATGAGGGTGAACAGATGAGGGTGAACAGATGAGGTGAACAGATGAGGTGAACAGATGAGGTGAACAGATGAGGTGAACAGATGAGGTGAACAGATGAGGTGAACAGATGAGGTGAACAGATGAGGTGAACAGATGAGGTGAACAGATGAGGTGAACAGATGAGGTGAACAGATGAGGTGAACAGATGAGGTGTGCTTTAGCTGCTGAAATGGGTTGAGTCTGAGTCGTGGTCTTTGTTACTGGTTAGAGTACTGTTTAGTGTTAGCCTAGCTGTTGATGTGATGTTATTCTGGTTAACTGCATTCTAATTCTTGTATTTCCTGTTTGTAGACAACTTTAACCTCATCTATTTTTCTACGCATGTGCACAGTGACAATAAATGGTTGAAATGGAAACATCACTCGTCCCTCTGACATCCTCAGTCTCTTTCTAACCAATCCTATCGACAGACTACAAGAATGTGAAACTTTTAAATTAGATAGGAAAAATCAGGAACTACACATGCATGACAAAGTATCAATGTTAATGGGTCTGATTCTAGAGGAGAATGCTGGCTTCATTTTATGCCGCCGTTTGACTGAGGCAGCTGAAATCACTCATAAGAAATTGTGTGTATGTATGCTGTTGATGTGAGTATGATAAATAGTGCAAGCAGTGAACTTGAAGACAGACAATGTTCCTGCAGGCGGCCAGACTGAAGTTTGTGTGTCTGCGTGGTCATAGACACACGTCCACACTATAAATGAGATGATGTCCAGATTAAAGAGTATGACGTTGCCTCATAGTGTTTAGAAGTCTGCACACTACGTGGAATGGTCATCAAAATAAGTGGATTGATTATGAGGTACCGGCGCTGGTTGTTGAGAGAGGCACAGCTGCGGCATGTCAGGAGGAGGAATTGTCCTGCAGCAGACACTGGATGAACACACACTTGGAAACTTGAAACGAGAGGAAGCCGGTCAGCACGAGATGCCGCTTCGTCCCATTTTACTTCCGACCCTCCCGACTTGAAGGAAGCAAGAGGCTCTGAATCAGCAGGAACAAAGAGATGCAAGACGCGTGTGTTAGTGCTGAGTGTCTATGCCGCTTTCGTGTGCCTTTAAACTTTGGATTCCTGTCTTCCTGCAGAGGAAGGAAGGAAGAAGCTCAAAAAAGTCATTTTTGGCTGATGAACAGACCGCGAGATTCATCAGGATCTGTTGGCACCTGATTATAAACTACTGCACCTTCTGCCAACGTTTTCCCAGATTTCCCATTATTCTTTAACCACAAGTGTGCCGCCTTCTATTATTATTCTTTTCTCAGGACTGTGACTCAGATGGTAGAGCACGTCCATTAGTAATCGGACGGTTGCTGGTTTGTTTTCCAGCTCCCTCCTGTCGAGTCGAAGTCACCTCGAGCCTTGAGCGAAATACTGAAACCCAAATTTCTGATGACTGTGACGTCAGCTCAGTACCAATGTGAGCGCTTTGGATAAGAAGTGCACCTGGTGAGCAGTAGTGTTGTAAGATTGCTTTAAGTGGTTCCAACCATTCCAACTAAGTGCAACCATTGCCAGTTTGTGCGGTGCATGAAAGTGAAGATCAGGTGTGTCTATTTCCTGAGTAGCAACATCAGTACGCTGCATTTTTAAAATTATGTGTAGAAATACAGTTTCAATGTCAAACAGATCACCTCTGATCTGTACACCACTGAGCATTTATTCTCATCCTGGGAATCGGTACAAATTCAGCCACCAGTCCCCAAATATTTAAAAAAAACTCAAAATTATTTGGCAGTTTTGTGATGTCCGTCAACATTTCTTGGACTTTGGTTTATTGATCTTCCAGGTGTCATCTGTATGGAGGAAATGGATGCACTAGCTATCTGATCTGTCTGTCCAGCCTCGTGAATTCAACGCCATATTGCCTTTGCCTATTGTCTTTTCTTCTTGCACATGTAAACAAGTTATTTTAGTAGTAAGTCTTCCTCAGTTTGTACTCTGAGAACTATAACAGGCTGCTGATTTCTTCCTGAATTTTGGACATGCCTACAGTCTGTTAACTTGTGAAGTATCCTGATTTGCTAACACTACTTCGTCTTTTGTTGTTGCTCTAGGTTATCCTCCTGAATGGCAGTACCTGGGACAGCAGATGTAAGGTAGGAGACAACAAGTCTTTCTGTCTGTGTTCCACTTTTAGCCCGTTTGTCTGTCTGTCCAAATCAAATGGAGGATGTGCGTCACAGTTCAAAACAAAAACATCCAGCACAATACGGAGGCGGAGTTAAAGCCTTGAGACGTGTTTTCCATGCAACAGGGAAGCGGACCAAACTCATCAAAAAGCTGTTTAATGGTTGGCAAACTTTGTGAGGGGAAAAAAATGGACTTCTTGACGTTCTTTTCTTTTCCTTTCATCACATCGATGGTACGATTCTGACGGCGTTACAGAAAGTTACGAAGATTCCCAACAGATCATTTTGAGGGTCACAGGTCAATAAATTTAAAACCTCTGCATATTATCTGATATCTTATTTAAATAGATTATAACGCAGAATAAACCCAGCACCATAAAAGCTGCCAGTCAAACACCGCTGACTTGTTGCGGGCATCATGTAAACATTCACATGAACTTTGCTTTGGCAGAGTAGCACGTGGAGTATATGTCAAATTATTGATTAATGAACACATTAAGCACACAAGTGCTTAAACATTTATAGAACCAGTGATTAAAAGAGGCAATACAAATATCTGAAATTAAACCAGTTTGAATCTCTAAATTTTCATTTAGACTACCACAAGGAAAACTATTTATTTCTACTCTAATCAGTGTAAAAACTTTGGAGACAAAATGAAGCAGAAGCACAATGTTGGTTTTAAATTCTCCCCACCCTGAACCTTGACATTCCCGTACATCATGCAGTCTGTTTACAGCAACTGCTGCAGAACAGAAGCATTAAAACTACTTTTCAAGAACAAGACGTCAGTTTTAATCCAGAACAAACAAACGCTCAACTTTTGTTGAGTTCTTAAATCTGAGCTAATACGCTGCTGACATGTTACAAATGCTCTGTAAACTATCTGTAGGCGAGACTGCAAAAGGGAGGCACACAAACCGCAGAGCGCGCCGTTACATGCTGTTCTTCAGTTAGTGTTTGGAACTGAACACAATACTGGCCGAAGAACAACTCAAACACGAAGGTACGCACATGCTCTCTCACGCACACACACAGGCTCGCTTGTGCAAACTTGAATCATCTGGTAAACAGTCTCGCCTGTCAGAGAAAGACTTGGTGGATAAATTAAAGGCTAAACATACACCAGCTTCTGCCAGCAGTAAGTTAATCAAGCGCAACTTGATGTGCATGTATATTATTTATAGTAACGTTACATTTGCTCCTGCATCCATCCAGCCTCAGCTCAGCGTTAGACAACCTTTGAGGATTTAAATTTGAACTTTTAGTTTTAAATGTTGAAATCATGAATTGTTAAACTCTATTGTTGAATTGCAAGTAAACAATTTTCAAGTATCTGTTTTCCACAGTTATTTAAAATAAGCTACTGCTTTTAATAAAAAAAAGTTGACAATCATATTTCTGATTATTTACAGCTTTGTATCAATAATCTACCTTTGTACTTGATGGACAATCATTGATTGATTCATTAATTTCCTCCATCTCAATTAATAATCAGTAATATTCTTTCAATGAAAACAAAACTTACACAATAAACAATAAACCACACATGAAGCCAGTGATGGAGAGTAAGATCAGTATGCTTTAATAAGATATCAGTGCAGAAACACAAACTTCTTATCGGGTTAAATTCCCCATATAGTAATAACAATGATAACAATATATGATAATAATAAGATCAATATGAATTTTTAGCATATTAAAAAATGCAGAATCAGCTAATATAACTGTACTGTATGATACTGACGAAAATGAAATACGAGTAGCTGAACATGGATCCCGTAAGAGAAAACAGAAGCCCAGTTGTTACACGAGACAAAATGCTGATATTAGGAAGTGGATGAGTGGATTAAAACTTTAGTTTTTAGGGGAAACCCTTCAAGCAGCACAGTGTGTTGAGCACTAGGACAGGTGATTCATCTTTTGGGATTTAAATAGCAGAAGCCCCGCCTCTTTTTTAGCTTAGCATTTGTGCTACTAGTGTTTACTTTTTAAATGGCTTCTCTGAGAGTCGTCTTTCTTCTGTCTGTCCTGAGGTTTTCTATCCATATTCTAAGATAAGTGAACACTAACATTTCTTCATTTTAGCAAAGATAAAACAACGTTAAGATGCAAAACTCTACGGACTAACAATGGTTGTTTTTATCTTGGTTAAAATGATTAAATGTGTATGTTTTAAATTTATAACCATTTTTTATTGTCTGGCAGGAGCTAGCCTAAAATGAGGGCGGGATTTCAAATCTGCCTAGATTATTTTTATTTTAAAATCGACTTCCATCTAGCCAACTCTTTCAACATACATTAAAACAATTTAGTTAAAATCTCCTGTGCAGCTCCAAAGTCCATCTGAGGTGCTGTTCGTGTTCAATGCGCATGTTTCAGAACATTAAATGGAGTCCTGAAACCTCTTTGGTCCCCCCAGAAATCAACTCTAACTTTGATTTATATCAACAGAACATGTAACATTTAAAGTCTTTAAATACTATACATGATCCTACAGCGTAGGAATAGCTCAACTTGCAGCCTTTTCACATTGAAATAGGAAAAAACGTCCAATATGAGTGCCCCCTCTTCAAGCAGCTGCTGATACATCAGGGGGAAAAATTGGGTTTTGAATCTTAAAGTGAAGTGAGAGCAGAAACGGAGTGAACTATCGAGCCGGGGAGTGGAGAGACATGCATCAGTGGGCAGGCTGAGCAGGATGCATCTCTTCACGTGTGGCTCGACTCGACGTCTCGTCACTTTTCATATCTCCTTCATAACCGTTTCTCTGCCCGCATCCCGTCTCAGGATGACGTTCATGCCGAGTGCCGTTAAACATCACGTGGCTTGTTCGTTCATTTCCTAATCTGGATTTAATCTTGATCAAATTCCTCTGTGAAAGAGTAATTACAGCTACTTTCACTTTGTTTTTCCACTTCAAAAAAAGAAGTTTAGATGCTGTTGTAATCTATTTTAAACATCTGAAATATCATGTTGCCTCCTAATGACTGTATTTCTGTGTAGGCAAAATTCTGAAAACAAGTTAAAAGTCTGTATCTGCTGTTTGTTTTTGACTATATTTAGCTTTAACCTTCATTTAACAGCCTCACACGTGTGCACTTTTAAAGCAAACTGTGCAGCACAGCAAGCCTCTATTTATCAAAATAAAGTCTTGCAGGAGAACTTTTACTGTCAAATCGCTTTCAGCTGATCTTAAAAAAACTCTCAAACAGACTGTCAGGTTGTTTAAAGAGGTGGGGGAAACCATTTCCTTAAAAACCATAAACCAATACCGACCTGCCGTCACCAGGGGAGCTACTGTGGTTTCTATTAAGGCTGAATCTAAAAGGTTTTGCTTGTCTGTTGGCTGTCTAGGCTGCAGGATCTAAATGAATGTATCTGAGGAGGCTAAAAACCTGAGCGGTTATTATGAAAATCATCCCAACTGTGACTCTCCAATTGTTACAAAAGTCTAAAACTTCTACTGTATTTTCACATAAATTTTGAGCTCTGCTAGCTGGTTAACTGACGACAAACGCTGGGAGACGCAGTTAAGGTCAATTAACACGTAAATTCAAATAAAAGCTGCAAACCAAAGGGAGATTGTTTGCTACTGTCAACTTTAGCTGAGATACAGAGTCAAGTTCAGGGTTTGATTCGATAATAGCCCCCAGAGTTTAAAGGAAGCCATCTACAGGATGGAGAGAACAAACTGTGCACTTGAAGGGCAAACTCAGCATACGTGTTGAGAACCATGAAGTCGTGATAAGGCACATTATACGGTTTTAAAATGAAACTTTCAGCACGGAATAAAGCAGAGAACATCGAAACAAAGTGTTAGTGGATCCAACAGATGTAATAAAAGTTCTAAAAATGACACATACATGATCAATGAAGCACCATTGCTTTTTATATATGCAACTGGAAAACTGTGATTAATTATGTGGCAACTTCACCTTCTTAACAATATTCAAAATGCTACATATCTGTGAAAGTGAAACTTAGAAAACTGATATTCTTTAAACCTTTTAAACTTTTTTTGTTTTTTGTCGTTTTATCATCTTTAAGCAGGAACAAAAACAGTACTGCCCAGTCAACAGATTCAATAGATATAGGGATAAGATATCAATGATATTTAAGGAGAAAACTCTGGAAAAACAAAATAAAAATGCCACAACACGGAAACAGCACAAGAGGAAACAGCACTGCGAGGGATCTGATCCATCTGCATCTACAGGCGTAGATAAGGACAAAGTACCAGGACACAAACACTAAAAACATTATCTTCGACATTAGTTTTGTCTTTTTTTTTTAAATACATAACGTATATGTGTACATATGTCTATAAGTGAAACTCAAAAGTGGTCACCACACAAAGACAATTACCTCCAAAAAAAGAAGAAAAAAACAGTGAGATTAAGAAAAATATTTTGAGAACAGAGGAAAAAAAAATAGAAGTTTCCACTGAATGCATATATATAACTGACATCATTTGGGTGAATTTTTGACCTTACTCTTCGTCAAAACCGTCTGCGATCGGCAGCCACTCCGTCTCATTAATTATAAGAAAAACTGGCCTTGTCCTAATCCTAAAGAATAATACATACACATCCACTTTCAAGTCACTTCACAGGCTGCTGTACTGAAACCAAGGCTGCTGCTGCTGCTATGTACATACGTATACTTTGAATTGATTATTTAGTTGCTGCTTACACTATCTGGTCTTGTGCAGTGGTGTGCAAAGAGCGGGTGGAGGGAGCGACCTCTGCTGCCGTTCTCCGTCTAAAAAGATCAAGTGCCTTGCACCCACACCCGTTTCCATCAAAGTGCCCTTTTTGGTCCCTCCTATATGCACCGATTAGCCCCTGTGATTGGCTTAAATGTCCTTCAACCCCTCCGTCCTAAAACGTTCCTCCAGTTAGCTTAAAGGAGGCGACCAGCGACTCTGCAGGTTTTAGTCCATACACTTTACATGACCGTTAACCATTCTGCAAGCCGTGCTGTGACTTGTACCATTCCAGTCATACATCTGTTTCTATTCATTTCTGTAGATGTGCAAATGAATGACAGCTCAGTTACAGCATAATTAGTCATTTATAGTTTGAATTGTGAAGCTCAGAACATTGTTCAAGATGCTACCTTATTATAATTATTTGCTGTTTTTCATTATTTTCTTACATTTCACAATGAATCCAGAAACTTTGACCCAAAAACATTTCTCATGCAACTTAAGATTCAAAAACAGATTTTTTTTTTTTCCTCACGCACAGAAATGAATGGAAACCTGCCTGGAACAGTAGAAAAGTAAAAACAAAGTCACATTCGACAAAACAAGCGAAACTACACCTGATGTGCAGTTAAACAGCCGATAATCTATAAAGGGCAAATATGAAAACGCAGGAGAGGTGCCACTTTTGGATCACCCTCAGTCTTTGCACACCGCTTGTTTTTCTGGTTTTCTGTGTTGCGTGAAGTGTGCGTAAGCCTACAATATGTAAATCACATGAACTCTTACAGTGTGTGTGTGTGTGTAAGTCAGATCCTTCGTACAAATGATCGGTTTGGTGAATAAGGCTAGCTTTGTCGCTGACTTAGCTTTTAGCTCAATGAAATAAATTGCACAATAAGAAAAAGACCCTGTATCACTCGAGCTACTTAACCTGACCGAGAGAGAGACGAGCGTGACAGAAACATGATGAAGAGGAAAAACATTATTCAACTTACAGTAGAGTACATGTGTTGCAATATATGTTTATTAGTGTGCCTGTGAGTTGGACACAAACAATAAAAACCTGGTAGATGGAGGAAGAAAATAAAAATAAATGAGAAACAAAGCAGTACTGATATGTTAAAGTGTCGATTTGGATTAAATAACATGGGGAGATTTGATAAAAGCTAAAATGACCACTGACGATCAATAACAGAGAAATAAACTAAAAGATCTAAATGTGTCATCAGAGTTGACTCAAACTGATCTAATGCTGATAGTAAAACACTTTATGCTGTCTCCTGAATGAACAAGCGGACTGTTTGACGTGGGGAAAAGGCTTGAGCAGAGCTGGGTATCGTTTTTGACTTTTGAGAATGAAGTGAAACAAAAACACTTAAAATTAAATTAAACCGCCATGTCCTTAGCTGGCACTGTCTGATTCTGGGGACTGTATCTGTATCAAAGAGCTGCGATGTGGTTACGACGTGACGGAAGGAGAGAAGACAAAAATCACTGCTCAAACTCATTAACATTATAAAAACGTCACATCTTTCTGGGGGAACGGATGAGCAGGATCAGAGCATGTTTTATAAATGGCTACAATTCAGAACCACATCGTGATACCCAACTCTTGACTCTTAAGGCTTTGACCGGAGCTAGAAAAGTGGGCTGGGTCTAATTGCTGGTCAGATACATGAAGTGAAAGAACACAGCGTCTGTGTTGAAGTGTAGGTAGTATAATATCCTCTCCAATGACCTAAATTAGCTAGCTGATAAAGGGGAAGGTCGGGCTGGGAACTGAGCTGCATAGACTTCACATCAGTGTGAAGGTCTGTCACAGATAGCAGGTCTGGATAAGACACAGGTTGCAGGTTTGAATCCCACACCCTGAATGTCACTTGGTTGTGGATTCCCACCTTGCTGAGCCTTAGCAAGAAGGTCAAGGTGTATGGCTGTGAATGTTTGGGCCTTTAAGGCAGGTTGTGTGTTCGAATCCCATGTCACCCCTTTTTACACCAAAGACCCGACCTGTGTTTGGAAACACTGACCTGTGAGAGACGTTTACATCAAACCTGATGACCAGCGAGAAATCCCAGTGTCAAGACTTTTTTTTTTTTTTTTTTTTTTTGACGCAGGCCAGACAAAGTGTTCCATCCCGCGTTGACCTTTTTTCACCAAGCAACCCGAGTTATCTTAAATGTGTGGGCCGTCTACGTGTGTGGCTCAAAACGTGGCAACTTTTGTACACCGGCGGTCAACCTGCATGCGATTTGAGAGGGGGGGGGGGTTAAAGTGGCTTGACCCTGATGTCGTAGCTTGTTTAGATGGTCTAGGTACAGAGCTATGTGGAGACAGGGGATAGAGTGTGGGGCTGAGCCAAATAAGCTAAATAAGGCAGGATGTGGTTATGAATACCATTCCCTATAGGTAGCTTAGCCTCGGAGCTCTTAGAAGCCCAGAGGTACAAAGGTAAAGAGGCTTATGTCCCGGGCTGGGAGTAAGTCTGGGTCTATGGCGGCGGAGAGGGGGGTTGAATCTGGGGCTTTAGGTGGCCTGGTCCAGGGCTCTCAGCAGGTCACAGCCCTGGAGCAGGTGCAGGTTACCCTGCAGCGGGACGTTGACCTCGCAGTCGTAACGGGTCAACTCCGGCAGACAGGATGACTCAAACGAAGGGCCCAGCAGGCGACTGGCGATGCCTGGAAAAAACAGAAGCAGGAAGAAAAGATGTGTCAATAATTCATTATTAATTCAAGCAACTTGTTTCAAGAATCTAGAAAAACAAAACTTGACTTGCTTTGGGAACAGACTGAAATACTTTTACTGCACCTGCAGACTTATTCTCTCCTATTAACAAAATACAACTTTAAAGTTCCTGCGAAACAGGAAGCGCAGCGCTGTTTGCTTCCTCCTAATTGCAGATACTGAACCCAACCTCTGAAATCAGCGGTGGCCAGTCTGAAAGGGAAATAGAGCAGGTGGCTGGGACGGTTAGCCGTTTGCTACTTAGCAATATCACCATCTAAAAAGACTGTAAGGAAGTGTGACTTTATTTCCTGTTGGTTTCAGAGGCTGAGCTCCACCCCGGTCCTGAGCCTGCTGAGCCTGGTTCTATCACCTGCTAACGGCAGGTTCGGTCCTCAGACTGTGTCAAACAGGAAGCACTCCACAGCCGGAGTCAAAAAAGGTAAGGTGTAAAACTTTAGTACGCCCCCGAGTGCATCATTTAACTCGAATGACTTGATAAGTTTCGGTGCTACAAGCGCTTTGCTTGCAGTGATGAGTTTAAAGTCGGGCGAGCTCACCCTCGTTCTTGTTTGAAGGCAGCATGTTATACTGTGTGTAGTTGCAGCTCTTTTGGGGAAAGGGTTTCTCGCTCGCGTTGCCTATCCCGTTTCCTGGATACTGAGACTTCCTGTGTTGCTGCAGAGAGCTGAGACACGAGGACATGCCACCTGGCATCATCCGCCCCATCCCCAACTCTGTGAGACAAAGATCACAGGTACAGTTTGGTGGGTGGCAGCGATAATAATGTGACAAAAACACACACACACACAAGGGGGAGCTCATACCTGTCAGTGATCCTGCGCTGAGGGAGCGATCCATGGTGGCGCAACTGTCCTCCCTCATCTTCTTCCAGATGATATCTGATGGCTTATTTTCATCCTGGAACACAATCACACGGTGAGTCGACTGCAATAGATATAGCTCACCTCCTCGGGGTGAAATAAGTCTCTGTCTCGTGTTTAATCACACAGCCACGATTACAGTTTTACAAACTCTCTTCTCTGCCTCGGATCCACTTTGTTTTTCAGAGACTCACCACAGCCATCTGAGTGAAGGAGCGCTTGATTCTGCTGGACATGGCCACTCTGGCTTGACTCATGTCTCTGTAGGCTTGTACAAAGTTGTCGATGGACCTGCGCGCACACATACACACACACGTGTTAAAAACTCCATTATAGCATTAAAAACATTATTTTGAAACCTTCTCTCGTGCATTATTGTTTGTGTTTAAATGTGAATGTAAGGCCGTCACCTCTGTTTCTGCACGAGGTGCGACATGTTCTGCTGGCAGGACAGACGCTCCTCTCCTGACAAGGTGTCCATCAGGTAGGCCTTTGCAGCTCGCGGTTGTTGTTGGTAGGTTAACAGAGGGTCCGGTGGCCACTGAAGATTCTGCCTGCCACCCATGGAGGACAGAGGGGTGCTGGCCGGAGCCTGGTACGGGGGATTCTGCATGTGCCCCATCATGCACGACCCTGCGCGGGGGTCCACAGTCCCCTGGCCAGAGCTTCTCTTCTCCCTCGACACCCAGGATGCGGCCGGCTGGTGCTGGTAGTGGCCCTGAGGAGGGGAGGACAGGGGCTGGAAGAGGCTGGCGATGTTGCTGAAGCTCTCGTGTTTTTGGGAGAGGCTGCTGTTGCTCCCCATGGATCCTGCCGGACCACCCTCCAGGGGCTCTGACTCTGGGATGATGGGATTTAGCTGAAAGTCCTCGCCATCCATCGGGATGTAAGGAGCCAAAGTCTCCAGGTCCAGGTCACTCAAGTCCCTCTGGGAAGAGTCAAGGATGACAGGGTTTGTTAGAAATGTAAACACAGTTATGTAGGTGTAGAAAGACACCGAAGACTGAAAGAGGCAGTGAACTATTACACTGCGCAGAGTAAAAAGAATGTTATTAATAACTGATTTATATCTACAAAATGTTTTCTACATGGGAAAAAATGACTAAAAGGAAGAGAAGCCAAGTTTTCAGTCAGGTTCAGTAAACAAGGCTTCATAAGATAAACTAATGCATGAATAACAGAGGAAATGTTGCATGTGATGAAGAAAGATGTGCACACACACACCTCAGTGTTTGCAGGACTGTTGCCCTCTGTGTCCAGAGCAAACAGCTTCTCAGTCAGCTCCACCTTCAGGTCGCTCTCCACGGAGCTGTAGTAATCACCTGGGCTGCTTGGCTGCAAGGGTGAAAGCCAGAGAGGGGAGGACGGGGGTGGGACAGACGAGGGGAGAACAGAGAAGGGACAAAATGTAAGAAAGAAGTGAGTGTAAAAGAAGAAACAGAGAGATGAGTTTTGACAAAGGCGCCATTCACTGCTATGAGCCCCGTTCCTTCCAAATATCCACCCCCGTTGTTCTCACACACGCTGCCCACAGTTAGTGACCTTCAACCCCCCTCAGGCCTCTCTGAACCCAGAGAGAACAAACTATGAAGCGACCAGTCGCTCACTCGCTAACTAATTACTCCTTTCAATTTAACACTCAGCCTCTGAATGCCGTCCTCACCGTGGAGCAGCTGCTGAGGCTCGAAGTGGGGCTCCCCGTCGGTGGATTCTGCTGCACGGTGAAAGTACTGGCCATTTTAGCCAAGTCCCTCGGAACCGGAGCCGGGGTTTTGCCTGGCGCTGGAGAGGCGGTCTTGTGGCTCTCGCTGGCCCAGGACGGGGGTCCCGGAGGGGGCATAGCTGTGGCAGACACCTGGGTGTACCCCGCTGGTTGCTGTGGCTCCTCGAATGGAGGGCGACCTGTGTGAATGAAAGAGGAACAGAAGAGGACAGTTTTTATGCACGTAACTGCAGATTTGAATAAAACTAATTCATAAAACATTCTTAGCAGGATCTAAGTAGGTTTTACATCATTAAATATGGTCAAGTTGTTGGTTCAGATCAATATTAGGAATCAGAATCAGTACAGACCGAAGTCGAGGGAGATGATCGTGTCTCCAGGTGTTGGCGCCAGTTGGGTGAGATCCTCTGGCTCCTCTTTGAGTTTGGTGAAGAGGGCATCTCCCGGCTCTCCGGTCACTCCCGCACCTCCGGCCGTGAAGAAGCTGCTCATTTGGCGTGGCTTGAACAGGGACTCCGTCTGCTCCAGGGAGAAAATCATCGACTTCTCCTCGATGTCGCTGCAGTACGAGAGCGGGAGAGCAGAGTCAGTGTGTGTGTGGTGCAGAACCCCATATTAAGCTCCCGTGTGAACATGTAGGGTTAAATTTTGAGTGCGTTCACTACAACCACTGCGCTCACCTGAGGACGTAGTTTATGCACACGATGCACTGCGGCTGGGAGTTGCGGCTGTTATAAATAACAGTTCCTTGGGTTTCTACCCAGACAAAGCCTCCGTTCTTAGCCAGCATACGATACTGACCACTCACTGCCTGACCCTTGGTGCACACTGCAGAGAGAGAGAGAGAAAAGTGTCCTTATCATACTCAGCATGTCAGCGATGATGGCTCTATGTCGCAGAAAAGATCTTTTATGACCGTAACGAGGCTCACAACACTTCATATTCATGTGACAAGTAACACATCTAATCACATCTTACAGGTTAGGTCAGTAGCAGGAAAACTGCAGCTCAGAGATACAATTTTAAAGAATAAAGTCAAACACAAACGAAACAATTAAGAGAACTCCTGTGAGGTTTATATAACACGCTTTATGACTCATAGTGACTCATGCGTGTTGAACAGTCTTCTCAGAAGGAAACTAACAGGACACATTTGCCAACCCTCCTAAATTTCCCAGGAGATTCACATTTTTGATTCAGCTTCCTCCCAGGGTCACAATCCCCCGTATTTATCCTGATGACAGAAGTTCACACTTTTTCTTTCCCCTTTTTGGTATCCCTTTGTCTTTCCATCCAGACAACAGTACAGTGACACGAAGGAGGTCTGGTTAAGCTTTGTCCTTCCTCAGTGAGAGAGAAATAAAACCCTTAAATTTCAAACACCACAGGATCAAGAACTGTTGTTTCTCATGGAAAGTTTGAAGGTGGAAGGGGCATGCATGCATTAATTGAAACACTTGCTGCTGTTATTTTGTTGGGCCGCAGTGATTGGTCCTTTAAATGTATTTATTTCTTGTAACTTTATTATCCCCATTTTTCAGGTTTTAGGATTAGGAAGTATGACCCAACGTGAGAAAGTAGCTCGAGAACTGATGACATCAGTCAGATATAATAATGACAGATGCACCGAGCAGACAGTAAGAGCTGTATTTTATGTGTTAAATTTGTATTTTTATATCCAATTATTCATTAAATACTCATGTATTTATCTTGTGTGCAAGATTGCGAATCAATCAAATCGGTTAGCGCTGGAAAGTGGGATGTTTGACTTTGAGCTGAGAAGGAGATGTGCTGGCTACGCTCCAAAGTTCAGTACTGGCGTGGGAAAGGAGCAGGACTGCGGTCAGAGAGTGTACAGAAGGACAGAAACTGTGTGTGTGTGTGTGTGTGTGTGTGTGTGTGTGTGTGTGTGTATGTGTGTGTGTGTGTCGGGAGGAAGCTCACAGCGACATTACATGTAGCAGAAAAACACTGTTAGCATGTGCTGATCAACAGGCTGGTCACGTTGTCCGTGAGACCTGGTCATCTGTGTGTGTGTGTGTGTGTGTGTGTGTGTGTGATAGATAGAGAGTCTTTTATCTCAGCAGATTTCAGTCGACTAAAGACTGCGGACACAGATGATTATTAAGATCACAAGTGTATAATAATAATAATAATATGATATGCGACGCTCATCAAGTGTCAGATTAACGAGTTTTAATGTTTACATATTTTATTCACAGTCCATGTTTCTATTATTAATGTCCCTCATGTTATAGTTTTGTATGTGCTGTGTAAGAGTGCAACATTAATCTTCTTTTCTTTGTGTTTCTGCGTGTTTATAAAATATCTTTGTCACTGCTCATATTCTGTTTTCAGGCTGGCGTGGTCACATCTGCTTCTTGGCTATTCTGATTCTTTTACAAAGAATTATTAGTCTTAAAGGCCAAATCTGAAATCACATCATCTAAGATCATAAGTTAATATAAAAACAATATCAATACAACATTTGTCAATTATCTGGCAGTCAAATGAAGAAGTATATTAGAGAAAAACATCTTTTCAAATGACTTCCACTTTCTTCTCGATCGTTTGGTGCGTTCATCATGACGTCCCGATAAAATCGAACATGTTTAATATTATTGAAGGTTTTTAGCATCGGCTCATGCAAATAGTGGCACTACTATAACAGGAGCGCTCTCTCCAAGACCGTCAGGAGCGCACAAGAACAGCTGCAGTAATACAACAAAAACAGTTCTTCAGTTTTTCTTCTTGTAAATTTCCAGCGTTTGGTCGACATTCAGATGAAGCAGTTCTGGTTCTAAAGCCAGGAATCTTATTGGTTCTAGAAAAATTAGAGCAATGTTGGAGGTAAGAGCGATGTTTTGTTTGTTTTTTGCAGTGTACATGAACACACACACACACACACACACACAGCCATTATTAGGAACTAAATTACCACTTTTCCTCTTGTGCTGTCACTGCTGTTCAGAGCTCCTAATGATATCGTACTGTCAGTGGAGAGAAAAGCCATGACACTTCAGAGCCTTGTTAGTGCGCGCGCACACACACACACACACACACACACACACACACACACACACACAGTGTCATTAAAATGTAATAGAGGCCACCTGGTCTCCTGTCCGCTGTGTTTGTGGCAGCAGATGAGCAAACCTCATCAGGCCATCAGTGGCTATACTTAATTTAATAAAGACAAGACATCTTAATACCATGCTCCTGCTCCATACTCACAGAGAAACACACACACACACACACCAACAGACACAAATGTGTTACGACACAGGAACTAAAACGAGAAAACTTTGCCATGTTTTTGTTTGATGACTGCAGGACTGTAATCTTTGTGTAGCTCTGTTAATGACCTTATTCATGCTAATGCATCATGTCTCTAGGAGAGGTGGGCTGACATTTCCTGGTCTGCTCGGGGATTTTAATGGATGAGCTGTTAATCTTATCTGCTATCTGTGTGAAGTTTGAGTTTTGTGTGAAAATGGAAGAAGGTAAATGTTTGGATATGAATCATCTGTGGTCGAGGGTTGCAAAGATTTTGGCACCGGAAATGTTCTGGTTTTCCGTTTGTAGTCTGAGTAGTACTGACCAATCTGCTAGCTACACCAGAAGTCCTGAAACACTGGCAGCTGCCCCTGCGGCTAAATCATTCATTCTTCATTTGACCGCTCCACTGAGTCCATCTGACGGAGTTCTGTCTTTTCTGTTTGTGCGTCATGTGTACTTACAGTTGTGGTGGCTCTTGGTGACGCTGTCCGAGTCCAAGGCGTGGTAAAAGTCGTAGATGGAACGACCCAGCAGATCCTCAGGAGTGTAACCCATCAGCTCCGTTACCCTGTGACACACACACACAAACACACACACACTTTTAATGATGCAAAGGATTTGTTTAATTTGATTTATTTCAACTTTTCTCACACGCAACGCTCAGAAGACAAATCCTGCTGTCTGCCCTGAACGTCTGCACTTCAAAAGGCCTCACAGATGATTTGGAAATCAAACAGAGAGGCGAACCCTCGTCCAAAAATAAGAATTATTCACATTCTCTGTCTCCGCTAACCCTGTGTTTCTGGGAACGGCTAATCTCTCTCCGTCTCTCTCACCACGAGTTCACTTAGTTAATGAGGATTACGTTGCTGGCTTTAAGTTACCTCATTTAAAAATCCTCTTTTTGCCCTTTTATTTCTCTCCAGCTCTTTTGTCCCAGTAAATACCTCAATATACTGTACGAGTTTTTTTTTTTTTTTTTGTGGGAGAGGGGGGGCAAATTACAGGATTACAGTAATCTGATTACAAAAAAAGGGGGCATTCAGGTGCAGTTAGCATCACTTGGAGTGCTTTGTTCACTCTGTTAGTTTGGTTTAATTGAGTCTCTGATAAAACAAACTGTGCTGTGAGAACATAATCCAAACCAACAACAGGAAATGACCCCCTAAACACAAGGATTTACGGGTACGAGGAGAGCACAGAGGGTGAAGTGGGATGAAGAATGACGACAAATCTGTTCTATTTAGAATAATAAGTTGTTTGTGAGTATGTGACTGTTATGTATGAGAAGAAAGAAACAGAAATAGCCAATAGATATTTCATTTAGACGAACAAACAACAGTACAGTTGTGCCCAATTTATACATTAAAGTCACTGCGACCCAGTCAGTCCTTCCTGTCGACTCTTTGATGAACTCTCCCCTGGAACAGCCTCTGCCTGGGCAGTGAGAGCCGGTTAAGTGTTATGAAATTTCAAGCAGCCCACATCGTCATAAAATGATATTTTCTCATATAAGTTGCAAAAAACATTTCTGTCACTTTTTATGTAGAAAAGTCAGCACGGTCCGGTCAGTCCTCCCTACCGACTCTTTGTCGAACTGTCCCCCAGAAAACGGCTCTGTCTGGGCAGTGGGAGCCGTAAAGGAAAATATAAATGTACAGATGTATATTCTTAGTTCCAGTTATTGATGCCAACTTAAACTATTGACAATACAAAGCTCAGGGCTTTATTTTTTTTGTGTTTGATGCACTTTAGTTGAGCTTTCCGTCCAAATTTTTACTATTTAATATAGCATCATATTTATCTTATTTCCTCACTTAATTGGCTGAAGATCACTGAAGGCATACAAATGTTTATTCATAAAATAAAGAACGTTTCTCAAACCAGTTTAGTTGGAAACACAACAATGAATCGAGTTACAATAAGAACACACTGATCATTTTCATTTTCCGTGATTAATGACATTTTTTAACTCTCACAGCCTTTCTGACAAATGTGAACGGCTTCCCAGTTATCCCCGTCATCTATCATGTTGTTGGTTTCACATTCCCAGACCAGAATTCCAGAGATTGTTGTTAAAAAAAAAAAAAAAAAGGAAATAAAATAAATTTCAAAAAGTGAATCTTGGAGATAAACTGTGAGTTATGGAGTGGGATGAAGATTAACAGTCTGTGGATGATGGTGGATTTGTTGTGAGAGTGACTGGGAGAAATGGGACAGAGAGCGAGGGGGGGGGGGGGGGATGTCTGGTGTTGCAGAGAGTCTTGTTCTAAGATTACGTTACATAACACTGATAGAGGCCGAGGGAAGGAAGAGAAAACGAAAGAGTAGAGAGGGGAGGAGACATCTTGAAGTTAAGTGGACAAAATTAGGTGAAAACAGGTGCAGTGAAAAGGAGATGCTCAGGGAGAAAGTGAATTATGGACAAGAGCAAGGAAAGGGAAAGGTCGGATAATTGGAAGATAGAATACAGGGAGGGAGAGGAGGAGAAGAGAGGAGGTGAAGAGGAGAGGAGAGCTGTCGTAAAAAAAGGAGAAATAAAAACAGAATGGCTGCAACTAAAATAGCAGCAAATTATAATAATGATGATTAGGATGATGATGATTGCTGGCTCGAGACCCTCCGATACACACACGTGACGTTTTCCTCCCTCCATGCTGCTTTTTACATGTTTTCATTAATCAAATATTTTCCTCCCTCACAGAAGAGACTTTCGTGTTTCTCGTATTTGGAGACCTTCACAGATCTCCTGCATGGGGGGGGGGCACCTTGGCTTGTTCGTATTTTGTTAAACCAATTGCAATCGTCTCAGGCAGGATGTGACGTCAGTACGGTGCCTGGGAGGAACTTGTTGCTTGTTGTGAGGGAGACTTGAACCTGTCCTGCAAGAAGAGGAAAAAAAAGATGGACTCCTGGATGACATTCGCTCCACTAAGTGAGAAGTCTTCTTCTCTTGTTTTGTCTTTTCCTTCCCTACTCGACCTCTCCCGCTGCCAGACCTGAGCTAAAGAAACGTTTTGTCCCTTCTCCTAATGAGTCTAAGTCCCCACTGAGCCAGAAGGGCGACAATAAACTCATTTGCGTAATTGGGGAGAAGATTTGGGCGAGCTATTAAACTGCACCGAAAAAAGGAGGAAAAGGAAAATGGGTCCTTGTTTTGCAGCGCGGTCACGCACAGATGTGTGTGTGCGAAATACACAAACGCACATTCACTTTCCTGCAAAAGAAACCTTTGTCCCGCATGAGCAACTTGATAAGATTACAGGTCTGCGAGCATGCGTGTGTAACTCAAATCTGTGTGTGTGTGTTTGTCGTCACCTCCTCGTGCCAGTGGGAGAAAAATATTTAGGTGCAAACGGACCGGTTCTTTGGCTCCGCAGTGGCTGCTGTGCATTTAACGGAGTTTAACGGGGACAAATCATTTCACCTGTAACATCAGTCGCCATAGCAACACAAGCACAACACTTCTGACGCGGCTGTCAGGCGGCGGCGTTAAAGTCACAGCTTTCGACGTACTGGAATGTTTGTGTGTGTGTGTGTGTGTGTGTGTGTGTGTGTGTGTGTGTGTTTGTAGGTTTGTCCTCATGTGTATCCCCGATGGGGAACACTCGCCGCGGTCTGATAATATCGTGACATCGTCTTATAATTTTAGTATTTATGCTTCGTTCTCTGGATTGCATTTCCCACTGACGTCCCTGCCAAGTCAAACTGATTCTGTCAACACACTGCAATCAGTCAGAAAGTGTGTGTGTGTGTGTGTGTGTGTGCAGATTGTGCTGTGCTTTAAGGATTGTGTTTTAACTGGCAGTGGTGGAGAGGCCGTTCTATTGAACTCTACTGAACTCTACTGGGGTTCTTTAAAGGCTCAGTGAGAGCAGTTACTCTTTCTGTGAAGCCGAGCTACGTTTCTCTGGTTCCTGCCTCGAACGTGATGTTTTTTAGATTCTGTGTTCTGTGTCTTCTGTGTTCGTTTCTTGGCTGCAGACTGAGGATTTTCAGATTTCTTTTCATTGTTTATAACGAAAAATAACTAATAAGTTCTGACTGACACTTTGTGGTACTTTTTGACATTTTACAGAGTAACTGATTCATCATTAGCAAATATAATCTTTTTCTAATCACAAATCCTCTGTGACTTACATCTATGAGCATTTAACTGATGCTTTTGTCCAAAGTAACTTATTAAAAAGGGAACAATCAGGGGGATAGATTTATCATGTGCAGTTGTTGGTAGTGTTGCAGAGGAGGTCCTCTCTGAAGAGCTGGAGGTCTTCAGGAGGTTTGTGAAGGTAGAGAGGGATGCCCCTGATCTGGTAGGAACTGTTAGGACTGTTAGGACAGACAAGAAAAGTTTGGATCACCCTGAGCGGATGGGTGGAGGTGGAGTTGACTGGCCTCATGGTGAATCTCAGACAGTGATATCCTCGCACTATTTCTCCTCCTAAACGTCTCTTTCACTCTGTAACGTGAGCGCGCCTTACCTCTCGTCACAGTAGGTGAACTTCATGTCCATGCTGTGTCTGCTCAGGAAGGTCTTGCTGTCCATCGGCGTGTCGATGTTGGACGGGTGTGGGATGGGTTCGCACATCAGGACAGCGCAGGTGAGCGGGGGCTCTTTGAAGCCGCACAGCCCTCGTGGAGGGCAGCTGTCGTACATCTTCAGTTGTCCGGTGCAGTGCAGCACCTAGAGGGTAAAGAAGCCACGTAGAGTGGATCTTTGCATGCTAACAAACCATTTCCATCCTGTTTCTGTCCTATATGTGTTTATTTTAGGTTTACTTGATTTCTTTTTGCTTTAATTGGGAAGCACAACAAAGAAGCTTAAAGCGTTGAGTGATTATTAACAGGACAGGAAAGCAGAAAAATATTTTTTCTGGATACTTCTGTGGCCTCCACATTAATCAAATGAATCCGTTTGACGAGGATAAATTACTCTTTGGCAAACCGTTCACAACAAGTTCACACATTCAACCTGAGCTGCCACAAGCCCAAACATCTGGAAACCAACAGCCAACCAGAAGTAATGTGTGTATAGGAATGTATGGGGTGTGTTTCTCTTCTTATCCACAGACCTGCACACGAGACGTGCACATGCTGCAGATGTGTTGGCCTGCAGCTGCTCGCTCTCTCTTACCTTCCAGCTGGCTGACTTGAGGTTGACGGTGCGTCCTCTGTTGGTCACCGTGCATTTCATCCTCATGAAGAAATCTCGCTCAGTGCTCAGCTCTTTGCCTTTTTTACCGAAGCTGGTGCCTGAAACACACACACACATACACACACACACACACACAGTCACAGGAAGGAGGAGTGAGCATGTGTGTTATACGTCGTTTTTTTGGGTGACAAAATCACACATCTGGAGTGATTTCACTGGACTTCACACAATCTTTTTATTTAAACTGATCCTGACTAAATTAAACTCTTCATGGATGTCGACATCCTCTGCCGGCATTCCTGTTTTAGAGGCTGTAGCAGTCAAGAAGGGTCCAAATAACTTAACTAATAATAATAATAATAATAATAATAATAATAATAAGATTTACACAAGAGAAGTGCTCGCCATCCAACACGCAAACCTCCAAATATGTGTGTTGGTGTTTTAATGTGATATTTTGGAAGGATTTTTCATCATTTCTGTCTATTTTGCACAAAACCAGGGCAGCTGCAGCTGAAATTAATCTTTCAGATGACGTACGACTCTTCTGTGTGGTTCATACTGTCGACGCATGCTGTCTCTGTCTCTGTCCAGACGCATGCAGTCTTTGCTGCTATACATACATTTATATTCTTTTTTTAAATGGCACACACACACACACACACACACACACACACACACACACACACACACACACACACACACACACACACACACACACACACACACACACACAGAAGAAGGATGTGAAGTTGTGCCAAGTTGTTGCATCACAAGGCCAGAGTTCAGACCCGGAGCTGCTGCAGCCACAGAGAGAGTGTCCAAGTGTGTCTGTGTCAGTCTCCACACTCACAAGTGTCTTTATCTTTACAGAGTTACACTTAAACAAAACTCTCCTCGGAAAAGTGTGTGTGTGTGTGTGTGTGTGTGTGTGTGTGTGTGTGTGTGTGTGTGTGTGTGTTTAAGGGAATGAGTCTATAAAATATTCAGAATTGTGTGTGTCTTGTGTGTTTTGAGGCCGCTGCTGATAAGAGTTATCAACCGCAGCGCAAGAGTGAGTGTGTGAGAGTGAAACAGACAGACACAAGCCTTCACGCGGCAGCTGCATTGCCATTTCTTTTCTGACTGAAAGCTCTCTGCGTGTTTGTGTGTGACTTTCTGAGCCCCACACTGAATCATACCAAGCAGACAGATAATGCCCAGTTCACCCCTCTCTCTCTCTCCGTCCATCCGTCTGTCTGTCGGCGTCTTATAGCTCTTATCGTCGTCTTTCCCTCGTCTCACACACTTCTCTGCTGTATCTCTCTTTAGGTTCCTCTCTATACAGTCTCTGACCTTCTGTTCTCATGTTTGTTCTGGACACTGGTTCAAGAGATAGACTACATTACATAACACCGTCCACGTTGGATTTAGTTTTTCTTTGGATTCATTTACGTCCCCTAACGTAACATGTAGCCTCTGGAACAGCAGCAGCAGATTTCTGGTATTTCAGAGAGAAGGGGACTGACTCTTCCCCCTGCTTCTTTTTATTCTTTGCTCTCATTTGATCTGATTTGAAGTTTTGAAGTATTTATTTATTTTCTGAGAAACTCATTTCATCTGTTTTACTGCTACAACATTAGAGCACAACTGTCTGGCCAATAGTTCAGCTTGCCACATAAGTTATGTCAGGTCAAACTGTTATGTGATTACACTTTTATAACATTATGTTTTTATGGGACCGACTCGTCCCGTAAATCCACTGACATTTCCAGAAAGAACGAGGACAGACCATCGCTTGTTCTTACAAATAAAGACAGGAAATGAGAATAAAATATTTGTATTATTATTATTATTTTGTTTGTGGAGCATTGACAGGTATATGGATGAGAGACTGACCGGCTGTCTTCAGACTGAGGTTTTCTCTGATCTCCTCGTGGTCACATGGATGGGTGAAGTCAAAGATGCTGTGACCAGTGAGGTCAACCTGAAAAACAAAAACAGACACGTTATGATATTTATATTTTTAAACATATATATCCTGTTACATTTGTGCAGACATTTATTTTTGCATTTAAAACACATTTTAGCATCATTGTTTATGTATCATGTTTGAATTTAATGCTTATTATTACATACTACTACTATTTTCCTGAAACTTCTGTGTTTGTTACATATTTCTATCCTCAAACGGGAGCAACTGTGACATAACAAAACTCATCCATCAAGTCTTTCTGATTCTTAGTTTTACAGCATGTGTTCTCAACACTTTGCATCAGGGTTCAACATGTTGTGTTTGTCATGTCTGGCAGCAGCAACGGCGATTTGTTTGGGATACACAGGAGAAGAAGAAGCGGGTTGTTGAATGTTAGAAGTGACAACCAACGGGGGGCCGAACAGCTAAGAGAAAGCAGCGCGGCACCTCTAGAAACTGGACACGAAACAAACAGAAGCACGTCACTCGTCGGACGCCGCAGAACATCAACAGAATTCCACGATTTACAGACAACTCAGCCTCGTCTGCGACTCGCTTTTCAAGTCGGTGCCAGGGAACGAAAAAAAAAAACACGCTGTGTGTGTTTAGAGTTGAACCTCCGTGTCTGTGCTGAACACACACTGCTGGCATGAGAGGTATTTCACACAAACACAACAGGCTCGTCTGACTGACACGTAACATCCGTGTCCGTCTGACCGTCTCTGTCTGTCCGGGTTCTTGTCGTCCTGTTTGTTTTTCTTTCCAAGTTAACAAAACACGTTTTTTTATCACAAGGAAAAAGGAGAGACGTTTTACATCAACACAACTGTTGTATGATCTCTCAGTCTGTGTAGAGACAGTGTGGAAAAAAGGGGCACACGTGGATGAGATGTGCATAAATGTCACCGCTTTCAATGGAGGATATTTACCCTCAGCAACAGACGTTCTGCTCGGCCGGGAAGCAGCGGCACTCGTGTAGAGCGTCAAACACACGGCAGTCGTAGAATTTAGGCAATGTTGACAATCACTGACTTGAAATGATCTTACAGACATCATGTTTTTTTGAGGAGTGAAGCCATGTTTTGGGATGTTTCTTCTTGTACTTGCTGGAAGTCTCCAGCAGCTCAGACGCTCGAGAGTTTGACGTCATTGTTTTGGAAGAAAGACATGCCAGCATCGATAAAAGGATCTGATAAACTCTGAGGTGCACGGCTCCTAAAGATCAGAGCAACAATTTGAATTTTTCCATTCTGTTTTTAACGGTCGTTCTTTGTTGTAAATGACAAATGTGTTACTCTGTTTGTGTGCGTGTCACTCGCTTATTATCATTATTATTATTATTAATCTGTGATGTGAACTTTAATGCTCTCAGGCTCGTGTTGGTCGTTATTATTGGAAGTTACAGTTTAAAATGAATGAACCGTCTGCACGTGTCCGCCTCATTCTCCTCTCCGCTGTTCTCTGACAGTCGTGTACCTGCGTGAGCCCCATGAATTTGTTGATGTTCTCGGACAGGAATATCATGTCGCCGTCGGAGGTTACCACGGTGACAAAGCCCTCCAGAGACTTCAGGTACAGACTGTCCATCTGTCTGTCCTCATCGCTGTCGCTGCCGCGGCTGCTGCAGCCGCTGCAGCCTGGAGGGAGACACAGAAAACAAGGTGGGTTACACAAATTGTTCCTCTCAATCCGTGCTGATTAAAAATGGATACTATTGCAAGTGTGTGTGTTCCCTGTGTGTGTGTGAGCACACATCAGGCTTGTTTTCCTTCTTCATGCTTTGGCTCGAGGCCAAAACAAACCAGTGCAGCTTCTTCCTGCATCTCAAGCCGCTCCTGACAAATTACACCCAAAACTGCACAAGCTTTCATGATAGCCGACCACTTCTGGAACATAACCTGCAATTATGTTCAAATATGTACAGTGCAGTATCCAAACATTTATACACAGAGACTCCAGAGTGTCCACAATGTCTCGTTGCAGAGCTAATTAATACAAAAAAACATGGCTAGCGCCTAACTGGCCCTAGCTCAAGAGGGAGTGTGGGTGTGTGTGTGTGGACGGTGGCTTCACGCTGAACAAAGCCCAGTAGCCGACGGGGGTGGAGGTGCTTGCAATTCCTCCAGTGTGCTTCCCTGAGATAAGAGAGGCCAGTTCTCAAGGCTCCCGGCAAGGCTCGGGGGTTTGTGTTTGGAGCCGGGCCCAGATAGCGTTAACCCCGGGGGAGCCCAGAGCTTTCTCATGGGCCCCGGGGAGCTGGACAGACTCTCGGGACCGGTCCGTAGACCAGCGGCACCTTTGGCCTAAATACTTAACTGTGTTTACCCGTCATTTGGACAGAGCTGCACTTTCCTTCTCTCTGTTGTTCTTTAGTTGCGCAACTGCCCTTGTTTTAAAATCTAGATGGAGCACAGAGACGATGACAGCGACAGCTGCAGCTCAGATAATCGTTTCCTCTCTACTTTTTGACATTTGTTCTGGCTGGAATGAAGTGGCAGGACAGCGGGGGGGTCAATGTGACTTAGTTCACGGCGGGGATTTTTTTTTTCTCCTCCCTCTGTAACGTCAAACGCCGTCTGCTCTCGTAGCTGCTGCAAACAGGAGACTGTTTGAAAAGACAAACTTCAGGGTGTGTGACATGTAACAAAACCTTCAGAGGAAACCCTGCTCACGTCATCTACCCTCTGATCTGCTCGACGTGTTATTGAAGACTCAAATTTCGTGTTTTCTGCCTTAGAATTTCACGGCAAAGGACAAAACATAACAAAGAAAGATTTCAATGTCACTAAATCATGTGATAAAACAGCCTGAGAGTCTGAAAACTGTGCCAACACATTGTTTCATTCGCTGCTGCTACGTTGGACTGAAGCCTAAAAACTGAAGACATACATAAACTGAAAAAAACAAAACAGTCCAAACTTTTGGTGAATGCCGCAGTGAGATGAGAAAATGATCTTTGTATCTACTGCACAGGTCTGTGAGTTCACATCTCAGGAGCAGTTATCTGCTTAAGACTCAGACGATAGAATATGTTTGACAGCTAAAATAAAATGCGAGCATGAGGGTTCAGATTGAAAGCACCTCACTTCACTTGTTGCTTTTAGTACATATTTATGAATATTATGTTCCATTCCTGCAGCCCTGCGATGACCCGGGTGTACCCCGCCTCTTGACTCTGGAACACTGGACCTTTAATGTCAAACAAACCCAAAACTAATAACTCCAATTACTCCTAATTTTGTGTTTTTATATAAACCAGCTCAGATGCATCAATAATCAATAATAATATCAATAATCTTGAGTCTCTAGGAGGCGTACTTTTCCACTTTGGAAGCGTCCCTCTGCTTCCAGTTCACCTTAGAGCTTCAGTATGTGGATACAGATTAAACAGATACTGGTCTCCTGACACAACTCTGGTTCAATATTCCAAATAACTAATTTAGTGCAGGGATGCTCCACAGTGTTTTTCTGTTTTCAGTCCAGGTGAAGACAAACTTCAGCACTCAGAGCAGCTTCACCTCTGGATCAGTACGTCGCTGTTCTTCGTGTCCGAAACTTCATGTTACATAAGAAAGGTGTTCACACTGTATGTGTTGTTGGGTGCATGTGCACTACTATACTTGTGTGTGTGTGTGTTTGTAAGCATGTTTGGCGCCAAGGCAGACGGGTGTTATGGCTAGCGGGGGCAATGCCAGCACCAGCCGAACGATGGGCAGAGCTCCTCGCTTCCTCTCCAATCTCTCCTCCCATCACAGAGCAATCAGAGCGGCCTGATAACGCTCGCTATCTGCTGCTGCATCTCATGGATCTCCCTGTCCTCTCCTCCCCTCTCACCCACTGCTTTCCTACCCTCATTACCTCTCCTCCTCCTCCTCCTCATTCCCTCTGTCTGTCTCATGTCGTCTTCTTTCCTCCTGCTCACCTCTCCGCACAAACGCCTGCCCACCTCCATCCCTCCTCCTCCTCCTCCTCGTTCTTCTGTTCTCCTTCCACCTACCTTTCATAACTGTACTGAGATTTACATGAATGTTCTTGATTTAAAAAAAAAAAAGTCAACTCACCTAGATTAGAAAAACAATTTAACGTTTGTGGATAATGGGGAAACTTTTTTTTTTTTTGCATGTCAATTTTTGAAATTTCATTTGGCTTCACTTTCACTGTGTTCGGGCGGCAGCTGAGCTTTCATATCACTAGATCTTGGAACATGAAACTGAAACTATCCATAACCAGATACCACAAGAAAACATGTTTGTTTGGGGTTTTTTCTACGTTCTTGAACAGTTTGTGCAACAAAAACTGCCAAACCGTGACGTAAAACGGCAGAACGCTGGAGCTTAGAGACAGATGTACAGTCCTGCACCGTAATATGTAATGTCATATTTTACAGCCTGTCACTGTGTTTTTTTTACCGTAAAATCACCTGTTTGTTTTTTATGGTGGATTTCATCAGTTAAACTTCTTTTTTTTTGCAATCATTTACAGCAGATATTCATTCATATATTACAGAGACGCGTTCCTTTAAACCAGGAGATCTGAATTTGTACAGAAGATGATTCAATTCTTTGCATTAGTTATTCCTTCCGGGCTATTAGAATTTCTCATTAAGCTTTTAAATTGCTTTTTTCTCACCTGTAATTATTTTATATTGTTCATTTTTCTCTGCAAACACTCTGAGCTGCTTTTAATAAACGTGCGATAAATAAAGGAGCTATCGAGAGTGAGTATCATTCATTATCTGGCTGATGACACAGAAATAGGAAGTAGCCGTCACCGTTGTTTAAGGAAGCGTTGGTTGTACGTCTCACTGTTTCCCAAGCAAACAATGCAACGCAGTTTATAAAAACACAATAAGTGGGCTCAATATTAGTAGAACAACGTGCCAGTTGGCAGCGTTAAGATGTGCAGATAAGGTTAAGGTCTCGCATTAATCAAAATGCTTCCGCATTGTCGCGCTGGCAGCTCGTTTTTCATTACAATGACTTGTTGAGCGGCCAATTATTGCTCAATGCCACAGAACCGGATTTTAAATGTCAGATCAGGTTCCAAGACAAAAACATGGATTAAATTATTCATCGAGGATTAATGATGCTGGATTTTAAACCACACACGATGAACTGGTTAACTACATTAGTGGTGATTATTACGTCACTAGCTCCGTTAAAGAACAACCTGTCGTTTTTCTGGTTGTTGTTGTTGTTGTTGACCAGACGCTGCCGCAGTCGTTTCGTTTTGTTGTTCTCTGATCTCACTTCGAGACAGACGCGGTGGTGGAATTCCAGAACAATAGGCCTGTTTCTTTGGCGAGCTTCCTCAGCTTCTAATTTTAAAAATGAGACGAGAGGAAGGAGTGCAAAGAAAGGCTCCAACAAATACCTTCCTACTTTACTGGACAATTAGTCATACATAACACACACACACACACACACACACACACACAAATATGTCATGGCAAAGAACCTGTGGGTGGCGGCCATGATCCATTTGAATATTTTCCTTTACATTATGTAACTTTTCCATCTTAACATTAACAGATTTTACCTCCTGTTGATCCACACTGACCTGTGATCAGGTGAACGGTGTCTCTGTCAGTCGCACGTCTGTTCTCACACTATGTAACGATGGACAGTGAAGTAAACTGCTGACAGCTGTAGCTGCTGTTAGCTCAGTTTGTTAGCAGCTTCCCAGAGGAGGAGGACACGGGGAAATGCTGACGGGGAGTGGGTGCAAAATCTCCAAAACATCAATATCTACACTGCAGCCTGCATGTGATTATGTGTGTGTGTGTGTGTATGTGGTACGGTGTTCATACCTGTGGCGAGCAGCTTGCGTGTGCGCAGGAAGCTGATGGCCAACCTCATGATGGAGGCCTTGTCCAGATGAGAGCTGACGCTGTGGGGCAAAGGCAGCTGGTGAGCGAGGTCATAGAAAACCTCCGTCTCTTTGCTGCGCCTGCAGCGAGCCGCATCCCGAGACTTCTCCTTACGTCGCTCTGAGCTGCTCCTGCAAAGAAAGCGGACAGTTACACACCTCCAGTTTGTTTTCAGGCACTGAAAAGCCACTGTCGTTGGTTCACTGGTACAGTAGTTATCGGTTGCTAATTATACACATCATACTTTACAGATAATTCCAGTATCACTGCCCTTTCCTGTTTTACACTGTACAAAGCACTGCTGGCAAAACGACCGCATTAACAATCAATGTCATAAATCTCCATGTGACGACAAGTGTGACCGTCCAGAGCTTTACGGATCGTCTCAGAGAGGTTCACGCAAAAGTTAAAACACAAAAAGCTTTTCAGAGCAAACACAGGCCACGTTGTGTTCTCGCCTCTGCAGCCTCCGAGTCGCTGCGCTGCCACTGTTTGAAACAGAAATAAAGCTACACATCTGAAAACAGATTTGAGCCTGCTGGCAATGAAGAAATACTGATTTTACACATATGGGCCTGAAACACACACATGCACACGCACACACACACAAAGGGCTCATAGACATGTAAAATGTGGGGAGGTGGTGTAGTGAATGTGTATGTTCTGATCTCTTTTCTCTGATGTGACTTCTCTCCATGCTAAAAATATGGAAGAAATATTGCCACTTTTTAACCACTGATCCTCCCTCATGGCACTGCTGTGTCCAGTTTATTCAGAGTGTTTATTCAGATTTGGATTGCACAAGGCCTGTTGAGCAAAACTGAATTTGAACTAAGCAAACAGAAGAAGATGCTGCTGCTATGTGTTTGGAGTCCAGCCACTGAATTTTGCAGATTCTCCACATGAAGATAATAACCAATGACAAAAAGAAAAAAAACCTTGAAGTGGACAATTGCTTAAAGATGTGCAGCCAGGTGATTATTTTCATTTCCTCGGGTTAATTCGGTTGTTTTTTAAAGAACAGAGCCTCTTGGCCGACACAATAATGGCGCTAGATAAAAGCAGAACATTTATTCCGGCTATCAGACTGCAGTCCCAGACTGCGTCGTCTTCTTCTTTCTGGGGTCTCTTTATAGAAAAACGCTGTCGACAAACATGCATGAAAGCTGCAGAATGCCCAAATCATGTCAGCGAGCTGGGCTGATTTTCCAAGAATACGGTTTCATTTTTGGCGCTCTGAACTGAAATAAGTCAGATTTTGATGTCAAAGCTCAAACAGACAGACGAGTCCAGAAGTTCAGTCTCTGGTCCAAGAGAGCAGCACAACAAACCATATTAGGACATCACACATGGAGTTTGGATTTTCTCTGGGTTCCGTCTCGGAGCTCGCAACAACAACACGCGGTCTGCGTGGCGTGCCGTACGCCTGCAGAACAATGTGCAGCAACGTTTATATGAAAAGACAATAACAGCATCATGAGCACAGGTTAACGTCCTCTTCATCATTTCAGACGGCCAGTAAACTGGGTCTGCCTGCATTCTGCCACGTGGTCAAACCCTAACAGAGGTCTGTCTGCGGACGGTGACTGATATAAATATACTCGTAATTACATATTAATTAGATGTTGCACAGTCTAATGTCACTTTCTGCTGATAATTTTAAATGATTGTCATTAAATATCTCATTAAATTTGGAGGTTCAACTCAATATGAGAACACACACACACACACGCAGACAATAAATATTATTTCATGTCAAATGAGAACTGATGCAGGTGTTAGTGAAGCCCGGCTCACGTGTGAGATCTGGTGCAGCTGTGTAGCCGCAGCAGCGGCCAAGTAGTGGCTGCTAAAAACAGTTTAAAGGACGTGTTTTCATTCTCATCTCATATTAGGAGCAACATCATACACTACATGGATCATTCTGGACAGGATAATCATAGATTATTATGTTACTGCCACATCACCCGCTGGTATGTGGAGGAAAAGAAAGATTCAGCATGTGAGAAAGTGTGTACCGCATGCAGTTTGAAGTTTGGAGCTGCCCGGTGCCACGCATTTCCCACATTTCATTCAATAACAGTCGGATATATTATCAGTCCCAAGACGGATGCATTGTGAGCACTTCTGCTGGTGTCACGTTTTATTTCCAAGGACCTCTGAAGGAACTCGGCGGCAGTTTTTCTGTCATCAAGGCCAAGGACGTGTTAACAGAGTGCCAGTTAGCAGGCCCTATAAACACCACACGAGCCCCATGAGGAGGATTAAAACGTCTGACATTAAAACAAACGTTATATTTCACAATGTGAGCTGGTGCGAGTCAAGGTACAAAATAAAAGCACATCAGGTTAAAGACATGTGCCTGCAGGCGCCATGACGACAGCGACGACGCCGAAAACCACAACAGGCGAGGTGCAGCTCTGCTGTGGTGACACCGTGCGGTTTCTTCACAGCGGATCATGTGTGTACCAACACAATGTGCAAACAGAAACACGAGCAGCCGCGCAGCCAAGATCAATTCTGTGGCTGTGACTTAAAACCCACAAAGATAAGAACAGAACCAGATGCTTTTGAAGAATTACTGAGCAGCAACAAGATGAACCAGAAACAGAGTTTTCTTCAATCTGTGACTGACTGGGATTTTGAGAGTAGTCTTACATGCCACTGTTCATAACCTCTGCAGGACGGGCATTAATTAAGAGAATACCTGCGACAGGGTTGCAGTCTACACGGCTAAATCCTGCACACAGGTCTTTGTGCCGTGCTGAATGTCAAAGCAAAAGTTTCCTGTGCGTATGTTCTGCTTATATTTACATACAACTCATTTGCATTAGTAAATATATTCCAGGAAATGTGCACTATCAACGCCAACGCGAGTCAGAAGACAGATACTTCAGCATTTGGTTACAGACAAACACTGTGGTCATGGTTTAATATTATTTAATATTAAGTTTAGGTTAACACGCGGTCAACAAGTTATAAGTAACAAGTGTTGAGAGCTATCGCTGTATGAATGTATGATATAAATACAGAGGATATACTACAATCTACAAAAACGCTGACAGAGGCAGTAAAGTGACGTTGACACAGGAATATTGTGACAGTAATCCAAGTGCTTCCTGTGAAACGCGTCAGCCAATGCAAATGAGCTGCGTGTAAATAAAATGCTCTCATTGTTGTGCAGCGTAAAGGTCTCCACCACCGCGCGGACCACACCGTACTTAAATTAAGTGGTGAGGGTGAAAACGCGTGGGTCGAGTCACATTTTATTCCCCCAATCCAAAAACACGCCTGACAAGTGGAGGCCGTGTCCCGTCAGCCAGGCCTCGCCTTTAAAGTCAGGCTGATGTGAAATATTTTGATGAATGACTGAAGTTACTGTGGTGTTCTGTGTGGACGAATATGATTTGAAACCACAACGCTGCTTTACTTTTTGATTTTTTGATTTGGCCCCTTCAAATTTATGGTACAGAAATAACATTTTAACATAATGAAACATGTAAAACGTAAAAACTTGAGACCAGATTACTCTTTGCACTCTTTTTTCTGAACTGAATAATGTTCAGAGTTTTCTCAAATCTCTCCTCCTGAAGCAAGAAATACTTTTTAGGCTTTAAATCCACATATTTATTTTCATAAAACAGCCTGTCACAGCAAATCTTCCACTTTTTAAAGATTCATATTATTATTGAGACCTAAGACAAAAAGATTTTTAAACCTTTAAATCATCAACTTCAAGCCAACCTTCTAAAATCATGAGATGAAATGTTCTGAAATGAAGCCGTCTTCTGTCATAGAGCTCTCAAATGCTCTGATAACCAATCTGGCATGCTGGTCAAAGCTTGTTCACATTTTGATAAAGAAACCAAACCACATCAGCAACATCAGCGTTTGTGGTAACAATAGTTCAAATTGTATAAAAAAAAAAAAAAAAACAAACCTCAGACGGCGATCTCTTCAGAAAGACGACAAAAAAGATAAGATAAAAAAACGACACAATCAAACATGCAAACACACATTAAGGGAACGACGACGTACAATTAACAGGAAAGGCAGCGCACAGAAGCGCCATTATCTTATCTTATCGAGTGTGTGTTCCATCATGCCCGTCTGATGTTTAAACTCATTAACCCCGACTGAAAATCGCCCAAACCCTCATTACTGCTGAGCTAGCAGACAGCAGAGCAGACAGACACCCACTGCTCCCACTCAATCAAGTCAACTGGAACATCTGACTTAAACGAGCTCCTAAATGCGTGTGTGTGAGTGTGTGTGTGTGTGTTTGTAGTGCCACTCTTTGATTGTCTGGGTCCATTGTTGCTGCAGGTCCCAGCAGACTATTTCAGGATATGAAACAATGGGAGTCACGGCGCTTCATCAGGGCACCGAGCCTTCTGATGTCCCCGGTGACCTGCCGCTCACGTTCACACACACACACACACAAACACACACACACACACACACACACACACACACACACACACACACACACACACACACACACAGCAAAGGTCAGAGGTAATTAGGTGCATTTACACAAGCATGGTACTCGAGTACATTGTAGAGTTCATCATTCTTAATCTTCAATTAGCCTCAGCTCTATTAATCACTTATTATTGTTAATCACTTGTTAAAATGTTGAGATTTCAGGTACAAATGTGGCACAGAAACTTCTCTGGGACAGAAATATTGTCAGGAATTGAAAACAAATCCAACCACGACATGTTTTAAATCGAGTCTAACGTGTATGTGTTTAACCTACAGGTACCACAGGGATGCTTCAAGACTGAGTCAGGTTCTCCTTGAAGAAAACAAAATGACACGGATGAACACACGAGCCACCAGAGCCGATGCAAAATGAGAGAACCACAAAAACCTGGAGTCCCTGTGACTCATTTTTACTTTCATTATCAGTTAATTAAAAAAAAAAAACTCTCAGAGCCTGAGGTGACGTCCTCCACTCCGAGTCAAGAAACCAAAGATATTCAGGAAATGTCTGGGGAGCTTCACAAGAAAACCCAAATATTGACATCCAAACATCCAGCTTCTCTTTGTGGTTCCATGTGTTGAAAAGTTAAATCTGAATCACTTGAGCTTTTATTAAATCAATCATGAATCCATTAATCTATAGACAGGTGGATAATGAAAATAATCCTCCCTTTTCAGCAGCTGTATTTGATTCTGCTGCAGCTTCTGAAGGTTTCCCGTGAAACCCTCTGTGATCTACAGCTCCGTCTGGTGACCCACCTACACCACTGATCCGCTACAGCCCTGCGTCACGCTGAGGCCTTCGGATCGGAGCCCGTTGGTGGCACTGGCCGTGCTCCTGAAACTCTTATTCGACCTCACATCTTTGGAGGCCTACAGAACGTGTTGAGGCTGGCCTTTGTTTAGCGTTCCGCTCTTATATTGAGTCTGTTTTCTTTTATTGTGACGCAGGTTGTGATGTCTGATAGAAAGGTGCTGCATAAATAAACTCCGCTCTGGCGTTCACCTCTGGTAGCTGCCGCTCGGCGCAGACGCATATTTGGAAAGACACAACAGTCTGGCTGCAGAGGGCAGCGAGTTCATGCAATCAAGCCACGTGGAAAATGCACTAACTCTCCGAGTTGAGTCAATTACTGTTCCAGTCAGTCAGTCAACTCATCCAATGAGAGCTGGAAGCTTATCAAACATCCCGAGAAACACTTGAAAGGATTTTTTTATGAGCCGAATTCTGATTTTCTAAAAGATTTTTTCAGCCAGCGGCAGCGAGAGTGCTGGGTGTGTGTTTATAGAAGTATTACATAAAGCTTTTGAGGTTTAGTTGTCATGGGTAAAATCTGTTTACTTTCCATCTAAAAACTCTTCTTACACTAAAATATTGGCAGACTCACACTCAAAATGATGAGAAGTCAATATTAAGTTGAACTTTATAAGGCAGCAGTTGAAAACTAAAAAATTAAACTTAGAATAAGTTCAATAATTTAATACTGTCAAATAATTCTGCACTCAGTCACAGTTTCATATATAATAACCACAAATATTTTTATATATATATATATATATACACACACACATATATACATACACACATATATATATATATATATATATATATATATATATACATACACACACACACACACACACACACACACACACACACACACACACACACACACACACACACACCAGAAAAAACAGATCAGATAAACTGATGCTGATGTGTCTGTGATTTAAACAATCTCTGTAAGGAATAAGAGAATAAAATTCAAACACTGAGGAAAAATGTATACATTATATATAAAAAAATATATAATGTATAATGGCTCATTATACAGTGTTTCAGTAAATTTACTCTTTGTGTAGTGTGTGTTGTGGCACAGCTACAGTGTGTGTGACTCTGACACTGTGACACTCTCATGTATAGCTTTACTTGTAGCCTTTATTGTGTATGTTAAGCTACGTGTGTGTTCCCTTAATTCTGATTGACTCAGGCCGGTGAGGCGTGGACGTTATCGTCATGGTTTCCTGAAGAGGCGCACAGACCGGCCCTCCAATCTGCAGGATGCAATTAGCGAGGCTGAGTTATCAAAGTGTGAGCAACTTGTCAACGTGGCTCTCTGTCATGGACTGAAAATGTTAATGATTTAATTGACATAATTAATTAATTAGGGATTTGTAACCACCTGAGGATTGAGCGAGGTATAGATGAACTACTTATTGCACACACTTAGAAACACTTCAGGATTAAGTTGGGTTTTTTTCTTTGGCTTTTTGTTTCTTTTCAGGAGGTCATGAGAACGGCCTTTTCCTCTTTTCTTCTGTTTTTATTAACTGCAATCCTGAAAATAAATAACTTAATTTTTCCACGCATGTCTGGTTTATGTTGCCCCTTCTTCCCTAAACGAGCTGGCTCGAAACGCTCTAAAATATTTGATACTGATAGATTAGATTTATTTATTTACTGAGCCCACAAAATACGTAAATTGGAGTGCGAAGCAAAGCTCCTGTCTGTCATCTCAGTGAAATCAGTAATGTACTGTCGGCATGCGCCGCTGTTAACGCCACAAGCAAGCCATTCATAAATAGCACAGCCAACAGTGAGCTTAAGCTTCGCACGCAAACACACACTCACACGCCCAAGCTTTGTGACACACCATTTCAACTGCAGCCAATTAAAGATGTGTAACCAACACACAACTGTAACAACAGTGTCTTGGGATGATTTAAAAGGTCACACACACACACACACACACACACACACACACACACACACACACACACACACACACACACACTTAAAAACAGGCGGTGTTGCCCCTCGTGTCCTCTCAGCTGCTCCTGGCAGATATTCCTCCTGGATTCATCCTCTGCCCTTCAACAATCTAACACATGAAGGAAAGTAAACAAGTCAGAGGTCAAACACACCGCAGGCCAAGTTTCTGTCACTTCAGCCTGACACACCACCCGCTGACCAACCATGTCATCAAAACACAAAGACACACACGCGCGCGTAGCATACGTTACGCAGTGAGGTCACCTCTAATGAGGAATGACGCTCCACAAAACAAATCTTCTGACCTTCTATTCTCTCGATCCTGAAAGAAGACTGTCGCCTAAAATAGAATCCAAATCAAACAGGAATCAAACACGGGAGAACCGAAGCTGGCGAAATTTAAAAAACAGCACATGAATCACACTCTGCTTTCTGTCCTCGCCAGAAAATGATGTAAAAGCAGAGATAACATTCTTTGTTCTGCTCTGATTCATTGGCACATCTCAATGCTGCTTTTAGACGTGCGAGAATAGCAACCTGAGCCGCGGCCATGCGGGCTGCCAGCTATTTTCATCATCCTGCACTCACGCAAACACTGAACGCAGCAGCCCTAAAAGGACATCTGAACATGTCAACCTGCAGCCTGTCAGGACTGTTTGTGTTGTCTCTGCTCATGATGCCGCACTCACAGGACTGCGGCTTCCTAAGAGGCTGAGATTCAGATGTTGATGTCAGGGAGATGGAAAGAAGTAAGTACGTGATGCACCTTTAATAATCCTGAGGTACCTCCACTGTCCCCATGTTCAAATGTCCAACTTCACAGCAGAAATAAACATGTTCATGTCGTGTGTCCTCGCTGCATTCTGTGCTTATAAAACACAACTAATTGTTTTGTCGATTAAACTTCGTCAGCTGGTCCCTAAAGTATTTTTACACTTCTGCCATAGCAGATAGAGAGACAGGTAGAAAACACATAGTTAGCATTCTGAAACCTCTGTGAGAGAAATAACGCTGTCACTCAAAACCACAGCGAGTCATGAGGCCAGTTAGCATGCATGAAGTAAGAGGCCACACACACACACACACACACACACACACACACACACAGAGCTGACACAGAGGTTTTGGGGTGAAGATGATGGTGAGTGCTACATAATTTGTTCACAGACGAGCAGTCAACACACTGTCAACATCACGGTTTGTACTGCACAGGTGTCTGAGGCAGCCTGTGTTTGTGTTACTGTAAAATGAAACATTTAAATTTTTATTTATACAACATGTGATTCAAAAAACAAAAAAAACATGAAGAAAATTGATTTTTATAGCTGTTTTGTATTTCCTGATTTATGGAGTGATAAATCTGTAAAACCTTTGGCTCTGATATGCCATGAAACATGAAAGAAGATTTTGAAACATGGTTTTATTCAGTGTTCACATTTCTGTCCTGGAAATGTGTGTGAGATAATGTCTTATTTACAAGAATACAATTTCAGAAAACTCAAAGTGATCAACTGAGGAAGTTTATTCACCTGTAGCGTCTCTTAAACTCTCTTTAAAGATAAAATACTTTATTTTAAGTGTGTAATAATTTGTCTTTAATTCAGTTAAACTGTCCTAGAATCACTCTGTGTTCTGAATCATAGCTGGTGTTTACTTACAGAGTCTAATGACTGGTTTTTGCAGCCGTCACTCAGCGTTATGTGCCCACCCAACAGGCTGAAGCTGAAGATCTTTTCTGCCTGAAGCTCTGTTCAGCTCTCCCGGTCACAGTAACTCCATTCCCTTTTCTGTTTTGGGCGTGCTGACAGAGTGAACACCTTCATTCACTTTCACACCCTCTGGCTCTTTCAGTCACTTCTCTTTCCCTCTCTGTGATTAACTCGTCAGTCAGAGCCTGCAGAGCTGCAGCCCGTGGGGGATACAGGAGGGCAACACGTGCACATGCACTCAGATGCAATAATAAAAGCAGATGATCTGACTCCGCGCTGCATGTTCGGCCCAAATCTAAAGAAAACAAACAAACCAGAACAATAAAGAGAGGACGGAGCTGCTGCTGCTGCTGCTGCTGTATCAGGTCTGTTCCTCTCTCTGCTGGCAGTAATGAGACTGTTAATACACTTTTCCCCTGCAGCACTGCACAAAGCTTCATCTGTTCGCGTCCGCATGCAAACATGAGGAGATAAAGTGTGTGTTGTACCGGATTATCTGAGACGGCATCAGCGCTCGCGTGCTAATGTACGAAAATTAGCCTCATTCATTTGTGCACAAACTGTAAGGTGACATGCAAAAGCAAGGAGGACGTGAATTTCCTCATAAATTAGAGCTGATCTGATGTCAGCGTGCGCTTCTTTTGTTCTGAAATGAGTTTTAAAAGACTAAAGGTTTGTCCTCACAGTGTCCTCTGACAAACCTTCAGTGTACATACGAGAGCTGACAGTTAATGAACTTTAACCCAGTTTGTTAAAAACTATTGTTTGGTAATTATTATATGAACTATTTATTGAGCTTTAATTTGCAAATATTTAAAGACTAAATTTATGATTTTTCTTTGTTTTTAAAAAACACCTCTTTGGATGAATAACTGATAACTGATGTGAACTCTGGTTTCCTGTTGGAGTGGAGACATTTTGACTTTTAGAGCCACTTTAAATGTTGTTTTTTTGTCTCAGCCGCTTTGCATTAACTGGAGGAGTACTGCATATGATTTATGTTCCTGTTTCACATTTTATCAGTTTTGGTTGAAATATTTTGTCATTTTTTAAAATATTTTCTTTGAGGTGAACCTTGTTGAATTACACTGCCGTGTGGAGAATTTCCCGTTAGTTGATCCTCGTTAACGTCTTGAACTCAGAGGCGATGGATCCAACACTCTCATCCTATGTGCAAATTTATCAGGTTTGGAGTTTTCAGGTTTTTTCATGCGACATGCACAGAACAACATTATCCCCTGCTGTCCGTGCGGTTGTTGTGATAACAAGCCATGAGGTGCTTATAGGAAACAGATCCTGTAACCAGAGCAGGTGTCCAGCTGTGTGTGTGTGTGTGTGTGTGTGTGTGTGTGTGTGTGTGTGTGTGTGTGTGTGTAGGCTGTACATGCATAACTGCTCTCCTTGGATCATTTGCTCTTCTGCTCAGTAACTCAAAATGTTCTTATCAGCTTCTGGGTCTTTCCATCCCGCTCACCGAGGGACAGATTTCATTGACGTTGACTTAAGGCCGAACATGTGACCGCTCCTTAACCTGATCTTAACCTGGTCCGCTTATTTCACCTCTGACACCTCTGATGGCCGATACTGATCCGATACTGATGCAGAAAAACTGGGCAGATTTACGGTAACAAACTGTAGCTGCTTCATACCGCTTCTGTTTTGTTTGCTCAGTTCAATGAACTCTGCGTGCTCTCTGGAGTGAAACTTCTGTAGGTGCTTGATTAAGTTGGTTGTGTTACAACTTGAAGTAGGTATGACGTCACTCACAGCGCACGGCATAAATTTAGACTGAATGGATCGGCTAATCTATCTATTTTCTTCAATATCAGGACCGATACCAATATCGATCGGTGTATTCCTGCTGAAAAGGGCACATGTTTGAGGATCGGAGGACGGAGCTGTAGCTCTAGCTTAGCACAAAAACTCTCTGTGACAAGGAAGCAACTCCTCACAACTGCAAAACGTCACAGTATCTTCACAAAGAATCTGGACCTGCTCCCATTGAACTAAGGCAATACACGTGACATGTGCACGGGTCAGTTTAGAGGTTTTGGGCTATTGGCTTCTGTAACACGTCAACAACACGCCTTTCATACTAGTGGAAAGAAAAACTCTTGTCTGTGTGGACACCTGAAGCTCTGACTTTTTCTAGGCAGTATCACTTTTTTATGCAACAAAAAGGAATAACAGGAGAAAGCGATAGCTTTTTTTAAAACAGATTAAGTTCATCGAGCTCCCACGTGAACAACCAAACCTTTTTTTTTTTTTTGCTGTTCAAACAAGGAATGAAAATATTTTTCTGCCTTTAGTCAAAAAACTGAATCTGAGAGATTGATGCTGTTTTCATTTCTCAATAAAAAAATGCTACTTTTCACTATAAAAGGTGGTTTAGTGTCAGAAAAAAGGCCTGCTTCAGTCTACCCACACCCAAAACCACACACACACACACACACACACATATAGTGTACACACACCTTTCCTTGCTTACAGTGGGTCTTCCTGTAGTTGTGGCGCCTGGCCGAACACAAACACAGAGCAACAATACAGTACTGGCTAATCTGTGATCCTGAGGAACATGGAGTTCTGGAAACACAGCCAAACACACACACACACACACACACACACACACACAGCCGAACAAACAGCTATCCCAGACAGGGGCCCCGACTTCAGCTCAATCAGGGGAAGAACGATGCAGGAGATTGCTGATGATTCTGATAGTCCATGAAAGAGAGGCACACACACACACACACACACACACACGCACACACGCACACACGCACACACACACACACACACACACACACACACACACACACACACACACACACACACACACACACATTCTGGCACAAACAAACAAACCCGCCCACGCCACGCTGATGGTCGGGATAGATTGGCTGATTGAAAGAGGCACAGAGGGGTGAGAGTGCAGAGAGAGAGAGTGAGAGAGAGAAAGACCACAGGTGGTGGGATGGAGGTCAGCTGACCGGGCCGAGACCCCTCCGTCAGAATACCAAACAGGCTGAGATTCAAACGGGCAGCCAGATGAACTGTGGGAAATTAAAATATCATTTTATTGCTTTGCTCTGGAGGCGTCCTCTCTCTACACTCTGCTCTACCTGAGAGACGTCCCTTTAAAAGTTTATTTCTGATATATTATGTTCTGCTGTATTATCCGATTATATATATTATATATATATAAAAGAGGAGTTTGAAAAGTCTCTGGGGGGAATGTAAGCCTCAGTTTTGTAACGCTGTTGCAGCATTGTTCCTGCATGTAATAACACGAGGCGTGCGTTCAAGCGATAACAGAAAGTTCTCCTTTGAAAAACAGACTCCTTTGCAGGCCTGCTGTTTTTGAACAAATCTAAAAAGAGGTGGTGAAAGAGACGCAGAAAGGGGTCTTTAATCAAATTTCATGTCCTGAAACGCAAACTGAAAACAGGAATAAGTACGTCTAATCTGTAGAAAAGGATTACAGAGACTTAAAGAGAAAGGAATGCAAGTCTGGTACAGTTTTTCACTTTGTCACCGCGCTGCTGAAGCTCACACAGGCCTAATTTCATTTTGCAATGCAGCCAAAGAGAAAAGGTTAAAAAGGGTCCTCTGTTATTGTGACGATCTAAATGTGTCACAATAAAAAGAGAAGCTGTTTACTCTGCTGGACTGTCTCCGGTGTGTTTCTCAGGCGTCAGAAAGCCTCGTCTGAAGGTAGAGAACACTCATTGTTACATGACGGCGTCTGGCTCTCAGCTGCTCTCAGCTCTGCTTGTGTTGTTGGTTTTTTTTGCTGCTTGTTAGTCGACAAATTCACTTTGGGGAGTGAGATTGTCTGAAGTGGCTGAAAATGAGGCTGAGGGTGAAAGCTCTCAACACACAGGTGGGAAAACAAGTGTTCCTGAAACATCCTCAACGACCTCACACATGAAAAAAATGAATATAAATATTGTACTTTTAACAAGCAGCAATCTCCATGAAGCCAACACAGGAAGTGCCAACAACTGCAGTTCCTCTATCGTCCACCTGAGGCTGGCTCTAGAAGTGAGTCAGTCCCCATAAGTCCCCATGTTAGACAGCAGAAATAAACATGTTTACAGCCTGGTACAAAAAACAGTTTTGGTCTCTATAGCTAATTTCCCCGTTCATGACAACTGTACTGAGGGTGAATTTATATACAACTCACCTGTTCACATTATATTAAGGTGGTTATATTATATTATATTATATTATGTTATATTAATGGTTTGTTTAAGCAACCTGGGCACGGCTCCACCCACCATTTTTAAATCAGCCTGGAGACGACAGAGGGAGGACCGCCAACCCGGCGTCCATGTTTTAGACAGTCTATGATGCGATGCAAGCTTTAAAAAAAGATTGTCTTTGTGAGTGTTTTATGAGGAAGGAAACGCGTTGGACACGTTTGTTAGACCTCAGGGACACACATGGCATGTTCTGGAGAGAAATGCTGGATGTAAACAGAACTTTCTGTTTGTTTACAGAGAGAATCCAGAGATGGTGGTTATAGTAAAGACAAAACAAAGCGACCCTCCACGTCTGTGACGCTCGGCTCTGCCGCGTTTGTTTGCAACTGAATTTTTTCAACTTCTAATTTCATTTTCAGACAGGAGGTCGCCATCTTTTGAAAACTTTCAAAATAAAAGTAATTCATGATGTTCGATTATGTTTCTGTTTCCTCTAATTTTATGTCTGCTAAGCAGATTTAAAATAAATTGATGTTCATTGGTGAATTACAAGAATTGACTTGGAGGAGCTAGACGCTCATGGTCATCCTGTAAATGATGGAGGGGGGGCGACTAGTCTGGAAGGACCTGGAGCTCGGCCAGGTGACACTCAGCGAATCATGGAACCCGGCCATTCTGGTAGCAGAGGAAGAGGAAGTAGGGGAGCTGGCGGACGGGAAATAGGAAATGGTGAGGAGACAGAGTTCTGAAGGAGGGGAGAGAGGGGGAACATATAGGCCTGGTCAAGTGACCTGAAGGCAAACAGCACAGCTGGCAGTCTGAGGATAAATATGAGAGAATGTGATACGAGCAAATAAACAGAAAAAAAGGCGGAAAGGTTGAAAAGAAAAAAGAAGAGTGGGCGGGCGAGAATGAATGAGATAAAAATAACAATGGAAAGATGCAGAGGAGGTTTCCCAGACCTCCTCCTCCTCCTCCTCCCGCTGTGCGGGGCCCCTCAAGGCCGAAAAAAGGGACTTCATGTGCAGCTGACCAGCGGTCTATCAATGCTCCGACGTGGTGACCACTGAAAATCGCAGTGTTAAGTCCTCGGCTCTGAGCTCTTTAAGTGCTCAGCAGCAATGTGTTAAATAGCTGTTAGCGGCCTGAGGCCTCATTCTGAACCTACACAGACCTCCAAAGTATAAAGTCCACCACTGTTCACAAGCAGCAGGATCAGTTTAGACCTAAAGCTCCTTTTACCCCTCGAACGGCCCCTGCTGCTGTTCACCCCCCTCAGAGAGCTAACCACACAGCTGGGAAACATACTGTATCTCCATCACTTCTCCACTTAATGACCCGAGTAGATCTTTTACTCGCTCTCCGCCCTTTAATCTCTCCTTTGCTCCGTTCCTACTGTCTCCCTGTCTTCCACTCACTTGTTTACAGTCTGAATAAGAAGCTTTAAATCCCTGACACACAGCAAACAGCTGAGTCTTGTCGCACAAAGACGGATTCTTGACCGCAGAGACTCATTCGAAATTGACAAACACACTCAAGTGGCTTTTAGTGTCGCTACTGATACAAAGCTGCTGTTTGTTTGGGCTGAAAATGGAATCATGGATGGAGAAAACGCTTTTTTCCCCTGCTGAATCATCAGGTTAATGTCCATGTTAAACTCTGTTCTGTCCTGAAGTCTATCCCAGAGTTCAGCTCAGGTCTGGGAGTCATTACAGGCAGCGATCATCAGCTATCTATCAAAGCAAAAGTAAAACATGAGCGGGGGTTCAAGGTCAAACTGTTTTGGGAAAGTCTGCGTCCGTAACAGCCGCTGAAAGAGCTGAAAGAGAAAACTCAACATGAGATTCAGCATTACTCAACGTTTCATCTGCAGGCTGCATCTCAGACAACACAACAAAGTAAAACAGGTATCGGCAGCTTCAGTTTCACCGCGTGGTAAAAGAAACCTTGCAGCTTTCAGGCCAACCCCGTCTGCTCCAAATGTTGTTTACATACTACAAATATGTTACGCTAAATTTGTTTCTAAGCAGCACGACGCACAGATTATATAATCAGAAGACAATTTGTCTGTTGACTGTTTTTTGACCGAGGGAAGGTTACGTTCTTGCACCTGAAGAAGGCCGACAGGGTACAAAACACAGAAATCTGGAAGCGAGCGTTCAGGAGGAAGAAGAGGCACGATCACCATCTTTGTCAGCCTGTAACCAGGTCCTGTCTGTGCTCAAACAACCATAAGAACGCTGAACGTCTGTTTTTATGACAGACGCACATTAAATCATAAACAAGAGAGCAGCAGATCAGGCAGATCATTCAAAAACAAGGACGGCATATTTGCATCCCTGCAGCTGGACCTGAAAGACTTGCAAATGACGGGAGCATGAGCGATTTATCAGTCAGCAGGCAGAAAATGATCCTCTTTGCATAATCAGTTAGTCCAGCAAAATGCAAAGTGTTCTCTGGTTAGAGTTTGTGCAGATTTTATTATTTATTTTCAATATTTTTGAGAAACATCTGAAGATGTCAAATTGGGCAACAGTGATTAATATTTCTCATCATTTTAAGTGTTCTCAATGAATCACTGATGAAAATAATTACTGCCCTAAAATAGGCCTGAGACTTGGACTTGGACCTCAGAGTAATAAGTAACTACAGCTGTCAGAGAAAGTGCAATATTTTTGTCCTGAAACACTCGAGAACCTTCAAACTGCACTCTGAAGTGCTTGACTTAATAGACTTTAACTGCTTCCCATCTCTGAAAACAAAAATATCTTTTTTTTCTGCCTACAAGAGGCAGTAAATCCACTTTTAGACATTCGGCCTTCGCTCTCCGTCTCTCCTTGCATTCCTCAGCCTTTTCAGAGGGCAGGTTGAGCGGCTGCTCTAAGTGGCGTGATGTTTGGGTAGTGTTTGGAGACTGAGGGGTTAGCACACAAAAGAGGCATGACGGCGCTGTGCCAACCAGGCCTCGGGCTCGCTGCAGAGCGCTGCTATCATGTGAACTGCTGAGTTGACAGGCCTGAACGCTCCAGCTGACACCAGAGCTGCTTCTTCTTCCGTCTGCTCGCCCATCAGTGCTTATTGATTTACGTCCATCTATATCACCTCCTCATCCAGCTGATAACCGCTCCGTCTTGTTTAACAAACTGTCTGTCCTCCCCCTTCTGTTCTGTCTGTCTTGTTTTGGCAAATTGTTCTCCTCCCCTCTCCTCTCATGAGTTAGCGGAACAGAGCGGAGGCACAAATATGCAGCAAACAAAAAGGATAAGGAGAAACCGATGAGTGTTTAGTCTGCGTTTTAAAACCAACAGATCAATGAAGTGCTTCAAACTCATCCTTCAACACGTGATCCACTAAAGGACTGTGCATGAAAAAAGAAGCAGCTCCGTTAGGATCAGTGTTTTATGGCAGAATCCAGCAAAATGTTTGAATCTTTTTATTTTCTTTTTGGAACCAGTGAGAATAAAAAACTGTTATCCTTCCTCCTGGAAACACAAACTTTAAAACGAGTGAACAGACCTGAACCGTTTCTAATATCTTTGTTATTTCCTGCTAATTTTCTGAGACTTCTGAGTCGTATCAGTTTCCCAACACAGAGGACACATGACCATTCAAGATACCCGACTGACAGCGTATGTCTTGATTACGATAAAGGAGATAACTGTATAACGGCGGGGTCAATGGTCACGATGGCGGCAGTAAACAGTTTCACCGTTCATCCGCTGACTCATTATTGAGGGTGTGCTGCATGCAATGTTCACAATTTAATACACCCACGATATTTTAATGAAGTTTTAATGAACAAAACATTCCTGCATTCATTTCCACTTCTAATTTTCTCATAAATTTTAGTGCAGAATGTAAATATCTCTCAGAGCTGAAAATAAACTCATATATATGAATAACACACATTTCTGTATTTATATAACATTAAAAAGGTGAGAAGAATTTAAAGCTGCAGATCCTGAATTAATACAGTCATGTCTGTCCATACTGTGCCAGAATATACTGTTACACCTCCCACTGCCTCTGATAACAGTGACAGGTTAAAAAGAGACAGAAAATAGACCCAAATGGATCAATCTGTCCACAGTCAGTAATGTATATCTGCCTGGCAGCTGCCCTGGACTCTGACCTTTGGACATTGTTTCCAGTGGAATCACATGTTGAAAGATGTGAGTGGGGCCCTCAACCTTTTTTCTTCTGCTATCACTCAGCCGGGATGTAAAAATAAAGTTATTTAATGAAGTTGGTGGCAGGAAAGTAACGTGAGAAACGCTGCTGATGTGTTACGCTGTCAGACGGTGGTGACAGACCACAACACTGGAACTCTGGAGTGTTTGCTGGGGCTAAACTGGACGTGAGCCAGCAGTCAGTGGTTTTTACCCTCTGATATGATGAATGTGACACAGTTTGCCTCAAATCTGTTGCATAACCGTTGTCTGTTTAACTAAAGAGCTCTTAGAGCGACACAGTCTGTCTTAAAAATCCTACATAAAGAAATTTAAATTAAAATAATAAATACTTTTTTTACCTTTACTTTTTAAAGTGGTCAATGCATTTAGCTTCGACTGTCACTGTGTGTACACGTACAAACAGTGTGTGCGTCCTCGTAGGGAGGGGGTCTGACGTTAAAGGTCCGGTGTCTTCAGAAGATTTAGGTGGATTTATTTACAGAATATGGCAGAAACTGAAACATAATCACGCCAAAATATAAAACCTTTATGTTTCTGTTGACTTTCTTCCGAGGAGACCGCCATGTTGAACCGCCACGTTTCTACAGTACCCCGGGAAGGACAAACTAAACACCGGTACAGACAGGACATTCCACAGCCACCGTAGTTTCTGTGTCACGCGAGGATGAACTCCACTCCTAGATGCCATGAAATCCTCCACACCGGTCCTTTAAACTTCCAAACAATACGGTGACAGCAAAAACCCGTCTGAGCACTCGGGCGTTTTCAGAACATCTCCACAGACCAGATGCCAAGTAAAATATTTTCATAACAAAACATAGTTTAGATAGATTAAGACGTGTATTGGAAAGGATGATGTGCCGTCACAAAGTGGTGCCAACTTTGCTGTTAATGCTAATACTTCTGTGGACCGTCAGGAAGGCTTCAGCCTGTGTTTGTACTGTGCACTCAGCGTCCACTTTATTAGGTACACCTGTTAAATGCAACATGGAACATTTTTTCTAATTCATCAAATCACCTTTACGCAAAAATGCTCCATTTTTTTAGATGTGACAGTTTGCTGTTTTTTTTTTGTTACAGCCGTACCAGAAACAAACTTAAAGGAAGACGATGGTTTGAACACAGCTCCTCTTTTTTTTCCAAAATAAGAGACATTGCGGAAAATCAATAAATTGGTTGGTTGATTGGCTAAAAAAAATCATCCGCAGTAAAAGGTGAATCTTTATTTTCCAGAACTAAAATCTATTCAGTTTACAGTCACAGACGACTTAAAAAAACAGTGCTAAGTGCCAGAAAAAGCTAATTTTTACAGTCTTATTTTGGTTTGCGTCTACTTTTTTGGGGGACTTTTCCTGCCATGTGTATCACTTCCAAAAAAAAGTATTTTTATGCTGACAAATTCAGCTTGACAGGAATTACAGTTACAGTAAGTGAACAATCCAATAGACATTCCAGTGAGTTCAGTCACTCCGTATCAACACGAGCTGCATTAATAAAAACCAATGTGAGACGCTCGTCTCAAATAAACACAGCCTGTGTTTGCCAGGCTGCTTTCATGAATCATTATCAGAGTCATTACGACTCCCAGGCAGCAGAAGCGACAATGTGCTACCATGTAACACAAAGACAAACATGCTGACAGAGGAAACATCAATGAGGAGACAAAGAAAAAACTTGTGAACTCTCACACACTTAAAACGCACAGAAACGCTGCAGCAGCCTGACAGACGCACACTTACAGGTCTCCTTCCCTAAAATGGCCGATAGCTCTCTTTGCTGGAAGCACGAGGCCACAGGAAACCACTTTGCCGTTCTCATCTCACTTTCTGTCTCCTTAACGTGGTTTTCTCTCTCGTTTTTTCATCCCTGATGATTCCCTCATGTCTTTAATACCTGCTCTGATCTGATAGCTGATGGTCAGAACAGAAGTGGACAGAGGAAAGAGAGACAGAGTCATGAGGATGGACGGGGCAGACAAGGAGGCGTCTGATTGAAATCAGCTTTCCTCTCCTTCATTTGTGGTGTGAAAGTAGATTATTCTCTCCGTTTACACACCATTAAACGTCTCATGTGGATTTTTACGCATGACAAATGAATCCGTGATCTGATTGGAAAGCAATAACTGATGAAATCATGGATTTTCCAGAAGGTAACACGTCTCTCTTTGTCACTCACAGACGTGATTAAGCCAAGAGCAGTTAGAGCACTATTACGCAAGATTAGTCCAATGACATCATCTCAACTGTTGGGATTATTTAATAATTAACAACCAAAAAAAATCAGGGCAGTGTTTGCAGGAAGACACAATAAACGCTGTTGGGGGAAACACACAACTCAAATATGTAAGTATATAAATGATTAAGGCGGCTTATCCACTTTCCCAGGCGTCTTACTGTGTGTGTGACGAGACGGTTTCAGGACAGACGGGACTTTATGTGGCACGTCAGCTGATTACACACACACACAGATTTTTAATGGCTGCATGAATGTTGCCAATTAAGTTCAAGAAATCTGCAGCAGCACAGTGGCGATAACCCCAACAGTAACACACAGAAGTTACAGCTACTTCAGGATGCCTCCAGTTCGAGAGGCTTCTTCTGACAGCTGATCGGTGTGGGGTCAGAGGTTAAGGAGCGCAGCTTTGTTGGACAAATACAGGATCATTAATGGTAGATATCGCTGTTAATAGTGAGGCTACTGATTTTGGGTGGTTTTAACTGCCTGTCGAGCATCCTCTGTGCAAGATGTGCAGGAAACTGAAGCTTCGAGTTGGGGAAAGCTCAGAAAAATGAGCACAAAGTGTGAAAGACAAATATTAGCTGATAGATCCAAAACAACTGATTCATTCTGGCTTCTTGCATCCTCAACCTGCAGATATTTTAGTTTGCAACCCTGGAGATTTCATTTTAAATCTTTTAAAGTTAAAAAAAATAAGCCTGCAGCAAAGCAGACTCAAAGTCAAATCCAAACACTTACCTTCCACGAGTCTAACACATCATACGTGTAAGATAGGAATACATTAACACAGTGTTTCTTTATGGGGCCGCTGGCTGTGATTTCTAACAGCCACCATGAAGAGCAGAACGCCGGGCCAAGTCACATGCAGCAGCGCCGCGGCAACAGGTCTCCCTCTGTGCCACAGGAGCCAGCTGTCAGCCGCAGTTTGGACGCACAACAAACACACGCTCGTCCGCAGGCAGGGACACGGAGGGGGATAAAACAAACGTCCTTACCTCTTTTTCTCCTTGTCTGCCGTCATGATTGTTTTTTATGAACGATGATAAAATGTTGTAAATTCCCTCCCGGTGCTCTCAGCTGAGTTAAGTCCAACTTTAGAAGTGAAGGCGTGCAGGTGTTACATCGACGTGACAGCTTTAGTCCATGACACCGGGCACAGAGTGACCGTCCGGGCTTGCAGAGAGGTGGTGCTGGTGCTGGTGGTGGTTTCGGGGGCCGTACAGTCTCAGAACACTGCCGAGGATTGTACAGCCTCTCAACCCGCAGGGAAAAAGAAAAGAGCCGCACAGACTGGAGCCTGAACGCCGAGCTGCTGCCGGGCTGCTCCCGCTTGATAATAAAAATTCACCCGCAGGTCGGCTCCAAACTTTTTCCACCCGCTCGCTGAAGCTGAAACTCTCCAAACTATTCTCGGTGTCTCTCTCTGACCTGTGGAGCTCAGCTGCTAACGTGAAAGCCGCTGTCCCGGATCCCGGCACCATGATTGGCTGGAAACTCCGCCGGGAGCCGCCCCCCTCTCTCTCTGACCAGCCCCCGCCCACCCCGGTGTGTCCTCGTGCTCTCCTACCTGTTGACACGGTTAGCAACAGGTGCAGCCTGTGAAGGAAATCACTGTGTGATGGAGAGATTTATGAAGTCCTGCAGGAATAATTCATTCATTAATTAATAGGCACTAACTAACAAAGTGATTCAGTGCTATCTGTGTGGTACCTGTCTGCTCTAACACTCTGTACCTTTGTGCTGCAGGTTCGATCATATGATCACCTTCATCATCATATAGATGAAGGTGTCATGCACGGGACGTTTTAAAGGAGTCACCTGTCCTGTTACAAAATCTCTAAGTGCTGTAGCAGCAGTAGTGTGAGTAGAAGATGTGTTAGATACAGTAGCTGACACTGGGTCAATAAGCAGATGAACAGGTATGGATAGCAGATGTGTTCATGCTGCAGATTTAAGACTGTCTAAACAGTTTCACTGCCAATAAACCTCCGGCCGCGTATTCTGATGTCTGCACGACTCTTCTTTCTTTCTTCAAGTCCTCCAGATGAAACAACAAAATATTTTGTTTGTGTGTGTCATCTGGAACAACTCTGCGCCTGCAGAAATGATTCGATAAATCAGTTTACTGATGTGATAGTACATCAGTACATCAGTCTCTCATCAGTGTGTAGGATCCATACACTGTGTAAATAAACATGGACGTATAGTCTCCATGACATCACCTACAGGTTTCTGAAGAGCCCTCGTGAAGCTCAGTGTGGTGGTGCCTCCACCGCCTCCCGGCTAATCCTAAAACGGGTGGAGCTAATGACTCTTGGTTGTGTATTCAATCATAACACTGGCTTCATTTCACAGGATATCGTTGCATCACCAACTGAATACCCTGACCTCAAAACACATTCCCTGCAATCGTAAGTGAACCGCTGTAAATCTTCTGAACACACTGGACCTTTGAAGTCAAACCTCCTCCCTGCAATGCTTTAATGCTTTGTCACCTGGACATGAACATACATCATCCCGGGACACTTCAAATGCCTGATGCTGTCAGCGTTACAGGCGTTCAATACTCCACAATGAAGCTGTAGGTATTTGTTTTATCTCAGTCTCTACTGCGTGACTCACTCAGGGTTTAAGGTCATCTCTCTTTCATCGTTTATCATTCATCAGCTGTCAATCAAGAGTCTTTTTTATTTGCAAAGCAGCACACTAGCACACTGAGTCTCAGCTTATCTGAAGTGTGCTTTTAATAAATGATGAGATGAAAATACCTCCTGATGGATGATGACAGCTGATGACAGTTTAGATGTGCGCGTGCATATCTTCATTTTAAATAAAGCTGCATATGTAAATGTTTCCCTCGTCGTCACAATCTGAGTGTTTAAGTCGGTGCAGATTCAAAACGAGAGAGGTCAGTCAAAGTGCACCACATGCAGGTTTCCTGGTAGTAGTTTGGTAGTAATTTACTGCAATTATCCACTGAGCCCATGAACTAGATTTATACACGAGCTGCACATGAATGTCAGGTATGAAATTAAGATGTAAAACATGACTGGATTAATCTGTGTCATGTGTTTGGAAGAGAGAGAATGTCTTGCAGTGGAAAGAAAATCCACATTTAGGTTTATTTTGTCTGTTTGTGTCTGTAGAGTTCACCCAAAGTTAGCACTGGCATTAAATAATGCATCATTTGCATATTTAAATGTAAAACGTACAATGCAAGCAGTAATTGTCTTACTTAGTAGTAGTGTGGCAACATTTGAGCTCACCTGGCTGATTTAATGAAGGTAAAATAAACAACAAAAGGTAGATAGCACTGAAGCAGCTCAGCCTGCGTCACAGCCATTGTTGGTGTTCTCACCGCGGCCTCCCAGAGTTTCGTTTCTCACCAACTTTTTTTGTTTAACAGCAGGTCTCACCACATTTTTCAGAAAATCAGATGAAGATAACAGCTTCAGGTATTTAACACGGTCTTCCCTTGTGCAACTAGTCAAGCATCGTAGATGGACAAGATTAATGATCATTCTCGGCGGATGTATGAACTTCCTGCATTCTTTAAAAATTTAAAGCAGCGCTGTATGGAGATGTGGTACGGTTTGGTTTGTCTGAAACATTAAATGGTGTCAACACCTTCTTCGCTCTCTCCGTAGAGGCTGCTGAACCCGGTTACATTGCCTGCTTGCCCAGCTCCGGTTCTGGCACAACACCAGCTCCCCGGCCACAGGATTACCTTGAAAAAAAATTTCTGCAACATCAGTGAGGATACATCTCAACATTTGGAGATATTACGCTGATATTAGCAGCCGATATTACCTCATTATTAGCAGGTTGATTCTTTAATGTCACCATATTACTCTTTTTTTATTATCAAACTATTTCCATGTTTTCACCGAGCTGTAACAAACAGATACCAAATGACCTTGAAACACCAGCAGGAGGAGAAAATCACCAAACAAGGAGGCCTTTCTTTCTGACATCATGATATTTAATTTGTTTCAAAAATTAAAATACACCTTCACATCCTTTAAAATACAGTACATTTGGCACGCAACGCGAAAGGAAAAAAAATATCAACACAAATAAAGGGAATCCGTAAAAGAAACAAAAACCACAGGTCCGATGACAAAATGTACATACAAAGCTTCACAAATACAGGGACTGCAAAAAAGAAACAAAACATGTACGTACAGTAACATTCTGCATGTGACCCGAGGAAGAGGAGAAGCATAATACTGTTTCATTGTTTGAAATCAACCTCATGCCACTGCGTGCTGAATTTCACTTCAACTTAATTAACAAAGAAAAAAAATAACTTCCTGCATGAAGCACATTTTATTTTTCCTCTCTAACAAATATGAAACTACCGGGTGGAAAATTTGGAAATAGCATTTGGCATTTAGCGTGAAGGACTTCTGGGAGAGGACATCCGTTTTTGGGTCGTGGTGGGACAGTTTGACTAAAAACAAGATGCAGCAGGAGACACATTAAGAGACAAGAAGAAGAAAATGATGGACAGAATAAATACGGTGTTGTGGAAGTTTATTCGCAGTAAAACTGTTTAGTCAGTCTTAAATCTGCAACACTCTATCCATACGTGTCCATGTGTTCATTGACATGAGTGTCAGTATCTAATACATCTCGTTTTTAACGTGACACGCCTGTTCTCAAACAAATTACATTCATATGTAACTATTTAGCGGTGATGGAGGAAGCGCTCACACTGTAAAACTCCTGATACTTCATTGGTATCATCAGGAAAATGTACTATTAAAATTAAAAGTATTAAAGCAGTAAATTGTCCTCTGTGACTGTTCGATGATTGTGACTCATGTTAATGTAAAAACAGGTTTTTACTGTTGGAGCTGTTCGAACTTCAGACTGTAACTAATGATTATTTTCTCCATGGATCGATTGTTTGGTTTGTAAAAAGTCTTAAATTAGTGAGAAACGCCATCAAAACTACCGATTGTCTCATCTGAACCTCAAAATGATTAAAAATATATTAAAAATACTGAAAAGCCTTTAAAGGAGCCACAAAACGATCAGCAAAATAGTCACCGATCCACCGTCTGCCAGTCGGTCGATTGATTTCTGAATTATTCCAGATGTTTCATTTGGATGTTTTGTATTTTAAAGGTGCGGTGTGTTGAGTTTATCAGCATCTAGTGGTGAAGCTGCAGGTTGCAACCAACTGAATACCCTTCGCCTAACCCTCCCCTTCCGGGCATGAAGGATATGATTTTATGCTTGTTATATCCCATATCTGCCCGTTCTTGTTACACACTGGACCTTTAAAAATCTTCATTTGTAAAGTAACTAAAGCTTTCGGATAACTGTAGTGGAGTAAAAAGTAATTTGTACTTTGCATGGTACTTTAAGTAAATGTACTTCATTCCAACACTGCTGTTTATCATCAATGCAGTACCTTCTTATATATCTAACATGTCACGCATTCCTGTTTGTTGCCTTCAGTCTGTGTGTGTGATATTTACGGTACATTTAACACTTAGTTAAGGTCAAATGAAGAAGTTTTAATGCTGAAACCTTGCCTGAGACGGGATGACTGACCTCTGTACGCTCAGGATCAGATTTACAGACTGCACTTCAGTCTTGAGCATGACATTCACATGTAACAAGCACCTGATTTACTGATGCAGCAGCTCAGGAATATTTGGGACCGACTCCAAGTCTCATTCTGCGAGTGAGGAAGAGGAAGACTTTATTTAACGGATCAGAAAGCTGCTGAATGTTCGAGTTGTGTAATTTGGTCCTAATTAAAACAGAGAACATATTCATTCATTATTCATTGATAATTAGCTCTGACTCACATCTTACTCAAATGATTCATGCAGACTCATTTGTTGGAGTTATTTTGCAATCTGATTTGTATCGCGTGACATATTTCTTCCCAGGAAATGTTTAGGGTCACATGACGTGTGTGTTAGCACCTGCTCTTCGAATGCAGGACACATTGACTACATGGATTTTTATATGTGGGTGGAATAATTCTAAGTGTCCTGTCGTCTTCTTTGTACCTGAACACGTGTCAAAGAAGAAAGAGAGGATGAAAATACAAAAACAAACAAACTCTTTCAGAGTATTGCACATGAAGATATCTGGAGCTTTTCAGTTCACTATAAAGTCGTAAATCTGACATGGATCGACACCTCTGGAGGAGGCTCGCTGCTAATTTGAAGCTTATTTGACCTCCATGTCCAGGTCGCACAAACAGGAAGAGGAAGAGGAGGGTCTAAAGTATGACTGTTTCTGACCTCGCTGCATCACATGAAACCTAAAGATTTCTAACATGTCAGCAAGAACTAGACGATCCAGTAAAAACAACACGACAGAAAAACAAACAAAAAAAAAAAAAAAAAGATGCTTTAAATAAGAAATTTAAAAAACTAACGTGGAGACGACACGACGAGGGAATCAGACACGGCAGAGCAAATACATTCAGTTTAAACACGCTCAGTCACGTGTCGCCTCTGTAACATGGAATCACGGGGGCTCGGTTTGTCATGACAGACTGTAGGTCAACACACACACACACACAGGTGTTTGAATGAACAAATGGTCATGGAGGGATTCGACCTACAGTGGAAAGATTTTGCTGAGATTTTGCTTCAGCTCATTATTTGGCTTCATTGGACATCTGCGCCGACGTCATGTGTGAAGTGACAAACCGTGAGAACGATGGACACGCCCAGCGGTGAGCTGCGGTAGGTTTGTCAGCTGGCGGCTAACGGTACCCTTTGGTTTTTAATGAAGAACGAGCTAAAAGACGGAGAACCTCGTCTGTACTATAAGAAAAAATGCAAAAAAAATTGCATCTTCTGAAGTTAACATTTAAATTCTTGTTGATACATTTAAAATAAAACACTGAAGTTCAGCTCCATCATGATTTCATCAGGGGAAAAATAATCTTTGACCTCTGGCCTCCTCCTTTTGACGTCTCTTTTTTGAAATAAAAGAACTTTTCAGGACCTTTTTTTTTTCTTTAAATACAATCATTGGTTCAATTTTTTTCATTCACATACAAGTTTAGGGAAGAAAAAACATTCTTTAAACACGGAGACAGACACAGGATACAGCACATCATGGACAGAAATGACAGTCTTACTCTTTCTAGAGGTATGCATGCATGCTCGCTTGTACGCACATCTCTCACTCACTCACTCACACACACACACACACTCCCCCATGACCTCGCCCATGTATTTACTTCAAAACACTCCCCTGAAAACAGAGTTTGGTGCTTCGCCTGCATCAGAACGACATGCGGACCGAGTGAAGGAGCAGTGGCTAGTTTCCTCTTTCAGTATCTTGACCTGCACTTCTGTGCCGCTCGAGCATATGGTTTGATGGGATATGCACAAATGGACAAACATCAAGAGCACAGAAACCATAAAGAGAAATACAGATGGTCTAGTATAATTCCTGGAGTGGTTGTAATCTGGAAAAGTTCACAAGGCCTCGTTCCAGAGGTCGTGTTTCTTTAAATACTGTGTCTTTGCTTGAAGATTTTTAGGTGTGGTGGTGATGTGTGTTAATCGTATGTAGATGTGCGTCAGTGTGTGTTTGTCTAGGCCACAGTCTCGTCTCCAAAGTAGGAGAATCCTTTAAACTCATCTTGGTTGATCTGCTTGATGATGCTGTTGTCCACCGGCGTCAGGACGGGTTCTTCACGCGTAAAGTCCTGGTCGAAGTTATTCACGTCCCTTTTGGTTTTCTGGAAGACAAAGAACGAGAGTGATGGTTTACTTCATGAACCAGCTTCTAAATCTGAGTCTGGCTGACAGTGAATGAGAGTGAGGGAGTGCCGGCATAAAGACGGTTAATGAGCGAGATAAAAAGTTATTTCCTGATTGTCTCAGCGGTTACGTTCAGCACAAACAGACACACCTCCAGCAGCCCGATTCTGTCTGAATGTATCCTAACTCCTACATTTCACTGTGCACAGCCGCGGCGTGGAGGTTCTAGACCGTAATTGTGCATGTTTTAGAAGCAGCCTACTTACTCACGGTAGAAGCACATAAATCGTACAAAAATCACCAAAATTAACAAAGTGTTGCTTCTTAAAAAGACTGGATGTCAGTGTGAACTCACAATGCGTGGTTTGAACGGTGGCCTGATCTTCCTCTGCTCCAGCAGCGTCCAGTCGATCTCTCTGAAGAACGGGTGGAGCTTAATGGCCTCCTCCAGACCCTGAGCCACCACGCAGCCCAGGCGCTTGTTAGGACTCTTAGTCATGAACTGAAGTGAGAGAAAAAAGGGAAAGAGATAGAGAGAAAGAAAAGGAGAGAGAGAGCATATTGATTTGTTTTTTTGCCTTTAATGAATTGGCTTTTTTAAATGATAAGAATTCACCTCTAATAACAAGACTGAGATTTTACATGCACACACGTGCAGGTGAGCCGTAAACAGAAGTGTTCTGACGCAAACATCAGTGTTTTTCAATTTGCTGATTGTAATTGCAGCCGGGAGATCGTTCATTATTATTTTGTTCAGCTAAAAATAGATGTTTTCATGTGCGTCCTCTGCAGAGGATGTCAGCCCGTTTCACCTGTTTACAGCAGCAGACCCTCAAAATCTCACAAGAGAGCAAAAATAGATGAAATGACGAGCGTCCACCGGCTGTTTAGAAAGAACATTTTCAAATCAGATGAAAATAAACAGCTTCAGAGCGCCGAAGGACAACATACGTGTATCAGAACACACATACCTATTGTTTTCTGTGTAAACTCACACACTGAGGTCCACTGGTAACAGTGAAACTAGCACTCAGAGGATGTCGAGTTCAATGGGGAATGGAGATACCGGAACAGCAGGAACACTTAAATACAAGCAACCACAACTAATATAGATACTAGATGCTTCGATCTCCAACAAAATACAATCTGGTAGAGTTTTCATCAGCTATCATCTTTTAGCCTCTGGGGGCAACAGACAATATTTAGGGGCTTCCGGAGTAGCCAGTAGATATGTGGCAAACAAATATCCGGGCCAAGACTTCCCCGAAGTCCAATCAGTAACTTGATACACGGGAACGACGAGAACATTTCAGCTAATCTCTACAAACAGACATCTGCATGTGCGAATAAGCAAATAAAAATCTAAATCAGGCGATAGCTGACGGGCTCAGAGATCGCATTTTGGCCACTTCCGCTTCTTTTGTTTACCTGCATGCAGTGTCAACCACGTATGGTCAATACTGCTCATCCTACAAACATAAACCAGGAAGCTTCCGATGCCAGAATCTTTCTCCCTCGCCGTCAGATTCTGCAAATCTGTTTATAGAGATTAACTCGATCCAAACGCTGCAGGTCCTGACAGAGCTTCAGGCTGGGATCTGATTTGGATATTTGATACAGCTCATTTGCTGCAAGAAGATCCACAATGCCGCCATTAATGGACTGGATGTTTATAATGCACAGACTTTAGATGATGTAAAAAAGAAAGATCCTCATTTACATCTAAATTAGTCTACGTGAACACAATGGAGCCACTATAAAATGCCTCCTTTACATTTTCTTGAGGATTTCCTTGATTCTTGAGGGCTGGTTGAGAGGTGAACAGGCTGCTCGGCCACCAGACTGAGCTGAGAGAGTTTACCACGTGACCTAACGTCCTCCAGACAGATGACATGTCCAATCAGAGCGCAGAGTGCCGGTCAAGTGACTGGTCAGAGTCCAAGACATTGTCCAACATAAACACACACACTTTCCCACAAGGCTTTGCAGTCAAACTGCACTAACAGCCAAGGTAAACGCAAGGCTTGTGATGGAAAAACTGGATGGACAAATAAACGAACGGACAAGTGGCATTACAGACACACACAGACACGCTCACACAACCAATAACACGCGGAAAAAAGTCATGGAATCAAACATAGAGGGAATTATCTAATGCTCTTCCCGTGGATCATCAGGAAACACAACATGTGATACCAAGAAAAAAAAAGCTGCATCCCCACTCGCATGTGACAGTGAGAAAAGACAGAGACAAAGACGAAAGCAAAGAAACACACAAGGACTAAGAATCCTTTGTGGATCCAGATTTAGGATCTCTAACAACCTGTTAGCTCGTGTGAAATCTTCATAATCATCAAACAAAACAAAGAACAAATTTGTTTTCAGCAACACAACTAGCACCACACACTGAAGGGAGATGAGGCAGTGGAAGATTGTGTTCTGGCTCTGGGTGATATACTGTATGAAAAGCCTGAAAAGAGGAATCAGCTCAAGAGTATAAGTCTATTTAAGAGTTGCACTACAGTTAAAGCTATTGAACTGTGAGACAGTTTGCAAAAAGACCACTATGTCTGCTCAACTGACCGCTTTAAGAATGGACACGGCCTCCTTGCTGAGCCAGACGGGGTAGAGGACGTCGTCGTGAAGGATGGACTCAAACAGGTCGTCTTCATTATCGGCTTCAAACGGCGGCTGACCTGCCATCATCTCATACATCAGCACCCCCAGTGCCCACCAGTCCACTGACGGGCCATAATCCAGCTCTTGAAGGATCTAATCACACATAAAATAAGAAGAGATTTAAAAAACAGGTAGTCAGAGCCAAACATCACGAACATGCGTGAAATATGATTTGAGCAAACTTGAACTGAATCTTAGCATGACGAAGAAAAAACAGAGTATCATCAGCAAACAGTCGAACCTTCTGGACTCCGGACTACGTATGCAACTGGCCAGTTCTGTATGACCTGATCTTGTGCAAATAAAATATGCGTATATGTGGGTTTGTGGGTGTGGATGTTGTTTGTGTGTGTCTGAGGTCACCTCAGGTGCAATGTAATCTGGCGTCCCACAGAAGGTGGTGGTGGTGACTCCATTGAGGATTCCCTCCTTGCACATCCCGAAGTCTGCTAGCTTACAGTGACCCTCCGCGTCCAGCAGTATGTTGTCCAGCTTCAAGTCTCTGCAGGAGGAGAAGGGTCATACATATGAAAGGAAGGGTTAGCAATGAAAAGTAAGACTTCACACTTTTTGAGCCATTTCGGTTTATTTGAAGGACATCTTGTGCCCTTGTGTTTAAAAAATGTTTGTTTTTTTGGGGGGGGGGGGGGGGGCAGACCTGGCAAAAGAGAGAACGCTGAGGGTTGAATAAGAGAAAGAGATGGAGGGTGGAGAGAGAGAGAGAGAGAGAGAGCAATGTAAGAGATAAAAGCAGCAGTGTTGAGAGATGACAGGGTTGGTCATGAATGCAGCCGCTCTGGGCTTGATGGTTGATCGCTTCAAAAATGTCAACATCTCCTCGATATACCCAATTCAACCATTCAGCCTGAGGTGATGGAGGAGATGAAGCGTGTGTGTGTGTGTGTGTGAAGTCAAGAGCTTATGCAACTGTTCTGTTTCTGCAGGCCCCTAAAATTAAAAAGAAGGCTGTTATGTCCCATCATGCCCTGCTCTGACAGGTTAATGATTGCACTATCAAATGTTGTGAGAAAAATTGAAGAGCTGCTGATTATGCACTAAAATTGTGCCCAACCCTTTAGTGTAGTAAGAAAGGAGCTTAAGTTATATTTTAATTACATTTCCCCTGCTTCTTAGAAATATAAATATATTTTAAATTATTACCAGATAAATGGGTGGACTGTTTGACTGGAATGTTTTCACATGCAAGTCCTTAATGCAGATTTTGTTCTTTTCAATGAATGTTTCCAGACTTTGGAAAACCTGACAGCTTCAGAAACAAACAACAGGTTTACTCCACCTTTTAAATCTGCTTTTAAACATGTTTCTACTTAAATTCATCCAAAATTTCTCAACCATGTGTTCTGAAATATGTCATCTACTCCCACATTCAGTACTACAGCAGGTATCTGGATCTCGTGCAAAGTTAAACCATGAGCGGCATGCTAATGTGCCTTGAGTGTCAGAAGAAAAATAACTTGACATGTCAGATGCAGCAGAGCTTGACAGTTTGCGTCAAAGCACGTTTTTACTTAATGGTTCAGGTTCGGGTCAGGCCGTGATGACTAAAAAATACTGAACATTGTGAACTATCCTGGGTTTAAGTGTTTCTGTGACAAGCCTTCACGCCAGCAGGCTGAACTTGTCTCCAAATTTCACTCAACACACGTGAAATGGAGCACATACGTATGTACATGAGTAAAAGCTGAAATGTCGGCCTCGGTAAAGTGTTTTCATTGATTGCATTTGACTGAATATTCCACTTGCAATGTGTTTTTTTTAACCTTAGTTGTGTTTGTTTTTTTATCTAACCGCTGCATGAAATCCACACCTTGCATCACTCTTAAAAAAGCAACCTCAGATTTGTTTTGCTGCTTTCCTAAAAAGCCACATTGATGTCCTCATGTTGAGGCAGAGAGAGAGCTGCAGATGAAAAATTAAACCATCGACCCCCATGGCTGCACGGTTTGCATATCTCACCTCCGGGTGACTCCCAGCACATTAAATCTGAATTGCACGCCTGCAGCGGGGGACAGAAAAATCACGTATGAATTTAATTCATTTGTGGGTGAATTGAAATGACTGCTGACGTTAATCTTTATATTACACATCACCTCGCAGCGGGAAAATTCAATATTAAGTGGCTGCAGGTGTTTGAGTCGCACTAATGGAATGATATTTATTTATGTGAAGTTTTGTGGGATGTAAAGCATGTCAACAGCAGCTAATAATCCACAGCAGCAAAATCTTTTATGTTTTGTGTCGTGGGCAGTTTTGATGCTTTTTTTATTAATATAATTATTTGTTGTTACAGTGTTATGAATGTTAATGAATAAACAGAGTGCTTGAATTTGAATTAAAGTCTGTGCTCTGAACTGTTTTATAAAAATGAATGACCGGGAAAGTCTACGATTATATTAGTTTTTCATTTCCAGGCGCAATTCTCACAAATTTCAGATTAAAAAAAAAAAAAAAAAAAGTTTCTTATTTCTCATCTCGCGTATGTCTCGCTCTTTCCCATAAATCAAAACCATAATGACTCATTAACTTCTGTCACAAAGATTTACGGCCACAGCTGAGTAGTAGTGGAGCTTGCCTCTCGCTCAAAGCATGCCTGAAATTTGATGCATACCTCCCTTACATAAAAAAAACACATGAACACGTCATGTAAAGAACGGTGGTTGCCACATGTTGCAACATGTGGGGCACATGTGGAAACACCGGGAACAGACGTCGCTCTTCCGACCGCGGAAATGTTCCAAGTTTTCCATGTGCAAAGCTGTGTTAAACATGTCAACATTTCACGTGAAGTTTTCTGTCAGGACACTGCAAACCCAAAGTGGAAAAATCAATCCCGATAAAGAATACATACTGTCCGTGTAGAATGAGATGATTTTAACAACTTTAAATCAGCCTAAAGTGAAAATAGAAAGGGGGACAGAGAAATGGGAAAGATGATTCAACGTCTTTAGAAAAGCTGAAAACTGAGTCAAGTTCCTTGGAAAACAGAAGGGAGGTTTAATATCACTGCAGAAACTGTCAATAAACAGGAGCTGCTCTGTCAGCTCTGAGTTCACACACACACACACACACACACACACACACAAGGCAATCAGGCTCAATTGAGAGCACTTCCTGTGTTTCATGTTAATCTTGAGTGATTTTTCCATTACGTCCTCAGCAGCAACCCCTGTGCACTGTGACAGCTAACTTCTCTCTTTCCCCGCCTCTCTCCACTCTCTCACCCCTCCATCCTTCCCCCCCCTGTGACTACAGGCTACAAACACGCACTCTCTCATACACACTCTCTTTCTTACACATACACACACACACACACACATATACATACTGTTGCCCCTGGTATGTTTTTCTGTGTGGAATCACAACCCGAGGCAGATCAGCTGGGAGAATATACATACTGTGAAAAAAAAAAGTGTTACAACTTTGGAGTGCCAGTGGCTCTGAAAACTAATACTGATGAATTAAGTGTCAACATACCACAAAGGTGACGGTCTGTCAGTCCGGTATGTCTCTTGTTTATGTGAGTCAAATTGGACGGCGATATTGCCTCACCTTTAATATGAATAACTATCTGCAAACGAGCCGTCGAGAGCTGACTTCTGACTTCTGACTTTGTACTTTCTGTTGTTTTTAATTCCATCAACCAGTTGGACAAAATAAATTGAAATACGGCGCTGAAGTTTTCAGAGGATGCTCGGCCAGCTCCTGTTCTGGCACAACACCAGCTCTGCTCACCATCAGTAAAGACAGACAAAATATGGATGATGTTTTTTAGTTGTTTGATCCATAAAAATGCAGAACATGATGAAAAATGCTCCCCAAAGCCCAAAGTGACGTCCTCAAACATTCTGTTTTGTCCACAACCCAAAGACATTCATTTTCCTGTCAGAGAGGACGAAAGAAACCAGAAAATATTCACATCTGAGGAGGAGAAATCACTCCAAATGATCAATCAATTATCAAAGTGATCGCTGAATAATTGAATAGTTGACAAATAATGAATTGTGAATTGAATTGAAACACGAAACCTCACATCAAAAACCAAATGTTCTTTCGGCAGCAGCAGTGCGTGTTTATCCAGACGTTTATCTGCCCTCCGACCGGTCTGAACCTGCTCTACCAACACGATCACACCCAAACATCATCTTCTATTTGGTTTAGTACACTCCAGTAGAATTGAACAGAAGAACGTGTGCTACTGTTTTTTTCTTTTGTTCGGAGCGGAGAGACGTCGGGATGGGAACGTCGACGAGGGGCTGATGGGAGAAAAGACAAGCATTGAGGAGAGGAGAGGAGAGGAGAGGAGAGGAGAGGAAGAGGTGGTGGTGGTGGTGGTGGGTGGATCAGGACATCATGTTCCCATAACACTTGTTGTTCTTCTTCCTCTGGTCAACAAAGTGGGTCAGGGACGAGAGAGCAAGAGACATAAAGACAGAACAGAGAGAGAGAGAGAGGATCAGGTAGCTCAGCTTCATGAATTAACATGCAATGTGTGTGTGTGTGTGTGTAGGTGTGTGTGTGTGCAGTCTCTGCCAACTACTGACAGAGTAATATTCAGTATCGAAGCAGCGTGACTGAGAAAACAATACTGAAGAACTGAACCATTAATCATAATATTTTTGCAGTCGGCACATGCTTGAAATCTCAGCCAACGATGTCAAAAGACCTTTAAAGCAACATTGTGCAACTTTTCTTCCATTAAATAAATTAAATTAAACCGATTTTAAATCCTTTTGTTGCTATGTTGACTTGTAATCAGGTGAACAGTGTCTGTTCTCATGCTATGAAACTTTGTAATGCTGTTTGTTGTAAGGCTTTACTACTGTAAGTCACACACAACCAGCTATTTCACTGGTTTTGGCCTCAACTCTCTGTGATTTACAGTTTCTTGATGGACAGTGAAGTAAACTGCTGCCAACTGTAGCTGCTGTTAGCTCATGTTAACTCAGAGCACCGGCACTGTACCACAGGCGTTTTAGACCACCAAGAAGAAGAAGAAGAAGAAGAAGAAGAAGAGGAGGAGGTTTTCAGGGATGGAGCTGGGTGTCGTGCCAGAACAGGAGCTGGGCAAGGGGGCAATGTAATCAGGCTCAGCAGCCTCTATGGACATAATGGCAGAGGAGAAGAGAGTGAAGAGGACGCTGATGGAGGAAGCTAAGAAGAGAAAAGGAGAGAGTGAGCGAGCAAGAAGCCGCCGGACAAGAGTAAATCTGGGACTGACTTTTAGTGGTTGGTGAGAGCTTGGTGAAATAAAAGGCTGAAAGACAGACGCAGACAGTTACACTCTGAAACTGGTGGCGCTAAATCACTAAAATACTACACAGTGTTACTTTAAATAAATGGAATAGGATTATGCTGCTGATTGAAGCATCATTCGAATTTCTTGTTGTTTAAAAGGCATTGATCCGAGCAGACTCAGTCTCTGTTTTCTAGTGGTACATTATTAAAACACAGGCCGGGATCTGCTGTTCTGGTAATAACAGACGTTTCACAGCCACCTTTCACATTTCACGTCTACATGAGGTGTGTGTTTGACTCAGAGACACACTCTGGGTGGAGTATCATTCTGAAAACCTGCTTATGTCGCCAAAATAAATAAAAAACACAAAACAATAACGCTCAGAGGTTTTGGCCTTAAACTTGATGACTGATTTGAAATAAATTGTGCCAACCCATAGAAACACACACACACCCACACACCACACACACACACACGTTCACACTGTTGAATTTTTATGATTATAGCCCTCCTTCATTAATAAAACCATTGTAACACATACTGTGTGAAACAATGAGTCCTGCTCCAGCAGGCACCAGCAGGACTGGCCCAGCTCTAAGATCATGTAGCCAAAACATCGAAATAATGAGACGGGACGGTGAAAAAACTGTTGATTCATATTTGACATCCTGTTTATAAACTAATGGGAGTTTTTAGCGATCTTACCGCGTGTCATGCTTCACTTCATGCCACATCTTGTTTCATCTTGTTTGATTTCATGCAATTTACAGCGTGTTAGAAATGTTCTATCGCTTGTCGTTTCATTCAGTTCTTTCCTATCAGATCAGCTCTTTGTGATCTGTGCACTGTATGCAAATGTTTAACGACATCAACAATCATTTTTCCACTCACGTTATTTCACATGGGATATTTATGTGATCATTGATTATTCTCTCTCTCTTTTCTCACCAAATTCAGTGAAATAGTTGGTGGTGGGTGTCAATTTTGGACTCCTGGAACCCAAAATTGTGCGAGTGGGAACAATAGACACGCCATTAACCTGATTACAAAATGATGTGCGTACACATGGACGGATATTCATTTTTTCAATAGGCCCTAAAACACGTTTTTCGTCTGACCATGTCCACGGCAGTTCTTCGCTTTGTTTCCATGCCAGGACTTCTGGGAGCTCGCTGACCACCGTCTACTGTTGTGTCACATTTACTTCAAGAAATAACAAAAAAATGGAGTTTGGTTTCATTCAACCGGCTGGATAAAGGCAGATTAAACAGTTCATGTGAAGACACGACATTCAGTTTGACAGTCTTTGTCGGGCAAGATGTCACTGGGTTTTTTTTGTTTGGGTCAGCTGATACTGGTCATATTTCATGTTGTCAGGGAGCCAAAACTAAACCCTCAGTAAAGACTTGTCAAGGACCGCATGTCACACAACTCGAGCCTGACCAAACAGAAGTCCTAATCAAAGCAAGTAAGTAAAAATGTGCTTTACAACCTCAAAGAAGTCATATTATTAACAAAACACAACAGAAATATATGACGTATACGTGAGAGCTGGTGCATACAGGCTACCTGTCTAAACAGGTATGCCTTTAGTTAGTTAGGATCTACAGAAGCAGCATATCCTAAGGGTGTGTGCAGAAGTCTCAGTCTCAAAAGCTCAATCACCTCACGTCTTAGTGTGGGACTGACAGCAAATTTAGCATATTTGACCTGCGAGGGCAAGCTGAGTGTGGGTGAAGTAATTTAGCCATGTATGGGCCCGGCCGGCGTGCAGCGCTCTCTACGTGAGTGGAAGTATTTAAAATGGGATCCTAAAGGCAAGTGGTGAACATTCAACTGACCTTTAATTTCTGACATAAAACACAATGATACACTGTTCATGTTACATCACTTCCCCGCCAGTTTCCTCAATCTGTGTTTGTGCGTGAAGATTTCATGCAGTGGTTCTGTATATTTCTGACTGTGGTCCAAACACTGACACTCCCGGTTCTCTGATTTCTGGTATCTCGTGTAGATTCTCTAAATTTAAGTGTTGCCATCTAAACAATCCACAGCTCATTTACTGATTCGACACATGTGGTCGCATTGCTTCAGAATCTTTAGACATATGTATTTATCAAGAGATTACTTTTTTAAATTACTCTGTAATTACATCTGTCATGAGTTCTAGTTTGACATGAAGCAGAAATGGCTCCTGGTTAAGGTCTGAGCTTCGGGAATGTTATTGAAAAAATGCTGAAGTATAAATGTGTGTGCTTCTCTGGGAGGTGAGAGGATAAAACAGGAAACAACATGCCATAAACAAAATCACACACACACACACACACAGCCTCATCAGTCATCACTTCCCTAACATGGTGCAGATGGCACGGCATGAATGCACACACACATCGCATGACGAGAGAATCTAAACACTGAATCAAACCTCAGATTCACGGAGAGAAAACACCGGAAGGAAGAACTCACTTTTCTTCCATTGCAGTTATTTGTGGGAGCAAACAGCCTGAACCTGCGCCGAGCCCGCGTCCATCACAATGGTGTTATGATTTAAGCAAGTGATTTGCTTTTGTGGGAGCAGCTGTGTGTTTGCTATTGGTTGACAATGATATTATGACTGAGGAGGACACACAGACAGATAATAGGGCCTGAAAGTAGAAGGACGGTGAGGTAATCTTGACCTAACACAGAGAGTTTCCAGGGTCAACCAGTTTGAGTTTCATAACCAAAGAAAATATTTAATCTGATCTGAAAAGAACATTTAGGTTTTCATAATGACCCTCCATGTACGCCCAACAACAAACACCGCATTGTGTTCATATTAGCCAGTTTTTAGCCTCACAGTTTGACTCTGTTAGTGACTAACCACAATGTCCGCATTCACATTCGTACTATTATGCAAAAAGATGATGACTCCGTGCATCCATAGGCGCACACGTTTGACAGTTGTTGCAGGTTTTGAATCCCTCTAATGTTTGCAAAGATATTGCAGCCTGTGCTAAAGTGACGGACCAAGATACCGACAGAAAAACGAGGTAAAAATCACAGCAGCATCCAGGATGTTTATTATTGTTGAGGGCTGTTGAAGTGATGGAAAAACATGCAGCACAAACTGTACCAAGCTCAAGGTTATCGCCACAAAAATAGCCTATAAAGTTACATAACTGTTACACTTTCTCTGCAGCCTGGTAGCAAATGTTGCAAGACCTGGTACCTGTCCACAGCATGGAGATTTTAGTGTAGCGTTTATTTAAAATCATGCAAAGTGTCCATGCATCTCCTGCACAGATCACACACAAGTTTGGTTTGTGTTCTGGTTGGAGAGTTTATGACATAATGACTCAGCAGGCTAACCGATGCATCAAAACCGTCAAACCAAACTGAAAGGCTGTCAGGAGAGGTTAAGTTTGAGCTGCACAACTACAGTGCTCACACATCATGTGGTCAGTCGCTCTGTCAAGTCTGACTGCACATGACTGACGGGACAAACAAGTCTGGTGATCGTGGTTGGTCACAAAAAAACCCACAAGAGCAGTGAGAGCCTCTCATTCAGGATGGACAGGATGTAACATTAATGCTGTTTCTCAGGGGGGACGATTTAGGGCCGAATAAGCAGCACATTCATGCTCAAGATGAGCTGAAGTCATGTGCACATTGGAGCACTTTAGTTCACAATACATCTCTTTTATTAATCGTGGGAGTTTCAGTTAATGTTTTTACCTGTATATGACTCCGTGCTGGTGCAGGAACATCAAGGCCGACGTGACCTCGGCCGCGTAAAAACGAGATCGCGCCTCGTCAAACTTCCTGGATCGTTGGATCTGAAACATCAGGTCACCTCCGTTAACATACTCCATCACGAAGAACAGCCGATCCTGGACAGAGAACGGGGATGACAGAGTCACTCACTTTGTACTTAATGTGCATTTACATGGATACAAACAGCAGCAAAAATATAATAATAAGATAATATAATAAATAAATAAATATTAGACATATGTTGGAAGAAGTCAGCCCATTGTTTTGAAGAAATAGCTGAAATTTGAGTTTGCAACCGCTCTGACTTAAGGCGTGACTTAATAAGATGTTGTGAATTTGTGAATTAATCATGAAGAGGAGCCGTTTCCTCATAATCCCAGAATTTGGACTTGAGTTGGTAGGTGACTATTTATGAATTTGTTGTTTATTTTATGTTACTGTTCCAAATATCTAAAACAATCTCCAGTTGTTCATCAAGCAGGCAAATCTAACATGTCTCCCAGACTTCCTTTAATATACATACATACATAATACATGTGACTAACACATTAACACTGATTGTCTCCGCTCCCGTAAAACTCCTTCCTGTGACACACACACAGCACGCCGCACCCTCCCAGCTCTATTCTCTTGGTACTGAAAATGGGCTCCGGGGGAAAATGGCCCCCTTCCCGAATTCCAGCTCCCTTTCTTCATATAGGAAATAAGAGAGCGAGAGAAAGTGGTGTGTGTGTGTGTGTGTGTTTTGGCGGGGTTGTGATATAAACAGCTCCGTATATAAGAAACCAGGAACAGTCCCTTTGAGCCATTGTGTGAGCCCCACAGGGTTCACACCGTTTGCAGTTAAAGTGACACGAATGTGTGGACTGTACATACACATATGTATGTATGTATGTATGTATGGATGGATGTATATGTCTGCATGGATGTCACACTGTGCTCACATATCTGAAACCTTGGTGTGTTTACAGCACATTTAAGGAAGCCCCCTTGTCGTGAGGTGTATAGCCCACACTTAGACTGATACATTTTTTCTTGGGTGGGTCTGAAATATGTTTTGTTGCTGCCCCCATCCACAGCAGTATCAGAGTGAGCCGGACAGCACGTACTGTAGGTAAGACACTGACTATGAAACCACACTCAATCCATACTCACGAAACCAAAAGCTGAGTCACAGTGTAGCTTGCCATTTTCTTCATAAATGCAAGAAAAGCTGCTGTTTTGGATGAACTAGTCAGTTTTCTGATTAAGGGTTGGTGTTTCTTCACCCCTGATGGGAAACCATCGCTGTGAATTCATCACCTTCTTCCTGCTATTCTCTGATGAAAACAATGTAAACGTTTGTGGGAATCGGGAACCACAGGATCTGCTGAGTCATCACACTGATTTCCTGTTGTCTCGTCTGACAACATAATTTATAAGCAGTTTCGCAATTTAATCACCAAACCATGCAGCTGATTTGTCATTTGATGCGTGTTACTCGACCTCTCCGGTGCCAAACAGATGAGAAGTAGCCGGAGTGAAGGTACAAAAACGAGCCTGAAACCACGACGATGCGAGTCAACACACGCAGATGACTGGGAAACCTATGAGTTGTGTGTTTTGATGTCAGACGCCATCCTTTTTTGCCTGTCATATTTTTATGATTTATATAACCTATTTAATTTCATCTGCCGACACAACTCATCCAGAGCAGTCAGCTGGTGCACGAGCCGCCGGTGGTTTCGCCGGGTGGTCAAAAAGAGGAAAAGTGGACACAAATCTTCTTGCTTCTCGTGCTCGGCGTGCTCTCAGCACCTTCCAGTGCTTCATGGATATAATATTTAATGTCACTATGAGAAGCCATTTTATGACAGTGTGTTAGTTATTATTTATAGGTTACAAAGAAATGCTTTTTTTTTAAACCGGCCCACTTGAGATCAACTAGACCTTTGTTGGACTTGTCCCTTTAGACCGGCCGAGAACTTTAACTGATGAGTTTGACCCGAATTCATCAAAGTTAATCCAGCTGTTCACGCACAGCAGCTGGAACTCGATCTGACTCTATTCACACTCACATGTTTTTTAAAGCTGACCTCACACTCTCTCCAGTATCAGTTAAAGGGGCCTCAGGATCAGGTCTTACATAAGTGGCCGGTGGTCCGACCTCAGCCAGATTTTTCTCTCTCTGCTCCTTTAAACAGGATGTCGAAATAGTTTGTTTAAATGTACCCAGAGTCCCGGCTGGTCCCACCCAATCAAACATGAATAAACATTTCCTGAGTGTAATTACAAATGTACAGATAGAGACACACAAACACACACACAAGCATTCAATCCATACACCCCGCACACACACACACCCGGATGATCTCCAGCCCAACACAGAAAATAACGTCTTGATGATTATCTGACCATTGTGTGTGTGTGTGATTAATCTCTGTGTAATGTATGTAGAACAAGTCCTAACTCGCGTCTTATGAAAGCAGAATGCTTTAACACACTTTCTCTTTCTCACACACACACACACACACACACACACACACACACACACACACACACAAAACATATCTTAATTTGTCAAGTGGAAAAGGGGAACGGGTTTCCTTCCTTAAGAAAATAAAAGTCACAATATCAAAAGAAGAATTTACTGCAGTGTCCACAGTGTGTGTGTGTCTGTGTGTGTGTGTCTGTGTGTGTGTGTGTGTGTACGGTGGAGGATTTATGTGTGTAGTATATTTTCTCCTTCAACATCAAGAAAAGATTGAAAAGAGGGAAAACAGGGAGGAACGACAGAATGATGAAGACAAGGAAACACTAAGTCCAAAAGAGGAAGGAAAGAGGGAGAAGGTAACAAGGAAAGGATGAAGGAAAAGTGAGATAAAGAAAGAGAAAAAGACAAAAGTAATACAGAAAAAAGAAAGAAAGGAAATTAGAGAGGAATGACAGGACAGGAAACACTGTCAAGTCAAAAAGGGCAGGAAGGGAGGGAGAAGGTAACAAGGAAAGGATGAAGGAAGAACAAGATGAAAAACACGCACACAAAAGAAATATAGAAAGAAAGAAAGAAAAAATGTAAATGTACAATGTGACATTGAAATCAGTAAGGACAATATAAAAAAAACACAAAAAGAAGGAAGGAGACATGAAGGAAAAATGAAACAAAAGACAAAAAAACAAAGAAAGGTGGAAAGAAACTTTGCTGAGTCAAAAACGGCAAGAAAGAGAGAAAAGTACTGAGGAAAGAATGACGGAAAAGCAAGATGGGAATGGGAAGAAAGGAACAAAGACACAAAAAGGCAAAAGAAAGAAAGAATTAACGAGGACCAACTAAAGAAACAAAGGCAGAATGAAGGAGAGCAAACAGCTGCAGCAGGTCTCTGATTTCTTTCATACTTTGTTCTTTATATTATTTTTCTAATGTTCTCTGTCTATCGTTGGTTATGCTCTCAGTTCTGCCCTGAACATGACTCCCCATATGAACTCACTTCAGTCACACACCGACAACTACTGCCGCCTGAACTCAACAAAGTCTCCTGATGAGTTAAAAGAGAGTTTAAAAACTCGAAAAAGAAAAGGTAAGAAAAGTGGGAGAGCAGGGAGGAAGGGAGGAAGGGAGGAAGGGAGGAAGGACGGAGACGAGGAAACACCGAGTGCAGCAGGAAAGATGGGGAAGGAGATAAGGGGAGAAGACATCGGTCGCATTGTCGTTATGTCATTGTGTAGTTACATCGTCCTTCGGTATGTCCACATTATATGGTTCTCACGTCTGGCTTCACAGTGACATTAGATTACATAATGGAGACATAAACAAAGTCATTTTCTTGTCTGCAGTTATGCAACATAAAACCTGTAAGAACAAATAATAAGAACAAATATAACTGTATTTTTTATACTTTGGTCAATTCGCTTGTCAAATTCAGTCAAAACTGGGAACAAAAAACAACAAACGGGGTTTGAACTTTTGTCCGTGTGCAAAAACAAAAAAAAGTGAATTGCTGCCCTATTTTTCTCGGAACATTATGAGCCATTACCGTTTGGCTGCTAGTCATTACCACACAGAGCCGTCCCAGTAAAGATGCACTCAGCGATTTCATTCAACAGAACTCGAGGCTGAGTGAGTTTTTTTCGCTCCGTGGTTTGACTCACACCATTCACGCCGTCTGATCTGGATGGAAGCCTCATCACACACACTGACAACAACAAACGTTCAGATGTGTGTATCATCCCTTTATGTGATTCGTGGACTTGGTGGACTTTGCCTTTAAGAGGAGGACGGGATTTTTCTGTTTTTTTCCTTTCACTGATGATGGCAGCAGGAAATGATTGTAATTGGGGGACACAGTGTATTGTGTGTGTGGCCCTGGAACCAGATCAAGAATGTTTGTCCTAAAAAAAAACTCCTGCAGTTAAATCAAGCTTGTGTCCGAGCGCTGTGCAGCCACTCACTGTCCGACAGACACGAAGCCTGTTAGCCTGAAGAAGCATGTTAAGTGTGTGTGTTGTTTAAAATAAAATAAATGCAGCATTCAGACTGAGAATTGTATCAAACTTCTTGTTCTGCATTAAATATAATATTAAACAAAGTAATAAATAGTAATAAATTTCACACTCAGAACCCAAACAGCGGAGGATAAACATATTTCACCGTACATTAAAACTTTGATGGATGCAGGTAACTTAACTTCATGTTTTCACTGCAGATTGAAAACATACTGAAGAGTTGTTATTCTCTGCCTCTATTTTTCATGCATGTACTGTGGAGGTTATGTATTTTTCTCCATCCCGCCTACAAAGCTGTGATTGGCTCAGTGTTTGAACACAACAAGATGTTTCCAGCGTTTCACAGATCGGAGATCAGGCCACGTGTGTGAACAAGAATACAGACGGACAGGCACGAAAGTAACATTTCTACTTAAAGTATAAATTCTAAGGGTGTTGTTGCTGATCTGTAATCTGTTCGGTGGTTAGGTTTAGGTAAGTAAACATCATGGTTAGGGGGTGAGGAATGCATTATGTCAGCGAGCGTCCAATGTGCCTGCACTGCATCCCAAGAACAGCAAACATACGTACATCCACTAATGACTGTAGTTTTGAAAAGAACAACTCTCCACTGCTCAGGACTGACAGATATTTGGCTGGATAACCTGCATGTGCCTACACTGTGTGTGTGTGTGTGTGTGTGTGTGTGTGTGTGTGTGTGTGTGTGTGTGTTCATTGTTCTTGCATGCTACTTTTCGCCCTCACTGTCTTTCTTCACGATGTCTGACAGGAGTGAAATGCGTGCTGTGGGCTGCTGGTTCTCCCACAGAATATCTCCTTACGTCTCATTCCCGTAAAAAAAAACAAATGAACAGAATTCACTGAAAAAAAATAAAAATACCTTGGTAAGTGAGTAGTTTGTCTTGATTAGGTTCATGAGAAACAGACTTCCAGGAAAGTCGGGTCCTTATAAAGCCATGATCAAGACGTGTAGTGGGCAGGTTGAGTGTTTGCGTAGCACAGAGGAGGTAGATGGTCCTGAGCAGGGTATGTCCGAGGTTTTTATGTCTCTTAGCAACAGAGAAACGCTGTTTCCTGACAAAAAAGCTTTGGACGGGTGGAGGTTTGGATGGATGGAGGAGGAATGAATAAAATGAAAAAGATAGGTGGAGGAGAGCGCCTGTCTTTCAGCCTTTTATTTCACCAAGCTCTCACCAACCACTACAAGTCAGTCCCAGATTTACTCTTGTCCAGCAGCTTCTTGCTCGCTCGCTCTCTCCTTTGCCATTATGTCCATAAAGGCTGCTTAGCCGGCTCCTGTTCTGGCACGACACTGGCTCCTCTCCCTGTTAGTACTCCCCCACACCCCGAGCCTGAAAACCTCCTCCTCTTCTTCTCGGTGGTCCAAACCTCCTGTGGTACTCACAGTCAGGGCATTACGGCTAGCAAACTGAGCTAACATTAGCTAACAGCAGCTACAGTTGTCAGCAGTTTACTTCACTGCCCATTGGGAAACTCTGTAAATCACAGATCTGGAAAACCAGAAAATATTTTCTTCATAAAATATGATCCAGTTTCACCAAAATCAGTGAAATAGTTGGTGGTGTGTGACTCAGTGCTGTAAGACGTTACGTAAATCTGTTATTTTATAGTAGAGTTGCTTTAGGCACAGTTCACTTGCATGTTTTAAACCTTTACACGTGTTACTCTTCCAGTTTGACGCATCCAACTTCAAGTTCAACGAGTTCAACCCTTCACACCTAAGTTATGTTTACTGTTTGCTTTCCTGACATGTGACCTCTTTGCGGTCACGTCAACTCTCCCCTCTGGGCCTCGGCAGCCAAGATGAAAGTGAAAGAAACCTGTTACAGTGAAGGTTTGAAGGTCTGGGGTTAACGGTCAGGTGATCTTTCTCTAACCTTTCAAATTCAGCCTGAACCCTAAAACCAGAAGCAGCCGCTTTGAAGCGAGGACAGTGAGCAAGATGTTCATTTTCAGGGTGGTACAAGTACATGAACACACACACACACACACAAATGATGGCCATTACTGCAGCTCACACCCAAAGTATAAAATACAAAATGTACAAAGGCGCACAATGAAGATTCTCAGCAGCTCGCTGGGAGTTTTCAGGGTTTCACTTCACTTTAATTTTTCACCGGGAGAGCTGATCTCTCCGGCTTTGTCTCAACAAGAAAGGTCTTGTTTTAACATCACAACTCTAACGCTGAGACCAGGTTTGGATACTGTTACATGTCAACAATAAGATTTGTTTGTTGTGATAGCTACAAGACCACAGACAAAGACATGCAATCACCAGACAAGGGAGGGAGGTAAAGGTACGGCAGCCAAGATGTGACAATCCAGTGAATCGGACAACTTATGAAGATGAAATGCTAAATGTTGATTCGCATCAGAGACTTCAGTTGTACTTTGGACTTGCTAGTGTGTTTAAGTGTCAAACTGTCTCTCTTCTTAATGACTGCAAGCTGGTAACCTGCCAGAGTTACCATCAAACAGCCGGAGGAAAGACTTTGAGCTGAGCATCAGGAGCGAGCACAGCTTAACCCGAACACCTGGCCTCAGGTCAAAATGCTGACAGGTAAAGTACGTGTCACAGAGCGTGATCATCCGGGGTTAAAATGCCTCAGTTTGCCTGACAAAGCCGCTCTTATAGGTTAGATATGCATGCTATATCAATCCAGGAACACAGCAGAGAAAATCAAACACCAGCAACTCGTTCTGGCATCAGTGTGAGGGAAAGGATTTCAGAAAAATTAGTTTCGTTCCCTTCAATTCATCATGAATTCCTCTGGATCGAACTCGACGCGTTGTGTGGATTATCTCCAGCTCGTAAGCAGAGCTCATTTATTATAAAAGGAACTTTTGAAAATGATCTTTGGAAAGAAAGAGTTGGCAGCACACAGAGACAAAACTCCCCTCACGAAATGTGGAATGAAGAATTAATTTGATCAATGAGACACGACATGAAACAGAACACTAACACTCCTCCAGTGCTCTGAGCTCAGCAACCCGGCTAACAAACTGAGCTTACATCAGCTAACAGCAGCTACAGTTTACTTCACTGTCCATCATAAACTCAGGACATTAGAGGGAAAACCAGAAAACATTTTCTCTATAAAATATGATCCAGTTTCACCAAAATCAGTCAAATAGTGTGTGACTCAGTGCTGTAAAGAAATGTAGAAATGTTACACTGTGGCTTTAAGCACGATTTAATGACATGTTTTATACCTTTACATAGTGTACACGTGGCTGCAACTTTCACTTTTACTCTTACTGTAAAGACGGGTGTGTCCGAGTTCAACGAGTTCAACCTTGTACAGCTCAGCTATGTTTACAGTTTGTTTCCCAGCGTGTGACTTAAAGCGTTACGCATTTCTCGAGGGTGATCGTACTCGGAGCTCAAAGTTACACAGAGCAGAAACAGGCATGTACAGCAGCGTAGCCTCGAAATGATTTTAAATGTTATTTAATGCTAAAAGTTACACAGTGTTGCTTTAAACACACCTGCTGTTGCTAATACAAGAAAACAAGAGAAAATAACTTCATAATAAGCAGAAATTATGGGCCATAGTTTTATTATCATAATATCAATGGTATCTCATTACTGACGCGTCATTTAATGGCCCTGATATATATCATGCATCCTTAGTTGACAGTAAAAACTATTTCTGCATTTTAACAAAGTGTGTCACAGCATTAACATCAGAAGTGAAGGCTCAGGTCATCTGCCACGTCTGTATGACCGCACTGACCCCGAGCGTCACCGCCTGCGTCCGTCCGTCCGTCCATCAGACTCTCTCTGTCCTCAGCATTAGAGAACATTAATGTACCTGGTCTGCTTCTGGCTGCTGTGCTGCCCTTTGATGTTCACCAATTACAGCTCATTAAAAAACACTCAGGCCTGTTCTTACTTAACTCACTTCACACCAAACCTGTCTCTCTCTCTCTGTTCAAAGACCAGCAGCCTGTTTCTAGTCACAGATATTGACGATCTGCAGCCTGAAACCAGCTTTTTGTTGTTTAATCATCTCTCTCTCTCTCTGTTTCTCTCTCTTCATTTCCTCGTTCACTTCTTCCCTGCCTCCCCGCTCTGCCTCTGTGTGAGTGAGGCCCAGCGCTACTGTTGTATAATGTTATTTACATTTCTCAGCGGTAATTAGGCCGATAGGGGAACGGCTGCGATCCCACAGTCGATTAAGAAGGACGCGAGGGAGGGGGAGGAACAAGGAAGGAGGGAAGGAGGGAAGGAGGGTGTAGGTCACACAAAACAAGTATAATGATGTCACAGCGCACCACATCAAGGAAAGAGGTTTATAATAAAGCTACATTTAAATTAATAAGTCATGAGTTAAAAATAAGGCACACAATTCATGTTAAATAAAAATAAATGATAAATATTAAAAAGAGGGAAAACTAATAGATTCTGTTATCATTCCACTAGATTAAAAACAGATTAATGTGTGTGTTAAACTTAATCACACACACACTCTGATGATGTGATGTCACCACCTTTATGTTCATTACATTCGGTGTGTATGTGTGCACTGGCTGCAGGGACAACACGTCCGAGCACAGAGTGCTGTGCTGCAGGTACGGCAGATTAGCCAGGGGCCTCGGTGAAGTGAAGGAGGAGGGGACGTGAGAAAATGGAGGTCAGAGCTGTGCGCAGAGAAAAGAGCGACTGAAGAACGTGACGCAAAAAGAGAAAAACTAAAGACTGAAGAGTGAAACTTCAACAAAAAACATCAAATCTGATCATTGAAGTCTGTCACAACAACAAACATATGAAAATGAGTCCCGTCACCATCCTTTACTTCACTCATGTTACCACAAATCAAGGTGGTTGCTGTAACAGCCCAAAAAACTATCCATCAACAGAAAATGAATCAGCAGTTACCCAATGAAGCCTCCCCTTGCACTCCATCACCTTCTCTTAGTTTATTTGATTATTCTCACTCAGTTCCTGGATCCTTTGTCTGTTCTATCAACAGCGGAGACAAGCCTAACGTTGCTGTTTGACATCCCAGATAGCAGACCAGCACTGAATCAATGTTTGCACCCCGGAATAAGTTATTTCAATGATGAAAAAATAGATGAAGACAGACATAAAATCAATGTTAGAGCAACTTAAAGTCAATCGCTGTTTAATCATTGAACCAACATTGACTCAACATTGATTCAATGTTATCTAGCCTTGAATATTCAACCTCAACAAAGACAAAAGACAACAAAGATTCTGATGGAACTTTAAGGCTGAATCAGCTTTGCCGTCGTTGATATCTGAGATAACTTCAAACATAAAATGTGTTGCGGTATGTTTATTAATTTCTGATTTCTGAAAACTGCATCTCAATTGTCTCTTTAGCCTGAAGAAACTCACTGACTCATTATTAATGTCAGATTGTATCATTTCCACGCACTGAGCCAGTGACGAGGTCCGCCTCCCATCAGGAAAACATTTTATGGTTTCAGCTTCAGACATCTGAAGACATAACTATCAAAACGATGCATCATTAATTGGTTATCTGAATGATTTGTGACTCCTTTAGGACGGTGGTGCGTTCGCTGTCACTGGTTAACGTGGGGTCATGGAATATCTGCTGTGTGAGGAGCTGATCCTGAGGATTGAGGATTGAGGACTTTCTAACTTTGTGCATAATCTTTGGCCGTCATCACCAAGCAAGCGAATTACAAATTACAGCTGTTTATTGGTCCACTGGCGTCCAATCTGAAATCTCCAGCCAGAAATCGAAATATCACATTTCGAGTTTCTCTATTAAATCTTTTATTTAGCACCGCCAACACAAATAGGGTCGCTCCACCGGACTGGGGCCGCACTGTTGCCAAGCAACACGTCAACACTTGAACACAGGAAGCAGGAAGCCGGTGGTTACTTTGGTAACGGCTGAAAAGACTCCTTAAACGCCGTCATACACACGACAGACGGTGAATTAACAGTGTGTACAGTCTGTGTAGTGAGAAACCTTTTTGAAACACTAAAATAACACTGAAGAAACGCTCATCTAACACTAAAATGACACTGGTAGCGAGTGCTTGAGTTACTGTAGAAACGTTAACTGTTAAGTTGTCAGACTGTTATTGGTTTGATCAGTGGTTGTGAGTCTCAGTGCTCTGATCAGCACTTGTGTAGTGACTCGTCCAATCAAATGACTCAGTTGTTGTGTTTATGTGTTATCCAGACGGAGCCCCCTCCTCCAGGTTCGGATCCAACATCACAATCTCGCACCACCTCCACAGCTGACTTCAGTCATGCTCAGATGAGCTAATTCATCAGGACGCTGAGTCGATGTGGATCAGCCGGCGACAGGCCGGGTGGAACCAGCGTTATGCAAGAGGTTGAGTGTGACACCGCTCTGCAGTTCAGTCCGTGTGTGTGTGTGTGTGTGTTTACATACCATATACAGAACATATATGGGGGATGTTTATTGTAAACACATCAAGCGTGTCCAGTGTCAAGTCGGGGTGGCGAGGGTGGGGAAGGACGGTGAGAGGGGGGATGTGGAGGGAGCAGGGGGTCACACACAGCATATGGAATACACATCATGTTCCCGATAAGGATCAAAGCAGTTACATAACAGCCACGAAAAAAATCCCTTTGTTTTGTACAAGAACACACTCCCAATCACACCTGACTGCCAGAGTGTGTGTGTGTTCGTGTGTGTGTCACAGAATAAAGATGTCATCTGAGAACACTGTGTCACTGTCTGTTATTCTATCTCTCTGCTCGTGTTTGTGTTTGCTTTGGAGGGAAATAACAGGAATAAATAAATTGACCAGGAGACGCCATCATTAGACTGCAGCTCTCCAGAACATTCAGAGAAAATAAACAGCACACAAAATGTTCCTGCACTCAACTCAGCTCCTCCCTGCCCGACATCTTTGATTCCTGCTGACCCGCCGCAGGAAACGAGACCAAAACATCCATCTTTGGACTTTTAGAAGACTTACTCTTCTTGAAAAAGGAAGAAACAGTGACTTAGATTTAGAATCTGTGTCAGGATTATCTGCTACACTAACTAGTTTTGTCAATAGAGTCTGGTTGGCTGCGGTGCTCGTCGTTCCAGTCAGAGATGCTGCTGCTCTAGTGGGACATTTAGTACCAACGAACATCACATAAAGAAGCTTGAAGTGATCCATGCTGTAATAAATGTCACTGGAACAAACAGCTCACACTGATGAACGCCTGCAGATTTTTTTCTCCCAGGTGCAAAGACGTCTCGAAGGCTTACGCAACTCTGATAAAAGTTAACACCTGTGCAGACACACACACACACACACATCTGGGTGCCACACAAAACATGTTCATGTACATACACATGCAGCCTCTGTATGTTTCCAGACGGGAACGCTTATGCAACGTACGCTAGACAAAACATACATATCCTGGAGGAGACGCTGCCGCTAGCCGCGTCCCACCCACGGGTGCCCTTTGTGCGCCCGTCTGTCATCGTCCACTTACTGTATGGACAGACAAATTAGCCGAGAAGAAGTGGAGACGATGAGAGGAGAGCCGAGAGAGAGCGGGAAGTAGCTCTGATGGCAGATACTAATGCCTTCACTGTGAAAGACCTCGACAGGTGAAGAAAGGGGATGCTGAGCCGAGGACAGTTTGTCCCTGAACATTTTAATGTGCTGAACTGAACACTGAGTCCTTCTCTTATTATAGCCCTCTTACAGTTCTTACAGAGTTCTGTCACAAACACTACAGGCAGACAAAGTCAGTAGACATCACCATGAAACCAGGAGATCACTGACATTAAGATACTCAAATCCATTTTCATACATTTCCAAAGCAGAAAGGTGAACATCGAATTAAGCCAGGTTCAAAATTCTCATTTCTTGTTGTAATTCATTAAATAGTTTAAATATTTCTGCATGTTTTAATGAATCAGTGGTGTGTGTCAGTGCTGCTGAAGTGCAGATTTGTGGCTCAGAGTCATTTGGACAAAACGTCCCTGTGAAATTCAGACGTCTGGAGACAGGTGATCGGGTTCGTGTGGATTCTGGGCGTCTGAGCCTGAACGCAGACAGACCGCCTGAAGCATCTCGCCTCAAGCCGCTACACGTTTCAAGTGTTTAGAAACATACAGCAGGTGTTTAACCCTTAACATCCCACGGCTAGGGGCAGGGGGGCAGTCTGAATGTATATTTTGTGGTAAATAGTTGAGACTTCAGACCTAATGTACCAGTCGTTCCAGACTTTTGGCACCATAGACTCACTGAAATGGAGAAATGTCTACAGGTCTGCAGCTCATGGCCTTAGTTCTCTCTCATATTGCTTAACTTGAAGGATTTACAGAGTGTCACAGTGTCACGTATTTCACGAGAAAGAAGCAAATATCTAAGAAAAGTGACCAAATTTAACACAAGTCTGTGTGACCCTTCGTTTCTTTGGTTCATCTGGTGACCTATCACATGTAGAGACCCAATCCTCGTGTTCAAAACACAGTTTAAATGAAAATTTAAGTTTAAATGAAAGTCTGTGTCTTCATCTACTTTCTAAAGAATTCAGATACACAGAAGTTTTAAAAGTATTCCAACATTTCATTCCCCTCTGGATGTTTTTTAACATCCTGTCAGCACAACAACTGCTTCAAAAATGGTCCAGTGCTGCCCTCTAGAGGTGCAAAGCGTGTGTGTGTGTGTGTGTGTGTGTGTGTGTGTGTGTGTGTGTGTGTCCCTACTTTAGTCTGGAAGCAGCAGAAGAGCTGTGTCAGGTAGGGGTGTTTTCTGGCCAGCGCCAGGATCCGTTTCTCGGTCAGGGTGCAGTCCACATCGTCGTCCTGCAGGATCACGTCTTTCTTCAGCACTTTGACCGCGTAGACCTCGTCGCTGCCCTTCAGCTCCGCCAGCATCACCTGGTCACATGACCCGCGACAGTCAGGACACAGATGAAACCACAAACATGACACCAGAGAACGTTTTCCACAAGGCTCCCCCCGTTTTCCTCCTCTGCACGTCTTCCTCTTCCCTCTCTCTAACTGATCTGTTCCTGTTTTCTGACCCGTCCTTGTTGTCGTACATCACTTTTTTTTTTGCACAAAAATAAAAACACAAACACAGGAACAAATTTCAAAAGTCGTGCGCTCACCTTCCCGAAGCTTCCTTTCCCCAAAACTTTGATGAACACAAAGTCGTGCAGGTTCATCCTCTTGACTTCAGGAGCGACGTGACCTTTGACCTCTCCGTTCTCCTGGTTTCCTTCACCCTCCACTTTGACGCTGCCTGCCTCACCTCCCACTCCTCCTCCTCCCCCTCCTCCTCCTCCTCCTCCTCCTCCTTCACCTCCACCTCCGTGAGTGTCGCCTGTTACCGTAGCAACAGATGCGGCGGAGGAGAGCGGGTGTGGGTGCGCTTTGTGCTCCTCTCCACGGTGGTCGAACGACAGAACCTTACGGATGTTCTCCAGCTCCTTCGCATCTGGACAGAAATCAGAACGAGGTGAGTCCCCTTGTGTTTGTTCACCTGCTTTGGGCTCAGGTGTGATGGTCAGAGCTTCTCCTACCCTGGTCACATGGTGAGGTGGGGGCGGACTTCGAGCGGTCGTCTTCTGCCTTCGGCATCCCAGATAACGGCTGCTGGGGGTCCTGACCCTGAGGAAGCTGTTTAGAGACAGAACACGCCGTCAGTTCATGTTTTTAACGCAACAGCATGTTTTTCTTAACGCTTGGTGGTGACTCACCTTTTTCCGTCTCTGGGCGCTGTTGAAGATCTTGTCCGGTGTGACTCCGAGGTCGGAGAGGACTTTGGCGATTCCTCTGGCGTCGACGCCACAGTTTGGAGCTACGTTACTCTCACACCTCCTGTGTACATTCACTTTACACACTGAGAAGCACACACAGAGGCAGACAGAGCTCAGATTCAGTCCAGCTCGTCTCTACAACTCAAGCTACCAGACTTTTATGTGTGTGCGTACCTTTACACTGGAGGCCCTGTCGCAGCAGACCCCACAGCAGAGACCCACAGTGGTCGCAGAAGGTGAGAACTTTGAAGTTGTGGATGCTGAACTTGTGCGGGACGTTGACGCTGAACCTCTGAGAACCGACCGGCTGTAAGAGGCACAAAAAGACAGTGAGACAAACCAGGAGGGCTGCTCCGCCTGGAAACACGTGGGAATCTGGATGTTGTTCCTTCCACCACTGACAACAGGTGAGTTGTATATAAATTCACCCTCAGTACAGTTCTCATGAACGGGGAAATTAGCTATAGAGACCGGACCTTTAAGTGAAACCAGCCAAGTGCACACACAGATCAGATCAGCTGTGGATCAGTACCTCCCCGACTGTGTCCTCCTGCTTCTTCATCCCTGCACACTTGGTGATGATCAGCTCATGGCAGCGCTTATGGACCACACAGGTGCACACTGCAGGAAGAAGACACACACACATGGGCATTTGTAAGTGTTTAAAGTCGCTTTAGTCAATAATCTTGACAAACAAATGAGAAATCAAACTCTGTCCTACCTTGGCACTGGTAGCCCTGCTTTCCTAAAACGCCCCTGAAGGTCAGAGAGAGAGAAAATGTGTCATATAGAGCATGCATAAAGCTTTTTAGAGGTGTGTTTGGTGTCTTTCATTCATTATTAAAAGCCAGTCCACAACCTGAGGACGAGTCCTTCATGCTTTTATTTTGACGAGGCTTGTTAGCTCACTGCACATAATGTATTTCAGGCTCAGTTTTCATTAGCCGCCATACAGACACTTTGTTGCTCTGCTCTGCAGCATTTTCACTGATTCACCTCAGACAGCCTGAACACTGCTCCACCAAAAACACAACGTCCTCGTGATTGTGATCACACATCAAACGTTCTTTTCAGAGCGGAGCTGAGCGGAGCACCGAGGCCACGTGGAGGCCGTGTGGCCTCGGTGCTCCTCAGTTTGCTGGGATGGAAACAAACACAGCTGGCTTTGTTTGTTTCTCCTCACTTCACAGCATCCGCCGTGTTTACGTGTAAACAGGACAGCGGGTCAGTGCTGAGGCAGGAAATCACGGTTATGTGCATGTTAACGCCTCCGGAAACAGAACACACCCACTATTAATGCCATTAATTAGTTACATAATAAGTGTCCGACAATATTTCAAATGGATGGATGGATCTCATGGGCTGAAACTCATTTCTAAAACCTTTGACATGCTTATTATTTTGTACATAGATGACACAGTGAGACGGCTTTTGTGGATTTGGGTTTACAGATATTTGATGCCGCAGCCTGGCCCGTGTCTGTTCGTAGACATTAATACCTCTTTCTTAGCTCTCAGTTTTAGGTTTTATTTGGACATTATTTCAGGGGGATTCAGGGATTTAATCCACAATACTGCGACAGTGTGTGTGTGTGTCCTCACCAGATGAAGTCCCGGCAGTGGGAGCAGTAGGTGGGCTGTCTCAGGTAGGTGGCCATGAACTTGTGTCCGTTGACCTGGTGGACCCTCCGGCGGACGGCACCCTGACGCTTCCTGGGACGCATCCGCTGACGAAACACGCGCTCCTCATTCTCGGTGGAGCCCGTCGCAGCTGCACACACACACACACACACACACACACACAAGCAAAATACAAATTATATAACATCATACACATTGGTATATATTGTATATATTTCCTTAGACACAGCAGGGTGCTCCAGACTCTCTCCCGCTCCTCCTGGGGAATCCTGAGGTGTCTCAGGCCTGATGGGCTTCATGCTCCCTCATGCATGCTCTGACTCAGTTAAGTAGACACTGTGACAAAGCATGATGCTGTTAATGTCTGGATCATGGGTGTCTGCACTTACACCACGCAGCCACTAGATAGCGCCGCCGCCATGCAGCTGAGTCTGCAGAGTCAGCGTTGAAACTACACACACATACACACAAACACACACAAACACACACACACACAGGTCTTTTCTTTTCTTGTTCACAGAGTGTGAGTCTTTGTCTGCCACCTCTTTCTGTCTCTTTGTGTTTAATGACAGAGGGTTTTCCCAGTGGAACAGCAGAGATTTCAATTAGTGTCCAACCCTGTTTTAATCACACACACACACACACACACACACCAACACACACACACTGACTGGGGTGAACAAATGAGAGAGGGAAGGGTTACTTTGCTAAATTAGGAAAATGTAGTTTGTAAAATGGTTTGAGAGAGGCAGGTAGAGAAAGTCTTCCATGGATGAAAATATTTTGAGAGGTTGACCACAGCGCCTAAATTTCCCACATCTCTAATCGTCCCTAAATATCTCACTGAGTTAATCAAATATTTTGAGTTGTTGTTTAAAGAGCAGAGAAGGCCAGAAAAGAAAATCAGGTTAATATCCACATGCAGACGACTCGTCGTCTGGCCTGGCTTTAGCCGGGTCATCGATGGCTGCATCACTTACACAGCGGAACTGTTACAAAATGTTACAGCAGCTGTGTGTCTGTGTAAAGTTTCTTCAGGAAGTGCAAGAATTGTGATGCGGTTGATAAATGAAATGAAAAAAGAGGAATTGATGCGGTGGAGGATGAAGAGCGAGCGTGTGATACTCGTCTGCTGTGAGTGGTGATGACATGAGATGAAATAATCTGCAAGTGTTCAAACTTATTAGATCAGATTATTTCTGCTCACATGCAGGAGAAAACAAAAAGACAGTACGCGACACACGGTACTGTTTACACATGTGCACATTTATGGAGCCATTTAACAACAGCTGAGGCGAATGTCTTTAATGTAGGCCGAGCACTGTAATCTACATTCATCTGTCACATCAAACAGTCGGAGACGTCCTGCAGGAAACTCGAACGTCACGATAACGAGGACAGCTAAACATTCTCGACCTGATTCGGATCACACAGGCGACACTTTGAGCAACAAGGCAAGAAAGAAGAAGTTTGCTGCTGTGCGGTTCAGCCTGTTGAGATGAGGAAAGAATATTTCAGCCTGAGTGAGTCACGTTTATTATTTTATTATTGTGTTTAGTCGGTTGCATTCCACCAGATGCCGCTTCATTTTAAGGCGCAGACTCCCAGCACTACATTCCTGATATAAAATGACTTCCATCAGATATTAAACACATTTTTCAGAGTGATATAACTCGTCGCTCAGCGTTAACCTAAAAAAAAGAACACTTTCCAAATCTAATCTGGTGACATAACTCACTTTGAATATGACTGACCCGAGTCAGTCAGGCTGCAGGGCCTCTAACTCTGCCATCATCAACCCGGTGAGCGCCTGAGCTCCACAGAATCTGTTTCCCTCTGCAGTCGACTGTCTTACTGCACATCATTCGGCCTTCACTACCTCAGATCACAACAGGAAGCAGAAATCAGGTGAACAGATGAGATGAGTTAACACATCAGGAGTCATCGCTTTTATTCCACCATATTTATCCAGCATGCAGCCAGGACATCTGTCAGCAGACTTGGACAAGAACTGTAATAATCACCATCTAACTTTACTGAGCACAGTCACGCTCTTCCTGCCTCCAGGCCTCATTGTGCATTCCTTTCTCCCCGTCCTCGCTCCTTCTCTTGCAGCCCCTTTGCTATACGCCATTACCATCACCTAGCAACTGATGGCTGCTGCCTAGCAACAGTGCTAGACTTTGGCGTCGTCCGGGGAGGAGTTCAGGGGTGGAGAGTGACAGACACGATGCTTGTCTGTGATGTCCTCATCACGAGCCCAAAAGAAGTTACAGACTTATATGTCAATGCTCCAACAGTGACCACGTGACAAACTGTGGCACCATCAACAATGGACTTAGGAGCAGAACCAAAGTTCTGATAGAAACCTGTAGAGTGTCAAACTCTGAAATACTCTTCAGTGAAGCTAGGAGCGTCTAGGCAGCTCCTCATCGGACGCTCGTACTTCCAAGGTTTGCACGAGCACATAGCTTGAAGCCCGGCACGATCTCGTGAACTCACGGGTCAGGTCAGTTTTAGTTCTGACAAGTCTGGAAGCAATTTCAGACTGCTAACACGCTAAAATGCAGATGTTTACACCAGGTTGGGCATCTTAGTTGTGTTAGCGCGCTAGCCTTTGTAAATGTGCGGTTGCTAGATGCAAATGCAGCTCAGTTATATGCAAAAACACACACATGAAAAGATGCAGCTGAAACGTTGACGTGAGCTGTGGGGTGTGTTAACAGAGGGGAAAATGCATCTGAGCCGCATGCTCATTCATTCTTAATGCTGATTATTTGTCTTCAGCAAGCCGCTGACGCTGTTGCTGTTTTTAAAAGAAGCTGCAAACACAGAATTAATCGTCATTTATTTTTTATTTTGCACGCTGATGTAAAATTCGAGAAATTAACCACGGATAAGTTAAAACGTTTCGATCTTTGGAGTGTAACACTCAGCTGATAACAGCCGAGCCCAGAACAACCAATAAATATTTCACCTGCTTTTAGCAACAGGCAGCGCGGCTTATCATCCTGTCCTGGTGACAGCAGTGTGTGTGTGTGTGTGTGTGTGTGTGTGTGTGTGTGAAAGCTAATAGGTTGATTGCAGCTCTCAGTCCTAACAGTTCACCCGTGTGTTCTCTCCTATGCAAACACATTTAGGTAATGACTGCAATTTCAACCACTCACACTCACACACACACACACACACACACACACACACACACGCACGCACACACACACGCACGCACACACACACACTTACAGGTACATAAATATATTGTCTGTCACTGCAGACACCAACAGCATCAAAGACACACAAAGAAAAATATCATTAAAATGTATAAAGGAGAGGAAAACGAGCGTCCTTGCCCTGATGACTCTGTGCTGATCTCTCGCTCGCTCGCTCTCCCTCTCTCTCGATGATGTAACCGGTCCATTAGTGAACACTCCACTTTACTAATCAATTTATCACCCTCCTCTCCCGCTCTCACTCGACCTCTGGTTAACTCCCTCTCTGTCATCTCTCACTGTGTAACACACAAACACAGGTCAAAATTCACCCTGTCATCTCAGGAGAGCTGCTTCAACCCCAACGCGAGCCAGAGAAGTCACACACACACTCACAAAACTCATCGTGTGTGTTTCTCTGCACGGTGCAGAGTGGACGGAAAACATCATTACATGTGGTTGATATGGTGGTAATGATCTGATGAGAGTCTCTTAGTAATGTGTTGTTTTTCCTCTCCCACAGATCATTTCTGCAGAAATCATTCAAGTTTTACGAGTTCTGAGGAAGATTTTTGCTTTTATTGTTGAAGACAGAATCGATCTTTATTTCACTCGCTGCCATTAACGGTTAAGTGTCATTAATGACGATCTGCATGGGTGATGATGGTTTGATTAAAGAACATGTCTGACACACCTTCACCTGTCAAGTCGACACTGCAGACTCAGTAACTTAGTCTGTGATTAAAACTGGTTGCACCGGGTGTAATTGGGGGATCTGGATGTGAGTGGCTGATCGACGACAGAGGATCAACGATGGTCACTGTGCTCATTAGCTTTCATATCAATAAACTTGGTCTCTATGGGATTCCTGTGACGCAAAATGGCTGCAATTAATATAAAGAATCTAACGTTCGGCTGAAAATCCTGCACGTTACCTACAAATCTCTTCATGGTCAGACACGATCACATCCAAGAGCTCATAGAACATTATTACTCCACTAAATGACTGCACAGCTCTGAGTGCAGGGTTCCTTGTGGTTCCCGATCCATCCTTCAGTTTTTCTGCTATAGGCCTAGACTAGCCAGATGACTTCCCATGGTGCACGCTGAGAGCAGGCATTGTGGTTGCACCTGCTGCTAATTAGTCTTATTATTACAACCACAATTAGTCACATTTCTATTACAATTACAGTTCCCATTATTATTATTGCTGCTGCTGCTGCTGTGCATCTTTGTTCCCTCTAAACGTGCTCGTCTCAGTCATGCAGGGCAGCTCATGTGTGTGACTCGATCCTCCCGTATAAACACTCCCTCTCTATTCCTTGGAAGTGTCTGACAGTTGATTTCTCGTATGTGTGTGTGTGTGTGTGTGTGTGTGTGTCACTTCACTAGATGTCTTTATGCTGAGCTGCTGGCAGGATCATTGTGAACAGATAGCAGCGGGGTAGATGCTGCGGTGACTACGCAATGATTAAGCAACTTTTTGTGTTGGCGTGCAGCCTGAAGATGTTTCCTTTGCTCTGACAGATAAGTTACGTTTGTGATGAAGCCAGGCTGCAGCAAAGGAGCAGGCAGCACGTCATGATGCCCACCAAAAAACACCACAGACGATTAAACGATAAAAGTCACAAGTTAGCCTCCTAAGTGAGCATTGCCGATCTGCGATCTTTGTTTGGAAGTGTTGTAACATCATGCAGACGGATAAAAACTTCGATACAAACAAAGTCGATACAAACATAACAGCAGCAGGTTCAGATTCTTCGTTATGTCGACCAAACAAGCCGTACCACAGTGTTTCTATACATCACTACATATAATATTCAGCATCTTAGACTCGCTCTCACCGCCACGTAATGAACAATGAGGTGAACTTAGAGCTCAGTCAAACCGCTGAACTCATCATTAAAGTTCAACTGAAAGCACTTACTGCATGACATCATGTCTCTCATCACAGTGCAAGGCAAAGGAAACACGCAATGTCTGTTTCCTGTTGCGATGGTGCCGATTACACAAAGGTGAAACACACACACACGTTAAGATAAAGAAGATGCTAATTAAAGAGTCATTCAGTATCTCAGAGAGTAAAACAGGATTCGTGAAACATATCTGAATCTGAAATGAGACGCAGATGCAAAGATTGAGAAAGAGGAAGAGGCAGCAGGGCAGTGTTACTCAACACATAAGGACTTACTTATTTCTACAAAGCTCCTTCTGAGCAACCACACACACACACACACACACACACACACACACATCCGCAAGACACACTGCACATCAAAGATAGACATCAGCTTCAGAGAGAAAACAGCTGTCTGAGGTACCTGATATCACACAAATATGTGTCAATGTAAACACTCTGTTCAGATCATTTATGACGGATGAATAACTGGTTCTGATTGGCTGCAGGGAGTCCATAAATTCATTCATAGAAGTTTACCCCCGCCTTGTTCGAGCGATCACCTCACGTAACATTTCGTGACTGATCTCAGTACTTCAGGCTGCGACCGACAGTCAAGTCGCACAGAGTAGTCGTGTTGTGGTCCCATGTGTTGCGCATTTTTACCAAACTTTTGAGTAATTCTGCAAAGAAAATGCAAAAAAAAAAAATACTTGCGTCCATCCAGCACCACTGTTATATGAATATTAGAGAGCTGGCGCCAATTCTAGTCAGCAAACCAGAAGAGGCCGACACAGAAAGACAGCAGATTGAAAAGATCACCAGCTCAGGCCGGTAAAAAACAGAAAACAGGAAGTAAATCAGACGTTTGTGTTATGTCATGATGTGACGTGTTGATGTGATCTGATCTGTGTGGAGCCGTCATGGATGCATTAAAGAGCCATGAGGAAACAGCTGATCGGTCATGTGAACGTTCCCACCATCACAGCTAAGAGCCTCAAACCTTTTTACGTTTCTATCAAAATGATCTACGCAGCTTAGCTGAAGCGCTTTACGAGCTGGACTCGAGACGTCTCCCGTCGTCGAGCTAGAGAACAACGTTTCCATTGCAGAAGAACTTTTTGGTTTGGTAGCAGCTGTTCCAGGTGTTAGTCAGACCCTTACAGCTTGGGAAAAACTTTTCATTGCAACACATGACGGTTTTAAAGTCGGACAGTTCTGGCTGTTAATTCCTGATAATGCACTATCACTCATACTCATACCACTATGCATTATCACTCATGTATGAGACGCCTGTTTGTTTTTTAATTATATATTTATTAAAAGAAAGCACTTATAGGGCGGCGGCAGCCGTTTTTATGTGTTGATGTTATTTCATCTTTCCTTCCTCCCAGTAAAAGCTCGAAAATAAAACATAAGTGATGTAAAACAACACTAACATGATGATAATGCAGATCGATATGAATGTGGTTGATTATCTGAGATATGAGAGTGAACCGACCGACTGATGAAGAAACATCCATTAGACTCATTAGAGCTGCTTTACCACCTCCTCTCGTCCATCCTTTATCTGAGAAATATTATTTTCTCTTCGCCAAGGTTCAAACTTTTGATTTCCAGAGCAGGTCGAACTGCAACACGGAGGATTTACGGCGCACCGGCTTCTCTTTAAGCCTGTTCAGACACGATAAATGCCCACTTACACAGTCATGAGAGGGCTCTTCATCTGATAGCAGGTCGACATGCCTTTTTAAGTGGAGTTACACATTTACCCCCTGAGGGGAAACAGTAATACTTAACTCAGATGTGTCACTGCCTTTTGTGTTCGCAAAGCCTGTCAGGCACAAAAGAACCTCCATGAAATATCTCCGTCTGCAGGACACAAAGTAATGGGCCGGCTTGTTGGTGTCGTATCAGCCAAACGAACAGCAGAGACGACCACAGAATATCTCTTCAGGAAGGAAAGGTTACTGAAAGGGTTAACTCTGATTCTGATGGATGATTACGGAGAAAAACGGAGGCTTAAATTAAGTTTCTATTTCAGAAACAAGTATTTTTCTTCTAATGGTCTTTTAATGTCCCCGGGAGACTGAGCAGCAGTTCAGACTTCACGTGAGTCCGACGAACATCGTCCACACCGGAGCTCAGCCGACCTGAACAACCGGATCTCGGGTGACAGCAACTCTGACGACAGTCTGCGATCCCGTCTAGGCTTCATACTCGGAGCACCCGTCAGTCAGTCAACATTTTTGCCTCTAGTGGACTCTAGTCATCTTTTATACATGTCCACACAGCTTACCATGATACCTTTAGACTCATGACGGACTATAAAGCTTCGACAAGGTAGGATGGTATATATTTTAGAACTTCATCAGGGTCATGGGGGGCTGGAGCCTGTCCCAGCTGACTTTAGAACAGGCAAACCCCACAAAGTTCCCTCCCAGCCGAGTGTGACCTGCAACAGCTGGTATACTTTCAGAAACAAGCCGATTCTCGTCCTATCTGTGTACTTGATGCCGTCTGGTTTGGATACTCGCCACCCTAAAAGTGGAGTGCATTAGAGAAAGTTATGAAACTCAAAGATCTGATTTCTTTGAATGGACCTGGAGATGAATCTTTGGGGTGCTAACAGGATTCCCCTGGAAAGAGGTTTTTAATGTCAATTTCCAGGCAAATAAATATGATGCAACAATGACTCATGTCTTTAAATTTTACGAAAGCTGTTATGAACGCTGCTGCCTGTGAAAAACCTCTAGTCAAATTCTCATGGAAGTTGTGGGTTTCGAGTGGAGCAACATTGCTTTTCAAGCATAGCGTAAGAGGAACTCGGTAGCCTGAAGCATTAGCTAATGACTGAAGAGACAAAAACATAATCCTGTTCTCATCAACAGATAATCCACAGACATGAAATGACAGAAAAAAAAGATGAGATTAGACTGAAAGCTTCTGCAGTGATTATACAACAGCACGTGTCGTGTCACGAACAGATCTCACCAGAGAAGAGCGTGCCGGGTTCTTACCTTCACTGGAAGATCCTGTTAGGTCGATGACAACATACACCTTCCCCTCTGGCTCCAGGTCAATCTGCAGACGGAGGTCATCGGAAAAGGAGGACAGACGGGGAAGGAGAGAGGAGACAAGGAGAGAGGAGACAAGGAGAGAGAGTACAAACATGAGTAAATATCTTTAATTGATCTTCATTCTTGTTGTTCCACGTCAGACCTTTCCGTGTAGCTGATGTTTATGTGCTGAACAGGAAGTCATTTTAACCCAGATAAATTATTCAACCACAGATCTGACGAGTCTCTGCAGGCAGGTTCTCTCACACACTTAACTCACACATTAAACTCCAGTATCATGTTTCAGCGCTTTACACAGATCAATGCAGAGAATCACACCGTGCGTGTTCCTCAAACTTTTTACACCACGTACCACCGTCATGACAGACGGCCCTGCTGAGCTACAGACAGGTGACCTGCACTGTAAGGACGTTAACCTCGATTCATGGTGCACACTCTCTAAGAGGTGAGCGCCCCAAGCAGAGCTAATTTAGTCGAAAAGAGGACACTGATGCACGCTTCTCTTCCTAACATCCGAACATTCCCACGTTTGGAGCCACGATTGCAACTGTTCATTTTACCTCCACTCCACTCTGCAGTAAATGTCACGTAGCACCACAGGTACATACAGAAAAATGTGTTTCATTGTGTTTCTGCAATTTAGGATTATTCACCAAAAATATTTTCTTGATTAGTCGATTAATGTCAAAAAAATGTTTGCCTGACCGCGATCTGTTTGCTTCACTGTCGTCCTAGTGTGATTATTTTGCATGTGCATGTTCCATAAAGTGTAATATAATTGTTATTGGAAAACTCACACACCCACTCGGCACCAGCACAAACGTGCTGCTAACCTGTGGAAGACGAGCGTGATCGTGACATCCTGTTTGGCCGAAATCTCAGGGTGTTATTTGCGACATGATGGGTGATGTGGTAACGTGAAGAAGAAAGAATGTTAAGAGAAAAAAAAAAAAGAGACTTACAGCGAACTAGAAGTTGACACATATCCTGTCACACACCCACACATCAACACACACACACACACACACACACACACACTGCAGACTGAATATGTTTAGGCCTAAAGAGAAGCTCTGGGGAGTGAAAACAACTGCTGATCTGCAATCTACTGCACGTGTATGTGTGTATACAGCAAACTGTGTGTGTGTGTGTGTGTGTGTGTGTGTGTGTGTGTGTGTGTGTGAGTGTGTGAATGCCTGAGTGCATTGAAGCTCGTCTCATGAAAAGTAAGTGGGCATCAGCCGGGGGCTCACAGAGTTTCTAGTGGCAGCTTGCACCACCCACAGCGTCCATAACCCCCCCCCCCCTTTGCAAACACACACCACACGCATATACACATTAATACACACACGTTAACACACACACACACACACACACAGCGAACAGCACTAAGTGAAGACTTGGTGCAGTGAAGGCGAACAGGCGTGGGTTCAGTAATGTATACAGAAGGAGATGGAAAGCAGAGAGAGAGACGGATGAGGGGGAGGACAGAGAAAGTTTGTTGGCTCGTTCCAATGTGAAAGTACGAGGGGGGGGGGGGGTGCTTTACTCTTTTCATATCCAGTGTTTGCTTGTTCCAGGAACGGCACATTTTTAATGCATCTTCATTATGAAGCGGGGCAGCAGCACACTGAGAGCATTTTGAGGTTTAACAGGATAATTATCTTCATCCATCTGCATTTTCTACGAGAAACAGCGGAAGGAAGGAAGTCACTGTGGCAGATGGACAGATGAGGGTGGCAGAATATATAGGAGGAGGAGGAGGAGGAGGAGGAGGAGGAGGAGGAGGAGGAGGCGGCAGCTTCTGTTGGTCTGTTAATATTTTAGAAACAAGAAAATGACTTGAACATCACTCAGTTTTTGTTACCAACGTCAATCAAAGATGAGGACAGAGTCGTCCTTCTGTCGGGTAGGAAGAGAAGAAGTTCTGGGACTCATCGTTTGTTTATGTTCCATTTAATTATTAATTATTAACCCAGGAACATTTCATAATAAACACACAGCACAGAGAGTGGAGCCAGTGTCGTGCCAGAAGTGGAGCCGGGCAACTGAGCTCAGCAGTGAGTGGTTTGACCGACAAGAAGTCTGTCTTATTTAGCTACGGTATTCCAAAACCTCCTTTTTTGGTTACTGAGTGCTTCAGCTTTAATAGTTCATGTTTATTCATGAATAACTCAAAGTTAATTAGCAGAAAATGAGTCAATAACAGTATTAATCAGCCGTTCCTCGTGGCTAGGTTGTAAGATTCATCCAGCTAAGCCGAGCTCAGACGACACAAGTTTTAAAATGATTTTAAAATCTGGTTGCATCACTCGTATTACAGAGAAATTCAGCAGATTATCTTCTCTCTAATCTCAAGCATGCACACAATGCAAGATATGAAAATAATGGTGCATGAGAAGCTACAGGATGTGAGGAAGCATGTCCATATCTTTCAACATCTGTCAGCATTAGTACGCTAGCTAGAGTTAGCGTCAAGCATCCGCTCCGCCTCAGCTCTCTGTGATTTACAGAGTTTCCTGATGGACAGTGAAGTAAACTGCTGCCAGCTGTAGCTGCTGTTAGCTTGTGTTAGCTCAGTTTAACACTGGGGGAGCTAAACGTTGCTTTAACCAAAAAGGAACATAACAACCTGCACGCATGTAACACACCCAGTGTAACGAGACCACGCTAATGAACCAAAGTGAAGTCAGTGAACTGGCTGTGTGTGTGTGGACCACAAACATACCAAACACACACACACACACCACCTCCCTTCCTCTGAGGTCACAGCCCTCCATTCATCAGCTGCTTACTGAGCGTGCTCAGACTCACAGGTGCAAATGTCACTAAATATAGAACCGGTGCAGGAAGGAAAACCCTTCAGTGTGTCCACAGTGCATGTGTGTGTGCATGTGTGTGTCCATGGCTGTTGTTGGTGTGTGTGTGTACACATGGCGGATGCGCTGCTCTCGTTCTACTCCTGCGGCCTGTTTATCTGAGAGCTGACGGCTGCAAGCACACAGAGGTCGGAGGTCGCAGGAAGGGCACGCATCACTCAACTGTTGATGTGTCAGCTTCCATCATCGTTTATCAGTAAAGTTTAAACCCATCGTCCTTTTTCTGTTGTTATATCTGCTCAGCTCAGCCCAGCTCGGCGTCTGTCTTCAGCGCCAGCGTCCTCTTCAGTCTTTTTGCTCTGCCATTATGTCCACAGAGGCTGACGAGCCCAGCTCCTGTTCTGACCTGCTTTATAAAACACTGAGTTTGATTTGTTAGAGGAGCTCTGCAGCGGGTGGTTGTGGTCTTAAACCTCTCCTGTCCTCTTTTCAGTTTCCTGTGCCACTCAGGCGTTTACAGCACAGAGTTAGAACTGAGTTTTGCAAACAAAAGCACAGCGTTTAAAGAATATTGTACGAGAGGTTTGTGTGTGTTTTACAGTCATTATTGGCACAACGCGGTCGGTCCGTGAGCGTCACTGCACGTTCAGCTCGTCGACCACAGCCGTTAACTCTGTGATATTATTTAGTAATGATACCGTGCAATAATAACACTGAAGACAGCACACAACAGGCAGACTTCAAACATCATGTGATCCACGTCATGTGCTAAGCAGCAAGCGTTAGTGTGTGTGTGTACTGTGCTGCATATTTAAGTCAAATCTAATTTATTTACCTTCATCCTCAAACTGTACACTCATTTATGAGGAAAACACACACACACACACACACACACACACTGAGGTAAATTAAATTGAAAGCTTTAACTCAATTGAGCAGGTTTCCCTCCATCCGGCCTAATGCATTTGAAACGTGTGTGTGTGTGTGTGTGTGTGTGTGTGTGTGTGTGTGTTTACACTCATCTTTTATTCATACTAAAAAGATAACTAATGCATAAACAAAGCTTCAGACACAGAAATATTTAAATCACGCCATCCGTCATGAATGAAATCTGTTTAAACCAAAAACTGATTCAATTAAACTGCCATGAATCACAGCATGGAACCAAATGCAGCAAATATAATGTATTCACACACAGTTGTTATGGTTTAACTGTGCAGTCTTACTGTGTGTGTGTGTGTGTGTGTGTGTGTGTGTGTGTGGTAAAAGCTCCTTGTGATTTTGTGTGTCCCAAAAATAAAAAGGTCCTTCAGCAAGAGATGACTCCTGTCCACACCTGTCAGCTCTGTCGCGCACACACACACACACACACACACACACACACACACACACACACACACACACACACACACACACACTGTTAAGGTTGAAGTGAAAGCACATGACATTGTTGAACTCTTGGCTCAGGTTCACTGTAGTCACACTACACACAAAAGCACACACACACACTTCTTTAGACTCTCTTCTAGACCTCGACTCAAAGCTCAGCTTAAAAAATAATAACAGATAAAATGTAGATAAAAGTTCTCCGATCTCCGCCTCAACTCTGTGATTTACAGAGTTTCCTGATGGACAGTGAAGTAAACTGCTGCTAACTGTAGCTGCTGTTAGGAGTGTTGGTGTTTGTACCACAGGCAAAGTATGGCAGAGGCAGAGAGATCGAAGAGGATGTTGATAGAGGGAGCCAAGAAGAGAAAAGAGGGGACTGATTAAGAAAGAGATCCAGCATGTGGCCAACTTGTTGACCAAAATCAGACGATGAAGAGACGTTTCATTTCTACAGATCCAACATCAGCGAGTGAGAGACACAGAAACAGACGGAGGGAGAACAGGGAGGACATTGTGTGTGTTTTATCTGTTCCCAGTGACAGAGAGCACACGGCCTCTGAGGAGTGACACACTGCAGACCCCTCCACACACACACACACACACACACACACACACACACACACACACCCACACAGATGCATGTGTTTGAACTGCAACACTTGTGAGGACCTTCACTGAAGCAGTGCCTCATAGCAGCTCTTGTACAGTCAAACGTTCTGTGTGAGAATTAAACTTTTCAATCGAGATCTGAAATAAGAGACAGGACAGTTTTTGATCCACGTGGCACTCTGACACACTGTCTCTCTCTGTCTCTCTATTTATGGGTCAAAAATGCAAACCTGACGCTCATCTGCAGGTTTTTAGCAAGCAGTAACCAAGTGAAGCCAACACAGGAAGTGCCAAAAACTGCAGTTCCTCAAACGTCCACTTGAGACTGGCTCCAGAAGTGAGTCAGTCTCCATAAGTCCCCATGTTAGACAGCAGAAATAAACACATTTACAGCCTGGTACAAAAAACAGTTTTGGTCTCTGTAGCTAATTTCCCCGTTCATGACAACTGTACTGAGGGTGAATTTATATACAACTCACCTGTTCACATTATATTAAGGCTTAAATGCAGGAATAGTAATTAATTAATTAATGAAATTTATTAATTAAATTTTTAATTAATGATAATTAATGAAAAATGAGGAGATGGACCTGATGACGCCGGGGTTGTTTTCTCAGGCTTGAGAAACTCCTCCAGAGCTAACTGTTTTCACAAGCTGCTAACCAGGACTAACACGCTGATTTTAAGTGCCCCCTTTACCCTGAACCACAAAACCAAGTCTGACGCCTGCAGGCAAACTGGTCCTCACAAGACTGGAAGCACGGCCTGCACGGCAGCTGCAGTACCTCACAGTGCCCAGCGGGGACAGAACGCACTGCAAAGAAAATGCTGTAAAGTCAATTTACGATGCACAAACGGGCACAAATAACACACACACACACACACACACACACACATTCAGGTACTGGAGAATAACTTTGTACAGCTGGACTCACTCCTCCTGCTGCTAATGCACTGGATGTACTTCAAACAACACACACACACACACACTGGCTCCTGTCGGCAGCCACTCATGCCCGTCCTCCTGTTTAGCCGTGTCTGTCTATGCCTAATTTGTCCCTGTTGAATAAGTGATGCAGCAGAGCATTGTGAGCAGGCCAGCTATGGTGACACACACTCACGCATACAAACACACACACACACACACACTCACATACACTATCAGACCTCGGTTAGCTGTACAGTAAAGAGGAGAACTGACTGCTTAAAATAACGTACGCTGCCCTTCAGTCTCCTCTCCTCTGTCATTATGTCCACTGAGCCCGGTTACACTGTCCACATGCTCGGCTCCGGTTCTAGCACGACACAAGCTTTGCTCCTTCGGTGCTCTGAGCTCACAGCTGAGGTGAGATGCAGCAAAGCTCAGACTCGAAACATTTACAGGTCATGGTCGGCCCCTTCAACCACCCAACCATCAGGGGCACCACCCAGTGCAACTCGTACAGACTGGTTAGTGATGTATTTAATGCTGATGAACAGAAATATAAAGACACATATATTTTGGTAACTTAAGTCAACAAGGTCCATGGATTCAACCCGAAGATTGTAAAAGTACACAAGTACTGAAGTAGAAGTACAAATACTTGACTTGACTTCCCCTAAAGCCACAGCGAGGTAGGCTGAGGAATATGTGGAGCTTTTTGAGACATGCTGCAGATTTATCCTGATTCTGTAAAGTACTGACTGAATTGAACTTCTTCTCCTCAGAGCATAAAAGTAAAAGTATTTTTAGTGTTTTATGTGCAAAGCTAACTGCCAATTCAAATAAGAAGTGAGGAGACTCGCTGTTGCGTCTGTCGTACGTGATATTTCTCTGTTTTGATGTTGGGATGGCGTGCAGTGATGCAGAATAAAAATAATCGATGTACGAGGTGAAAGTAAAAAGTTGTCTATTAATAGTAATGTTAAAGTAAAGTTAAAAAAAAACTGATTCCATCATCATCAAGGATTTATGTCATGTAAGTGTGTGTGTGTGTGTGTGTGTGTGTGTGTGCTGAGTTCAAACACACATCTGTGCAAAAAAAAAAAAAACGTCAGTTAGTTTTTGTGGTTTCACACAGAGATAAAGATCATCGCCTGGAAGAAGAAGAAGAGATGCATTAACCTCTAACTGACTCGTGGCGGGGTTGATGACAGGTATGAGGGAGGAGGAAGAGGAGGTGGAGGACACAGGGGAGAGGGAGGCTGCGGAAAGAGGAAGGAGACCCAGACAGAAACATAACATTTATAAAGCCATGCCTACACATGGCTGGGTTAATATCACTGTGACACTGGCTGATTTATTCTTCCATAATTATAATTAGATGTAGACATGCAACAAGAAGTGCAATTTTTCGTCAGTGTCGCATTGCAGTGTCCTCGGCGACTTCGGCCAAGTAATCTCTAATGACTTATTTCACAGTAAAGCCAGATTTTCAAAGCCGACTGTACGAGAGATGATAAAATTCAATACGACAATCAGGACCTGTTCAGGATCAGGTTTGGCTAAATCACCTCAGACTCATCTTTGACTGGAGTTACTCATCAGCTGATCTCTATGAATAAATAATCTGCGTATAAATGCAGAATCTGTAGATGAAGGAGCCAAAGTAATGTCCCATTATGTTTGAGCAAACTTTGCTGGTAGAAATGTGCCTTTCTCGTTATCAAGTCGCTAATCAGGCTGCAGAGGCCGCCGGCTGCAGCAGAAGCTCTGAAACTTTGGCCGTCGTTCCCCAGAGGCTAAGTGCTCGTTAGCTGTTGGGTTCAGAGATTGCTTATTGGCCAACGTACCATTTTTCCATTTCCATTTCCATTTTCCATAACCGCTTATCCTTATCAAGGTCACGGAGGGAGTCTGGAGCCAATCACAGCTGACAGTGGGTGAGAGGCGGGCTCATCACAGGGCTCACAAACAACCAAATTAACCTGCATGTCTTTGGACTGAGCGCAGATGACTGGGGGATTCGGCCCCTCCGTAACTAACCGTGTGAAAAACAAACGTCAACCTGGCTGGATGGAGAAACTGTAACGAGCGGCTCCATAATCGGGTCATCGTACTCATCTTTACGGCTCTGTCACTCTCAGTAGGAGTGGAGGAGAGTGGAACAGGCCGGCCACACATCCATCTGCTTCTACTATGTACAGACACACACACAAACACAGACACACACACAGCTCATCATATCCCCCCCCTCCCCAGCACTAACTCAAAACATACCTGAGGCATTAGTCGACCATTAGCTCTTCTTAAAGATTTACACTGGGGATGTTTGGCCTTTATAAGCAGCACATTGCAGAACACAGACGCCCCGGCCTCGAATGTCTTCGACGCATCACATGACACACGTCTTAACTTCACAAATTGACAAAAGCTGATTACTCATTAACGTCTACATCTGTGCAGCTGGACGCGTCTGGGAAACACCTCCAGAAACGGTCGATATAAGGAGCTGACTACAGATCTGTAGTTCAGTAGCTGAGCACAGACGGCCTCTTTTGAACTCAAGCTCTTACTAGGCTGCTTATCTTAGCTTTCAGCCATATCTCAATATTTCCTTCAGCTCCGTTCACTGATGAAAGCTGTGAGATGCAGCTGAAACTCCACAGAGAAGAAAACCTGTGCTTTGTCGCCGTTTATAAAGGAGGTGCCGAGTCACCGCTACCTGGAGCTAACTACCTGGAGCCACCTGGAGCTACCTGGCTAGCTTCAACCATTGTTATGTTCTCCACACAAAAACAACAGGAAGGCCAAAGAGGAGAGAGAAGAGTGTTCTCAAAGGCTTCAGGAAAAAATATTACATTGGTTATCAAAAGAGATGTCAGCCTGAGACGTGTGATGTGGCAGTTTGGAGGGATTTTTGGTTTTGTTTTTCTCTGCATTAGGTAGAAGTCTGGGCTCATGTCGAGATTTTTTAGGCTGTCTTGCCTCAGTTGTTGAGTTTCTCTGGGATCAGATACCATGATCATGATCCTAGGTGTCCTGCTGCTTGACACAAAGAAGACGTGCTGCCTTCAGGTGACTGAGCAGGACGAGCTAATATTCAGCATGTATGACGACTTGCTACAACTACTTGATTACTGTCCAACCAAATCACAAGGGGAAATGAACCGCGGTCCAAACAGCACAGGTGTGAAAATCCCCATAGACTGTGTGCAGACCTGCATTTGCACAGATCAGCAAAACAACACAAGGTTGTCCAGTTTAAAACATAAGCACACATTTCTGATAGATCAGGCTGTAATTCTGCTTTTTCCTGTTATTACGGTAGATAAAATAATTGTCAGTGTGATAATTTTCCAGAGTTGAAACATCCTGCTCCGCGCAGAATAAACCAACGATGGATCTGTTGTTCTAAGAGGCCTCGTCTCACCGGTACCTGAAAAAACACGCCCGAACCAACACAGTCCATCAGTGTTTTCTGAAGCAGGAAACTGCTCTGGGACCACCAGAGGTTCACTGTTAATCCTCTTCTTTTTGGCAATTTGATTGGATGAAAGTGTAAAGTTGCTTCTGAATCAAAAACTACAATCTTGTAAAGGGACCAACAGGAAAGGTTTCCTCTAATAGATGAACGCAGGCTAAACGTGGTACAAAGTTGAACTGGAAGTATTGGTATCTGCGCAGGCTGTCGCAGGCTGCTCGTGGTGTCCATCAAAGAGAGAGTAGCACGTATTGATGCTTCTGAAACGAAACATTGACTAGAACAGCCGCGATTAGCTCGGGCAGCGATAGACACAGGGGACGTGTCGCATCATCGCTCGTAACAGAGTCTGCTGGTGTCCGCCCTGTTGCACAAAGATCAGCAGCTCTTCGAGCACCAGGAGGAACCTTCATGAAGAATCCTTTAGCTTTTAGAGACAGAACCACAAACACAGTCCTGCTCTAGTAGTTAACAGGTCTGTCACGGATATGACACGTACAGAGCAGAAAGGAATTTCCCTTTCATGCTAACATGAGGATCTCAGAGACAAGCGTGATGCAGTCGTACCCACAATAACGGCATTCATTAATGTGCAGGGAAGCCTCTGGAAGGAGCGACCTGCCTCCAGTGAAGGTAGTTTCAACATCCGTGTTTGTTTGTGTCCTTTATTTTGCTGTTTGGATAGTATCCATAGCAACAAGGTCATCAGGTGCCTGGGGAAAGGAGGTGTCTGCAGACACGTCACGGCACCTTCAAGGATGTTTTACTTTACTTTCACTTTCCGAGCGAGGTCTAATCAAAAGATTCAATAATTAAAGTCACATGTTGTCAACCGAAGCTTAATGAGCTTCATTTTAACCTAATCACACTGAGACGCATTCCTCGGAAACACACACACACACACACACACACACACACACACACACTGTCCCAAAGCTTTTACAGTATCACATGAGCCTTAGTCAAGCTGGAGTCATGTGGCTGCATGGATCCTCAAAGAGACCTACAGCTGCAGACTCAGGGGATAAACAGAGAAGAAGACAGATATGGAAACTTATAGAGAAGGCTGAAACTTCATAAATAAATGTTTCTTGAATTTTTAGGACTTATGGACAAAATCTGTTTGTATGAGCGGATAATGAAATCTTGTCTGGAATGCTTAGTCAGATATGTGGTCTTACTTATTCTATGATCAGATTATTCCAGAATTCAATCTAAATTTTGTCAATTTTCATTGAGGAATGAGGTCTGACACGACTGCTACGTAATGCTTTACAGCACTGAGTCACACACCAGCAACTATTTCACTGATTCTGGTGAAACTGGATCATATTTTATGGAGAAAATGTTTCCTGGTTTTCCCTCTGATGTCCTCCGGCTGCTCCGCCTCAACTCTCTGTGATTTACAGAGTTTATGATGGACAGTGAAGTAAACTGCTGCCAGCTGTAGCTGCTGTTAGCTCATGTTAGCTCAGTCTGTTAGCTGCGAGTGAGTGAGCGTAAGAGCCACCAGACCAGAGTAAATCTGGGACTGAAATTTCATTTACTGCCACACACGGGTTGGAATTCGTGAGCACACGGTGCGATATGAAGCAGTGTGTGTGTGTGTGTGTGCTGCTGTCTGTTTGTAATGAGCGTATGCTTTGTGAGTGTGTCGAATGACGGGGTGTTTTCTCTGCTCTCATCCTGTTTGGGAGGAAACGGCGACGTCTCCTTACTAAGTTTAATTCTGCCCTGTGGAGCTCACCGATGATTTACGTTACAGACATTCCACAGACGCTTGACCTCCACGCTTCAAATTATGATTTATTAACTTCATTAGACCTGTTACATAAAAGCTCTGCAGTATTTCTGCCTCTGTGCAGTATGTCAGTACTCACACGCACTGACTACTTCCTTACCAACTCTTACTAACCCACATGGTGTAACTACTGCACCAAGTAGGGCAAATGCTTCCACTAAGAGTTGGAGACTTCCAGTGAGTCGGGCCCCATAAGTCCCCATGTTCAAATGTAGAAACAAACATCTTTACAGCCTGGTACAAAAACAGTTTTGGTCTCTGTAGCTAATTTCCCCGTTCAGGACAACTGTACTGAGGGTGAATTTATATACAACTCACCTGTTCACATTATATTAAGGCTTAAAGTTATGCAGGATTAAGAGCGTGGACGCTTTGATTGACAGTTGTTTCTTGTTACAGATGCCAAGATGGCAGCGGTGAGCCACCACATTGAACTTCACCACAACTCTTTAGAAACCTGTGAGTGACGTCACGGAGACACTCGAAAAAAATCAAACAACAGGTCTTATAGTGAGTTCAGGATATAAAAAAAAAAACAGTCTTCTATGAAATGAGGTGGAAAGTTCAGCCACGTGTCAAAGACAAAGAGGCTTTTAGTTTTCGGTTTTTGGACACAGACAAAGACTGGAAAATCTTTTTTAAATGAACTAATTACTGGAATAAAAACAATCTCACACATAGAGTATAACTCCTTACCATCACCGTCACAGATCCAAACACACATTCAGTTTTTTAATGAGTAAAACAATATTTTAGAAGGTTTGTGTGGCGGTAATGTGCTCTCTGAGTGCTTTTTTAATTGGCTTGTTTTTTTACGTGTTTCACCGCAGTCTGAAACCACAGGTCTGCATTTCCATCCATCAGTTTACAGCAGAGCGCAAAAACAGACGTGCGATCGGCACAAAAAACAGGACAGGAAGTGCAGAGAGACAAAGACAAAGACAAACAGGCGTCTGCACTGGAACCGAAGGACGGGAGCATCACCAGAGCGGACCCCTCGTATCTTAAAGCATCGAGTCTCTGGCAGATATTTCTGATCTCTGTTGGTGTTTTGATTCTTGAGCTCGGTGTTGCAGCAGGACGAGCTCTGTCTGCGTGTCTTTACCGTTCTGTATCGCACCGTGAGTGACACCCTAAACGTGGACAGGACAGCAGATGATAACAGGAGCTACTCGGGCAGGGTGGGGCTGGGTTGGGGGGGGGGCACCTGGGGAGCCGTCCCTCTCTCCTCCTCTTCCCTTCTTTCTCTGGGAAGTAAACTTGGACAGTGAAAACAGGAAGTAGGACCTACCGTGTGACTCAAACACACTGCTGCTAATATTAGACTCGTACTCACACACAGCCCTGCCCCCGTTTCCTTCGGTCCGCAGAGAGGACACCCCTCTACTACAGCCCGCAGGGAAACGGGGTCAAGAGGAGAGCAGGACTGAGCTCTTCCTCTATTCTGTCTGTGTGAGACTCGGGGAAAATGAAGCGGACTGCAGGGAACATGTTGGAGTGTCTCTGAGCGACACGACAAACCGCTGACAGGTCCAGAATCAATCTGAAGGGATCTTCAGAGCGTACTTATACATACAGACCTGATTATTGCTTCATTACTACTGATGCATTAACACATAAACAGCATTTTAATGTTGCAGACAGGTGAGATGGAGCTATTTAAAACAGCAAGGTGGTGTAATCTCTGGTCTAACAGCCAAACATCAACCAGGTCACCAACATCATTAAACTTGTCGCTCTCTCCTTTGTTTTTTATAACGGAAAATGTCCAAAGTGCCTTTGAGCAATGCGCTCACCACCTGCACCTCTGACCTTTCTGCTGCATAGACGTCTTTGAACCAGAACACACACTGAGCTCCACGGTGCAGCGAGACGGCGGTGCTCTCAGTTGCATTGACAAAGGAGGGGGAGTCCCCTTCGTGTCACAGGTTTTCACTCATCGTCAGTCAGTTGAACTTTCTCGTCGTCGTCTCTGCAGAGTTCCTCTGCCGTCAGCTGAACCACCACCGTTGACACTTTCACCCGCAGGAAGACCGCACGACAATCTGGCTTTGTCACAGTTGCATCACCCACAGTGTGACAACCACAGCTGGGAACAAGAAGGTTGGCAGAGAGACCACTGACAGTCAATGCTGGAGATGAAGTCAGTTCAGCTGTTTGTTTAGTCTGTCTGCTTAAAAATGCTGCAGGCTGGTCTGCAGCTACTCATCAGTGTCCTTACTGGCTGATGTATCCATTAGAGTACGATATGAACACTTTAACCTATAAAAATGTGTTTGTCCCTAAACAAATTAAACACCGGCTTTACATTTTCTGCACATTTCACAGCCGCTGTAGTTCCTCCCTCATGCTTTGAATGGAAGGCTGAGCGGATCCGACACACTGTTTCCTTAAGACGTTAATGTAATGCCAACTAGAAGTCATTAGGTCGGAAATTAAGATATTAATAATTAAGAAATGATATATTTTTAATCACACTGCAGCCCAGTTAGTTCATCTACATGAGCTGCGTTGAAACTGTACTTGACGTGATCCAATGCCAACAGATTCCACGTGTAAAAAATATATATTATAAATGTTTAATGAACTGAGTGAAGGAGTTAGTCTGAAGGCCAAACTTCCACTTTCCAGCACGGACAGAAGTTACTTTCACTTTCAGCATTGTTGCCGTGAGTCACGCCATTATCACGTCATATTGGAAATTAAACTGATATTACCATGAATGGTGTGATACAGCACAGCCATGAGTTGTGTCTGCAGACCTGAACACAGAGAGAGACTTACTGAAGCTGGTCTGTGTTTGGCTCGCAGTTTTAAAAAAAAAAAACAATCAATTACGTGAAGTATCTCTTTTCACCTGAGTGTGACGGTGTTGATGTGCGCTCAGAGGGAAGCAGACCACTTAGCACGATGAACCTTTAACTGAAATTATTTATGAGAAGAGCTGTGACTGAATAAAACTGAATAAAACTGAATGATCTCTGTTCTCGTCAGCTTTCACCTGATCGGTCCTCCTCCTCCTCCTCGTCTCCACTTCGACCAGTTGCTGCCAATTACCGGATCAGAGAGAGGAGCGAGGATACTTTTACATTCGCCTGCCGTGATTTCAAAAAGGGGGATTTTCATGTTGTCAGATTATTGCAACGTGAAACCGGTTTCAAGTTTCTCTTATTCTCACGAGCTCACGTTCATGCTGGTTGATATTTACAGCATCTTCGCTCCAGTTCCACTGACATTTACTCCGTGTTTTCACTTCCAACAACCAAAATCACTTTAGAAAATTGGTACCGAGTCTTTAAAATAGTCTAAAAGACTGCAGACGGGGAGTGAAGCCATTGTCGTGGCAGAACCGGAGCTGGGCGAGAGGGCAATGTACTCCATGAATTTAATGGCAGAGGACAATGATGGAGGATTATACAACTCAGATCTCGTCTTTCATACCATACTGATATAAACCAGCTGCTTGAAATAGCAGGAAAAAATGTATTCTTCAAATAAACAGAAGCACAGTTTGCAACATAACTTCACGTGATCTGAAATATAAATAATTCATGGGCTGCAAACATTAAACACATAAAACAGCCTTTGGACACTTCAACACGTCTACAACTTCAAAGTTTAAAGCATATTTGTGAAATCATCACTGTGAGACTCGCAGCGTCGCCCACCACCCGCCCGTCCCTCCTTCGTTCAGCCATTCAAAAGCAGACAGCTTGTCTCAACGCCCTCTCTGTCTTGCCGTTGTCTGTCGCTCCCTCCCCTCACTTGCTCGCTGCCCGTTGTGGAGTAAAATCAAACGCTTGTCTTCCCTCTCCCCCCCTCCATTCTCTCTCTAATAACAAGTTCTAACAAGGCGGCTGCCTACACATGAAATCACTGTTCAGAAGAGAGCATGAATTCTCTTTCTTCACGTCTCGTGGAAACTACTCGCTGCATTTTTCCTCTCTTCTGTTTTCTTACAAATCTCATTCAGAAGAGCCAAAACTCAGACTGCTGGGCTCAACTGGTTAAAAACTGGAAGCTCGTTGCAGTTTGCCTGTCGAAGTCCAGCTGGAATGACGCCTTCGGCTCGCTGCGAGACAAAAACTAAAAATGTTTCAACATCAGGACTGTCCTGTCCTCATCCAGCTAGTAAGCAGTAAGTTTAATGTTGATTTGGGTAAATCATAGCCTTATATATTGGAGTAGTACGGCCCATTCATCAGGCTCAATCCCACCAGACATGGCTGCAACTGGTTCCAGCTAGTCAGTGTCTTAAACTCCACCAGGTGTCAGAGGCGTCAATCTGCACAGAGCAGATCGAGCTGACAGGAAGTCAGACCCAGAGATGATATAGATTTTCAAAATTAAACACCCTGATGCAACGTTCCAGTTTCAATCAGCCACAACAAGCAGCGCAGAGCAGCTCGAGCTAAACTGTGGAAAAATCAAATCTGAGCAAGTTGTGGAAAACACTGCAGCGTCACAGACCGTGGCCGGTGGAGTCCAGGGGTAACAGATGATATGCACCCGGTGGAGGTCACCCCATCTGATAGTTTAATGAGCCGCCGACATTCGAAACAGGCGGTTGCTTACCGCGACAGAAACAATGAAAGCTCCTGCGTCATCAGGCGGCAGATGAACAAAGGACTGGATCATCGAGTTACAGTATGCTGCTCCACGTCAATTAGACAAATTAAAAAAAAAAAATCTGTGACTACAGGTCATGTGATGTCGGAAATCACCGCAGTGTGTCCATGTTTTATTCTTTGGTCATTAACTCTGCTGCGTTTTGCAATCTTCACGTCGTTGCATATCAAGTCTGCTTGAATCATGAGTACGCATTTCTGGAATGTGAATATATTCATCTGAGTGTGTGTGTGTGTGTGTGTGTGTGTGTGTTAGTGTGCTCTGTGACTGGCTTGGCCGGTATCATTTCCCGCTGTCTGTGACTGACAGCTGGCCGTGTACAGGCTTGTCAGAGAACGGTGACGTTTTCATTTTTAGTCTGAAGTTAATTGTTTTTTTTAAATTACTAGATACTTGTCACAACACGGAGTTATGATTTCAGTTCACACACTCTTATTAACTGTAGTAGTGTAGAAGTATCCGCGCCACACTGATGCTGTAGATCCTGTAACACCTCCAGGTTCAGCGAGAGCAGCCACCTAAAACGTTTTTTTCCCGCTGAAAGACGACGTTGTTACTTGATTTAACGTGAATAATAAGTCGCCTGTATGCATCGTTTGCTGTGAAGTTCTCACAGAATACAGAGTCTGTCTGTGCTGACGAAAAAAACACACATATAAGAAGATTAAAGGAAAGAGGAAAGTGTTATCAGATGAGAGGCGGTATAAAATGTGTGTGAAGCAGCAGGCAGAGACACAAACGGATGAGCTGGTGATGCATTCGGGTGCAGCAGGACTTGAACTCTGTGACGCTCCTTAAGGACGTGATATTTTCATCTTGTGATCACAACTAAACTTTTATTGACGACCTTTTGTTTCATTCTCACTTCCTGTCTCTTAAGATAATAAAATATCTAAGAATACTTTCAGATACTTCATCAGCTGTGTAGATTTAGGCAACTATTGGCAGAAATAAAATATGACAAAATGATCATGTGATCTGCGTTTTTCAACCATCGTAGTTTCTCCTTTCATTATGAATACGAAACAAAGGTCACTGATAAATAAAAAGATAAATAAAACATCTGCCAACTGATTTGTTTCATCACTAACCTTCACTTTTTAGCGCGTTCGGTTATTTACACATTAAATGATCCATTAAAAGAGTGATGTGAGAACTTGTGCTGCATGATAAATGAAATGTGACATGACAGCAATGTGCTGACTAACTCTCAGTTTCCCTGTGGGAAAATGTCTGATCCTGGAAGACGGACAGGTGTGCACAGCTCACCTGAAAAAGTTACTAAGAATAAACCCGAGCTGAGTCACCTGCTCTGGGTAAATTTAGGATTCTGTGTTCAGACAATCTTGTTTTCAGACAGTTTGGTGTTGCCATAAATCAGTGGAGCGTACAGCGTACACATTGTGATTTGTGGTCATTCTCCCAAACAGGTAACATATTTCTTTATGTCTCTCGTATCTGCAATAATAAAAAATATGGGAACTTAGCAGACACAAATCTGCAACCAAGCCAAAGCCCAAAAATAACAAATAAATCAAGCCTTGTATTCAGAAGCACTAATTCATATTATCAAAGGAGCGTCCCGTCGGCTCCTCTCATAATAATCATGGATATATGATCTTTACACAGTGAGGTATTCTCATTTAATAAATGGATTTTGGTGAGAGCCAACATCCCGAACTGACAACAGAAGATTAAGAGTCCTTCTGCACATTTAAGTGGAATAAGCTTTATATTTGGAAAGACGTCAGAGATGTGTAAGACCAGCACCCGACCCATCCAGAACAGTTCTGCAAAGGCGAGGTCAGAGGATGGAAGGATGACACCGAGGCCAGGCTCCGTAGACTGGATCGATGGTCCACTTCTCCACAACCCTTTTCCTGCATCTCCTTAAACTAATCTAAACTAATATCCCTCATATTGGCTTCTTTCAGACAGTGGAGACAACTAGAGGTCTCAGAATATTAAAACATCTGAGAGTCTGTGACGCTTCAAAGCAACATGAACAGATTTCAACTCCTGCTGATCAACAACCACAACAGACAAAAAGGCAGAGGTGAGGACACCAATGCTGAAGGCCGTCATCGCACATGACTCTCGCCTTTCACGCTCGAGTCCAACGCCACGGGTGTCAGCGACTGCCAAGAAATCAGGCACTCGGATCACAGAAACCCCTTTTATATAAAGCACAGGGTGTTTGATTTAAACCCGTCTTCAGGTGACGCTCCGGCCCACCGAGCCAGGAACCCTGCGCCATCTTTGATTTTTGCAGTACATGACTCAACTTTAATGGAAGTCAGCCTCTCTCTGTCTGTGTACGACATGTTTTGTTACTTTCTGACCTTATATGTTGCAAATAAAACATAAACTAACCTTATATTTCATGAAATGTTCTTTGTGGAATGTGTTTGAGGGTTTGCAGGCGTCTGATCCTCGACGTTAACTAGCCTTACACGCTGGGAAGCGACACGGGCTGTTTGGTTTCCTCAAGGTCACGTCAAGTCTGTCTTTGTCTGAGATGACATAATGCGTGATGCAGCTTAAGTCGAGACATGTTGAAGCCGGAGTGCCCATGGGTGTGCCTTTAAACATGCTCCTTAGAAAACACGAAGGTGCAAAGATCCGAGGGCACGAATCCCACCGGGCCTTTCACTGCGGTGAATGAAAACGGATTAGATAGTGACACCAGTGTAAGGGGCTTTAAATCAGTTAGAGGAGTTTAGAAAATCCAGATGAGGATTAAAATGTGCTGTAACGTCTGGGAACTTTGCCACATGTCGACTGTTTTCCCACAAGAACTATTAGAAAGTCTCACCAAGTTCTGTCTCAGACAGAGCTCGACATGAACTCCTTCCAACTCCAGTCCTGAAGCAACATCGTGGAACTTTTCTCTCATAAACTAACAGATTTTGACTCGTGTTGATCAGCACTGACCCGTGACCTGTGTCCTCACAATATGTAACTTTGAGCTCTGGGCCGGGAGAAGTACGTAACGCTTTACGGCACTAAGCTTTTGGCCTCAACTTTTCAAAATTTACAGAGTTTATGATGGACAGTGAAGTAAACTGCTGACAGCTGTAGCTGCTGTTAGCTCAGCTTGTTAGCCGGGCTGTTGGGACTGTATCTCGAGCACCAGTGTTAGTGTTCAGGCTAGGGGCACGGGGGAATCCACCAGAACCAGAATCGGTGACAGCAGGAGTCACTTTCAACTCGTTCCAAAAGGTTCAGTCGAGTCTTTACTGTCCAAACATGAGTTATCACACTGCTCCTCTGCAGCCTGGAAATAAAGATCGCTGCTGTACTTTCTTTTCTCCATCCTGTTTCATCATCTCCGTCTCTTTCATCTTCTCCCTCTCTCTAATGGACCTGATGGCCTCATCAATAATACACTCAAACATCCGTCTGCTTCAGCAGCTTCAGACAACAATGAACAGCTTCATCTTCTGCTGCTGCTGTGTGTGTGTGTGTGTGTGTGTGTGTCTGCGTATCATGCGTGCGGCCTAACCACACCCACTCTTGCTTCTTTTGTAGCTCTGTTGTGGGTCACTGGTTCATCTAACAAGAGCACAACAAAGGTAACTGGATCTATACACTGTGTGTGTGTGTGTGAAGTGACTCATGTTATGCATCTGTAGAACCGTGTGCAGGACATTTGCTCTGCAGAGATCCTGCATGGACACAGCATTCATTTTCACAGTTTGATAAAGTGACACATGAATGTCCGTCTGTGTGTCGACTGAATGGCTCCATGGCTGAAGGCGCTGTCACACTCACAGCTCCCGATGTGACGGAGCCTCCCACCATCTCTTGAGCTCATTGTTTTGGTTTCACAGCCCACCGCTGCCGAACATAGTGGAACATTCAGCAGCCAGAGAGTCGCAGATTTCCCTTTTCTCTGCTCTTACAGACTTCACAGACTAACATGTATTCACAGAATTATGAGACAGGGCTGCTAATTTCACTTTTTGTGATCTGTGAATATGAAAAAATGTGAGATTGTAACTCAGTTTTACGAGATGTGACATCGTACTAATCTTAGAGAGTCAAACAAGTCGATGCAATAAGTCATGATAATGATTTGTTTGGACCGAGCTCCCATTCAGAGCCGCACACGTTCCTGCTGCTACGTCCGTGAACGACTTTTCATGGAGCTGACACGACCTCGAGGAGCCACGAGTCGATCCACAGATAAATAATCAACAACTTTGTAAGCGATAAGATAAGAATAGTTAACCAAGATATTAGTATTACTGTTAGCAGAAGTTACAGCAGCGACCCTTTCAGGTTTTTTTGGTTTAATTTTAAATCTGAAGATGAAGCCGCTCAATGTTCATCCCACAGTGACGGTACATCACTGCGGGTTCTCCGGTCTCTGTCCTCGTGCTGTTTATATTTATTATTCTTATCATAAGTGACCCGTGAAGGTCCAGTGTGGAGGATCTAGATGCTTCAGGTGATGTGATGATTGTCGCTCACCTCACCCTCAAACAACAGAGTTAAAACACGTTCAAAGCCTCACGTTAAGTTTGTCCGCTCTGGGCTCCTGTAGAAACACGAGTTTTAACACTGCTGATGGAAAGTCTCATCACATATTCCACGTCTGCTCAGTTTGAACACACCGGACCTTTAAAGGACGGAAACACACTTCTTCTTCTTCTATTTTTCTACTTTTAAATTTGATTTGATTATTGTTGCATCCTGTTTATTATTACTGGGGTTCATTCTGAAATATGGACCCATTAATGTGCAAAATTAAATGAATGATATTAATTAATTATAATCACGTGACCCTGCCTTAGATAGTTTTGTTTATTTCGTTGCATATATTTAAATGAAGGGGGCCCATGACCCCCCTCACTGCGGCCATGCACAGCTGTATGTCATGGATGTGTCCATGTAAACAGATTGTGGCCGGTGGCTGACCCTGATCACTGGAAACAGGTGAAGGTCTTACCCAGTCCTCGAAGTGCTTGCTGCCGTTGTGCAGGATGTCCTCGAACTGGATGATGCAGTTGGCCACGAAGTCGTCGTATCCGATGGGCGCGTCGTGGAAGACGGACAGCTCGATCCTGCGTCCGTCGTGGACCTCCGTGGTGAACTCGTCGTTCCACGTGGGGCTGTTGGTCTTCTGCTTGGTGGAGGTCTGCCCCACCCGGGAGTCGTCCACGTTCAGGGCGATGTACGTGTCCAGGAGGAAGGTCTGGGTCTTGGGGCCGACGGCGTGACGCAGGGACCAAGCCGTCGGTTTGAGCTCCAGAGCCTCGCAGATCTTGATCTTCAGCTGCCCGTTGAAGATCACCATGGTGGTGGTGAGAAGGGTCCTCAAACAAGCCGTGAACTCTGAACCGGTTTCAAACCAACCCCACCTCTCTGCTCCGACCACTGCAACAACAATTAACTCCGGTAACGGCGTGAATAACGGCTCCGTTCAACCGGTGGTCGGACGCTGTAATTCCTCCCAGCTGAATATGACGGAGAAAACGCCAACTATGGAGCCTCCCACTCCCGCCCGAGCTCCACACTTTGTCGAATGTGCTACAAATTCAGCCCCCAGAAAAATAAACCGCAGCGGCGGCCGAGAAACGAGCGTCAACCCGGGGAAAGCTTTCCTTGGAAGCGCTCGGAAGAACCATGAACAGCCGGCGGGCGACAAAACACGCGAGCAAAGGCCCCAGATGTGAACCAGTCTGTCAGATTTTCAGCCTCCGAGGTGTTAAAAAACTCCGTTAGCCGTAGCGGGGCCCCCTGGAAGCTCTGCTCCGTGTTGCATTGCACCGTGAGGCGGGTGGGAGGCTCCAGATGCCTGCTGGCAGCCGCCGCGGCGCATCGGGGATGTTCGAGCCGGACCGCTGCGACCCGTCAGCGGCTTGTAACAGCCGCAGCAGGAGGCTGGAGAGGAAAGGGGCGGGGGGCAGATTTTAGGTGGGTTAGGGAGGTATATATACGGGCTCCAGCTGCTCCGGTGCACGGCCTTGCTTTCAAGCCGCTGCTGCTGATCTTAACTTCCCGTGCACATACCTCTGGCTGCCGTCCACCCCCCTCGACACTGCTCTCTGTCTCCGTCTCTCTCTCTCTCTCTCTGGTGCAGGAAATGCGAAAAACACGTCAGATTTCTCGGAGCCTGGTGTGACAGACGGGGGAGTGCGACGCAACCCAGACAGGGGAGGTGTTTAGGAGGAGCAGCAGGAGGAGAGGAGGAGGAGAGGAATAAAAAGCCCACCAAGGTGCCTTTGAGCAAGGCTCTGCTGAAGCACCCAGCTCCAAACTGTTGCATGTTCCACTCAATAAAAAGACTGGACCTCCCGCAGCATGCAAAGAGATGACTGCACGCCATATTTACCACATGGCCATGCTGTGTGCAACAACTGTGTGCACTGTCTGCAGAATGTAACATGTAACTGCACATTTTAGCCAGTTTGGCTGCTGCAGATGCATCATGAGTGGCTACAAGGGAAGGACGAGGAGCACGAGCAACATTTGGTCAAGAAATGATCATATGAGTGTCAGGAATTCAGTGCTGACAACCTCAAGTCTCCAAAACCAACTAAAATCATTGTCTCTACCAACAAGGGTCTAATCTGTGACATGGCAGACATTAAAAGAAGAAACCGCGAGGCACAAATGTGATTTATTTGTCACGATGCTCCTGCTTTAAACAATATGACAAAGGGTCAGACGTCTGCTTAGTGTCACGGTTAAAGAACGGCTGAGTGATCGGACCTTCCACATGTGCAAGAATGTGTCTCGGCAGTGACATTAGAGTGGGAACATACTGTACCTGACAGACTCAGTATACAAGGCCAGCAGCGATTCACGCCTCACACAAAGGAGCAGCACATTTATCTGCACGGGCGCCGTTCTGTGTCATTATCTGCGCTCGAGCAGCACAAGAAGCATCAGACGACAGCGTGTCAGTGTGTGCAAGCGAGTGGAAAGTCAGTCACCCTCTGCTTTTCTCTTCTTAGCTTCCTCCGTCAACGTCCTCTTCACTCTCTTCAGCTCCTATTCTGGCACGACACTGCCTCTGCTCCCAGCCTGAGGGTTAAAACCTCCTCCAGTGCTCTGAGCTGAGCCCGGCTAACAAACTGAGCTAACAGCAGCTACAGTTGGCAGCAGTTTAGTGTTTAATCACCTGAAAACAGTCAGAAGTCAGAATGAACCTGTCAGATCTACAGACACCACAGTAGTTCCAGATAATGACACTAAATACAACATGTAACAGTTTAAAATATACAAATATTTCTGATTTCACTCATCAGTCACATCATATCAGTCACACACGCATCATTTCATTCTAAGGATGAGGCTGAAGTTTGAGTGTTGATGCAGTGGTACTTCATGTCAGACATCCAGAAGCTGCTTTAAACCACACAGTTTAAACACCGCTGACCTCTCCTGGTCATTGTTTGCCATTTCAAGCCTGATCCAGCATCCTGTACCAGCTGCAGAAATGATAAAGTTTGGAGACATGCTGCAGCACAAATGTCTCCAGAGCAGTGAGCAAGAACGTCAATGTTAGATCTGAATTCATTTCAAATTTAGTCCGATGCTCGTTGTTAATTTCATATCAGGATTTCTCAGGAGGTTTTGTTTTTTCTAATGGATGAAAGTGAAGTTTCCTCACGTTCATTCTTCAGTCTGATCTTTATTCTTTGTCAAATTGTTTCTGTTCATCAGTGCTGAAGACATTCAAGCGGGAATAAGTGGGATTAAATCATATAAAAGACAAATCAAAATGCAGAGGCTCTGATGGCCGAATGTAAACTTTGAACGTCTCCTCTGAGGGAAATTCAAAACCGTCCTGATGATTTGGGACTACAGACAGAAAGAAAAACAGCTGCTGGTGCAGGCCAGCGTGATCTGCTACCATCTAGTGAAAGACTGGTGAAAGTTCAGTCCGTTGTTCACGGCCTCGTGAAGCAGATTTTTACCTCCTGGTGCAGAAAAAGTGAATGAAGAGGTGATTTTTTCTCATGCAGAGGCCACTGTAACAGCAGAAATATTCCTCCTTTGTGCTCCTCTATTATTTCAAAGCAACATTATCCCTCTGTCTCTCATTTTCCACCTTGTTTTCTCATTAAGCACATCAGCCAATGTGTCTCTGAGCTCCACAGATAGGAATCAATCACAGGCCGCGGAAATCCCCTGGACACCGGCCACGTCCTGCCGTCTCTCACTCGGCTCCTTCTAAATCAAACTAACGCGGCTTAGCAACAGAGCGCAGGGTCATTCATACTGTAAGTTGTCATCACAACTGTAACCATGGTCGCACCGGGACAGTAACATCGCTGTGGTGGCAGGAAAATAACTGTTCTGGTGAGCGGGAACGAGAGGAAAAAATCTTTAGGAATCGAGGAGGAAGTTCCAAACAGGACGAGCAGAAGAGTTTATTATTAGTCCCAAATAGTTACAGCAAAAGTGATTTAACTGAATATGTGTGATGATTGATTGGTTGGAATCATCAGCTTCAGAGGAAAGTCAAAGTCATTTCATCTCTTATTCTCAAACTCATTGCTAATTTAAATTTTATTCCACTGGACAGTGTCACGTCTTCATCCTCGCAAACATGAAACCAAGTCAGAGGATGAAATTGTTTGACATCAGGCGTCTTCCCTTTGCATCCTGCATTCATAAGTCTTTTCTGACTTACTCATTTACTCTTCTTTATGCAGACAATCCAGAATAAACTGGAAGCAGAGTTTGCTGTAGAAAAACATGATGGTTAATACCTGAAGTCAATGAAACACGAGGTCATGCATGAAAAGAGGAAACTGTCGGCATAGGTCGGCATATTATGACTAAACCAGAACTACCAATCTGACCCATTTGAATCATATCAAAACTGTGTGACTGAAAACACACAGTAAAACACACATGTAAAATATCTACACACACACTCAGTTCAACCTTTAACAGCAGAAAACTCCAAGTAAACTTTGAGTAAATGAAAACAGTGTGCGGTGTAAAAGGGAATAAACTGGAATATAACAGAAATAAAAAAACTGATTTACTGTCAATGACAGTTTAACCTTCGGTGCCCTCTTACTTACAATAAGGACACTCATAGAAAAATGCTAAATCACAGCGTTGCTTTAAAGGAACATGTGATAGATTAGTGACATCTAGTGGTGTGGATGTTGATTGCAGCCTGTCACTCCTGCAGTATCTGACACTATACGTCACCTCTGAGTGCTGTGGGACCGTCCTGGATTAGGTTACTGATGGATGAAGTGATGCGGGTGCACAGACACAACAGACGACGACACGTGCTCATCATTTCATATTGCACTTTATTCAGCTCTGAGGAGGCAGAACTGGGCTGGGCTGAGACCTCATCACCGTCATAGATCAACACTTATTGCTTTCAGACATGTCCCACACTCAATCTTTGTGTACACGTTTTAAAAATCTGAATGTGTGTGTATGCAAACCAACACTGCAGAAAGTATTGGACTTCCTGTGTCACTGTGTGTGAACAAACATTAATTGAATGAAGACGTGAACAGAGATCTGACGTGACGTTTCATACGACGTGAAGGTCAAAACGTGAGCGAACATTCAGGATAAAAACAAAAATAATGTACGACAATGTTGATATCTTTCCTCATCTACAACATAAATAAAGGCCTTTGCTTTAAAGTGATATAATTTCAGTTATTACACATCATTTCACGGCATTATGATCGTGGATATGGAATCCAAGAATATCAAGAAGAGGCTCAAGGGCACCAAAACGAGGCGGTTCAGGCATCACATGGGTAACGTGTCAGCTTCTCCTCTATGGCACAAACTCAGCGGAGTCAAGACACAGTCTACACAGTGGAAGTCACAGCTGCTTCTGGGGCAAAGTGATGGTTTTATTTCTCAGCCCTGAAATCCACACGGTTCCACAAATTCATCTTTCAGCTGATTGTTTTGGTCTTCACTGTTCGTCTGCCAAACAACTAAAATGAATGTTTGCTTCCATCCACTGCTGGCACAAACTGTCCAGTTAGTTGTTAAAATTAAATCAATTAAAAATGACACAAGATTAAATAATCAGAACTGATTCTGGTGTTCTGATGTTTTGGTATCTTCAACACTTCAAGTGTGTTTCCACCTCAGCTGAATGTAAAAACTCCATAATAATCATAAAAACAGGCGGCTGACAGGCTGCCTGCAGTGAAGCCTGACAGCCGGCTGACAGCAAATACAGTTAAAAGGAGAGTGAACGTGGACTCGTACAGGACAACTCTAAATATTGTTGCTCCATGTCTGTATTTGCATTATAAACTGAACAGATGATAAATATACGTCCATGAGGTGTTTAAAGATTGACGCCTGTCTGGCTTCATAATGGTGAAACATTTTTAGATTTTGAGACACAAGAGCAACAATTCTTGGAGCTTGATATCGTCCACAATTCATCTGGAAGAGATCAAATTTAAAATCATGTTTGGCCTCGTCACAGGCCGGTCTGGTGGCTCAGTGCAGGGCTCACATCCTTCATCGCGTAGAGTATAAATACATCTCCTGTGAGCATAAATAGCTGCTTGCTTGTTTGTTTGCATCCCTGTGACAGAGTGACTGCCGGCCTGTGAGCCTGCGCTAACTATTGTTGTGTTGAACGTATCCTGTCGCGGCTGAATTGTGGAACCATGTCGAGTCTCTGTGCTGGAAATAAACGCCGTAAATAACTTCAGAAACACGATTTCACCTCTCTGTGGAAGTACACGTGTGGTCGCTGTAGCAGTGTAGATGACAATGAAGATAAAATCATCTGTTTGTTCTTCTATGTAAAGTCCCGTTAATCCCTGTTAATATTAATATTAAAGTATGTTCCTATAGTTAAATATCTATGTAGAGTCTACTTTGGCAGTTTTTTTATTTTCTGGCCAAAAACAGTAAAAAAATCACTACGTTAATGAAGAAATAGAAAAAAAAAAAAATCTGATTTGTTGTCTTCCTCTCTGTCGTGGATATACATCAACTCATGATTAATACTATTACATGTGTGTGTGTGTCATAATAAACAGCCTGTGGAGGGCAGTGTGTCCCAGCTGTCCCGACCGTCACTGCAACATGCAATCACACACACACACACACACACACACACACACACACACACACACACACACAGAGCTTTCACAATCTGCTGGAGGTCACATGACTGGAATAAAGCCAGCTAGGTCACATCATGAGGGTGTGTGTTATGTGTGTGTGTGTGTGTTATGTGTGTGTGTGTGTGTGTGTGTGTGGTTTAAAAGGCGCTAGTGGTCCATGATGCGGAGGTTGCCAGATACGATTTTGTTCTCCAGCATGGAGCCAGCTGGAATGTCAATGCGATCTCCGTGGTTGGCGATGATGATGACGGTGCCCTGTGGGGAGGAAGAGCGACAGGAAGACACTTTAAAGCACAATTTAATTAAAACAATAAATCACTGCCAGCAGGAGCTGATACTGACGAGAGCTTCTGGTACATCCTTGTTGACTTTGGGGGAAGTAATAGATTACATTTACTCTCATTACTGTTTTTTCTTGTCTCGTTCGTTGCTACGTTTCAAAATAAAAGTCCTCTGGGACGGAGAATGAAGGGAAGAGAAGAGTCGTGGTGATTCTCACTTCTTCTCCTTCACTCCTGATTTAAAAACCTCCTAACTGACGCGTTCAGATGAATATATAAAACATCAGGTTTGGTGGAACCATCAAACCCTCGGCTGATTATTAAGCTTTTCTTTTGTCGTTTATGGACATCAGGATTAAATTGTTTGTCTTCAGTTTGGCAGCTCGAGCTGCTCTGAGTGTCTCTCAACACTTCGTCTCAGACTCGAGGTTTTAATATCCACGGTGTCTCTCCACCATCTCGTGTGGTCACAAGAATAAACAATGCAATGGATTTCCTGTTATAACGCTGAGCTGAAGAGCCAATACAAAATGAATTTCTCGCCTAAACCTTTTAAAATTCCATTTTATTCCACGCGATGAGTTTACAGGATTTCATTTACCTTCAGTGAAACGTTTTTCCCAAAAGTGACATCTCCAGACACGGTCAGGTGGTCGAGCTCCAGCATGTCGGGGATGCTCTCGAAGCGGGTTAAGTACTCCTGAACCTGAACACAGACAGAAAGTTTAAACCTCGTGGATCCTCTTAAATTCAGATCCATTTAAATGCACTGAATGTACTGAGAGTGACCTTGGTGAAGGAGCTGCCCAGTTTGACGTGCGGCGTCGTTGGGAACTCTCTCTTCGGGCTCATGGTGAGAGAGCCGGCGTCCAGGCTGTACAGGTTGGACATGACCAGCAGGAGGTCCGACGTGGTCTTGACGGGCAGGAAGCGGCTGCGAGGCACGTTGATTCCCATGGCGTTATCGAAGCATTTGATGGCAGCGCCGACCGCCGTCTCCAGCTGGATGACGTTCTGCCCGCCGTCGAGCGTCTGACAGCGATGGAAAGAACAGAAGAGACACGTTGAAGTTGATTCTTTCAAATGTTTTTGCTTCTGGCAGCACGGCTCGTTCTTTTTCTAAAGAAATGATTTCACATACTTGTTTCACATTCTGTTTGTTAATGTTGTACTACACTGAGCGGCCTTGCCAAGGAAAGAGTCTTGCTATGCAGCAGCAGCCAAATATTTGAGCACAACATCTAAAACATCTGTGACTCACTGTGAACAAAAATGTTTTAAAAACTGATTTCTCTAAAAATGTCAAACATCCTGGACGTGGTTTCATGTGGTAAGTTCTGGTTGTGCATCTGTCGGACCAAAGTGTTGGTCCCGAGGGAAATATCTCAACAGTTATTCAGTGAAAGTTTGTACATTTGTGCTCCAAACTTTGGCATCATCTGACTTTTCTTATGGATAATTAAGAGGTAAGTGCCTTTAAAGGCGGCTTGTTTGAGCACGCAGGCATCACTGAGCCCACCTCAGGTCCGCTGATTAGCACATGTTAGCATGGTAAACATGCTACACAGTCATTGCGAGGATGTTATGTCTTCTTAAAATTTAAGAGGCTTCCTGAGGTGAACATGATCAACTAAAGTCAGACTTAGAGGGCAACATGTGGACAACCTGTGTTTCAGATATCTGAGAGTTACGTAACATTCACCTGCACTCTTACCTAGATGGAACCACACATTTATGTAAAGACACACTTCCCTGCACACTTATCACCGGTTATGTAACGCCTGCTGTGTCACACTGTGTGATTCTGTAGCCAAGCGCTGGAAAATGACATCAACAGAGGAAAGGAAAGCAATAATCAGAAAGGAGGCTGAGGCTCAGCGGGGAATTCATTACGCTGCTTGTAGATTTTGCATAACCCGAGGCGGCAGACCAAAATCAAGTCACATCAAGTTGTTTGCTGGACTGACAGCACCGCGCTGTCACAGAGAGCTGTGGAACATCACAAAGAAGATACATTCAAAGCTTTCCATCATGTTCATTCATTTTGCTGCTCTTTGTGAAGCGGGAAGTAAAACTTTGATATCTGTCTTTAGTTTGTCTTATACCAACCCACACACAAAGTGAGTCTGAGTGGCCAAATGAGCCACCGGAGAGGTGACCAGGAAAAGTTTGAGAGAGCGGAGAGAGCCGTGCAGGGCAGCAGAAACAGAGGTTTAAAATACAGGCTTTGCTGCTGGGAGCATGATTTATTCAGCATGGCGTCTCTGTGGAGGATAGTCACACGTCTCTCTGCTCGAATATCCAAAACTGTGTTTTCTAACGAGGCAGGATGGATGTGGGAAAACAGGAAACAGATGACATTATTGTAAGAGATTGGCTGGTTATTGAAAGTGAGTTTCTACTGCACACTCAATATTCCTGCATGGATTGATGCGACGTTTATGTCCAAGATTTATTGGAAGGGAAGAAACAGTTTCTCAGAGTTCTCCGCCAAAACTGGGCGTCCTGGGGATGTAAACAGGAAGTATAGTCTTATTTGTCTTTGACTTTTGGAAACATTAAAAGTTTGCTGAATTCACTATTATCAGTTCCTATTTTGCGCCAATGGATGAACAACTGTCACTGGATTACTTTGATGCTGAAGAAAACTTAAAAATTTGGTGATTATCATCAGAACTCTCAGTTATTCTTGTTGTTTCTACTTACTATAACTTACTATAACTTACTTATTGAGAAAATAAGATAAAATTGGATATTTTTGCCTTTATAAATATCAAACTGAGCATCAGCTCAATTGTTACAAATTGTTCTGTCATTTGGTGTCGACTTTGTCTCATTTATGTCATGTATTCGACTGCTCACCTTTGGGTTGACTATAATCTCCAGGTCCATTGCTTTCTGTTCCTGCAGCCTCTTGATGGCAGCCAGAGAGATCCACAGATTGTTGGTGTTGAAGATCTTGAACTTTGAAACTGACTTGAATTCGTCTACGTGGGCCTTTGGGACCTGGGCGATCTCCAGCAGGCGCAGTTTTCCATCGTACTGGATCAACGTGCCACCCTGAAAAACGCAGCCAGCTGTTTTACACTGCGAATGGACGCCTGACTGACTGCGATTTGTTTTGTTAGAGAGTTAGCTGGATCACATCCATGTGGAAAGAAACAGATCAAATATTGTGACAGGATGAATCCATGAATCAACAGTTAACATACTTTGACATCTGCACGCGTCTTGTCCGTCACCTCCATGATGAACTCGCAGCGCTTGCCGTTGGGCTGGCTGACCAGGTGGTGCAGGATGTGGAGGTCGACGGTGGCTCCCAGGTTGTCGATGTTTGACACAAAGATGTACTCCTTGCCCTGCGCGATCAGCTGGTCCAACACGCCTGAGTTGTAGAAACTGGTGTAGATGTCGCCGTGTCCCGGAGGGTACCAGCCTTCTGCGCTTTGTCCATTCATGCTCAGCTTTGTGGACACTGGGAGGAGAGACTCTTTGTTGATGCGAGGGTACCTGCAACAAACAAGATCGATAAGATCAGATCTTCAACTATGTCAACTGTCAGCCTAAAGTTAATCAAGTTAAGTCACTCTCTTTAGCTCTGATTTTGGTCTCCAAAGAGCAACTCCTGGGGGAAATATCAGGCTCTGTAGATGTTAAAATGTTCCACTATTTGTTCAGTTTGTTTGCAAGTCTGCCGCTTGTTGCCGAGCAAGTCCAGCAGTTTCAGAGTCTGAACCAGACCAGTGCATTTTCGAGCCGTTAAACCAAAAGAATGATCCAAAAGATGCTAAATTAGACGGGAGAAGTGTATTTTAATCATTGTCTGTGCCAGAAAACGGTGGGATGCTTCCTCCTTTATGTCACATTTAATTCTTTGAACTGTTGTTAACCCTCTGGGGTCCGAGCAATCGCCCATGATTGCAAAAATAACTGATTGGATGCCAGAGGGTTAAAATTAAAACCTTCTGTATCTCTTACATATAACAGATAGGTTTGTAGCTCTAAAAGGAAAAGCAGAGTAGCTGACTTATCTCAGTCACCCACTGCAGAGCTGTGAGTAGATAAACAGTACAAAGAGAAAAATGTGAAATCGTTTCGCTCCACGTCAAGGTAAATCCAGGAAAACTTTGCAAAAAGTTGCCTTCTTTTCATATCACTGCAGGACTTCAAACAACACCATCAAGAAGTTTTTAAGTTTTGCCAAGGAGGCAGACGAGGCTACGAGCCGAAGAGCCCAAGCCATCATCGCTTCATGCATTAATCTGATCAAAGGATTTCTAAGAAGGATCTGCGTCGGGTTGAGTTAACAAACCTCGCCGTGAGGAGCGGCGCTGGGTCGGAGCTGGCTGTGTTTTTGGCAGATTGGGGATATTTCAGAGTGCAGATGAGCTGGTCAGGTGAGAGGATCCTCAGAGCAGAGGCACGTAACGGAGCTTTAATTCCAGTCGACTGTTCTGGGAAGATGTTTCAGATGAGTGATTCTGATACGAGCTCAGAGACTTCAAAGATTTTTAGGACCTCTCAGATACTTCCAGAAGTCTTGGAACATGGAAAGTGTTTGTCCTGTCACAGATCCAAAACTTCTGCCTCAGAAGAAACCGCTCTCTCAATCTTTTTGATCCATTTACAGATATTTCATTTATTGCTAGTTAAAAGTCCAGTCCAGGACTTAATGACATTTAGTGGTGTAGTTACCGATTGAAACTCCCTCACCTCACCCTCTCCTTCATAGCAGTTTGTACATTTTGGGTCACGGTGGACAGGTGACAAAATCTTAAAGATTCTTACTTTCAGGTGACTATCCATGAATGAAAACAGAGTTATGTGATGGACCTTTAATACAAAGTAAACCTATAAACATTTGCCTGAGGGCTAGCCTGTTAGCTTTGATCTATCGATCTGTCAACTGGGGCTGCAATCAAGTAACTCGATTACAAAAAATGATGGAGGAATTTCCTCTGCCTCGAAGCCTCGTCTAATTAAATTTAAAGCTCTCGTCTCGCACAGATTCTTTTTAGTGTGACATAACATGGTTAACTTTACAGGCTATGTGTCCTGTGCAAAGCGGAGTGGATATCTGCAGCCCTACTGTCAACATTAATATTTTTGAGGTGTAGCCAAGTTTGGGGGCAGGGCAGGGCAGCATGTTGTTTGCCTCACTGTATTTGTCTAGGTTGGCTGATGTCGTATGAGCACACCTGGAGGTTTGTGCTGAAGTGTCTGAGTATCTGAGCTATCTGTCTTCTTTGTGCAGCATCTCGTGTGACGTAGCTTTAAAAGAATCTAAAACAAGCAGACGCGGTGTTCGACCTCTGAATGAAGCTGTCAGGTTTATTTATTCTGCTCCTCACGTTGACAGCTAAGTGTTATTTGGCTATAAAAAATAATTTTTGGATTGGTCTGGCGGATAAAACAAATTGCTTTCCCTCATCAGCTGGAACGCCGGGTAGCGTGATGAGCAGTGAATATAATTCGCCTTGTATGAATGACTTTCACGACCGCAGACTTCTCTTTGTTCTCCCATTGATTGACATTTCAACTCTTGAACCACTTTCTCTGCGGACATTAAAACCCTGCAGCTACAGTACCTCCACCCACCCCGACCACCGCCGCCGCTGCTGTCCAAAACTGCTTTGTACTGCACTCCTCTCACACACACACAACATACGAGTGCTCTAAATAATTCAAGGCAGATAGCAAAAAGCAAGTTCTGCTTGACTGACAAATAGGAGGCATTAAATATTAATGCATTTCTCCATACATTACATGACATTTCTTGTCTGGTGCTGCTGTTCTTGAATGAGAAGAAGCACACAACAGGGAATTGTCCACTGGCTGCTCAGAGGCTGAATATAGACCCGTCCATTATGGGAGGAAGCCGGGTTCAGTCAGTACGTTTGGGTTCAATACCGCTGACTGAAATGTTTTGTGTACGCTGCTTCGATCTTCTCTCCAGATTAAAATCTGGTGTGACCTCAGTATGAACTCAACATGACGACGTGTTCTCTCACCTGCTCTGGTTAAAGGTGTGTATCTTCACACGGTGGTGCGTGTACTTCTGTAGGATCTTCTTTGTGTCTTCATCTGTGTTGAAGGAATTCATGAGGACCAGGGGCACGTCTGTGTTGTACGTCTTGTTCAGGTGCTGCAGGACATTAAAAGACAAACAAAGTATATAATGCCTGCGTTTTAAACTGAATCTTAGCAACAGTTATTGAGAGAGTAACAAAGTTAAAGTTCAAGAGATCACGCAAAGCGATGGAAATGAGGCTCTGGATGAACACAAACTATGAAAAGTTGGGACACGCTGTGAAAGATAAATAAAAAACATGATTGTGAATTTGATCCGTGTAACTGCTTCCACAGAAGTTGAGAAAGGAGCGTGTTTACCACACGCTTTTAGACACTGACATATTCAGTGTCATGTTCTGCACTTCATGATCGTACATTTTCAGCGGGAGAAGCCTGGACTGCAGGCAAATCTAGTAGCCACATAGTTTTACTATGAAGCCACACTGCGGTAACGTGCAGAATGCGGCTCGGCTTTGTATTTCTAAAACAGGAAAAACTGGATCAATGTATCAATATATCATGAATACTAAACAGAACAACAGCTCAAGAGACGGCAGTGAGACTGAGAATATGGGAGGAAAGTAACACCTGGGGAGAGATGAAAGTTTCTTTTTTAATTAAAAGGAGTCGTGTAGAAAAGATAGAAAGCAGAATATGAATCAGTCGGGAGGAGAAGTTGTTCAAAAGTTGTGACATAAAACAAGGAAAGACTCTTCTTTAAACTGGAGTGTGATCAGATTTATCTAAAACAGGAAGGGTGTTGCCTGAATGTTAGATGTGGCAATGAACCCTGATCGCTTATTTCCACGAGTGAAAATAAAAGTGTGACTGTGTATGACTTCCTCATACGTCTGCGTTGGAGCTGTCCTGACACTCCAGGATTGAGCAGTCACACACACACACACACACATTGCAAAAAAAAAAAAAAAACATTAAATGTAACTTGCTGTTAACTGTAGGTGTGGAGCGGATGATTAAACTACTCTGAACATTTTTGTTCAGTGTTGAGCAAACAACCAGTGCTGCACCAGCTGTTGAATATATATATATATATATATATATATATATATATATATATATATATATACACACACACACACACACACACACACACACACACACACACACACACACACGTTGTTACTGCAGCTTTTTATGTGTGTCACGTCTATATGGCGTAGTGTTATGCCATATGTAAACACGGAACCTTCAAGAAGCTGATGTGGCAGGCCGAGTACATCTGGTGCCCACATCGGCTTATTTGTGCAAGGAAAGAAACAATGATTGATTAACTTTATGAATTTTTAAAATGCATCTTTTGCTCTATAATTTGTCAGTGAAATAAATCCAGGATCTTTTGGACTGACCGGTGGCTATGGCTTGATTTCTGGTGTAAAAATCTGCCCTGTACCTTTAAGATGTACCTCAAAGACTGAAACAGGCACCGCTCTTTTAGACTTGTTCAACTTAACAGACGTTGTAACAAGAGAGTCACTCAGGTGAGAGCTGTAAATATTCAGCAGCCAGGCGGCGCCGTTCCAGTGAACCTGACTTGTGTGCGTGCTCAGGTCTCCGTGCTGAATAAACGGGCATTGAGACGGTGTGGTAGCCGGGGGGGGGGGGGGGGGGGGGGGGTTCCATTTTCTTTCTTTCTAAATAGGCTGATTCAGTCAGGAAGTAATCTGACCAGACCTGGGGAGAAAATGGAGAGCGGTGTCTCGGACACAGAGCGCAGTGTTCTGGGAGGTGATGAGTGTCCCATGAGGCTGTTATGAAACACATGCACATAAATACTAGGCAGCCACACATCTCATATATAAACTCTACTGTACATGCCGAGGCTGAAGCGTCATAATCTCACACAGACGTCTCTCAAAGTAACTCCAGCTGCTTCAACGTGTGATTCCTCTTATTATCTGCTTATCACTGAAGTAATTCGGGATTGATTTAATCCTACATGTCATGTCTTCATGTATGATCAGGCACAAATAACTACACACACATGTTCACACACACACTCCTCTCATCCAGCACACAGCCTTCTCTGTTTCTGTGCCAACCCTGAAGACCTGCCCGCCTGCACACCAACAGATCCTCTTTCACTACAACTCCCCCAAGACATCACACTGAACTCCTTTCAAGAGACCTTCAGCTCTTTAAGAAATAAATAAATAAGGAATGTCTCTCCCCCAGCACCTCGGGAACATGAAGTAACAGAGGCTTGTGCCTGAGGATGATCCGTATGCAGCATCACAGAGAGGACAAGACGTGTTTGTAATTTTCAGTTTATGAAAAGGAGAGAGAGGCCTCTGATACATTTCTTCTTCCAGCCTGAGGTAATGAAGAACATCTCCTCAATCTGGAGGCAGAATGAAATGTTCAGACATCACCACCATCAGCGCCAACAACACCAAATAAGATGTTTATTTTCCATCAGACAATACATCACTTCCTGCTCCCACCGGCCCCTCCCGTCCTAACATTACAGCCAAATCATGTGTGCTGGGGTGGAAACCAGCCACCACAGCCCTGAGGCAACACCTAACTGTGGATCCTGGTGCCAAATATGGGGCCGCGGTAAGAATGTGGATTGCGACAGAGGCCTGTGCTTGTAAGACTGTGACGAGCTGAAATTAAAGTGTTTATCCTCTGATTCACGAGCACAGGAGGGAGGTTTATGACGTCAACTAAGATGTGTGGTGAGATGAGGAAAAACAAGAACCTTCAGGAAGACAGAGCTCGAGCTAAAGTGTCACAGCTGCATGAACATATCTATCACAACTTTATAAGAAGTGTCGTTCCACCATGCAGAAAACTACGTGGAGGTCTGGAGCCCACAAGGTTTCAGACGGGGCATAAATGCAACACAAACGTGCCTGACAGCCCCACAGGAAATGTGTTTTTGTAACCGCTCTTAGAGTCATCATTTAAACTGTTAAGTGCATGCCTATGGACTGTGGGAAGAAGCCAGAGAGAACCCACTCAGACAAGGGAACATGCAAACAGCGCTAACCACTGCGCCACCGTGCCACCATGAAAATCATGGTGGGTAGCAAACAGAAGTTTATTTGTACGTCAAACGGGCAGTATTAGCATTTATTGAGCTGTGTTTGTGTCCACCTGGTGTGTCTAAGTGTGTTCAAGCAGTTTTGCATAGCAAACCAAACATGAGCTAACCCTTATGTCATAACCAACATGAAAGTAAAGCTGTGGTTCTTTCTTCGAGTCACATAAAGTATTCCCATACCTCAATCTGCTGCACAGTGAGATCCAGGAAGGTGTTCTCATTGCGGACACTGATCAAGCTCTTGGGGCCCTTACATCCCATGCTGGTGCCCAGGCCTCCGTTCAGCTTCACCACCACCAGTTTGTTCAGGCAGTCGGCCACGTTCACTGGCAGGCCCCGAGCGGAGATCTTATCGTAGGGCTGGATCTGGAGGAGAGGGAGAGAGAGGCAGCCAAAGGGTCAGAGAAGCAGCAGGTGTGCCTGTAATGCACTCTTACTGTTTATTACTGTGGTGTTTCTGCGCTGCAGCTGTGAATCAACTGGGTCTATTTTTCTTCCCATCTTTCTAATTTTACTGCTTATTGCAAGTTAAGTCAGTTTTTTTTTACCCAGGAAGTGCAGCACAGAGACTGTAATGTATTTATGTGTGGGTTGCTTAATTACCAGCTGAGCATGTAATGGGCTGAATTGATGCAGAGATGTGAAAATGTCACAAATTGTTCATTTGTTCTGCCGCAACCAAGTGCTTCTTTTGAAACGAGGCATGGAGACGCTGCATAAAACACAAAGAGACACATTCTGCGGCGTGTTTTTTGAGTAATCGGTGCAGATAATAGAAATCTCGATGACTTAACGCACGACACAGCCGCTTTCAAATGGTGGTCTTCAGCACTTCTGTTGGCGAGGCAGCAAAAATCATTGGAGTATGACAAGTGTGTGTCTGTGGCTGTGTGTGTGTGTGAAGCCACATAACGGATCAATACCACAGCTCTCACATCAGCGTATTCACACATCATGCATCGACTTCTTTGATTCTCTCCCGCAGAGCAGGAAGGAGTGAAAGGAGGATATGAAAGAGGAGGTGACTAAAACATTAAAGTGAAACAGCACTAAAGGTCACATTCATTCAGCTTTGATGAGTTTTATTGTTTCTCTCTTTCTTAAAATCAAGTTTAAAAACCTGTGAGAAACGCACAGAGGCAGCCTGGGACAGCAAATCTTAACCAGATGTTACAACAGTTCTTAGTTGTTAGAGAGTGAGTGAGCGTGTCAGTGTTTAAGTCAAACTCCATTCCTAAAACAATGAATGTGTTGAGGATTCTTACATGGCGTGCGTGTGTGTGTGTGTGAAGGCTGTGTGTTAGGAAATGAAAAGGCCAGCGGCCATCTTGTGTCCTTTCCTGCTAAAAGCACAGATTCACCAATCAGTGACAGCGGACACATAACAGACCTGATGGAAACAGACGGTCTCCCCTCTGGAATTTACACCCCCACCCCTAAACTCGACAACACAGCTGCCGCTCACCCCGACGCTCACAGAGATGGGAAGCAATAATCACGCAGGACAAAAGCTGTTTGATGGTCAGAAGTTGTAAAATGTGTTGCAGATAGATAAACATCCGTCGTTACAGTGTTGTCTGGTTGAAATCCCAGCAGGTACTGGGAAAGAAAAAAAAAGAGAGAGAGAAAGGAATTCTGGGGCAGCAGAGAGGTCACTGCTGTGTGTTCTGTTAGTGAGTAAAATGTTTTTCAGCTGGGATCTCCATCCTACCCCTGCACCCCTGGAGTCAAACAGCTTCCACTCCCAGATGTTCATTTCCCTTTCTGGGCAGATGGGGACTACTTATTTCTTTACCTCTGTGCGCGCGCGCGCGTGTGTGTGTGTGTGTTTCTCCAGCCAAGTGAACAACACCCAGAGGCCTGCACACCTCTTTGACCAGACTGCTGGATAAAACTACAAACTGCTGTGTACATTGTTTTTACAGTTTGCTTTGGCAGGCTGTGCCTGACAGGGTGAGGAAAGTGAAAGACACCTGCAGGATGTTTTATCTCGAGCAAAGACAGACAGCCCGGCGACAGATTACAGTTTTGGATTGACATAAATACATGCCAGAGAGGTTCAAACTGTTATACAACTAAAATATGGTGTGCACAAGATTTTAGTCAGCATCTAGCGCAAGGAGGAGGAAAGACGTCTGTGTGACTGGACTCAAACTACACTATTATCAATGAAGTGCACTGGAAGCACAGACTTGATGTAACTTGACTGGCTACAATCAGACTGAGCACTGTTCAGCAGCATGGGGCGACTTTATCATTTTCAATGCGAGTGAAGCGTTTTGCTTTCTGCCTTCGGATTGCTGAGCGCCTTACCTCACCCGTTTAAATTCTATTAAGACTGAAAGTTATGCGGAATTAACAGGGTGGCTGCCTTGATTGACAGGTGGGTGGTGTTACAGGTGGCTTCTTCATTCAGCACGCCTCGGTTCCACTGATGATTCACATCTCTGCCTATTGTTGGTTAAGGGCAGAGCCAGAACACTGAGCTTCACGACATCTCCTCTTCTGAAACATGAATCACGGATACTACACCCGTGTTGTGTACAGTACCAAGATGAACATGTTTGCTTTTTCACCAACACCTTCTTTATACAGATATTAGGGGCAGGTCACTTTGCAGTATTACAAATAAATTAAAGGGAGCAGTAATTATAAACAACAATGGTAAATACTGTCTGGAGACGTGCCAGTTCACCTTGTTGAAGAAGGATTTTCCAAGGGATTAATAAAGTTCTTCTTGCGGCCCTACACTGTGTTTTCTTGACATATCAAATGAGCTGGTTGCACGGCCTAAAAATAGTAAGAATGGCTCGGTGACACTGAAGCAGCAGGACCTCCCTTATGTGGAATGCAGAAGTCAGTATACCTGCTGTGCAACTATTAACTCCTGCACTGTTCACCAGTACGATTTGTTTGTGTGGTGGCTGGAGCGGTGCTGGAAATCCCCACTCTGCTCCTACGATACATTTGTCACTGCACATTATTGTGCTTACAACAATATTACAGAGTATGTTATCCGGTGAGTGAGGAAGAAGTCCTCTCTGCCGCACCACTTGAGAAATGACAAAAATATACCAATTAATTATTGCTGCTGCGACAGGTCGGCCTGTCATCTCCACCAGTCGCGGACAGGAGAGGGCAATATGCATCGAAACTGACTTTAAAGACGAAAGAGCGACTGAATAATGAATTTGGTTGGAGGAGATTTTGAATCTTTGGCTGTGGTTGTTAAGTTTACTTCCCCTTCTTGTATTTCTTTCACTCTCACTCTGACCGGGGTAGGATGTTGCCAAATCACGCCTGTTTCACCCTCTTCTCATCTCACACATATTCAGCCCGTTTCTCCATCTCATTACTGTGCCGCTGTCATTTCCTATTTCACTTAATGTCCCCTGTTTCTTGCCACTTTCCTCTCCAAACCTCTAATCTTCTCTCTGCCGCCGTCTCTTTTTATGTAACTCTCAGTTTCGCTGAGCTTCCGTTCTTCATATTTCATTCATCTTTCCCTGCTCCGCTCTCCATCTTTAATCTTCTCCATCTTTCTCTCTCTCTCTCTCTCTCTCCAGCTACGTAAAAATAAATGAGGCGGCTCAGAATTGGGGAGCGATGCAGTTACTCTTCGCTTGCCACGAAGTGAAGAGGAAAAGACAGATTGGGCTTTGTGTGTGTGTTTGGTTAAAGGGTCCAGCACTGGCGAGCAACTGAGGAAGTTTTTGTCAGTGTTCAGTGAGACAGAAGCAAACGTGGCCAACAAACGGGTAACACCATCTCTGGCATGAAACGGGCTGAACCTGTGAGATCTATTTGGCCTCCAGTTTGTGCTTCCAAACAGGAGATAGGAACATCCTCCTGGGCACCAAACCTTGTTTGTTTCAACGGGTCAGGAAATGGCAGGAAATACAGACTTCCTTCCTCGAGCACACTTTAGTCTATTGGCAAACAATTATTTTCTACAGACCCGTAATCATGTTTATTATTTATTATGATTCAGCGTTTATACTTTTCACAGCCACTTACATTGAACGCCACGGGATAAATAACCCTCGATGCTCAGCACTCAGGAGCCTGACGAATGCGAATGACTGCAGCAGTCAAAAATCCATTAATTAATTAATTAATCATCCATTAATAAAAGATTAATAAGTTGATAAAAGAAAATTGAATCTTCCGCTGGCATTTTTCAGAAGGTAAGTGATCATGTGGTCCGATCTGTCAAAGGTTTTCCCGGCTGTGGCTCAGGAGCTAGATCGGGTCGTCCACTAATCAAATGATCGGTGGTTTGAGTCCTGTCTCCTCCAGGAATCACATGACAGATATCATATGTGGAAATCATTTCATGTTTGTGAAGAAGTTTGTTGTCAGCGTATTAAATCATGGAACAGCATCATATCTGTGCTGTGTGATGATAACTATCAGCCTGATACACAGTATCACTGTGTTAACAGTCCAGCTTCAGTTGGCATGTGTCTTTCCTGATTATCACGAATGTATCCATACATGTTTTAACTGAAATCGCAGAGTCTGAAGTATCTGACGTGTAATCACTGCAATCATCCAGGGCACTCGGGCTCTGATTAGTATGTGATAATATTAAAGGACCAGCGTGTATGATTAAGTGGCACCTAGCATTGGTCCAATCAGGACTGAATTTTTAGGTTTGGTAACCTAGAAGTTGTTCTGAACAATGGTTTAAAGCTGATCTTTTAAGGACTAGTTTGGTTTCGCCTGTCGTTTCACTTTCATGAAGGAGAAACTACGGTGACCACGAAATGAAACCAAAAATGGTGGGGCAACACGACGGACTCTGACCTGCAGATAGATATAACAGGTTAGTATACATTCATGAAATGTTACATTATATATGTTATATTCTATAAACAGAGCCTTCTAAATCTTTAACCTCTACCTGGATGATGTTCACATCTCCAGTATGCACTGCATTGTAGTTGAAATCTATATGTTACTACTGTTCTCCAAACTGTAGCATGATGATTTGTCCTTAGGATGTCTGTAATTTGATCCTGCAAGCCTAACAATTCACAGCTGCTGTGTTTAGTTCTCTTGTTGTGAGTCATAGTTTCTAGTGGATCCCTCCCAACAAAATAAAGACACATAAAAATGATCTCATTCTTTAAAAAGAACAAATAACAAACAACCGTAGTGAGACGAGGAACAACTTTTTCCCAAGTAAGTCATCTGTTAAACATTCAATTGAGGCTGCGAGCATGAGACTTCAGTACTCCACATTATCTGCACTGATATGTTTAGCTGAGTTCAACACAAAGTCACAGTCGAATGAAGAAAAAGCTAGACCTTTCTCAGGGTTTGAAATGCAGCCTGCAAACCAACACCCAGACTCATGTACTTATGCTGCTTCATTTACTCACTTGGTGCTCTCGCAAGTGCTGCGTCTGACTACTCAACGTCTTGACTGACACAAAACACTGCCTTCAGACTTCAAATATCTTCTCTTGAGATTAAACCGAATCGGTGTGCACTTTTCTTTCCCGAGAAACTTTGTTAAACCTTTCAATCTTTGAAGTTCGCACAAAACATGGAAACCCAGCATTCAGGAAACTCAAGGAGAGCACTGAAGGTTTCCCCTGTGGCAGAAAACTCAAGAAGACCTACAAGGTAATCCTGCACAACCAGCACTTTGATATGGCCAACCCAGAGAACCCAAAGCAACCCAAACCACTGTGGAAAGGAAACTTAAGACTAGTTCATACGGTCATGTAGAGTCCACAGAGATCTACTGTAGGTAATGACTGCTGGTACATTAGAGTAAAGTCAGTTTAGCTCCTGCTTTATGATCACTGTTCCACAATTAATGTGTGAAACGCCTCGTGCCTCAATAATCTGCCTCTTAACCTGATTAATCTGAATTGATTGTGCCATAAACCATCTCTCTGTAGACAAAACTGCAACTTTTCTACTGTGGCACTCGTGATGCTCTGAATAACACCGGCTGCACTCCTAAAATGCACAGATCATTCATCATTGGTGGATCCAGCAGGCATCAAACCCGCCTCCTAAACAGTATTGGTTATGACTGACTAATACTTTGTCTGCCCCAGAAATATTCCACGTGGCACTGGGATGGAATAAATAGGACACGAGGGACAATGGACATGTTGTTTCATCTATCATGCAAGTGACCCGTTTCAACGATCCTTTCCAGGGAACGTGCTGTATAGTTGAGATGTGTGCAGGAGGTGTGTATTGGGTGGTGCGTGTTTTAGGAAGACAAAGAGGAGCTGCTTATCTGATGGCAGCAGTGAATGAATCAAGTTACAGGCATATCATGAGTAAGGTGAGGTTAACTGAGCCTTTCAAAACCACAATGTTTGCAATTCAATTTCAACAAGTCTAACAGTATAAAACTATAGAGAAGGCAGAGACACATCACGGAACAAAGAACTGGTAAAGATCTGACTTGACCAACCGGCTCCCACGTAACCGTGTTCAGGCAGGAATGTGTGCGCTCAAACTATTCAAACTCTAATTGTCAACAGTGGCGCAGTGTACATTACAGCACAGTTTGATGCCAGCTGATCTTATTAGCGAGTCATAAAGGAGTTGTATTTGCAAATTTGAACCCGTTCTATGCCCGTACCAGACCTGAGGCCAAGTGTCATCCGTAATCTTGGATATTTTCAAACATGAAGGTGTTCAAAGATCAAATCTGATTGTGTGTGCTGGTGATGCAACTGCTTCAAACTTATGTAACAGGTTACAAGTAATTCTCTGAGGCTCTAAGGTGAATGTGATGAGTTCAGCGGTGATCGGAGGAACAAAATGCGCCCACCGCAAGTTCAACCGATGCGAGCATCTATTACAGGTAGATCACCTTGTGAAGTGAGCGTCATCTGTTTATCTTGCAATTACTGAGCATGAGTATTAAATGTCAGAACTCAAACTGGACTTTCTAGATCATACTTTACACGCCTCAGCTCAAGGCAAACAATTGGTTAAAGGTTATTCATGTTTTTAATGGGATTAGTACTTTGTGTATTTATGACTGCTCTCCGACTTAGCAGGAATAGAAAAGCTAGGGTGTGTGTGTGTGTGTGTGTGTGTGTGTGTGTGTGTGTTTGCAGGGCTTCATTGTTCTGGTATATGCACAACACACACCGGAATGTTTTTATTTTATATCTAACCAGCACACACACTTAGAAAGACGCGGGTGCACAAACTAGACTCACTGAGTCTTCTGGTGGTCTCTGTATCTTGATCCACTCCACTGATGGTCCCTTCACTTGCAGGAATCTGTGGAAAAGAGTCTTGAAGCCCTCGAAGTCTTTCATGGACGCCTGGAAAAAAAAGAAAAATATTTTATATGAACTGTATTTGTGCTAAAGTCAATAATACAGTCCTGCCCAACAACAGCTTTGTTGAGAAAGCGGATAAATGTAGCTGCTTCTCAATAAGAGCACCAGTTATCTTCCAGCATTCTTGAACTGAAGGCAGGTGAACAAACTTCCAGAACAGCTTTTTAAAAAATTAGCATAAATTAATAAAATGTTTGCCATCAGTGATTTCCGAACCTGACTTGGCTCTTACTTTTATTTTATTTTACTTTTACTCCTCAGCCAAAGCTTCTTATAATGACGCAGCTAACTGAGGAACTATATTGCTGTGCTTATAAGGAGTCATAAAGGATGTAACAGTTGGCTGAAAGCCTCAAATATGGGTTTGTCTTATAGAGGAGGAATGAGGTTAGACCTGTGCGGACAATACAGTGAAATGAATGATTTCACTGTGAGGATGCCATCAATAATTATAGAACTACGTTGGTTGAGCTGGAACAATTAGAAATTATCAAGTGCTGGTTTGACCTGTCTTTGGGAATGTGACATGAGGTGTGACGTGAGGACCTCGTGAATATTAAGCCAACAGATGAGTTAGATGTGTAACGTTTTGTATTTGCATGCCGGGTTGCCTTTGCATACCCTTTTTTCTGTTTACATCTTTGAGTAAGAGTGTGTATGAAATAATGGGCACACCCGTGTTGACTGAAAGATTTTTATATTTTCTGCTGTGCATTGGTCTCTTCTTTTGTGATCGGTGCTAGTTCTGAGAGGCTCCTGGTTATTGACTGAAAGAGTTGCCAATCCCTGGTGTTTGTAGGCTGGGTGTACACCAAAGCAAACAGATTGGTCAGCCTAGTTGTCTTGCTTCTATTTACAAAGGCAGCTCTGATTTCACATTTTGTGTTAATGTGCTGCTGTGGGCTGAGAAAAGTCCACTCCAATCACCAGAATTCACTCTGGACAAACAGGACAGGGTCTCAGCTGGGCTAGAGTCCTCCAGTGACGCATGATGTTATTATTTAGGATGATAAAATAGACGAACGTCTGCTTAAAATTCTCACCTACTGCAATTTTATGACGTATGCTTTATGTATGCGTGTGTCTGTAAGCATGTAGGTGGAACCCTCATTGGCACTGTGCTACAGTATGTGTCACTTCACTTGTGTTTTCCCAGTGTTTGACCCAACCACCCTCTAAATCACATCCAGATGGTTGGGGAGAGGAACAGAGGGAGGGAGACAGAGAGAGTATGTCAGCGTACCTCTCTCTCTGCGCCTGTGCTGGTGTCCAGCAGTTTCTCCAGTTCCGTGTGCATGGAGCTCTCCAGCTGCTGCCGCATCATTTCCTGGAACTCAGCCATTCCTCTGTCGGGCACTCCTTTACTCAGACCTGGACGGGCGGATGACGGGGATGGAAGGGAGAAGGTTTAACACTGTTGCGACATATCTGAATTCTAACATATTATGGGTGCTCAGAATGAATCCTGATTCAAACCATCTGTTTCAGCCTCGTCTGCCACTGAATCGTTTTTGTAAGAGGAATTTCTGATAACCGTCTGGAGCTTTGAAACTTGACAAATCATGATCTTGACCAAAAATAGTACAGACTTCTAAATGTGTGTATTTGCTGCTTTTCTTGGTCTCAGATGTTTGTAAGTGTAATATTTTGGGGATCAATTTTGGGTGATCATGTTTTTCATTCTTTCTTAACATTTTATGGACCAAACATCAAACAATAAAGAAAAGGAAAAAAAAATCACTGCCACCTTTACAAAATGAAAAAAACAAACCTGAGTGAAGATTTCAATAGCCTTGGTGAAGCTGTACAAGATGTAGTATGACATGTATACTGTCGTATTTGTGTCAGTACACAGTATGTAATGTTATCTGAGAGGCTTGTCAATGGTGATGCAACAGGTCTGAGGTCATGTGCATGGTATCATTTGAGTACCTGTTATCAGCAGCACCAACACGCCTTCATGCATAACACAGTTTAAAGCGTCAAGTTTTAAACACAGATGTCAGATTTATGCCAAATATCATGAATAACTTTGGCTGAACATATTCACAGCTCAGAAAATACAACATGACACGTTCACCTGAGAGTTCAGGTAATCTGTCACTAAGTTTGGGTGTAAAGATCAAATGGTAAATTCACCTACTCAACATTTTGAAAAGTACATTCATTAGTGTTTATTTTCATAGTGTCATTACAATAAAAATATTGAACGGTGATGATTTGATCACCCCGCCAGCCTTTCAGCATTGGTCTCATTGGTTGGTTACACAGTGTCAAATAATTCGCTGCTTCTGGCACACAGACAAAACTGACAACTGGGAAATAACCTTCCTAGTAAAATGTGACAGCAGGAGGAAATGGGACGGATTTATGACGTGCCAGTGTTTCACAATCCCAGGTTACGCTTTATGATAACTTGCTTTTGTTTCTCGTCACCAAGGGCAGCTGTGGTGACTGTGGTCCAGATCATCCATAAGCAACTCTATCTATACATTGCTCAATAGATAAACTACTTCAATCAATCATTGTTTAGTCTATGACACGTCAATGTTGTGACAAGATGTCCATCACGGTTTCCTACAAAGTGAAAGCTGCATGCTTCGTGTTTGCAATCTATTTGACTGAGCACATCAGCTTCTCTCTCTCTACTAGGTAGTCAGACAGCTAACCAACCAACTGGCACATTTGCTTTGCCTGGAAGGCTTGAGGCTGCATTTGAAGCAGCAGTGTTAGCAGTAGGTTTCTGGTTGGCTGACTACTCAAAGTTTATTTTGACAGACATGTAACAGGATATGTAAGAACACTAAAACTAATGTAGCTGAGAGAAGCAGTGAATGAACCAAAGAACTTTGACCAGAGCTCCACCTGACCACCTTTTTAAAGTGTCCACACTTCAGGTGCGACTATGTGTGAATCACTCACACATATCTGAATCTTATCAGTGTTCACGCAGGGATTGATTATCGTGTTACGGTACACATAAAAGAAAAGAAGGATGATGTAAAGAAATAAAAGTCACGTGATGGATCAGTCAGTCAGTGAACTTCAAGGCTCCGTCTGTGTTTGCTCTGAAGTCAGTAAGAAGATATCCACGTACAACATTTTACATTGATGTAAAAACACACACGTATTCACCTGTACAAGGTGAGGTTAGAGTTGAACATAACCCTCCACATCACTACTTACCTTCAACATAAACTGCCATGTTTCAACTGCCAGCAATATATATATAAACAGTTAAATAATGAGATAAATCCAAGACAGAAGCTTCAAAATAAATATCCCAGAGATCATTCAAGTGTAAGGTTTCCTTGAGGTGCTCCTAAAAAGCCAAACTGGTCCTTCATTCAGACGTGTACAACCCTTAAAAGTCCATTCACAACTGAGGCTCCGGAGGATGACACGTCCTGTCTACCTCACACACTCATGAAGAGAGAGAGCAGAAACAAGGACACAATCATCCGATCACACTTATATCTCTGGACAGCAGCCAGACGTCGTCCCTGAACATGGATGTGGAGTGTGTGGAGTGTGTGGAGTGAAGGCAGGACGTTTTACTGCTCGCTGTGTGTGTGTGTGTCTTTCATTTCCCCCCAGCCCCAAGTACACTGTAAACCACGTCACAAACCCTAGCTGTGACTCTTGCTCATGTTTTGCCTCGCCCACTGCTTTCATTTTTATTACCTTACAGCGATTCTCTGTTCGACAGCACAGTCCGCTTACTACTGCAGCACACACCGTCAATTATTAACCGGTTGAGCGGCACATTTAAGTGCGTCCATCCGCCGGTGAGGGGAACTTCAGATGCTAGAGAGGCTGCGGAAATGAATGACTGATGGGTGGATGGCCGGAGAGGGGGAGGGGGGGGGTATGTATGCAAGAAACAGCAGATATTAACGCTGCTTTCGGTGTACGCGACAGAAACACGAAGACAACTCGCGTTAACGGTGGATCCGTGAACACCGCACGACCGTTAATGTTTTTAAAAAAACGAAAAACCCGTTGGTGCTACGCAGCTAACTTTAACGTCCCGCGCTTTGGGGAAAACGGTCGATGTCAGGCGGTGAAAGTGGTTAAAACATGCCGTGTTTAAAGAGGTTTTCTTACTGTGTGACTGTAGGATGCTGGCGGAAGGGAAAAAGTCGATGATGAGGTCGGCCTGGTCCTGTAAGGGTCTGAAGGACCACAGCTATCCCCGCAGAGGAGAGACAAGAAGCGGGGGTCCACGCTCACACACGGTGTATGTGTTGATTTGTTTTTAACGGCTTTTCGTGAAAGCGTTGAGCTTCTGTCCCCCTCGTTTAAAAAAGCCGAGATAAAGGTTAAAAAATAAAATAAAAAATAAAGAAGTTAAAAAGATATTTTACACTAACAGTACCATTCCTGGATGTAGCGAATGGGAGCGTCGCAACGCGATGGCAACCAATGAAAAAACTTGCTTTTCCTGCGACACAACCTTAACAGCCAATAGATTTCGGCTACGTGCGGTAGGGTTTTCAGGTATTTCCGGGTTGAAGGACGCTCGAAATGTTTTGCAATACGAGTTACCAAAATAAAAGCCCAAATATAAGAACTAAAAACACGCATCCGCACTTATATTTGTATTTATAATACAGCAGTTAATCTGTTACAGTACATCCATGGATTATAACGATGCAGCATTTATTATTCCACTACATACATGAGATTTTCCCCCAATGAAGTTGTAAAAGTGAATGTTTTCGGTGTTGCATAATCATTCCTCTTGGTTATAGGAAGTGGGGAAAAACTAGGAGATACTGCCCCCTCCTGGTAAAACTGTGACATTGCCCTGTACTTCAGCTTCTTACTGTACAGTGTGTTCCTTTATGTTAATTGCCTGCAAATGCCTGGGCAATACAGGTAACAATACTTCTGTCAGATAGGATTCTGTGCTTTAAAGTCTCATTGTTAAGCATCAAATAAACAACTATAAGTCGCAGGAACAACAGTAGTATACAGTGTATTGGTGTGCGTAAATATATTTACCTTTCCACCCTGCATTCCTGGTCCTTAAGAAAGCTGGAAGTTTGCTTGTCTGTCTGTCTGTCCATCCACCTATCCTTTCTCACTTGCAGGTTGGTGAGGACCTGGAGCGTTCTGTGCACACTTGCAGAGAAGCAGGTTAAACCCTCTATTGTACTTGTAATGCAGTCCAGGGTATGAAATATTTTCATGGACTGCATTGTGTCAGTTTGTTTGCCTGTGAGATGACACTTTAAAAAAACAGAACTACATTTTTAAATTAATATACGTTTTTATTGTTTCAGCTTTTAAAAAGGTAACCATTCCAGTGTTTGAGGACTTAATGCATCGTTGACTAAATGTAACAACCATCCATGTTTCACTTATTCCAGATAAATTGTAAAATATCTTGTAACATTTGTTGTACTTTCAGAGTATACTGTATACTCAAGATGGAGTTATACCTGTGCGCCAGTGTGCAGCAGCTCTGCTGTAGTCTCTCACAGAGACGAATGCCCAGCAGTCAAAAGTAAACCTGACTACCTTCTTTTTTTCCCCACCTGGTTGATTAACAGCGCAGATCAGAGCAAACAGAAAGTTTGTAGTGCAAATGGCTAAAAAGGAAACAGTTACTGGGCGTTTCTTTAACTTGCAGTTTGATGTCTTCACTGTCGACAGTCTCCACCAGTATGGAGAATTCGTGGCAGAAAACACATGCAGCCCAGTGTGGCCAATCACTGTCTCCGTAGCTGGTGTACATTTTTGAAGGTGCACCTCAGCTGGGTGGCTCCTGACGCAAAAGTATAAATCCAACTTTTACACTCAAAAACACTGACTCAACCTCTCTGTCACTCTCACACACACACATATAGAGTAATACAGGGGCCGGTGGAGTGCTTCATCACAGACGTGCGTCTGGAGTCTTGGGTCTGTCTGAGTCCTGGCCTAGTCATACTCCCAGGAAAGCCACAGCTGTGTCCCTCTCATCTATGAGCTCTTCTGCTGTGGCCTCCATCTTTGACTTGGAAAAGGGGTTGATGGTCAGGCCCTCCACAATCTTCCAGCTCTTGTCCTGAGGAGACAGAAGACAGCAAGTTTTGGAATGCGCTTACAAATAAATGTACTTACAAATGTCCACTAATGACGACTCATCGTTTCTAAAACTGCAAGTTAAGGTTAGATGAGTCTCACCTTGATCTGGACAGGGAATGAGTAGATCAGGTCATCTGGGACTCCGTAGGCATTGCCAGAGGAGTAAACACCCATGGAGATGAATTCACCCTGAAAGGAAAGACATTGTGCCTGTCATTACTAATGTTAAAGTTATTTAAGTAACAATTATTAGCCTGGAACTCTTTTAGCCTGATACATAAAAGTCTGAAGATTCGTGATTAAACCTCTTTGTGCGAGCACAAACACAGGAATATGCATTCACACATGATCTATGAAGTCCTGATTTGCACCACATTAAATCAACGACAAGGGAGATAACAAGTGAAGTAAATTAAAAATGACACACAGACAATCAGAGAAATTTTGTTGCATACAAGATTCTGCCTCTCGCCTTGTCTTTCCACCTCATCATCTCAAAAATAGGCTCATGCAGGTCTTTCCTTTGTTGTTTACAACAGGCAGACATTTCCACATTACAAATAAATATGGCGCTTACTTCGGCAGTGCCCATCCAGATGTCTCTCATGTGGTCACAGATGGCCTTGGCTGCAGACATGGCACTGGACAGCTTCCTGGCCTTGATGACTGCGGCGCCTCTCTGCTGCACCGTCTGCAATAAAATGACCGCTACATGAAAACTGCATGGCAGTCAATGGCATGTGAGCAGAAGACGTGAGTACGTGAGGTTAACTTCAGCTAGATTGTTTTTTAATCAGTTTGTCGTGCTCAATGTGAAAAGATTTAACAGCGCTGGAGTCTTCCGATACTAAATCAGGTCTGTAACTCACAGCAATGAATTCCCCTTTGAGCCAGGCGTCATCCTTGACTGCCTCAAAGCAAGCGAGCTCGCTGCCAGACATGTTGACCAGGCAGTGATGCACGTCTGGGTACTGGGTGGACGAGTGGTTGCCCCAGATGATCACGTTCTTCACGTGGGTGGCAGGAACGCCGCAGCGCATCGCCACCTATAGGACCGAAACATAAATGACAATCGACTCAGACAGAGAACCAACGACACGGCAGTTAAAAGTCTGTGAGGCGAATCTGTCAGGAAAGTGAACAGTTTAAAGGACGCACCTGAGAGCGAGCCCTGTTGTGGTCCAGGCGGGTGAGGCAGGAGAAGTTCTCTTTAGGGATGGAGGGTGCAGACTTGGCTGCAATCAGACAGTTGGTGTTGGCAGGGTTTCCCACAACCAGCACCTGAAAAACACACACACCCACACACACATTAAAATACAAGTGGAGTGACCAGTCTGATCCAGTGCAATGTAAACGCTCCTCTAGGTTTCATACCTTATTCTTATCAGAGTGAAGCTACTCTGCTCTTTAATAAGCTAAATTGTAATTAAAAAATAAATAACCTTGTACTTTTGTACAATGTTTCTATGGATCACGGGAGTCGACCCAGCACAAGCTCAGTAGCAACAAATGTAACAACAACAGCAACTTAGCCAGGAGCAGAATAGTTTCCCTCAGCCGCCTTCGAGTGGATGTACGTCTGCATGTGTGTGCAGGTCTATGAACTGCTCCTGTCTCAATACCTTGACGGTCTTCTTGGCGTACTTCTCCAGGGCGGCTCCCTGACTCTTGAAGATGGCCACATTGGCTTTGAGCAGGTCCTTCCTCTCCATGCCTTCCTTCCTGGGCATGGAGCCCACCAAGATGGCCGCGTCCAGGTCCTTGAAGGCCACGTCCTCCTTGTCGGTTGGGACGATCTCTGTGGAAAGATAAAGTGAATACATCTGTTACTGTTTGCGTCTTTTTAGTGTGGTGTCTTGACATTTTTAATCATTAAAGTGTAACTTAAAAGCTCATATTGACGCTGTCTCCACTGTGATACAGAAACATCTTCTTAGGTGGAATTCCTAACAAAAGTGAACATGTGAGTCCCTGAGGTCCATGATCTATTCCAATCTTAAATAGTTTGAATTGTACTCATACACACGTTCAGTTTTGAGAATGTTTTTGGACGTGTCCACGTTTTGTACCATATGACCGGGCGCATGACTCATTGTCTTTGCAGCTCTGTTGTTAACACAGGGGGGCCTCTCAGCCGCTGTCCGAACAAAGCAAAAGGACAGCACCAATGCACGGGGAAAATTCCAGGTCACAATGGAGAGGCGCATAATAGCACTTCATGAGCAATGTCATGGCAACAAGTTACGGTGATCGACACCGATGGAAACCAGCATCCGCATTTGTCAAGCGTCTCAGAGAAGGAAACTCCTGACTGTCTTACAGGGAGGCGATATTTGGTCCTCACGTTTGATTAAACTTCCAGCATTAAAGAAGCAGATCAGAGTTCATAAAACTGTCACAGCATGTTTGCCTCTCCTCCTAACTCCAGTTGTTCCTCCGACACTTAGAAGCTCCAGAAAGCTGAAGACTGTGCAGAAGCCTTATTTGCATGCAGACGTGATGATGGCACCGACTCATAATGAGATTATCATCACTATTCACAGAATGAGCGTTACGTTATTAACACTGTGCACGAAAGCAACACACTGTGTGTAAATGAACAGGAAATCAGAGTCATAAGATGATAATATACACTATAATATATCGTGTTCACAGTATTGTATGTGTAAATTCTACCTTTTCTACAAACACAGCATGTACTCATGTGCTACCATTAAAATGAAGAATAAATCTGCCGCCAAGCAAATGAAATGTTTTTAATGTTTTTAACAAAAAAAAGTGATGATGTCCATTGTCCCCTTAAATAGTTACCTTTGAGAAGTGGGAGAGCACAGTCCTGTAGCTCCATGACAACACCCTCCAGGACTGGCAACATGGGGGTAATGTCCAAAAGGAGCAAGATGACAGGCTGACAGGAGGAGGAGGAAGGAAGGAAGTGGGATGAATGACACGCAGCGAAAAAGCAAAACAAAACATGAATGAACTGAATGCACGTGCACTTGAATCATAAAAACTCCTGTGTATAATGACATGACAAGTGGAGGGACTTAAGTCGTCTCTGGGGAACAGAGTGTGAAGGCCTTAAGCCATGTGGCTCACTGACTGTACGCCTGTGCCAAGTGGATCAGGTGGTTTTAAAGTTGGCCTAAGACTCTTGGCGCAAGATCCATTTCATTGACTTCAAGGACAATCCAGGCTCGTCCTGAGGCGCATGCATGAGCAAGTGCAATCTGATCAATTCCCCCGCAGGGGACAACATCTGTTCAATGTCAACCCCATATACGACGTGGAAAACTTGCTGTGATATTCACAGCTGTTTGCTGGGGAGGGGGTGGGGGGGGGGTTGTCAGTATCCTGTGTATGTCTTGCGAAGGCTGCCCTTACACTGCCTAATGAGATAAGGGGAAGTGAGGGTGTTGTGTGAGCAAGACAAAGCCCTTCTTTACCTGATCTTTGCCAAAGACATCTCCCTTGGCAATGCTGAACAACAAGGAATAGGCAATCTGCCCAGCAGCGCCGGTCACCAGAACTCTAATAGGCTCAGACTGCAAGACACAAGGCAGAGAACACTGCTGTTAGTACTATTAGCATTGATTTCACTGAGAGGACAGGTATGAAAGTGACAGCTTCATTGTCCAAAGCACGTGTCTAAGTGTGTGTCTATTCTTGTCAACAGGATTTACTAAAGCAGAGGTGGGGTCAGTTCAGAAATAGCCTCACTGTTACATAACAAAACCAGGATATACTTAGTTATCAAGTTCATCGCCATCTTTGCCATTCACTCGACGGCATTCATTCAATCTAGCAACCGTGCTAAGCAGCTAATTACAAAAATATAACACAAGGACTGTTGGCATGGGCACATAAGGACACTAAAGCAGGGTTACATCATGCCGGGAGCCATATTACTTTACACATATCGCTGAAAACTTAACAAACTTTAACAAACTTGAGCAAAACTTGATAACTGGGTCAATTAAAATAACTTCTGTTTCACCTACGTTACATTACATAAGTAAATAAAGGCATAGCCGCGATATTTGCCGGCTTTACTCACCATGTTCACACGGTAGTCTCCTCGACTTCTCGCTCAACCGCCGGAGGTCACTCCTATTTAATACTGATGGGACGTTCGGTTCTTTTTAGGGAGTCAGATCATTTGACTCAGCTCACTAAAAAGAGCCGGCTCTTTCGGCTCCCAAACGGCTCTTCATTTTACTGCTTATACCTTTCATTATTCAGCTAAATTTAAGCACAACAGCTTGGCTTTGCAAAATTCTGAATTCTGCCTTTGGGTTTTTGAAATTAAAAAAAAAAAAAAAAAAGTTCTCGTACCAGAGCTGGCTCCCATCGATCACCAGCTCTTTGAATCGGCTCTTTCATAACATCACTACCATTTAAGCCCTCAGTTCATCACTTCACTAGTGTTGTGACAATGTGAATGTGTCGTTCAATTTGAACTAATCTTTTATATGACTCAGGAGGAATGATTAGTCTAAGTGAGTGATTTGTTAATTTTCATGTAGTACATTCCCTTGCCACATGGCAGCTGCATACGCTCAGTCAGGACAGGAAACGTTTAGTTCATGACTCAACAACATGTCCTCAAGTTTGAGTCGCTCTTTTATTTGTCACGAGAGGCAGCTCAGCCTGTGTGATGAGCAGTACGCACAGCATTTCGTTCATACAGATCGGTCTTTTGTTCATTTATCACATTTACATCACCCACAAGAGTCCTACAGTGCTGAACTAGTGAATGAAGGAAATGACCGAAATGACTCAGAAAAAAGATTAGTTTCAATTTACTGTCTGAGAGTAAGTGATCCGATTCAGTAAAAAGACTCGAACTTCCCAACACTACGACACTTGTTACGTTCTGACGGCAGCTTTGAGCTCCGGGTAGTTGTAGTTTTTTTGACTGTTCATGTAGTCCTTCGGAAAACTTGGGAACATGTTGTACCGCATACATTCAAATAAAACGTCGCTAACGGTTAAAACAGTCTCTGTATAGTCACGCGCTTCGACGGGTTATCGCTGTGTAATGCGCCAGCTTGGTTTAGCTTACATTGCAGCTAATGAGCTAGCCGGTTAGCATAGCCTTCAAAGTGCGGCTCGTTGTTGCTAAGCGACCGGCAAAGCGCCAGTTAGCATCGTGAGTACAAGTTTAGTTAGTAACTTTAGCTTAGCCACAAGCTAGAAAGACAGCCAGGAGACTAACTGTGTTTCATTTAGACGGACGGAACGGCGACTAATGGCGTAAACACGAGCTACACATATGAAATAAAGCCTGTTAACTGTAAATGTTAAGCAGCTTGTTAAGTTTGGGTGATGCTAACTAACCGCTGCGACCCGGGGCTGGCGTCCACATGTCATCTTTGAGCTTTGTTTTTAGCGTTAGTGCTAAGTTCAGTGAAGCTGAGCAGCCCTCGGAGAGAGCACGGCAACTTTGTCAGAGATAAACAAGGTCAGTTCATCCTCCACCTCTGTATCTGTGTGTCAGCAGTCAGATGAGATGCATGTCTTCCTTTTAAACATATAATATGGATATATATAAACATAAATAACATCTTCAGTTTCTGACTTGATACAGCATTTTATAGTAGTTTTATTAAGTGAAAGAGTCTCTTTATTGGTTAATTGCTGTTAAATTCAGATTTCACTCCTTGGACGTGTCATAAATCCACAACATGTATCACAAATATATACTCTGAGTCTGCTCAGCTTTGCTTCTTCAGTCAGTCAGTCAGGTGTAAAGTGTTTCTGTCACTGTCTTGTTTTAGGTTTGAGAGGACCCCCTGCCCCAGCCACGCATCCCCAGTGTTAGGTGAGCATGGCGATCAATATTTCATGGCCTCATTAGAGGCTCATTACATGGCTCGAACAGAAAGCAGAGGAGATGGTGTTACACCCTGGTTGGCGTCAGACTGCGGCTATAAACTAGCTCGACTGACTGGCTGTCTGCAGGCATGAAGCAGATGCTTCAGATTCAGAGGATGTGTTTATATTTGGGTCTGTTATTTGTACTTTTGCATAGGGAGCAGAGCCAAATGATGAGGACAGATTTAAACTGTGTTACAGTTCAGGTGTTGTTTTCAGTGCAGTGAAATGAACACACCTAAACACCTGAGGCGTCTGAAGGCTTCAGCAGCAGAGCTTGGCAGATGGTCGAACAGTGTGTCAAAGCTGTCTTCCTCAGGATGGATGTGTCAGACAACTTCTGGAACTTTCCAAAACTCAACAACAATCCGACAAGCATGCCCATTTCATGCAACGATTAGCCGAAACATGAAGAAGCATACATACAATACTCACACCTAAAACATCATCACATCATCCTTCATATCCTGGGATCCTTCATATCCTTCAAATTCTCTGATTTTAGCGTCTCAGATCTGAATATTCTATTATTTCTTTCATCCTCTATGACAGTCAACTGAATATCTTTGGGCAGAGAAGAAACAGCTGTGGCAAAACATTTTTTATAGTTTTTTGGACCAATCAATTAATCAAGAAAATGTCAGATTAATCGATGGCGAAAATAATAATTTATAGCTCTAGTTGTCTTTCATCAGTTTCTTGTTTCTTGAGCAGGCCGACGTTATTTTAAGGTGAACCAATCAGGGGACAGTTATGGAAACAAAGGCGCACGTCGTTATATTTGCTGGAGGGAATTGACAGGTGGGATTAAGAAAATCTTTGACATATTGACATATTGTCCAGCGGACAACTGGAGCCTGTGATTTCATGACACACACAGCGCAGCTTAGAGTCCCCTGATCAATTAGTATCAAGGCTGCTGCTCTGCAGGTGGCTCCGACCTCTGACCTTTGGCAGGGAGTTTCCAGCGTCAATCAATAGAACATTACTGACACAAATGAGCTGCATCTGTGTGACATTTAATTTATTTTAAGTGCAGGAGGAGCATGAAAGGAAAGATTCTCCTGTCATAATATTGTCCTTTTTGTCCAACATCCAGCTGTTCTCTCACAGTGTACAATGGCACAAAATGAACCTGAACGCACCGCCAATTCTCCACCCGAAGCCCAAAACCTGTCCTTTGCTTTTTCGTGTCTTCACCTGCCAGTGACAGGGGCTGACACGGCTGCTTCCCTTCTCAAAGGCTCTGTGTGAACGCCCGATTCAGAGCTGTTTGAAGCAGCTGCCGCAGCCTGGCAGCACTCCTCTCAGCTCCAGTTACATTTTCCCCCATCTGTGTGGTGCGTGCTTGTGTCTGTCATGGGTGTCAATACGGGACAAACAGTTGCTCACAGCTGCCTGTTGGCGCACGTAGTGCTGTATAATCATACTGTGGGTGTATTACAGTGATTGGAAGAGCCTCGAAAGATGTACATGTAGTCCTCAGCGAATATTAACCTTCGATTCTTCAGCTGGCCGGAAACACAGCTCCAGATGATGATAATGATGCTGCATGTGCAACTCTTTGCTAACATGTTTGCCAGAAACAGCAACCACAATTAATATTGCTTAAAACTGAAATTATATATTTTATATTAACTACTATAACTTACTAGACCCTAAAATCAGTAAGTAAGTGAATCAGTAAAGGTCAGCTGAGGTCAGAGAGACTGTCCTGATGTGGATCTGCTGATTTACGGCAGTGTTTGCTCCGTCTTTGAAATGTTCATCAGCCTTTCAACGCACTCTGCATCAGCTGCTGCCGTGAACACGCACATCCAACAAAATCACCGAAAATCCTGTAAAGTTTTCATTCAAAAGGCTCGTGACAGTTGTGACTTCACGTAAGCGCACATTTAAAAGAGCCTGTTGTTGTCTGACAAGTCAGACGCCAGTGTTTATTTTCCTCTCCGTCTCCAAAGTCAGGTTGACAACATGAGGGGATTAGACATACTTCGTCTTTGTGAAAAAGGAAATCAGAATGAAACCAGAAACAGCAGCAGTGACACACACACACACACACGCGCGCGCGCGATAATATCTGGTGCCAGTTTGCCATGTCGGCCTGATTCCCCCCCTGCTGTGTGTGTGTGTGCTGTGAAAACAGTCACCATTGTGGGTGTGTTATCCCACCCACGAAGGGACAGGGCAGAGTTTACACATGCACAAATCCTAAACACACACACAAACGTGTGCACGCATACAGAGTACCATGTCACACTCTGAGCTGTAAAAATCTTGATAAGTTCATGAAGAGCAGCCTGTCTCCTCCGCTGACCCCTCACTCCGTCCTTTGTCCACTCCATCTCCTCCTCCTCTTTTGTTCCCTCGTCATTTCACCTCCCTCATCTACACCCTCTCTGTCCTCTCCTACTTTATCTCCTCCTATTCTGCTCCTTCCACTTGTCCTCGGCGAGTGCACCTGAGTGACCCCGTTACATGGCGGCTGGGAGGCAGATAACCAGCACACCCTCGCCCGAGCCTCAATATCAGCCTCTTATCTGCCTCGCTAGACCAAATAGCCCTCACAGTGTGTGTCAGCAGCAGACACGGTTACACCCACATAAATACATAAATAACACGCAGACACAGCAGATGATTACATCATTGTCGCATCTTTCATCAACTCCTGTATCCGTTTGTAGAACTTGTGTGGCGTATCTGAGTCACGTTCATGTCTCAGATTAGTCGATGAAGCTTTAGATCAGATGGGGATGATGATTTGTGTTTGAAATGAACCTACGTGGCCATGTCCTCACGTCACTTCATATTATTCACAGTAACCACGATAATACACTAGGTGTCAGTGTTCGGCTGTGGTTAACTAAGACTTTACTTAACACAGCACTTTGATGGATGTGGAAGTGAAGGAGAACACTTGTTGCTGCAGCAGTAGTTAAAACAAGTGCAAATCAATGCAACAATGGGACTGTGTTTGGCACATTTTTAAATTAAAGTTTCAGTTTCAGGAGGAGTTTAAATGTCTTGTTTTATCCACAACCCAAAGTTATGAAGATGCTCACATTTCTTCTTAAAAACAGACTCAAAACAATAAAATCTGTTGTCTTAATAGCTGCTGATTAATTCATTAGGTGACAGCTAATTGATTAATTGACTACTTGTTGCAGTTTTACTTCCTTTTAAGACATCCATGCATCCTTGAGTCTGTTATTAATGCAGCTTTTATGACATTATATGTGCTACCACTCGTATAACTTATCTAGAACTGTCATATTGTGCAAACAGACTTGAACTTTTAATAATTCTCGAGATGTTCTCAACCTAAGCAGAGCACATCTTCCAAATAACTCTTTGCTGAGCTGAGATGTTGTGAATTTGTTGTGTCCAGAAATAGCCTGCAGACCTGCTACGAGGCCCGGGGGCATACGAGTGTTTCCAGTCCACCTTGATGTACCAACTACGCCTCTCTGAGTTCCTCCGTCACTGATTGTCTGTGATTGAAACCTGAGAAGGACTTTGTTTCTAGCCAAGTATTGGCTTGCTGTGGGGATAAAAAAATAGACAACCAAGTCCTCAATCAGAGAGAACACAGACCTCTACACACTAACTAACTTCTTGGCACCGATGCAGAACTATTCAATTAACTCTCCTAGTGTACACACCGAGCCGTCCTCGGAGGTGTGAGCCTCAGCCACACTCTGCCGCTCTCTCTCCCCCCTCTTCTTCCTCCCTGAGGTGTTTGCATGGGGAAATGGTCCGTGAAATGGGTTTGATGGAATCAAACTCCATATTAAGACAAATGCATATTTCATAGCAGTTGATGGACTGACTGATGGCGGTAGGGGGTAATATGAAGGATCAGGCTCGGCTTGTTTCAGAGAGGAGTCGTTCGCTTGTCGTGTTATGACTTTGAATGTTTCTTGATGTGAGTGTTTGAGTGTTTCATGTGTTAGTGTGTCTCCAGCACCTGTTCTCTTGATCATGGCCACAAGGGGTCACCAAATTGCCACATGTTGATGTTGTGCATCTGCCCTGACTGCAGGCTCGCTCTCCAATTCCCTCTGCTGTTGACAGCCACAGACACACTTTTTAAAAACTCACTGAAGGATGACCAAAAATGTGGCAGTAACAGCATCCTGAATCCGCAGACAGTCGATGTGGCAGCAAACTCACATCGGAGAGGGTGGAAGGTGCTTCACATCATTTTTTTCTCTGTTGTGTTTTTTTGCATAACAAGGCTGGCTGACAAAACCCTCCCCTGACCCACCCCGACATAGCCCACTCCTCGCACCACCTTTCATTAACCTCGAACCCCAAATCCAGCCAACTGGACCAGTGATGGCAACTCTCTGCTGCTGCTGCCGCCGACACTGGCGGTCACACCCCTCTGCACAGCCATAATGGGAAGTGGCACAATTGTGGAGGGGGCCACGTAACCCGACAACATTCCCGGTCCTGCCCGGTTTGCCTGCAGGTTACCAGCAACGCCGCTTGTCCCTGTTTGTCTGCGCCGGCTAAAAAGGAAAGAATGTTTTCCCCCCACACAACATGGCTGTGTTGGGGATTAAGGCCCATTCTGAGTGGCCCCGGGTTGTGCAGCAGATGTTAGCCAGGATAGCGCTTGTTGCCGTGCCGACAGTGAGCCGGCAGGATGGGCCCGCCCAGACGACTTTAAGCCTATGTACATGTATGGGAGAGAAGAGATTTGAGCCAGTGAAGGGCCTGTCACACATTAAAAGAATGGCGGTGGGAAATTTGTCACAGTGGTCACACACTAATTCATCCACACTGTCTCTGATCGTCATCACACACACACACTCATACGTGGAAGGCTGAAGAGTTCCACATGGCTTGTCCCATGCTGGTTTTCACACGCTTGTTGCTCAGATTTTGATTATGTGAGGATGAATGTGAGGCCTGGACTCTTCAGCGGGTGCACGTTATTACCAAAATGGGTTTATTAATTTCCGATTAGCTTTGTTCGTTGACAGATTCAGACTGCGTTATGTGCGTACGCTGTGTGAAAACACACCTGTGTGCTTGGTTCAGCTTCAGCGGTAGTCTGTGAGGTGTAAGCTTTGCAGCAGCAACACGTGTGTAGGCTTTTAAACCAACAGTTGCAGCGTCATCTGTCAAAATCACTTCCACCCCCGTGTGAGCGATGACTTTTACCCTCCCAGATGATGTTTTAATGTGATGTGTTGTTTTAACTGCTAAGCTCTCAAGTGCTTGTCGCACTGAGGCTCTAATGAAGATTAATAAATGTAGAGATGGGGGGGGGAGAAAAATCACATGACATTATGCCAATATGGCTCAAGTCTTCAGGGGCGATTCAGCTGTATTTAAGGTATTGATTTCACTTTTTTCATTTGTATACAAAGAGAAGTAGGCAGCATTACAAGATACAGTAGTAATCCGATTGTCAGAGTCACAGCAGCTGGACGGTAGCTGTAACAAAATATTCTTTTCAGCCCTGAGACTAATCACGTTTGATTGACATTTTGTTCATACAGATGTACAATGATGGGCGAGAAAGTCTGAATGCACGAAAGAAGACGACGACATGGGCAGGATAAGATTTTTCCAGATTTCCTACAGTCAATTGTAGCCATTAACCTGAACGCAGTGTCTGAATTGTAGGCGTGGGGGTGAGGTTATATGGCCGTTTGATGTGAAAGACGAGCCCGTTCTCTTTGCGTCAGACAGGTCTAACTGCAGGGTGAATGTGTTTAACATGGGGCCCAGTGCAGGCCCCTGTGGTACTCGTAACCATCAGGCTCAATGGAAAGAGGATACAGGGTCTGACAAGACATGACTTGACCCAGCAGTAGAGGCAGAGCCTCGCTATTGTTCTCAATAAACAGCAGAAATCAGCCTTGTAGAATTCCCCCTCCTTCTTCTGTGTTTGTGTCTGACAAACTGAAGGTTGTTCTTACGGGCAAACGTTTAAAACATCAGCAGAAGCAGTCTGTCTTCACCAGTAGACATTGCTTGTTGGGGTGCAGGCCAGGTAACCTCTCTGAGGACGAGTATTGGGTCAGGACCGGGCTGTTTTCATGCATGGCTGAGTGTTTGGGCTCTCTGACAGATGGAGAATAGCCAGATGTGTGTGCCTGTGCATTGTCTTATTTGGTGCTTCCATCCTGGCGATTTCAAACCTCAGCAGCTTGACTTCTTTTTACAGTGTGTGTACTGTTATTGCATTTAGTTTGGCACAAAATAATGTGGAGAGAAGAGAACAACGACTAAAAGGAAAGTCCATTAGAGTCACCTCGAGAATATTAAATATTCACAGACTACAACTTTTTAACATCATCACCAATCAAATCTCTTCAGGATTCAAACAAACAAAACAATCCTGCGCCCTGCTGCTGTCGTGTTCAGTCGGTTGCAATCTGCAGTTTCACCACTAGATGCCACTTAATCCTACACACTGGTCCTTTAAATCTAGATAAAGGTCATTGTAATCCCCAAATAGGAAACCATGCAAGTTTGCCCAGGCTTAAGATCATACTACAGTGCTGAGGTGTGATAGACAACTGCCAGGTAAAGGAAAGAAGAGCTGGAAAGGAGTTTATCCCTACTTCTAGACAGGAGCTGTGACATGAGCGTCCATCTCTGAGGTCACAGCAAAGAGAATAAACTTCTTGGTCCGAGTGACCGCTCTGTGCCGTGTCAACCTGTCAGAGAGAGAGAGAGGGAAGAGGCAGAGGGAGGCACTGCCTGCCGAGAGGTGTCCGAGGTGTCATGGCCTCGTCTGGGAGGTGACAGACAGCATGTGTGTGAGTCTGTGACGGGGAAATAAGACCACTGAGAAGTCTGGGGGACGTTCACCGTGACCTTTCATGTTGCCAGGGTGCATCTCGCTCTGTGCATCTGACAACAACTTTAAAGGACCTGGTGATCCTGACTACTTGACAGGTGTGTGTGTGTGTGTGTGTGTGTGTGTACCTTAAAGTATGTGTTATACCAGTTGTGGATAGCTAATGTAGGTTAAGATGTTCCTGTATGTATGCACACATGCAAAACTAGAGCTCCAGAATATCATAAAGTAAACATGAAGTAAACGTAAACATCACCTGTTGTGATGCTCAGTGAGGTGGCTCAGTCCTCATTCTTCCGTCTCCCAGCTAATATAATGTGAACAGGTGAGTTGTATATAAATTCACCCTCAGTACAGTTGTCATGAACGGGGAAATTAGCTACAGAGACCAAAACTTTTTTGTACCACTTATGGAGACTGACTCACTTCGGGAGCCAGCCTCAAGTGGACGTTTGAGGAACTGCAGAGGTCGCCACTTGATGTCCACCTACTGTACAGTGCTTCCAGATTACACAACTGTGTGTGTACATGGGGAACAGTCTGTGGGAAGCCAGTGAGGGATTATGTTGCAGTATCTGTGCCACCCTGCTGCTGTAAATGATATAAAATTCCTGCACACCACTTTGAAATATTTCCTCCTGTTTGAGTAACATTTGTTAAAAACAACACTGCCCATCTTTTAGGAAATTGCCAAGCTCTTTTTTTAGACTCTATATTAGATATTGATGACGTCTTTTTAAAATTTAAATATAAAATGAAATAAAATATTTGGCACTACAGTTAAAAGATGTGATGCAAAGAAAGAAACAGCCTCAGTATTTAAATGTCTTGTTTATGTGCATGTTTGTATATGTTCGTGAAGTTTGTACATGTACACTGAGTAAATATTTGTGCATGTGGACTTGTGTGTCTGCACACATATTGCATCATTCGTGTGTGTGTGTGTGTGTGTGTGTGTGTGTGTGTGTGTGTGTGTGTGTGTGTGTGTGTGTGTGTTTACCAGTTTGTACGTGTGTTTGTGGTCAGGAGGTGAGGGGCGAACAACGGGCCACCAAACGGCTTTAAGAGAAGAAAATCCAACATCATAAACAAAACCGCGGTCAGCGTGACACGCGTCACCTTCGCTGTGACGGGGACAGACACCGGAGAGGCGCTCGGGCCCCGAGAATCTCTTTGAAGTCAGCTCGCAATTGTGCCGCCGGTTTTTGGAAGTATTGTCTTTCCTGCCCTTGGGCGTTGCTGCGGGGCAGATGCACTCAGCTTTTAGTGAAACACTTGCCAGGATTAGGCCTATTAGCTGAACAGGACTGAAAGACAACCGGAGTGGAATTCAGCCTGAATGTGGAAATTTTGGATTGTTAAAACATTGAGCAGGCACGATTGAAGCCAGAGGTCCGCCTCTCTCTCGCTGTTTGTGCAACCAGGTGTCGGTTATGCAGAACGTTCACCACCAAACATCTCGCTCCCTTTTTCTTCGTCTTTTCCTGCCCCGCTGTCTCAGTCATTACTGCCGCTGTGTTTGTGTTTCTGCTCCAGGCGTTGGGTAAATACCTCTGCTGGAGTAGATTTTTTTTTTTCTTCCCCCACCACTTCCCACCTTCCTCCCTCCATTACCTTCTCTAATGACGTTTACACATCTGCTTAGAGGAGCCTCCACTCATCTCTCCGTCACCCCGTGTCCGTCTCTCGCTCTCTCCTTCTGCCTTCCTTTGTTGCACACGGAGACACTGAAGCTGTAAAATGTTGAAGAATGACATTTGGTCACTGAGTTGATTCCTGATTTCACACTTTCTCCTTAAATCAATCTTTGAAATGTAGATTTCTCTTCTTCTTTGGCCACTGCAAAAGTCATGGCAACGTACATTTTTAGAGGCCGGCTGTCTAAAAAAAGAGTTTGCAGAGTTCGAACTTTTAGTTGAACTTGTTTTTTAGTTGTTTGACTGATCAGTTGTTCCCAAAAGTTGAATCAACTTCTCTCTTCTTTGTCATAATTGATAGTAAATGGAATATATTTGGGTTTGGGACTCGCGGTCAGATAAAATAAAGAAGTTGGACACACAACTTTGGGCTTGAGGAGGTCATCATGTCCATTCTCTGCATGGCTGTTGTAGATTCTGTGTGCAGCAGTACTCAGAAGTCTTTTTTTATTTCTTTACTGTTTGTACTTGTCTAAAATCGAGCAGAAAGTGTCTCTCTTTCTTCTTCTTCTTCTTTTTCTCTGGACTCCTGAACTTTTCAACTCCTCACCTCCACATGCCCTCCAAACCTGGGATGGTACTTCAAGTGACATACACGTTTGTATGCACCAGTGCACACATGCACACACACACACACACACACACACACACACACACACACACACGTTACCTGATGACGAGACTTGCCCAGCGGTCTTTTCACCGCAGCCTCATTTTCCTGCTGATTGACACGTCCTGTAATGCTCAGACACGCACACATGTGCACATACGGAGTGACTGTACCTGCCACCTCTCTTGAATAGTATTACCTTTTACCTCATTTTGTTCTGCCTGTCCATCACCTCTATTCTTCTTCTGCCGACAGCTCAATGAGCTCCTGTGGGACTTTGTTAAGTGTGTGTGTGTGAAAGGCTTTTGGCCTGCTGCTTGGCGCCACTTTGCCCACCCTCCGCTCTCCTCCACCAAACCCTCTTGTAGTGGGACAGTTGAGAAGATACACCGTACTTGCCTGTGGTTGTGTGGTTTGTGTGTGTGTGCGTGTATACGCTGACGCCAGTCCTCACAGTATCTCCACTCTGAAGAAAATAGCTCTCAGTTCATCCCCTCTTCCTCTGTGTCAGCGGGTCGAGTTCTGTAGCGCCTCAGGTCCTCCACAAAACCGCTGAAGAAGAGTGACTGAGAGACAGACAGACGGTGACGGAGGGAAGATGGAGACAAATAGAGCCTGACTAGAAGTTATAAAGATGATGAGCGTCTCCCAGAGGAGAGAAGATTTTTATTTCACCTCGCAGTCCACCACAACTATGTGCTTCCTGGTGTAGTGCACTAATTTCAGCTAATTTAAGCATTGTGCAACCGAAATGACGGTCATTGATTAAAACCTGTTTTTTGCTCCCTCTTCTTGAGGTTGAGGATAATATCATACTTCCTGTTTGCAACCCTGAAGCGAGACCCATTAATAACAGTTTTTCATGTCTGACTATCAGTGGGTTTGATGATTGAGGATACTTATTAGGCTTGCAGGGTATTATTTCGTTATGTTCATGTTTCTTCTCTTTTCTCCACCGTCTTCTCTGTCGTCTCCGTAGATGCAGGACTTTGTCGTCTACTTTAGGCCATTTCAGGGTTTGAATTGTTTTTTCACCTCTTTATCTCCCTCTGTCTGTAGCGGCATGTTTTTTTCCACCTTTCTTTGCTCTGATATGATACTGGAAACTTGAGGACGTCTCCCTTTAAAAGCGATAAGAGTCCGTGTGGACGGTTTCATATGTATGTAAATGTTTGCATGTGTACATTTCCTCAGGTATCACGAGGTTAAAAGATAGGGGAGTATGCATCATACCGTATACGCCTCTGCACGCATACATATGTGACTGTGCGCTGCGTGAGTTCACATATCAGAGGTCTGGGAGATTGGAGAGTATTCGATGCAGCGCTGACTTGAGTGCCTGAGCGTGTTTACTGAATACATGAGTGTAAGAGAGTTGGCAGGAACTCCAGATTGGAAAATATTCACTCATACACTCACAATTACACCCCGTTAGCTCATCTATCTATCTCTCTGTGTGGATAGACTTTCCAGTCGCTCTTTGTATGTTCTTCATGTTTGCCAAGTTTCTCTGAGAACCAACATAAGACCAGGCAGCAGCTGAGAGAGAGAGGGAGCGTCTGGGGGAGATAAAGGTTGTGAGGGAATAAAAAAAAAAACTGTCAGAAAATTTGAAACTTTGAGAGATGAGACAATAAAGAGGAGAGTAAGAACTGCAAGAGGGAGAGAAAATCAGACGCACTGAAATACTGTCCTTTGAGAGAGACGAGACAAAGACTGAGGAGAGAGAGTCTAAAAAAAATTGTCAGAAAGAGAGTGAAAGCTTGCGGACGGGGTCAGAAAGCTTAATGCATTTCTAATAGGAGGTGCAGCGGGAAAACATGGGAGACAAGAAGAGGAGAGAAAAAAGATAAAAGAGAAGGGACAAGTAGGCGGAGGGACGATAAGTGAAGGTACACGAGAGAGGGGAAGGAAAAACTGACAGACAAACCTACAGAGCCAGGTGAGGAGTGTATGTGTGTGTGTGTGATGCGTAATGAAGGTGTGTGTGTGTGTGTGTTGAGGGCAGGGGATTGAGGCAAAACTGTGATGGCCCTGTGTCAGTCACCCCATGGCAGCTCTTTAACCCTGTAATTTACCACATCACTCTGCTCACAGTGATGGGACCGACGCACCAGCTGACAGCACTGCCTCTGGCTGTGTGTGTGTGTGTGTGTGTGTGTGTGTGTGTGTGTGTGTGTGTGTGTGTGTGTGTGTGTGTGTGTGTGTGTGTGTGTGTGTGTGTGTGAAGAAAAAAAGTGTGAGAAAGGGTTCTTGAGATGTCAAACAAAAGGTCTGCCTTCATTTTTCTCTTTCTCTCTCTCTCTCTCCTGCACTTGCAGGATGCGTTTGTCAGATGGCGTACAGCAGTCGGACACTCGGTGTGTGAAACAACAGCTCGGTCTTCAGTTCTGTTGGCTTAGATAAATATATGTCTGAAGTTTGACTGTTAGAAGCAGGAGACAATGAGAGAGACACAGTACAGAACAGGACCAGTCCAGATATCATAGAAAGGCTGCCATTGTCTCTCTGCAGTCTCAACTAAATATTTACTTAAACTTCTGTCTTTGACTTTCTCTTTCTAGGTCTGGTACACACACACTCATACAAAGACACTTTCTGTTGCTCTTGTTCCTCCTTACACACACACACACACACACACACACACACACACAGAAGGCTCTCACACTCAGTAACCACCCAGAGGGGACAGTGAAAGAAGAGCAGAGAAAGAGATGCAGAGAGCAGACAAGGTCGTAGTTCCTGTGGACTGTCTTTGAAAGAGGAGTCGCATGTTTTCCCTCCCCTCCTTTGATGTTAAAGCAGCCTCTTTACCAGTGTAAAGACGGGCTACAATAACCTAGACCCCCTCCCACCCCTCACGCGGTCCTCTGTACACCCCCACAAAGCTCTGCAGGGGGACAGGTAACCCACAGCAACCCCAACCACAAGTCAGAATCAGTGTGGCAGCTGTCCAGGACCTGTACAGCATGCTGTGTGTGTGTGTGTGTGTGTGTGTGTGTGTGTGTGTGTGTGTGTGTGTGTGAATAACGGTAGTTGTTTGGTTCTTCTCCAGTTTGGGTTCAAATTAATGATGTATTGGAGATCTTGTGTCCCTGTATGTGCATGAAGAGGAAGAAAATTGGTTCACCTGCATTCTTTAAGAAGCAGGTATGACTGGATTGGAGTCTGTGCGCCAGGCAGACAAATTAAATCTGTACTGCAGTACAGAGACGTGAACGTGAGCACCGCAGTAAACCCCGTTTGACTTTGCATGTCTGCGTAAAGAGACTGGAGCGGCATGACGTGACAGCCGCTGTACATGGACTCATTTTCAGTTAGCAGACCTCGACCTGAACAAACACTTCCTCCGTTATGTATCGCCTGGCCTGATGTTGGTCTGCTTGTTTCTTCCCTTCTACCGAGACCCGACAGCCGTGCAGAACAAGGTCTCAAGAACTTTTAGGTTAGCCAGGCTGGCAATAACTAAATGAAAGCTGTCTGAAATGAGGTTTTTCCCCCCAAAAGGGCTGACATCCTCTAAAAAAAGCTGGTTAGGAGAGGATAAAAGAATCCTCTTATGTCAGTAAACTCATTGCGCCATTGCTGCCATGCCATGCTAGCCCCAGCGTTTCCATGGCACCCGCCGTTATCTGTGTGTATTTTTGTTGGGACTTGTAGTTTTGGGGGTTGAGTGACAAAATGAGATTTTTTCCCCTCCACACGAGGAGGTTGGAAGAGGGGAAAGATAAGAGAGAGCCCCCCTCTCAGCGTTAACGAGAGAAAATAAGAAGGAGAGAGAGAGGATGAAGAGGCGCGGAGCATTAGCTGCTCAGATAGAGAAACGAATGTCCGACACAGCAACACTGCTACACCTTTGCTACACGACAGAGATTCTGCACCGGCCTGTAATTTACACCGCTTTTTATACAGTGGAGTATCTACAGGTCCATCGCTGCATGAACACAAACCATCAAGGGGCAGCAGTTGTTTGGTTCTGTCACAGATCTGTCCTCTGTTCACTCCTCCGATGTGTGGAATGCTGCCCGCTTTGTCTCGGCTGTCAGCTCCAAAGTGTGTCTCCGTCACTGCTCCACCTGTGAGGTGCGAATGAAGACGCGATCGCCGCCATGACCGTGACCTTGTCTCTGTGTCACGTGCACGTCCGTCTGTCTTAATTTGTTTTTTGGTCAACCGTACTTGTAAAGCGACCCACTGCTATTATTCCAACTTACCGGTAATACAGGTAGAACAGGTACAGGAAGTGGCGCTGCAGAGGAGTATTAAGTTGCAGCGCCATTGTCAGGATCTTTATGGAGAGTACTCACCACTACAAATACCATCACTACTACTTATATTTACCGCTAATATGACTCCACTGCTGCCACCATGATGGAAAAAATACATTTAATGCAATACTAAAGTTTATTTTCTGTCTTATTGATGACAGGTTTGTTCACATTGCCAGTGCTGTGTAACTTCATTACATGCTTTACCTGTTCATTTGATGATGATTTCGCTGGAAACGATGTCATACTTTGTCATACTTTGCTGAATGTAGTAACTGGCAGTCATATATTTGCGTGTTCGTAAGCACGTGTGCCTACATGCATGGTTTGTTTGACCCCTCAGGCCTCTTTATGTCAGTCTATTATGTCGTCTTGTCGAGATATGCATCTGTGGTTGTGTTCGCTCTGCCCCGTCTCTCTCTTTCATTTGTTCTTTCTCTCCTCTCTTGCCCCTCTCTGCAGACTCGGGTTACACTCCTCCGTCAGATGGCGTTCTGCCTGGCTGAGCTGCACTTGTGGTCCACCAAGAGCTCACTCCAAGTCAAAGGTAGCACTTATCACCATGTTCAATCTCTCTTCTTCTTCTTCTCCTCTCTCAATAATTCTCTCTCTCTTTGGCTTCTTCTGTCATCGCTAACTTTGTTTTCACACCTCCTCCCCTCCGTACCTATATCGACCTTAACAATCCGACTCTGTCAACACCGGCCCTCGCTCACTCCGTCTCTTTTCACGTTCTCTCTGCTCTCTTCAGATTCCCGTGTCATCCACGTCTGTTCATTGCATTATACAGTTCAGTCCTCATAATGTTTTTCAAATGTTTTCTGAGCCCACACACACACACACACACACGTTGACTGATGTTAAAGGATTGTTCGTTCGACTTGTAGTATCACATCTTGGCCAGTGAGGGTGTATGCTCAGTATGTCTCCGTACAACATTAAGTAAATATTAAATTCCAGGTGTATTCCTGGCACAAGTGCGGCTAACGGCTCAAACAGCAGCATGACTGTTACACACTGTAAATAACGTACTGTAGTGACATCGAGCCTCGCAGACAGGATCAGCAGATTCTTTTTTTGACTAAGAAAACATAAATGAAAACAAATCCTGAACAAATATTCTCTCGTTTCCATTCGTAGCTGACGGTTCACGGGCCTCTCAGGCTGCAGCCAGCTCCTCTTGAGCAGCAGACCCAGAGATGCTGTCTTCTTTATTCCATGTTTAAAGTCTGGACTGGAGCCTACATTACCCACAATGCAATACAAGCACAAACAGTTTGGAGCTGCTAGCCTCAAGCAGAGAGGCTACAGAAGTCTTTCTAACTTTCTAAGTCCCCTTTAAAGGCATAACATGCACACAGTGTTGACCGTGAGCGATGCTTCCCTGTGAGGCCGTGTGGATGCTGCGATGTTGTGATGTTGTGTAAGTTTAAGACTTTTCTGGCAGTTTCCGTGCGTCTTCCCGCTCTCCGTCTATCAGTCCATCTCTTCTGTTTGACGGAAATTCTCTGTTCCTCCATTTTCTTGTTTTCTCCTCCCTTCCATTCTGTCTTGTCTTTCACAGTCTGCTGAGCTTTAGACGAAGATAGTGTCTCTCTGAGCCTGACAGTGTTGCGTGTGTGTGTTTATGTGTATACACAAAGGTTCGACAGGGTGTATATCCAAGGTGATGGTGACATATCCTTATTTGTTTGTTTCTTCCTGCTCTGTGTGTGTCTTCTGCTATCTTGGAAAAACGTGGATGGATACATCAGAGCGAAGAGGCCTAGCCGCTGAGGTGTGACGCTCCCTATCGCCACTTTCTTTACGTCATACACCTCCGCCTCGAAAACAAAAATATAGATTCATGAAAGCAGCATCTGCTGTGCAATGCTGTGAAACAAATATTTTCTGTGCTGTGGTTTGTTCTACACGTGTGCCTGCTCCCTTTCTGCTGTTAGCCGCTGAGCAGAGCTGATCGCAGCAGTTTCAGACGAGGCTTGTAAAAAGAAGCAGCTCTCCGATCTGTGCGAATATGTGGCTGAACCAGAGCAGATCGAGCTGACCTGAACATCCTGTGCAGAGACAGAATCAGATTAACTGTGTAGTCCACTTTCACATGATAGACACACATAAACCAAGGAAAGGTGACCAAGTCTGAGCAAGTTACATCATCTGGCAGGCAAACCGGGTCAGAAACACTCACAGACGTGATGTCAGAGCCGTATTAACGTATTTGGAGGATCTATTGGAAGAGATGGAGTATAATAATAATACATTCACATTTAGAGATCCATGTTAGTGCAACAACAAGTATGTGACAGATTAACCATGTCCAGTTGTTGGTGTTATAGGAAATACTGTTTGACGTAAAGTCAGATTTAAGGGGAACTTGACAAATCTGAAAAAAAATCTGACTTCACACACGAGAAGTGAAGGAACGATGAGTAAGAAGACTTTACTCATTCCCCTAAACTAATGATTATTGAGAACAGCAGAACTGGATGTTTTAAGAAGAACTTTGTCAAAAAATAATATATATATAATATAATAAATCTATATCAGGTTGTTATTGGCAGATACTCGAGGTTACAGGATCAGTATCCCTGTCAGAAATGAAAAAGTGACATCAAGCCTTTACTAACAGTGTTGTGTGTTTGTTTGTGTGTGTTTGTGTGTCTGCCTCAGCTCTCCTGTTGTATTAGTGTGACCTGGCCTCAGGAGCAGCAGCAGCACTAACAGTGGTGGAGCGATAAAGAAACGATGTGTTGTGCGAATCCGAGTCTGGCTGCTTATGGTTTTTTGGGCCTGCAGGAATAACACTGACAAAAAATGGCTCGGCTCAGCAGTTTGTGTGTGTGTGAGTGCGTGTGTGTGTGTGTGTGTGTGTGTGTGTGTGTGTGTGTGTGTGTGTGCGTGTGTGTGCCTGATATGTGTATGTTGGTCATATGTTTTTGTTGCCATCTGCTGATTCTGTGTGTCTACTCTTTTTTTTTTTTTTTTTTAATGTATACGTTGCATGTGTGTAAATCAGAGTCTCTCCCTCAGGTCGGATGGGTTAAGGCCCACTCCTGTCTTTATTAATACCCCTCTGGACCCCCTCTCACCTCCTCCTCCTCCTCCACCTCCTCCTCCTCCCTCACAGAGCCTTATCTCAGCTCAAACCGTGGTGCTGGCAGACGGGACAGGCCACTGGCTGATAGCGATTGTTTATCCCACAGTGCGAAATTGCTGATCTGTCTTCTGCTTTTTCCCTGACAGCGAGATGTTCATCTCCCTCTCTCTCTCTCTCTCTCTCTCCCTCTCGCCCCACAGATACAGATATTGGCACCTATCAGTACTACGATAAAGGAGAGCCAGGTAAATAGTGTTTATATTGGATGTCTGTTTGTGTTTAAGATAAGTTGCATTTGTCTTGTTTTTGGAATGTATGTGATTTCCGTATATATGAAGAAGGGCTTTCTGCTGCTTCACATAAGCCGCAAACACACACACACATACACAATTATTGGTCCTGCGTACTTCAGCGTCTTACACCTGTTAGCCACACACACCCTTGTCAACACAGAGGCCATTAATATGTAGGATTTACCCCTTAAAACCTTATATACACATGCACACACACACACATAAGTTATAAGGCGTCTGTGGTTCTATCTCTTACGCTCCCCCCGTGTTCCTGTTGACCCGGGGTCCTGACACACAGCGATAGGAAAACTAAACTGTTGACTTTCTCCCAGATCACATAGCAAGAGGCCCCATGTAGTCCGGCCTCATATTGCCTCGGGTCAGGAGGCTTCCCTTACCGCCAGGAAGCGCTCAGATCGCTCCCTCGCAGTCGTAGCAGTGAGCGGACGAGCTGCCCCCGCCCTCGCTTTCCTTATTTTGTGCATGTTCGTTTTCTTTTAATAAAAATAATGCACTCTTAGATTTACAGTAACCTGAGGAGGGTTGCTACAGATTTTCTCTTCCTCTATGTGCCATGCGTTGAAAATTAGACTCGACTGAACAGCACAGAAGGACACTCAATGTTAGCCAAACATAGTTTGTGTACTCAGATCCGCTCCAAAATGTAACGGGTTCTTCGTCTTCTTCCACGCTACACCCTTCCACAAAGTTTCATCAGAGTCAGGCCTGTCGTTTTTACGTTCTCCTGCGGAGCCGAAGATGTGACCTCCTTTGCAGAGGTATATATGTGGCGTCATCTTCGTCCAACGTCTTAGTACATTTTTACGAATTATACACCACCACGACCACTTTACGCATTACAGACTAGTATAATTAAGTCAGCATAGACCGACTTTATTCAGCTGTAGAGAGTTTTCGCAGTGGGCAGGTTTATTTAAGATTATTTGATGTTGACTGTTGTTGAATCCTGAATGTGACCGGGTCAAGAACCAGTGCTATTATTACTTTACCTTTACCATGTGTATCGCAGCCTTGTCTTTGTCCTTAAATAGATTTTTGATGCCGAGCGGGTAAACCAAAACAACGAGCTTAAAGAGGCTAAAACGCTCTGTTGAGCTGAGGAGCGGCAGCATCAGGGATAATTCTCTGATTCTGCTGAGTGACCAACACGAGCAGCTAAATAATCATGTGGAGAGTAAACCTCCTTAAAGACATTAAATATGTTTCTTGTGTGTTTTAGTCTATTTCTTCATCTACGTTCTCCTTTTGTTCCTGTGCCTGTCTCAGATGTTTCTGCCTCTCTTTCATTGATTTCCTTCTCTTTGTCTCATTTTTCCTCCTCACCATGTATATTTTGTTCTTTCTTATTTTGTGTACTGTACATCTCCCCGTCTCCTCTCTCCCCTCTCATCATCACAGGGTTCTCTCCCTTCTCTCCCTCTCTCTCTCTCATCTGAGAAGCTGCCTTCTCTTTCATTCCAATCTTCAGTGGAGAGACGATGCTCTCGCTCCAAATCCTTTCATTTGGAGGATTACTAAAGTGTGGCTTGATATCAGAGTGGAGGGAGGAAAGGGGGAGGAGGAGGAGGAGGAGAAGGAAGGAAGGGAGAGAGAGAGAGAGAGAGGGAAGAAGAGCAGATCCAAAAGTATCACAACATTTTCACCCAGCGCTGTAACGATAGCTCAGGTCATGATACGATTCTGTTAGATTAAAACTTGTGGTGTTCAGCTCAAACAAAAGAAAGTCAGGCAGTGAAAAATATTACATTTCAAAACAATACAGTGACCTGATATTTTGGCTTTTATTAGAGCACGAAACACTAGATGTAGTTAGCATGAGGATGAATTCCCACTCTGTACATCCTGATAGGTTTAACACCTGAATGAAAATTATAAAATAAAATACAGAACACCAATATCAGCTCCCTTAATTCAATTCAAAACCTGCCAGAATCAGACTGTCTCATGTCCACTTTAAGCAAACGTCTCTTCAGTTCATGTGACATTTAAAGCCCCTGAAAACATGGCGTCAGATCTTTGAGTATTTCTCCAAAACATTAATGAGCAACCGTCAACTTTGGGGCAGAAATAAACATCCATCACGATTATGAATAAGAGTTCAACACCCCAAGAAAACCAAACCAACCATATCATCTAATACTTACCCTAAATGAAACATCTGTCCATGTATAAAAGCAGCCATGTGAAATATGCTTTGCATAACCAAATAACCCTTGGGTCCTGTTTATAACTGCGTTTTCTACTTACTTTGATCATGATCATTTCTAACTCGTCAAGACACAGACAACATTCTGTGAGTCCACGTCGATTGGTCTCAGTGTATCAGTGTCACTGAAATGGCCAAGAAGGTAATTGTAGTTCCTCATCTCCCCACTAGAGGTAGACCCAGGCTCATTGGAGCAGCTCCGGGGGTCCCCTGCAGCCAAAAAAAACATCCCCCAGCCCTCCCCATCCCAGCCCCAGAGCAGGTGCCCATGTCTGGGCCTGTCTGGCCCCTCACCCCCTTATCTGATTAATACTACTAATCCTGGAGGTGTTCCTGCCTGCCAGAGAGGCCGGGCCACCAGACTGGCCACTTTCTTGCTGGTGGTGACCGGGCCATGAGGCACGGTTATGGGTTACAAACATGCCAAAGAGGCCTCTTGGAGCTCAGGAGGGGGGGGGTGTTTGAGTTCCAGCTCAGTTTTCTGCTCCTCACATCATTTCTCATGTACGTCTGTATTTGCATTGTGTGTGTTTTTCAGCCACTGCCCTCGAGCATCACTACTACGATGAGAAACTCCAGTTCTGTGAAGGTAAGCTCGCAGCACAGAGAGTGATCGAACACTGTGTGTGTGTGTGTGTGTGTGTGTGTGTGTGTGTGTGTGTGTGTGTGTGTGTGTGTGTTTGGGCCCTAATCATCTCACCAGTGAATGACCATCTTCCAGAAATCGCTGTCCTAGTCAGTCAGCTGTCCTACTTCCTCTATTCTCTCTCTGCCTCCTCTCTCTCCCCCTCACTCTCTCTCCTTTTCACCCAGTAGTGGAATACAAACACCCTTATCAGGAGACGAACACTCATCCCCCTGCCCTCCCCTCCCTCCCCTCTCTCCCCACTGACCCCCCTCTCCACCCTCCACACCCTCATTTGCATGCATCTGTTTACCTCCTCTTCCCACTCACTCTTAATAGAGAGTCGCACTCCTTAATGGTTCGTTTCAGCAGAGATGAAAAGGGAGACTGTAAAATAAACAGATAGGCGAGTGATTGCACCATATTGGAAACAGCAGTCCTTCCTCTTCCTCTTCCTCTTCCTCTCTCTGAACTTTACGTATGTGCGTGGGCAGAAGCAGATGCACAAATTCAATTAGCTGTTTTTTTTCTTCACATGCTTCCCTTCCTCTGTTTAACCACTAGAGATGGAGGAGAAAAAAGGGAGGAGGAGGGCTGGGAAATTAAAACGAGGGGGGAGGCCTCGGTGTGGCACGTGTTGTGATATGTGCTCGCTAAATGTGAGGTTGCATTTGGGAGATAACTCAAGTCAAGAGCGCCAAAAGTCCTCACGATTAAATATTTGCTTCTCCTCAAGGACCCGTGTGTGTGTGTGTGTGTGTGTGTTTTGAAGGGACATTTTGCTTTCAGTAGAATATTTTCTCCTCCTTTAGTGCGGCTACATCAATCTGTAAGCAGCAGACTTCAGACTTTTGCTTCTTTGGGGAAATATTAGCCAGAAATATAAAACTTCTAACGACATGAATGTAGTTTGGTCATACTAAGTTCTCATTACTTCATTAAGATGTTTAATTCGTCCATAATTGCCTAAATAATCAGGTCACTCAGCGGTTTCTGCCTCAGCCTTTAGGAAATCATCATTTGAACTTTTGCTATCATGAGATCAAAATGTGGAGCTCCTGACTCAAAGACCTGAAGTTATGAATCATCTTGAACTCATCTATGACTCCCAAACTGTCGACCTCCCTCCTCCATCACCTCTGTGTATGTGCACATGGCAGATTTTTAAACTGTCTCACTTATTTTAGAGATAAATTGTTGAATTTATTGCTGCCCAGTTTGTTTCTTAGCATGTCCTGTCTGATGATCATAATAATATTTTATTTATTTACTTTCACTAAATAAAATAAATTAATAAAAACTACAAACAAGCATTGATTCATACTTTATACTTACAGAAGCATTAAACAGGTGATTCACGTCACTGGTTCTCAAACTGTGGTACAAGTACCACCGGTGGCATTGGCAGAGGAAGGTATATATTTTTCCATTAAATAAATGAATTTAGAAACATTTAATTCTGCCTTAATAATTAGTGTTGAATGATACTGCAGGAGTGTAATTTAAGTTTTGCATTCACTGTCACATTTAGTTTCTCTGTAGCAATAAAACAGCTTTTTATTCTGAACGTCTGAACTCGTTTCAAAGACTAACCTGTCGATTATCTTTCAATCCATCAATAAATTAACAGATTATTGAGAAATGTTGATGTCCAGTGACGTCTTCAAGCCGAATTTACAATCAGTCCATCTCGATATTAAAACACTTGAAACTTGAATGATTAATTATCAGGACAGTCGTTGAAGGACATCCTCACAGCTCGTCAGGATCATGAGAGCGAGCGTCATGTACCTGCGTCTCTTTATTCCACCTGACTGTCTTGTCATCACTCTTTCTTCCTCATGTCAGCTCAGATATAAAGTTCAACCCTTTCTACCCTTTTCTGTTATTTAGTGCCACATTCCTCCGATTTCCCATGAGGGCCTTTAAAAAGAAAAAAAAAAGAAACTTGTTTCTCCAATGTCTGTTTTAAAAACTTCCAGTCACATGATCTTTGAGATTCTTCTCGTGTTTTTCCCTCTATAGCTCGAGGCTATTCGTGGACCCCCAAGAACCGCCGACCGGAGAAGCTACGCGATTCGCTGAAGGAGTTGGAGGTATCCGCCTCCTCTGTTAAACCCACCACCACCCCCTCCTCCTCCATCTCCTTCCTCCCTCTGGGGATTTTCGGAGTTTTCCCTTTCCGAAACGGCCGATTGATTAACAAATAGGGGCATTCTCTCTGTTTTCTCCCGCTCCCTTCACTCTCCCTGTCGTTCCCGTTTGTTCTCCTCTCTCCCCTCCCCTCTCTCATCACCTCTCTTTCGGCCGAGCTCTGTCATCGAGGGGGATATTTGAGGGGATCAGGGGGCTGCAGGCTGCCCCCTCATCCCCTTCTCTTCCTCCCTCCTTCCCTTCCCTTCCCTTCCTCTCCCCTCATTCATCTCCGCCTCTCCCCCCTCCCTCTCTCTCTTCGTCCCCTCTGTACTTGTGGCAGTACAGACCTAGCTTTGTTTGCTGGAACCTGTCTGTGGCTGTTAGACACACACACACACACACACACACACTCCCCACCCATCCACCTCCTTCCTCTCACCCGTAACCATTGTCTGAAACTAGAAACACCCCATCTCACCTCCACACCCCACCATCCTCCTCCTCCTCCTCCTCCTCCGTCCCTCTCTCCTCCCATCCAATCACCCCAGCTGGGTTTGGAATGTGGCAGGAATGACTGACCTTATACACACACACACACACACACACACACACACACAGGCCTTACCTGCATCCCCTTTCAACTCTCTCCCACCCCTCCGTGAGCAGGAACCGCTGCAGTGGCAAGTGTCCGGCAGTGTGTACCAACACCAACACGATTAACTCGAGTTTGAGCGTCAGTTATTTCATCAAACTCACCGTTTCACGACTTTGGTAAACGCGAACAGACGGCACAGAAGATTTAATATACATTTTATCAACACTAAACGACCCGTTTAAACCGAACTCTGTGCTGCTCTCTGCGTCAGCTCTGCGGGTTTTGGTTGTATCGAACGTTTGGACTCAGTTTATTCTGTTTCTCTCTCCGTCTTTCTCTCTGTTTATCAAAATCATTCAGGATCTGTTGCAGACCAACACCTGCGTTCACACCAGATGGAGGAAAAAGCATTGCTGCCAGGTACACACCCTCCTCAGCCCACCAACTGCACACACACACACACACGCACACACACACACCTACACACCTCTTTTCAGGCTCAGGTAGTGGCAGAAGCGGTCCGCCCAGACCAGGCCTCAGATAAAAGAGCTTTACTGGACTTTAGCACCGGTTGCCAGGTCATTTAAAGCTATCAGAGAACATAATGTCATCATAATTATTAAAGCAAATGTTTTTGGACACATTTGAAATGTTTGAATTTCTTACCCATGAGCACTTTAACCAAACACGACCCGGTGTTTTAATGGTCACTAACTGTTGAAGAACGCTCCTGTTTCCTTTGATGTGAGCTGTCACCTTGTAAGATCTTTGTTGTCTTACACTGCAGGTGATGCTGAGCAGCGGGGCACTGGTGACGCTGACCCTAAATGGACCTCAGCTCGAACAAGTGTACATAGACCGCACATTAGTGGGCCGACTACCAGCCAACACAGTGACTGACGGTTGGTAACAGACACACAATAACCAAGCTTGTTATTCAGCTGTTGATGCACACTCTGTGTGTGTGTGTGTGTGTGTTTGTGTCATGAGATGTTTTTCACTCTTTAATCCTGCACCCGGTGCCCTGTGCATTGAAGCCGTGGTTACTTTGGTGCTGCTGTTGCATAACCATCGCGTCTATTATGGCGGTGAAGAATGCTTCCTGCTGTATTGTTGTGATTTCTGCATTCATCGGACGATATGTGACTTAAAGGTTCGCTTTGGTTTTTAAGCAGATTTAAGGACACAAACACCATTGTTTCCACCACATGTACCTATATCTGCCCACAGCCACCACACACACACACACACACACACACACACATTCATCATTTTAAACCCACAAAACCCTTCACCACGCACTTTTCTTCCAACGACTGTGCTTACACCTGCTCACCACACACGCAGCTTGACATCTAACACACACACACACACTCCTCACCACTTTGTCACGTAAGCACTCTCTCTCTCGCACGCACACACACACACACACACATATATGACAGGTGCCACAGGTGAGCAAGGCGACTCTGCTAGCTAATTGCGGGCAAATCCTTTTGTGCTGCATGTGTCCAGGGGCCTTCCCTTAAGAGCATCCATCAGTGTTTTTCCCTCCATCGCACGTTCCTCCGGGGAGCACCGCCTCCCCCCATCTCTCCCCCCCTCGCACTGCTGTGCTCCCTCGCTCCACAGACCTGGCAGGAGAGAATAAGAGGCCGTGGACACCGGCCCAAATCTGCTAATTATTTCTTTCTTTCTGTATCAATTATTTGTTCATAACACCGCCCTCCCCGCTTCCGTCCGAGGTCTCCAGACACCTGATAAAGCCCCTATAGTGCACACACACACACACACACCTCACACACACACTTGTCCTCACCTGCGTACATATGTAATTACAGACTTTTTTCTTCCTTTTTTTAGAAACCAACAAACTCTTAATGTACGTCCACTCACATACACACACAGACTGCAACACACACACACCCACATACAAAATCACACACACAGACTCAGGTACAAACACACACACCCACTCGCCTCCCGCTGCGCTCCATTCAAAGCCTCAGAGGCACTAATTATTAGAGTAATGGTTGTGAGAGGGCGGTTTCCGGGGATTGTGTGTGCGTACGGGGGGTTGGTGGGTGTGTGTGCGAGGTTAGAGGCTGTTCTCACATCTGTCACTTGTTAAATTAGCCTGAGACAATTAGAGTTAGAGAGCCGGACCAGATCACACCGTTGAACACATTTACAACATACAATTACCGATACAGTTTACAGTTACAGTCAAGTTGTGACATATTCTGGTACAAGTGCCGCATTGTTGGCTGTTTGTATTTGTATCTTCAGTCACTGTGATGTCAGTCAAAGTCACAACTTTATTAATTAAGCTGCCAATTTAGCACATGACCTGTTAAAAAGTGTCTAAATGTCCCGAAATGTTTGGTCTAAAACCAACATATCATTTAATTTATGATCATACATGATACAAACAACAAACATTGCTTGAAAATGACTGAAATGATTCATTTCTCTGTCATTCAGTCAAATTAAAAAGAAGTCACTGCGTAACGACGGAGAATTCGTTTGACAACTTTCATAAAACAGAATCGCTTCTCACTCTGAATGCTGAAGAAAATCCACTTTCTGATTTTCATGGATTCAGTCGACACCGCGGTGCTTCTCACGCGACGGCAGCCAGGTCTTTTTTTTTTTTTTTTTGTTTCAGGCTTTTGCTGCAACCTAACCTTGCATCCTCGACGCCGGCTACCTTCCTCCGATTGCATCATACGGAGCGGTAGATTACATTTATTTTACACCATCAAAGTATTAGAGGCTTCCTCTGGCTGATGGCTGGGCCAAGCTGCACATATGCTCCACGATTAAGCATCCTTAAGTGATTTTTCATAGCCGGTTTCATTTACCCATGTTTAAATGTGCTTTGGTTAAGCCCATTGGCCTCTTATGTCAACATGCTGCTGAGGAGATGGCATTAAATGGATTTAGAGGACTGTGTGTGTGTGTGTGTGTGTGTGTGTGTGTCCGTGTCCGTGTGCATGCTTTAACATGTGCTTGGTTTGTTTTATGTTTGTGTGTGGCTGTGTGTGAGTGTGTTGGTGTGTGCAGAATACATAAAGCATGGTTGCAGGCTTGCATGTATGAATGTATATGTGACTATCTGTGCATGTGTGTGCCTGGAGGGCAAGTACATATGAATCTGTACATGTATGCACAGTGTGTGTGTGTGTGTGTGTGTGTGTGTGTGTGTGGGGGTCATGAAGGTCTGGCCCTTAATGCCAAATCAGCCACCTGGTCCCAGATTGAGCCACAGCCTGGTTTCATACCCCCTCCTTCATTTGGGAATGAATGGGATTAAACCTAATCCCGTTTATAGACACCCATCGAGATCAATACTAAACTGCGTTTAACTTGATTTGGCTGTAATCTATTACAAAGACGCTTACTATTGCATTAAACATTGAAGCCAAAGCATCATTAATGTCTGCATTTTGTGATGGTTTAAGCGTTGAACCAGTTCTCATGACAAATGCTTCATAATCCAACTTCAACGCGCGGACACACTGACTCAACTGACCCGATTTAAGATGCTGGTTTCTCCTACGTTCGAGCAGCGTTTCACTTTTCTTGTGAATATTTGCATATTAATTTGTAATTTTCACACCAACAGGATGATTTGAAGTGTAATCATACCAATACCCGCACATTTATAAATACACACACGCCACGGTTAATTGGGCGGTTAGATTTCTAAATCTCGGGGTGCAGCCTTACTCGTTCAACTCAAAGCAGGATATCTGAGAGACATGTGTAACAACCCCCCCTCGTCCTCCTCCTCCTCCTCCTCCTCCTTCCTCCCTCCCTTCCTTTCCATTTAATTGGTTTCATAAACAGATTAATTTGAAGGAGAGGGGGGCTTAATTGCTAATCAGCGTTTCCATGCAGCTCCTGAAGAGTTGAACAGGATCAAGTGTGTTCTTCTACCACAAAAAGGCCTCGGAGCCTGCAGTACACTGACGGCAGGAAAAAAGAAGAGAGACCTACGGGAGGAAAGAGATACAAAGAGTGTACGAGGGAGTGGAAAGGAGAGGAAAGGAGGAGATGCAGGAAGGTGGAGCGAGGAGAGGAGAGAAGTTAGGAAACAAGTAAGGGAGAGAGGAAGACTGAGAAATGTGTCGTCCCACTCCAAACATGAGAACTGATAAATGACTTTGATGGATGTCACAACCTGTGCCGATGGTACAAAATACAGCCCGTACAGATGGATCAAAGCAGATTGTGCTGTACAGGTGATGGTTCAGAGAGTTATTTAACTTTTAGTTAGTAGTACGAAGGCTGAGTCTCTATCAGCGAGATGCCTAGATGGGCGTCCTCTAAAGGATGCTACACCTCCTACACAAGTGCACTACAGAATAAAACATATCAGAGTCACAGAATACCTTCAAGATGAATTATAATCAGGGTTAAAGAGTATTTATACCTGCGGATATTATTTAAAAAACTACATCCAGAAAGCTTGTAAATGCATGTCGCATTATCAGGAATCCATCAGTGAAGCTTTGGCCTCCGTGACGTGTCCTCTGGGTGTATTGTCTCTCTTTCCTGAGCTCCTAGAACTTCTTTTCATGATGTGAATTGTTGCTGTTCCTTTCTGTGTGCGTCCCCTGGTAGCTCACCTGATAGAGCTTGTGCCACATATCAAGGCTGAGCCCTTACAAATCACATCCAGCTCAGGCCCTTTGCATGCCATCCTGTCCTCCTCTCTCTCTACTGTCACTGTCAAAATAAAGCCAAGCGTATCCTCGTGTGTATTCCTCTCAGATGAACTCTTGTTGTCTCGAATCTTGACACTCGGTGTGCTGATGTCATTCCCAGCGGTGCTGAGCGATAGGCTGATTCTGCTGTCCTTCCTGGAGCAGAGCCAGGTGGCTGCTGTCTACCTCAACCAAAAGAACCAGGACTCCCCGGAGACCGGCCGGCGAACAGACAAACTCTCACCCTGTGAAATCAAGGTACAGTACAACACACTGACGGAGCGTGTTTGAGTAATGTGTGTATAAGTGTGTGTGCACTCACAATCCAACAGCCATTTAAAGAACAAAAGACTACTCAGAATATTGTTAAATAAACTGATGATACATATTAAAGCTACATTGAGTATAATTGGTATTTTCAGAGAGTAATCCCATTGTGGTAACGCTCCTCCCTCAACGTCCTCTTCACTCTCTCCTCTGTCATTACGTCCAGAGAGGCTGCTGAGCCCGGTTACATTGCCCGCTTGCCCAGCTCCTGCTCTGGCATGAGCTGAGCAAACCTCCTCTTCTACTCGTGATACAAAACATCTGTGGTGCAAACACTAACACTCCCCCGGTGCTCTGAGCTCACAGTCCGGGCAGCCTGGCTAACAGACTGAGCTAACAGCAGCTACAGTTTACTTCACTGTCCATCAGGAAACTGGAAAATATGATCCAGTTTCACCAGAATCAGTGAAATAGTTGGTGGTGTGTGACTCAGTGCCGTAAAGCGTTACGTACTAAGTTACACAACAACTTCCTGGACAGTTTGTCATTTAGCTAGAATACAACTTGTAATCGATGAATTTCAACTGGTGTACAAAGTGCAGGTAGATTTGATGCCATCACCATGGGAACACGGCTCTTTGGTCACCTCTAACCCTGCTTCCGCTCATGAAGGTGTGTTGAGAGGCAGTCTGATCTGATCTGGAGGTGTGTTTGCAGGTGTTGGTAACACGTCTGATTATGTGCCGTCTCCTTCTTCCCTCCCCCAAAACAAAACAACACTGTGTCCTCCTTCGCTAGCTGGCTAACCGCTAACCCTGGCATTATCACATTACTGCCAGGCCCTTTTGTTAAGGTGTGTGTGTGTGCATGCATGTTGGTGTGTATAAAAGCAATCGTTCCTGCCGTGCGTCTGTCTCCAGAAGCAGAGTCCTGATAAGACACCACCACCTCCACATCATATTGTACACACTACACCTCTGTCAGTGCATGTGCATGCAACCTGCAACATACGTGTGCACATTCACACACCCACGACAAACACACACACATGCACAACCACATACACATCGCCCTGGTCCAGTGGGCTAAGCTGGAGAAGGGAAGGGAGAGTGTGGGGAGGGGGCTAAACTAATCCGGCCCACAGAAAGTGGTTTTTGATTATTGCTGACCAGCAAACGCCAGCAGAAAAAAAAAGACTAGAAGAGGGAAGAGATGGGTGAGGACGGAGGGACGGATGGAGGCAGGCGGGGGGCGGCGGGTGGAGATAGAGTGTGTTATTAACCCCGGTGATTTTCTGATTTTATTTATTTTCCAATCTGGCAGTGATCTCCTGTTCAGCTGTTCGACCAACTCTTTGTTCCCTTTATCGTCAGATGCACTTCCATCATTTTAATTTGCCTCTGAATTTTGTGTCCACACACACCCACACTTACACACACTCACACACACCCCCAAGAGGGCAAGACATGGACCACTGAACCTCTACACATACAGTACAGCCTGTCGATTTACTAATTTCTGCATGTATCTGTGCTTTTACACCAAGTTTTTAAGACACGTTCCCGTATTCCTGCTCCTCTGTTAGGTCCCACACACTCCTCTGCACTGACGTGTGTGTGTGTGCGCACTAATGCATTCATATTACATGGCTCTGTACGTGTGTGAAGAAGATCCACCTGAATTCCACCTGCTTCTGCATAGAGCGCTTTGTTTCATGGTGTGTGTGTGTGTGTGTGTGTGTCTACAAAAGGGTCGACACGTATGTACATGTGTGTGTTTGTGTGCATACATGCATGCATTCATGTATGTATGGGTGTGTGTGTTTCAGTGCGAGCGTGTGTGCCCGCCTCGAGCGCCACGAGAGCTCATTACTGTGCGTCTCTTTGTTGTGGCCCGTAGAGCGTGGCAGACCTTCCCAAAAATATGCACATCACTAAAACAACAAGCCCGACAGAACAAAACACACACACACACACACACACACACACATTAATAATGGAAGATAAAAAAACAACCTTAGACATCAACAAAAACAGGACGGGGGAAGGACAGGCGGTGATATTTGGGGATACAGATGTGGACGTTTCAGAGGCCTCAGGTGTTGACGCGACCGTGTAGGTGAATCTGATGACTTCCCCTTCTTCCTACGTCGTGTTTGAACTCTCTCTCTATGTGTGTGTATGTGTGTGTCCATGTCCAGGTGGTGTGTGTGGACATGAGTGGGCGTGGTCAGAGGCTCCACAGACGCGTTGGCCTGAACCGTCTACAGGACGTGGCACTCTGCTGGTGGGACCTAGACGAACCCGGCGAGGAGCTGTGGACCTGGACACCCACAGACACCCACAGGAACAACCTGGTCCTGCTCAGCTGCTCACCTGCTGAAGGCCTAAAGGTGCACACACACACACACACACACACACACCAAACAAATCAGCGTGAATGACAACAAACAATCACCGGGGAAATATTCATTAATGCTTTGTTGCTGCTGTTTTTAAAGGCAAATTAAGTTATTATTGACTTTCATAGTACACAAGGAAAGTCGTGTATGCATCAGTAAATTCTGCATTCATAAGAAAGAGCGGGGGAAATGTTTTGGAGTGTAAACAATGTACTCAAATTTCCAGGTCAGATAATTAACTCTGTGTACCCGTGAGGCCCACAGACCAACACATTACCTGTACAAGCATGCTGGAGGGCTCCACGGTGTTTACCTATCCAGCCTACATGTGTCTTGTTGACTTTGATAAGGCTTGCCACCCCGTCCCCTTGGAGTCCTGTTGGGTTACTGCGGGAATATCAGGTGGTGGGACAACTGGAGCGAGGCTTGTGACAATATTCCTGGCGGTAACTCGAGTATTTGTTCTGATTATTTTACGTATGTTCAAAAACTAGCAAGTAAACAAGGTCACCAGCAGCAGACCCAGCAGCAGCTAATATCACTGACTAGTCCAGCAGCAGTCAGCCCAGCTCGGCGTCTGTCTTTCAGCCTTTTATTTCACCAAGCTCTCACCAACCACTAAAAGTCAGTCCCAGATTTACTCTTGTCCGGCGGCTTCTTGCTCGCTCACTCTCTCCTTTTCTCTTCTTAGCTTCCTCCGTCAGAATCCTCTTCACTCTCTTCTCCTCTGCCATTATGTCCACAGAGGCACCTGAGCCCCGTTACGTTGCCCGTTTGCCCAATTCCAGTTATGGCGCGACTCCGTTACCCGTCGGCCTGAGGATTAAAACCTCCTCTTCTTCACAGTGATCTAAAACATGTGTGGTACAAACTTTAACTCTCCCCCGGTGCTCTGAGCTCACAGCCCCAGGCAGCCCGGTTAACAAACTGAGCTAACATGAGCTAACAGCATCTACAGTTTACTTCACTGTCCATCATAAACTCTGTAAATCACAGAGAGTTGAGGCAGAGCAGTCGGAGGACATCAGAGGGAAAACCAGAAAAGAGAGCACTCCCGTTGATCTACACTGAGGTAAAAGGTTAAAGGTTTAATCGCTGTTTGAAGCCTTAAACTCGATGCACAAATCATAATTCCAGCTGTTTGTTTTCATATTCTTTTACACACACACACGCAGTGAAAACACATCGTGAAAAAGGCAACAAAGCCGCTGTTTTGAGTGGAGACCTGTGTTGTGGTGGATGGGATTGGAGATGGTGTGTTAGTCACCTCAAGGGTGGCACCTCTGTGTTGCACCTCCGTGCATCATCATATGAAATAAGCAAGAGAGCTAAGCTGTGGTACAGCGTGAAGGAGAACGCCTACACATCCGCACACACACACACACATCCGCATGGCCTCTGGTTAAAAAAAAAAAAAAAAAACCCTACCCGTGACCCGATTCTGTGTCAAACGTGGAACTGGCCTCATGCCGAGAGCAGATGAAAGATCCCAAATTACCGAACCGGGCTTAACTCTACTCCTCATACCCGTGTACGTCGGTAAGCGTATGCAAAATATTCACCACGCCGGAGAGAGAGAAGGGAGAGAGTCTGCGAGAGGGAGGAAAGATGAGCGTTACCAATTGCATGCTAGGAAAACAAATTCACGCAGGAGAGAATGAGGGAGGGATTGGAGCTGAGGGAGGGGGGCACTTGAATATTGAAATAAGCAAAGCAGATGTTGTTCGCTGCTTTTTCCACTCCTTGTTTTTGGAACGCTCTTCACATTTATCACACTCCTTCACCTAGTTTATTCCCTCTGTCTCCTTCAACCCCCCCTTCCCTTCCTCTCCTCCTTCTCCTCCTTCCTTCCTCCACGCTTCAAGAACATTAAAGTCTCTTCGCGGGGCTGCGGCATCGCGCTCTAATGAAAGCGTTTGTTGTCATTTTTCAGATGCGCGGTGTGAAATTAAGCGAGCAGTTTATGTAAGAGCCGTGGCGGGAATCAAACGCCGGGCACACATCGGGAGACGCCAGCTACTTCAATCACTTCAAGCTCATATATATGTTCCTTTTGTTCAGTTCGCTATCTGCCGCACTAAGCCAATTTTCTAGCCAGTCTCTCGGCATTTAAAAAAGTCTGATTTCTTTCCCTATGTGGTCTTAATTCGTATGCCCCCCCACCACCACCCTCCTCCTCCACCCTCCACATGCTGATAAGTGGAGCCACGGCACGCAGGGGGGTGGAGGAGGGTGGGAAGGAGAGAAAAACACATACATAGTTCGTTTTTATGCAGCCAGTTAACATTTTTAATTATCCCTTCCTTCATGCTTCCCTCCTTTAACCCCCCCAACAACAAACACACACAGACCTTCTCCTGGAATGTAATAATCTTAATGAAAAGATGTTTTCCTGCATTTTTCAGTCAGATTTCTGTGTTTGTGTTTGCAAACGTACTTTTTTTTTTTGGTTTATTCTTTAACGTGTGTGACTATCCGGTTATCTGTCACCAAACAGTTTGTCTGCAGTTGTTTGATGTGCAATTTGTGTGATTTCTGTTGTCTTTTAATGGTTATTGACTTCGGCACAACGCTGCGAGGCGAAACAAGAAAAACAAGAAAGCATAACAGACAGCCTTAAAGGACCCTTAACGGCAATAAAACGTATACAAAGAATAAGTAAAAATATAATATTCAAACTCCTCCGTAGCTGCTACAACACCATGATTAAAAGGGCTAAATTACAGGTGTAAAACGGCTGCTAAATAATAAAAAGCTGCCATCTTTGTACACACATTTCATTGCAATAGAGCAGTACAAAAACATCTTCATCACAAGAGAAAGTATTTTACATATTTAAACAACAGATCCAAACAGCCCTTAGCAAATCTCACCCCACCGCTGTGACTCACCACAGTTTATAACAATACACAGATGTGAACACGGGTAAAAAAAAAAAAAACCCTCTAAGCTGCTCGGCTTGGTGGAATTTAATTTTTTATTTTAACCTTTTGAGGAATCTTATCATGTCATATGTCATCATATTGAGATTAAAGACTCTTGTTCAAGGGAGTCCTAATAAAAGTACAGTGCAAACCATGAAGTTAATGTCAGGTAAAGCAACACACCCCCCCTTTGCAAAATTATCGAACTAGTCAGAGGACAGGGGCTGAAAAACTGCTGTTGAAACGCTGCAGTGAGTATTTGAGCTTCTTCAGGTCTAAGAAAGACTTTATGTCACGTAGCCAAGAGGTACCAGAGGGTTTCTTTTGCCAGCTATCAATGAGGCAAATGAAATAACGTGTGCCACTTTCACTGAAACACAACACCGACTAAAAGTCAGTCCCAGATTCACTCTCGTCTGAAGGCTTCTTGCTCGTTCATTCTCTCCTTTTCTCTTCTCAGCTTCCTCCGTCAGCGTCCTCTTCGTTCTTTTCTCCTCTGTCATTTTGTGCATAGAAGCTTCTGAGCCTGGTTACATTGCCTACTCACCCAGCTCCTGTTCTGGCATGACACTGGCTTCGCTCCTGAAAAATCTCAGCAGTGGTTGAAAATGCCTGTGACACACTAACACTCCCCTAACGTGTGCCGCTTCCGAAACACGAACGTCTTCTCCAGGAATGTCCAACGTGGCGATGGATCAACCTTCAGTTATGAGTCTGACCAAAACATGTGGGAAAGGCTGCAGGAGTCGATATTATCAGCGTTTATCTTCGATAACCTGGAAAAAGCTGCAGTTTTAATGTGCAGAATCAACAGTACAATTTTTCAGCGCTGCACCGCGATCAGAATTTGGACCATGAAGGGGTCGTGAGTGGACTTCAGAGTGCAGAATTACCCCCGAGCTCCACTGCTCTGTAAGAAAACACACACCGCTGCTGCTGCTGCGACAGTTTGAGGTCCAGTGAATAACGTTCCCTCCATTATGTTCAGTGGTACCAATTATGATGGTTAAGGTGTGAGGAATATTTTGGTTAGTAATCCCACTGTGCCCGTGCATTTTCTCACATCAGTACCTCGACACTAACCCTAATTCACACACCTAAAACTTCCCCCTCCCTTCCCCTTCATCCCTTCATCCCTCGACTCTCCTCCGAGTCCTTCCGTCTCTCTCTCGCACTCTCTCTCTCTGCCCGTCTCTCTCCCTGTCTTTCTCTGCTCCGTGAGCTGGAAAATTGGCTTCAAAAGGCCACTGCTGTGAACAAGGGCCAGCCACACAGTTGGGCCCGTCCGCTTTATCTTTCACGCCACGAAGGGGGAAAAAAAGGTGCTGGCGAGAGAGAGACAAGAAGAATGGAGAAGAATAGTTTTGACCAGTCACTGAAACCAATAACCAGGAGAAAGCTACTTACTAGAGGCCTCTCTCTCTCTCTCTCTCTGTGTCTGTCTCTCTCTGTCTCTGCTCTCTTTGCATCTTTCTGTCCATGTCTCCTCCCCCTTCCTTCCTCTCTTTCCTCACATCCATTCCAACTCTTTCTCATCATCTTTTGTGTCCGTCTCCCTCTCTTTCAGTCTCTCTTGCACATCCTTTCACTCACTCCCTCTCTTGACCTTATTCATCATTTTTCTATTTTACGCTCTCAGAAGCGGGGAATACAGTACGTTCACAAGCTGCAATATAGTTCACAGCCAAACAAAGCTGTGCTTTTATGAATATATAAACCTGACACATGCATGCTGTATTTCAGAAGTCCTTCCTCTACACTTCTTCTAAAGGTCTGCTGTTGTTTTGAGCCGCAAAATGTGTTTTTATTAGACTTTTATTGTTAAACAGAGGTTGAATTAGTTCACGTCTCATTCCTGCTTATTGTAGTACAAGTGTTTACAGTTTCTGTGTCAAAAGATTCAAACTCAACAACCTGAACGTCTCTAGTCTCATGATCTAATCTCCTATTCAGATTTGTTGCCTTCAGGTGCCTTTGCTCAGTCATGGGATGTAAAACAGGTCACAGCATGACCTAAAAACCCTGATCCAGAGTAAAATGCTGCTGCTGTGCTCACTGTGACTGAGCTCAGTGTTTCACTGTTTAGATTTATAGATACATCTCTTTTAAATATTGCATTTTTATGAAACATTCAAAAAGGAAGTTCAAATAAACATTCAACGTTCAGGTGCAGCTGAGCTGATCTGAATAAATTTCAGTCGCCTCCCAGTATGACGTTAAATACGTGCGTGTGATCTCCAACCTGTTTATGACAGATTCATTTTGCTTCTGTCATATTTTGATACAATGAAAGGAGTTTTACTTCACATCTGTTCACACTCGACGACATTCATCTCCAGCTCACACTTTTCTTTTGTCTCCAGCGTACTCCCTGACGTGTGATTTTAAACCTTCACATATATATATGTGACACGATGTTTCTACTCTCTTTATGTTTATTAGAAAAGATTCTGTGGGAGTGGGAGGTCGCCTCGGGGCGTTTCATTCTCTAACTGACGGTTTAATATCTCAGTTGTAAACATGAACCAAACTTATCCTGTAAATCATTTGAAAAATTCCCCCTCAAACATTTTTTAGCATTGAACTGACGTGTATTAATAAAAACACGACTGTCTCGAACTCTTTAAAAATATTGACTGTTGCAGGTTGAACCAGGTCAGGCGTTTGTTTACTCGTTGCCTCTGAGCTGTAGCTGACACCGTCCCCCTTCTCTCTCCTCCTCTTGGAGGGTCACCTATCGGGGGGGGGGGGGGGGGGGCAGAGCTGAATCAGCTGCACCTCATCCCTGACGGTGGCATGCTGGCACAGCAGGCAGCGGGCACTGGCAGAGCCGGGCACGGGATGAAAAGCTGAGAGGATGAGATGTGATTGGCTGGAGCGGAGGGGGTCAGGGTGTGTGGACTTGAAGTAGGTGTTGTGATTCTTCTCTGACGGACCTGACGGACTCTCACCTGCAAGTTTTCTGTCACTTTGTCCCTGCAGAAATGTAGCCATCCAGAGAACCGCACCCTCCCAAAGATACCCCACCCCTTACACGAATTGAGCCCCTCTGCCTGCTGCCTCGAATAAACACACATACACACAAAAGCACCCACCCCCTGGGGAGCAGCAGGAGCTAGCTCTGGGGGATTATGGAGGGGGAGAGGAGAAAAAAAGAGCTTTCAGGAGGACAGTCATCTGCTTCTCTCCTGCTGTAGACCATGGGCAGGCAAAAAAACCTCCTCTCTTCCTCCCTCTCTAAGTCCCTTTTTGGCAATGCCTGCCAAAAAACTGGGCCGGGCAGCTTTGTGAAAGGAAAAGGAAGGCAGGCAGGCAGCAGATCCCTCTTTCTGTCTGCACGGCGAAAAGAAATGGGCTCATTTAGCCAAAGCTGCCACGGTCAATGCAGGGCTCTGATAGAGGCTTTGGTAAGGTGAAATCCCTCCTAAAAAAGCTCTGTTAGTGACTGTGGAAGTGTTGGGCTGCTGTTTAGTGCAGGCTGTTGTCTCCTGTCATCCACCTACTGTTCCTGCTTCCTTGTGGGTGTTTTATCGACTGCACCACCCGTGACACGGGCCTATCTAGCTTAACGGGGCCCATTGTGCCGACTCCCACCAACCTGGTTGTGGTTCAGGACGGGAGTAATTCCGTTTTTGACCATCACGTATCATCCTCTTAATATTGAAAAGGGCTCGTTTCGTGTCATTCACCGTGCCTTGTGTTGAGCTCTTGGCTCCTCGCGCAGGTAAACAGAGGAGGTTGTTTATCGCAGGGTGCCAAGCTGTGGCATGCTCGGGGAGAAGATGTTGTTGACCTTGAGTTAAAATGGAGCTCTTATCATTAGCTGTCTTGATTGACAGCCGTGTGTTTATGAGCAACCGTGGAAGGCTCCATTTCTTCCATCTCCGGGGGTTTGACTCATTTCTCTGTCTCTCTATACTTTATTATTTATTCAAAAACAGGTTAGCTCATCAACACACAGCCAATTTCTGAGAAGCAGAGTGTGTTAAATCAACAACAAAATCATGAGATGAGTTGCACAAACAGTGTTTTGTAACGCTTAACTACTGGCTGAATCGTCGCTCTAACCAGTCGAGTGTCTGGGAACAGGGAACAGATCATGTCACAGACTGCATGTCCATCGACTTGATTTGAGTTTGCAGACTTGTAGTGAAGAAATTCACAACTGAAAAAAAATTAATTTTTCTCAACATATAGACATAATAAGTTCATGTTGTGCTCTTTTTTTTGCCCCGTCTGTTTGCTACAGTATCTCCAAGGGCCCAAAATAATGAAAGATGTGTCTGTAGCAGGCAGATGTGAACAATGAGCATAAACATAAACTCACAGCATCCAGGATACTCTTGTGATTTTCTAACACATTCTTCTCCTGAGGAATTGGAAGATGCAGATGATTGACCTAGATGACAGAGATTTTGTGAGGATGTTAAAGTGTGCGCCACTCTCATAACTCGCTCTCCTCTCTACATTTTCTCCGTCTGAAAGGTCCTCAGCTCCGTCCGGACAGAAGGCAACCCCCTCGACTGCCGCTTCAGCGTGCTGCAGCCCTACCAGCTGCTAACAGTGGAGCTCCCTGCAGGACAGCAAGGATACGGAGAGGGCTCCTGGGCTGAGGCCTGCGTGTACGAATGTGCACGAGAGCGCCTGCACCGGCTGTCGGTCACCCGCATCCCGCTACCGTCCCGCCCTGTCTCCTGCTCACGTCACCCCTGTGAGACCACGCTCCTCCTGGGCTTAAGCGACTCCTCCCTCGTCCTGTATGACCAGCGACGGGGGGTCTCTCTCCTGGCTTCCTGCCCTGTGCCACCCACCCTCCTCGCCTGGCACCCTGCTGGGGCCTTGGTCATGGTAGGGGGAGGACAGGGGGAGCTGATGTGCTTTGATGTGGGCTTGGCACCTGTAAGCATGGCACTGGTAGCAGAGGAGGTAGTTTCAGCTGCCACGCTAAGACTAGATCAGCACCTGCGCTGCTTTGGAGGCCTGGAGGGAGTGCGGTGGGGGACGGGTCTGGAAGGAGGCCCGGAGGGGACAGATATCCTGATGTTGGCCTATCATGGGGGACCACTGGGAGCCCTGAGATTCAGACTAGGTGGGTAAAACAAGATGCAGGAAAAAAAATGACGACTAAAAATACAATATATTTATATATATATGATTGATGAACTTTTATTGATTAATAGTTTGATTAGATGAGGACTGATTCAGAAACACTGCAGACGTGGCTCAAAGCAGGTCAAGTGTACCACTGTTCCCCGAGTTCGTATTCGTTCTGAGAGCTGAATACTTGAACATCCGCCTGATATTTTCTGAGGTGGTGCGCGGTATGAAAAGTTTGAGACGCTGCGTCAGGGCTGCAAAGCTTCCCCTCCGTCATCTCCTCCTAATGAAGGCGCCCTCCTCCCTTCAGAGACTCTCCGTCTGTTTTGGATCTGACACCGTATCTGAACCTCGCGGTGTAAATACGGCGCGCCGAACGTCTCGACCTCCTTCACTGCTGAGGGAAGTTTAATTTGTTGACGGGCTGGAAGGTTAGCAGGAGTCACGCTCTCAGAGGTCATTCAATAATCGCCCCGGGGCAAGAGCCCCCCAGGTGCATTCTGGGATGCATTTTTCCGATAAATCGTTTACAGTGGCTGCGCAGTCCCTCGGGGCCCCCAGATAAAGTTTGCCAATCAAAATTTTTTTTTTTTTTTTTCTGAAGCAGCCACATCACACTCTCAAACACACACACACAAACACACTGGTATGGCCTCGCGCACACACACACATTCAGCGTCTTTTAATTGTGACTTTGGAAAAGAAGATGTGACAGCAGCTCTCTGCTGAAGTTTGAAAGCAGGAGTGCGGGGGCGGGCGGGCGGGTGCATGGATGGAGGAAGGTAGAAGATTGTGTGCATTCGAGTTGCTGTGTGTTTGACTGTGTGTGTGTATTCAACTGTGTGTGTGTGTGCACAGGGAAAGGGGAGGGTGTCTTCCAACAATAGCTTCCCCTCCTCTGATCGTCTGCCAAGGTTTTGATGAAGAAAGTCACTGCACGTCTTTTCTCCATGATAATTCCCCCCACCACACTCTCTCTCACTCACACACACACACATACACGTGTGTGTGTGTGTGTGTGTGTGTGTGTGTGTATTCTTCTATTTTTGTGCACACACACACACACACTCCAACTCGTTTGTTTGTTTGCTTGCGTTCCTTCTCTGTATTGACTTGTTTCATAAGGCCCCGCTACATGACAGAAGGAGCGAGTCGGGAGGCGGCGAGGAAGAAAGACTTGGCCGAGCTCCAAGTTCTCTCTCTCTTTTTTTTTTCCATAGGAGGCAGCCCTCCCTGGTGCCCACCACCACCACCCCCACCTCCACCCTCCTGCCTGTACTGAGTTATCTCATCTGGGCACACGTTGGCCGTGGCTGGGCCTGCACCGGTACAGGCTGTGTGGAACGGGCAGACCGGAGAATGTGCAGCACGACACAAGATGAAAATAGTCCCTTTTTTTTTTTTTTTTACTGTAGTGATGGGAATTTTAGCGACACATTGTTGATGTTTGAAAGAAGAATTACGTAACTGGGTATACAGCTAGTGTCAAAGAAAGCGAGAGAGAGGGGCAGAGCTGGTCTTTGTTCGACGCTTATTTTAAATTATTTACTCAGCAGGCGTCAAGGTAACAAAAAAGGTGCGTCCTGTCCTCGAACAGGCCGCTGCTTGCTCATTTTTAAAGCAGTGAGTCTATCCGGGGCAACAGTTTGAGTCTAAGTGATTAGTTTGGCAGCTTATATGCGTCATTAAAATGGAAAATGTTAATATTTTTTAGGTATATAAAGGAAACTGATTGTACAGAAGTGGTTGTCCACAAAGAGGACTGAAAAGCTCAGGTGCTGGAGTTGAACTCTGTCAGTACTTTGTCTCTGGTCGTGTCGGTGTTGCGCAGCACGGGCACTAATTCTCTGTTTGTTCCGGCCGCTGCTCGTCCTGTCCGGCTCAGGTGTTGTTTAGCGTCTGACGTCTGGTCAAATAAGTTAGTGCGGACAGGTGTGGGAGAGAACCGACTCGTCCTTGGCCTCCACAATGATCCATTGTCTGTGCTCAGAGTTAGCTCAGAGCAGACGTTAACGCCCAGCTCAAGGACCCCTACACACACGCATAAACACACACACACACACAAACTGCACCACGCTCAGCTGATGTATTAGCCACATTAGCCCACTCTTTAGGGGATTTGGGGGCTTGCTAATTGCCAGCTTGTCATTTTAATTGCCCGCACACCCCACCCCAACCCCCGCATCACACACACACACACACACACACGCACACACACACACACAACTTCTTCAATTAATTAGACAAGAGTCAGTGGTGACTTTGCCTTCCTGCAGCCTGGTCTGTTGGCACCGTCAGTGATCAGCTTCACTGTCCAGAACGGTGCCGCCAGCTTACGTGTGTCCAAATGTAGCAGAATATAACATGTAGCATGAACTGTGTGTGGCACTCTGCTGCTTTGGTCCTCCATCCAAACAAACAGACTGTTACATCATCGCGATCAGGTGACGGCAGACAATAATCACCCCCAAACAACCCGGCATTCAACACCTTCACCTCTCGGATGTGTACCGAAGTAGTACACGTTAAAAACACACGCACAACGAGACACCTTGACTACAAAACCTTCTTCTTCTATTATTCAGCAGTCCTGATGTGATCACACACAAAAGGTCAAAAAGACTCATCGCTCGGAGCATTCCTCTCATTCATCCTCTCAACAGGCAAAAATATTGATTTTAATATGAATTTCACTCGATGTTGATGAGGAGAAACTCAATTTTATTGAGCTTTTATTTTAAGCTTCTGATAAATCAGGAAATATTCAGTGAGAACTGTCATTTAACTGCTTTTCTTCATGTTAACTGTGTGACAGGAGCTCTGACCGGGGGCCAGATGGGCCACGAGGAGCTGCTGCAGCAGCGGCTGCGTTGCGGCCAGGTCAGGGACGCACTGGCCGTCCTGGAGGCCATGGACTGGAGCATCATGGGAGACGAGTGCTACCGAGGCCTGAGCTCGATCACCAACCACCTGCTGAGGCTGGAGCTGAATGCGGAGAGAGAGGGTGAGGTCAAACCCTGCCTGCAAAATTTAGAATACATCACATTTCAGTCTCTTCTTGACACACCTCCACTGAATCCCTGTGCTTGTTATCTATTGGTGTGTGTTTCTGCTCTGTGTGTAGCCCAGCTCGAAGCGGCTCTGGGTGTGTTTTACGCCCCATCTGCCCCTCTCTCTGATGTGGTGATACTCGAGTACAGGGAGCCAGTCAGCAAGTACGCCCGCCGCTTTTTTCACCACCTCCTCAGGTAACTCCATGGTCCGCCGTGGTCCTAATTTGATCTGCTGTTGCGTAACTCTTCAGGTGGGGGTCAGAGTTCAGAGACAGATCTTATTTAGAGCAGAGCATTTATAAACGTTGTGTTCCTCTGTCGGCTAATCAGTAATTAAAATATAAATCACTATTTTTAAGGCTGACTAGAACATTTGATTGAGATTATCCACGCAGGGTGCAGAATCAGAATCAGGTCTTTCAGAAGATGACATCCGTTGAAGATACAATTTAATTCTGCTGATTTGCCGCTCACTATTGCTATTTTAAAAATTCTAAAAAGGAAATAGCTTTTTGAATTTTCCTCGCGCGCACACACACACACACATGCACACACTGTGATGCAGCTTTGAGTCATTCATGAGGCGAAGCACCTCACATGCACCTGTTTAGACTGTTGTTTCATTTTCCCTTCTGCCATGAGAGCCTTTTGAAATGCCTGTTTGACTGAAATAGACCCTGTTGTTCCCACACACTGCTGCTTACCGCTCTCCATCATGCAATTACCTCCCGTTTCCTCTCTCCTTTCTTTCCCTTTCCTCTGTAGTAGCAGCGCCGGAGCGTTGTTTGGCATCCCTCCTCCTCTCCTCTCTTATCACCTACCTGCATTCTTTTTCTCTTCATCGACATCAAATGAAGGAAGCCCCCCCGCCCCCCAACACCTCCTCTCGCTGCTTGTGTTTGTTTGTTTCATGTTGGCTGAAGACGGGGAAAGTTGAGGTGTTTTGTACCAGGAGATACAGCGCTCTCTCTCCCAGCTTTAATTCTGTATAATAGGGAGAGGACCTGCTACTCTCAGTTCAATTATTGACAGTTTTGTATGCTGGGTGTGTGTGTGCAGACTAAAGGACTTTTGCATGTATACATTTTCTTGATTGTTTTTGTGTCTTTCATCAGGATGTCACTCTTTAACTCTCTCCTCTTCCTCTGCAGACACAAGCGCTTCGAGAAGGCCTTCCTCCTCGCTGTAGATTTAGAGGCCAGAGATTTATTCATGGTGAGTGTGATTTATGAACAGGTGCTATAATATGTTTGCAGAATTATAAAAACATGACGATGATCCTTATCAGAACACCAAACGGCAGGAAAGTCTTAAAAAATCATCGATTCCTGAGTGGAGACGTCACAGAGACATTAGAAGGCGTTAGAAGTCTTAAATCTTGTCTCTGGTCTGCTGTAGGGAGCAATATTATTTGAATATTAGTTTTACATAGTTACATAGACGTTATGCACCCATAAATTTAAAGAGGGCTCGCTCATGCAGGAGGCTGTTTCTGTCGGCGCCATCAGACCACTGCAGCGAGCTACAGCAGCAGTTCGTCTCTGAACTGAACTACATTTTTTACTGAAAGCTTCTTAAATGTTGAATTTATGAGTTGTTGTCTTGGAGCACACTGGTCGGTTGGTGTATGCATGTTCAACAGTCAGCTCAGCTGCTGCGTGAAGGAAACAAACAGTTTTGTTGAAGCGGTTTAAATGTTTTAGGCTTGCAGATGTAGCCAGTCACAGCGCCATCAGTACCAGAACCACCGTGAAGATCAGACAATGCTCCATCTCAAAATTAAACAATATTTGTGGAGTATTTTTGCTTTTATTGGAGAGACTAACGTGAAGATCCTCACAGGAAATGTTGGAAGAGAGTTCCCCGGTTTCATTATCACTGTTTTATTTTTATTTTTTCAGAACATTAAGTGTCACAAAATGTTCTGCTGGAGTATCGTTTTATTTTGACCCAAGTGCACTGCAGCTCCTCCAATACTAAACAACCTGTTTTTATTGTTCATTCAGTGTGTGTGTGTGTGTGTGTGTGCGTGTGTGTGTGTGTCAGAGAGCAGGTGTGATCTCACTGTGGGCCCCTATCTTTTCACAACCTCCATGGCCTCGCCTCGGCTCGGCTCGGCCGTCTCCTCTCCCCTCATCTTCCCTCTGACTCGCTCTTTCTTCCACTCCACGCTGAAATGCTCTTCTATGTGTTTGACCCCCTTTTTTTCACAGGGCCCCCTTTGCTCCATGCTTCACCAACAGCCTAGACATTAATACAGACCCCCATACACACACACACACACATTGGCACACACACTCCTCTTGCTCCCTCAATCACACTGATAGCACTGGTTCCAATTACCTCCCCACTAAGTAGTGCTGCTGGGAAGCCGAATTGAAAAGGTGGAGTCGAGCCTGTGGACCTTGAAAGAGCGCAAAGGAAGGCAGGGGGAGAGGAGAGGAGAGGAGGGGAGAGGAGAGGAGAGGAGGCGAGAGCAGGGGGTGGTGGTGTAGATGGAAGGCTATATGACAAACGCAGAGAGAGAGGAAACAGTCTGTCACTTTGGAGATGGAGGTGGATGGAGTCAAATAATAATTCTGGGTTTGGTTTTTAGTACTGCTCACAGGTCCAGTTGTAGAGTGTGTAGATTTATCATGTCCGGTTGTTGGTGGTGTTGTAGAGGAGGTCCTCTCTGAAGAGCTGGAGGTCTTCAGGAGTCTGAATTTCCTGTTCAGCTTTCCAGCTGCCACCATCAAATCAAAAATGCCCAGAAAAAATCTATAAATAGAAATATTTGATGCAAAAGAAAAAAAATGTACATTTCTCACTTTCTTTCTTTTACAGCTGAAGTTTTTAACCATGAAACAGAAAATGAAGTTCAGGTTTCACAGAATTTAAAATATCAGACATGAAACACTGTAATAGAATTACTACTTTCTACAATTTTAAGTTTCTATGTGTTGAACAACCAGAGAATCACCCTTCAAATAAAAACCTTTTCAGGCATCGTAAACTAAAGGAGGCGAATCCGTCTCATCGTCAATCTGTAACAAAGTTAAACTCCGTCTCAACGAGCGTTTTCAAGCTCTTCTTTTGCTCCAGCGACCAAGAGAGCAGCGACTCGTCGTCTGAAAAGAGCGACCGAGCAAAAGAGGACGTTGACATTTCACCCCTCGCTCTGTCCTCCGCTCTAATTAGGTTGTGTTGTTGCTTTAACCCGCTGGTCGGCTGATTGAGTTGAGGTGGAGGGGGTTAATGAGGGCAACCCCCAAACCTGCGCCGAACTCTTTCTAACTCCCAAACTCAATAACGCACCGTCGACCATCGAGATAACACGCACTCTCGCCTCTTCTAGAAATACCCAGCATGATACACCCCCACCTCTTTATCACCAGGCCCCCACCCCTTCGAGCCCCCATTGTCTCCTGGCTAACAATAGAGGCCCTCCAAAAAAAAGAAACCTTTTGTTCAAATGAAACACGTTAGTGTCGGGCTAAATTGAGTGGGAGGAGGAATTGGTGGAGGTGGTGGTGGCAGGGGGTGTTTTGGCGGAGGTGGAGGTTGGAGGAGGGGGGGTGTATGTAGAGGTAGTAGTTAGTAGAGGGGGTTACTGAGTCCTTTGCATTTTTCCTCATAATTGGCGCCGTTCCGTAACTCCCTAATTAGCCTTTGATAATGAGTTGATAATGTAACCAATTAGGTCATTCGTCAGCCAAGTCAAGCCGATGACAAGTTTTTTTCTCCTCCATCTCCCTCCGCCTTTCTTCCTCTCCATCTTCTTCTTCCTCTTCGTGGGTCTTTGGCTCTTGATGTAGCTCGTTAATTAAATCAAATTGTGTGATAGGCCAATCTGATGCGGGCTCTTTTGTTCCCCAGTGAGGGCTTGTACTGTTTCTTGTTAGATACGCTTAGCAGTAAGGCGAAGCTAGCGTCTGCCGGGCTCACCCCTCTATCTTCCTCCCCTATCTGACGCCGGAGGAGGAGGTGGTATCGCACGTCTTTGGCAATAAGCTCATTGTTGTCGCTCAGATGAGTAATTAGCGTTATTAAAACGTTAAGTCCTTAACACCTATCTGATAGAAGGCTTCTGGATAACAGGTGTGTCGGAAAACAAATGCGTGTGTGCAGATTCAGCGAAAGTGCTCGTGTCCAGGGATTATGTTCGTCTGTGAATATGGATTTCATGCTATGCCTTATGTGGATTTGTGTCCTCGATTCAACTGTGTGTGTTTTTTAGCAAAGGAAAACTCACCTAAAACATTTTGGTCCGTCTTATCGGCTCGTCTAATTGTCCTTGTGTTCATCTCATTCCTCGGTATAAACTGGCTGAATGCAGACGATGTGACATTTGCCTGAGATATTTCTCAGGGGTTGCAAACGAAGCCTGAAACCTTCAAAAGTAATCATCAGGATTTGATGTCCGTCCCTCAGAATCAAAGAGCAAAGGCTCCTCTCTAGAGCCGCCGTTTGATGCTGATATTTTACAGGAGAGAAATCCCTCTTTCACTCATTCACTGTTCTCCACATATTCAGTGACTTTACACTGTGGCATTTTAAATTAAAAGTCCCGTGCTGTTGGTTTACTGGTTTTGAGGGAGCTGTATCGTGCAACTTTTGACACCTTGTACCACCTCCAGAATAATAAATGATAAACTTTATTAATATAGCACCTTTTAAAACACAGCTGCAATAAAAACCATAACAGCTGTCGTAGCATCGTATTTTAGCTCCTAACAATCATGGATGTGCGCACGCTACCTGCATGCAACAAGATATTAAAAAACTTATTCTAAATTACATTCCTGCAATCTCGTAGTTTAACTATTTTATTAAGATAGTTTAGAGTTCAGACATTACTGCCAAAGAAATTCTGAAAATATTTGAAATGTTGGCTGATTGCTTGAAGAAAGCCGCAGATAAATTTACTTTTGTCTGTCACATGTCTGCAGGCAAGAATTACTCATGAAAACTCTTCCTATTATTATCTCTCTACGCCTGATGCAACAAGTTGTTTCCGGTTTTCTGGATGTGATTCTGCAGACCAGCTCAAACTGTCGTCCCTTAAAACTGGTTAAATTTCCCAGCGTCACGTGCACACACGGTCAGAAAGATCACGTGCTGCAGTTTGTCGGTAATAAGTGTAAATCCGCGCTGAACGTTCATGTGTACACTTCCCTATTGATCCTGTTTGACAGTAACACACACACACACACACACACACACACACACTGCAAACACTGCAAACACGCAGACATGAGCCTGTCTGTTAATGTGTCGTAAGCGCCGCTGTGTGCCAGTTAACCCTAATCCCTCGTTTATTTGGAGGTAGCCCAAATATCAGTCAATATCGGGCTCTTAGCGTCCACCACCTCCCTCCCTCTCCTCCCCTCTTTACTCCCCAAAAATGGCCCACTAAAACGCCCCTCTTTATCAGGCGCCGCAACCCCTAAAGCTCTTATATAAATAAGATTAGTGTCGCATTTGAGCGTCGGGGAATAAGAGGTGTAATATCTGATGGTTTTATATGCAGTATTATTGTTATCCCTTCTTAGTCGGGCTGATACTCTCTCTCTCTCTCTCTCGCTCTCTCAGTTCTCAGTTTGTCTCTCTCGTTTCACGTTTGTTCATTCGTTTATTCTTTCTCCGGGTCCCTCTCTCCAGATTCAGACAGTATTATGAGGAGCTAAGCTGGAATAAAGCGCCCCAGCATCAAATGTTCATATTGTTCTGTTCTGTCTGTCATACAATCTCTCTCCCTGCCGCTCTCCCTCCCTCGCGTGAAACCCTTGTTGTTGTTGAATGTTGCCTTCCTCGTGTCTTTTTATGTCTTCCTCGTCGCGTCTCTCTCTCGCACACCTCACTGTCGTCTCAGCCTCCTCTCCTCGTCGCCGTCGCTCGTGTTTGTTATCAATTAGGACGCCTCACTCGTGTCTAATTGAGGGGCCGCGTCTTCGTTCAGCGGCGGCTGAACCAGCCACCTCAGTCCTGGGAGCCGATTTAGGTTCTTTTGAGGCCATTTTGTTGTCGGCCATTTTCGCATTTCCTCCTAACTCCTCGCCACAGAGGGCAGGCACCACACTATAATTACCCAATCTGTTCCCATTCATACTCTTCAATTTCAGCACCTCTCTCTCATTCTCTTTCACTCCCCCACCCCTCTTCTTCCCCTTGCTTCAATCCCTCTCTGCTCCCCACCTCTTTTTGGAAACCAGCACCCCTCCTCCCTCTCTCTCTCTCCCTTTTTTTTAACTCTTGGGGTACAAAAGCTGGGTTACAATATGGGGGTATTAGGGCCGGGTGCAGGCTCAGCTGGGGGCTGGCTTTAGCCAGCTGAGGGTTATCCATGGCGAGCCCCGAGTCACAGCACTAGATGTCCTGTGATGTCGCTGAGGCGGAAGACTTTCCTTAACACGCCGTGCCCTTTGATGGGCCCTTCAGGGCCCGGCACTCGCCCTGAGGAAACCCTGCGACCCCGAGTAGCCCCTCGTTGGGTGCCAGGATGAGGGTGTGATTCGCTCTGTTCAATCAATTTAGGAAATTCAGCTCTTTTTTTTTTTTTGCAGCTTCAGTCCGTGTATCTTTTTTTAATTTTGCTCCTTCAGCCTGCTTTCCGCTCAGACACATTCACACTGGGAGCTGACCAGCACATTTTCAGCTTTTACCGCCGGTTATCGACGGCCTCCACCGGTGCCGCTCGAGCAACATGTTGACCGTTGTTAAGGGTGTGTTTTTCATTTGCTTCACAGCTGTTATGGGGGATTCAAATCAGTGACCTTTCTGCACGAGACCACGTTTTAAAACATCATGCTGCTGCCCTGTTTGAGCGGCTGTGTAACTATCGCTGGTTGTGCTGTTCAGAGCATAATTTAGTCGTCATTTGAGCAAACGTCCTGAATTTTTCAGGTCCTCTGATTCAGCTTTTTATATCAGAGCACATTTTTTTAAACTAAACCAATTTTGCATCATAAAAGCGTCTGATTTGGTTCAAATTTTAAAGATTATATTATTCCTGGAGCGGTTACAAACCCTGCTTACCGCGTGGATTTGGCACACAGTACATGTCCCTCACAGGACAATCGAGATTTGAAGTGAATCTAATTTATTTCAGGTATTTAAATAGATGAATTGACCTCAGACTTGCTCGTAGCCCAAACCACCTTTAAAAATAAGAACAGCTGTCTGATGCAGTGAGGTTAGTAATGAATATTATGGCAGCATTGAGCTTCAAATCAGCCACCCTCAGACATCATTTAGCAATATTATCTCTCTTTATGGCCCCGCAAGACTCAAACAGAGAGATACAGAGGATACACGCTGTTTCCAATATTGTCGCAGGCTGATATAGTAATGTGCTCGGCTGGATGTGTTTCTGCGTAAAGAGAGAATACGAGCGGTTCTGAAAGGTGAACAGTCCCTCGCCTCCTCTCGCACTTCTGAAATGTGACAGATAACATCCTCCGTTAGTTCAAAACCAGAGAGACAAGGGTGTGTGTGTGTGTGTGTGTGTGTGTGTGTGTGAGATGCAGAGAGGTGGGGGGCTGATTTCAAAGTTTTTGGAGGAAACCGACATTTCATCCAACCAGTGCTCTTTCTGATGTCGGGCTTCAAACGGCTCATTTTTTTCTGTCATTTCATCTGTTTCTTCCTTCTCCCGCCAAAACACCCCCCTCCAAAAAAAAAAACCCTATTGTCATCGGAGCCTAGATTCATTTTAGATTAACGTTCACGTCTCTTTCTTTCTTGCATTACCTTCAAAGGACCTCCATTATGTTGCCAGCGATAAGGGCGAGGTGGTGCTAGCGGATGTGGCCAAGAGGAAAGCTAATGAAATCGAGGCCCGGGCCGACGTCGCAGGCGGCGGTAAGAAAATAATCATGAATGTCCACCAAACACCAAATGTGACTCGTTATTTCTTCTTACATCTGAAAAATGGGAGGCGGACACCTCGCGATAACCTCGGCAACTCCGACACACTTTCCCAACATCTAACACCCGGTGTTTTCTCAGGCTCTCACCCTCATTTAACAGCACAAAAGAGAGTTGAATCAGATCATGTCTGACGGAGTAATATTCATGTTTTGTTTTTTCTAAAGGCGATACGATCTGTGGCGATGATCAAACGTGAGATACAGGATGAAGTTTTTCATGCATGTTTGTAAAATTAAATAGAAAGTGACGTCAACCGTTTTACATAATCCCTGCCAGCACAGAATCAAGAATTTCCTCATGTTTTTTGGACGTCGGTGGTTCTACGTGATGTTTTTTCCTGTCAAATTGAGTAAAAAGTGTCGTGATATAAAGTCTTCACTCTCAGACTGATCAAATGTGTTACACCAAAGAGTTTTGGAGAGGCCAGCAAATGGAGGAAAACCAACGAAGGCCCTTTTTTTATGTCGTTACTTCAGGCTGTGCTGCCCTTTGACAAACACTCCCGAAAGCACATACCAGAGGGGATCAAGCCGAGTTCCTGATTATACACACACACACTCACACACACACACACACACCCAAGTCCTCACAGAGAGGCTTCAAGAGCCAACGGGTGAACATTTAAATTTGTGAGGGAACTAGATGAACATGTCTGATGAGTCCTTCATTGGTGCTTAAAAAAACACCAGAAGGCAATGCGCTCGAGTGTTTGTGTGTGTGTGTGTGTGTGTGTGTGTGTGTGTGTGTGTGTGTGTGTGTGTGTGTGTGTGTGTGTGTGTGTGTGTGTGTGTGTGTGTGTGTGTGTGTGTTTGTGTGTGTACTCGCACACAACAAAATGAAGTCAGAGAGGTATTTAACTCTACTGTATAAGGTCAAACCCTTTAGGCTGAGCGTCTGTGTGTTTGTCTGTGAATGAAAATGAGCAACTGTAACTATGAGGCCTGTTTGCGAGCAGTTCCTCCTCTAATGCGATGCGTAACACGCACACTCCTCCTCATAAGCCTCTTAATTATGTCCTCGATGATTTACCTCCCATCACCTGCAGCGTGTCCTATCCTTGGACAGCGGCACTGCAGAGAAGGAGGGAGGAAGGGACAGAGGAGAGGAGGAGAAAGGAGGGATGACAGAAGAGGAAAGAAGTGAAGAGGCAGAGGAAGGAAGGACGGATGAATATTGATCGTTGTTTGTTTCATTTCTAGTTTTGTTGTTCTAGTTTTCACTCTCTCCTTTTCGGTTCTTAGCTTCCTCCGTCAGCGTCCTCTTTGCTCTTTTCTCCTCTGTCATTATGTCCATAGAGGCTGCTGAGCCCGGTTACATTCCCAACACACCCCCGGTGCTCTGAGCTCACAGCCTGCTAACAGACTGAGCTAACATGAGCTAACAGCAGCAGCAGTTTACTTCACTGTCCATCATAAACTCTGTAAATCACAGAGAGTTGAGGCGGAGCAGCCGGAGGACATCAGAGGGAAAACCAGGAAACATTTCCTCCATAAAATATGATCCAGTTTCACCAGAATCAGTGAAATAGTTGGTGTGTGTGACTTAGTGCCGTAAAGCGTTACGTACTTCTCCCGACCCGGAGCCCAAAGTTACACAGTGTGAGAACAGACGTACGACTGACAGAGACACCGCTCACCTGATCACAGGTCAGTGCGGATCAGCAGTGTTACATCATGTTTCTTTTTGTACTTTTATTTTGAATGTTCGACTTGCTGAACTGTTGTTTCTGTTTGTTTTTCAAGTGTCTCCATGTTTGCTGACATTCAGTCACATGACGCACGTGTTTGACCGTGACTCTCTTTTCCCACAGTGCAGATGATTTTCGGTTTTAAAAGGGCTTAAATTTGTTTGTTCTCAGTCACACACACTCAAGTTCAAAATGGCCCTCGGACACACGTGTTTGTGTAAATGTGTGTACTGTGTGTGTGTGTGTGTGTGCGGTTGGGTGTGACTCTGGAAGCAGGAAGGTGTTAGTGCCTTGCTCATGGGCAACACGGCAGGCGTATTCTCCAGAGAAAGCACTGAATTGTTTTGACAATCAAACTGTGCTAAACATGAGAGAGGCATCGACCTTCTCCTCTAACTTTCAGCAAGAGAACAAACTTTCCTTTAACTCAGGTCAGTGGGTTTTAGTTTTAGTCCTCGGGGCTCAAAGCTCTGCCGGTTTTCATGTAATCTCATGCTGTTTTACATGTGCAATTAGCTGCCTGCTTACACAGAAAAAACGCCAACCAGCTTGAAATCAGCTGATCTAGGCCGTCGCCACCCCGAGTTATTTCATTTCACTCCAAGAAAATCAGAGAAACGAGTTGATTTGCATCGGAAAAGAAGAGCGCTGCTTCTTCTACCAGATCCGGTTTGTTGTTTTGAGGTGGACGTCTTTTTCGCGATGCTCCGGCATCAATCTCTGACTTGGAATCAGATCGGGCAGAGGCGCCACATTTCTACGCACTTCTTCTCATATTTATCTGCATGCTTTTGTAAACCCCCTCGGTGAACAGAGATGCTGCCTTCGCTTGTACACAATAGAGGACACACATCTCAGCTTAGGAATGGTCCCTTTTTATAACGCCGTTGGAAATCGCTTATAGCCGTCTGGCTGACAAGTGTGTTGATTCGGATAGATACGGCATTGTGAGAGGCAGAGTAGCGAACAAGTGCGAGGGAAGGCCTCTTTCTCTTCCTCTCTATCTCTTTTTCTTTTTGGAGCAGCGTTTTGCCAAGAGGAGAAGCCAAGTTGTTCGGCTGATCGTTCTGTCTCCCCCTCACAAAGGTTGATGTGACTGCAGGGCCTTTCATCGGGCACCGAGACAAGAGCTTTATCTGAAGATCCACTTCTCCACCTCCTCTCTCTCTCTGCTTTCTTGGTCGTTATGGTGAAAGCCTGTTAGCTCCGGTGTGTTTAAAGGAAAGCAGCGCGTTCCTCTCTTCAGCTCTCGCCGGTTGCCGCGTTCACACCAAACCTCCACGTTACTGTTCGACTTCTCGGCTCGATTCAGAAACTTTACTGGCATGACGTGTTTGTCAGAAACAAGATTGTCAAGGCAGCCTACACTCGTGTGCGTGCAGGCGATGACAAAACCCGCACGGAGATGATCGATTACATACTGCAGACTGATCAATGCCAGAAAATGTGTTTGTGATCCTACAGAGATCTTCATGCTTTGTCAGGTGAACAAAGAAGAACATTCGACAGAAAGACGACGACAAATTACAGAAAAAACACGAATAAATGAGTTTCAAATGCTTCCATACACGCAGGGCAGGAGAGGTCAGTGAAAGGCTTGATGTTGCTCATCCTCATCCCTCTGTGTGTGTGTGTGTTTGTGTGTGTTTGTGTATTCTAGACGATCCTCTCAGAGGCAGGAATGGTGTGTTGTGTGGTTCCAGCCTCGGGGACAGACAGACTGAGAGGAACCAGAGTGTAACAGGACCTTCGTTCCCGGGAACTCCCACTACACAGTGAGTTACATGGACTGTGTGTGTGTGTGTTTTGGCCAGTCACAGCGACATATCATCACTTTTTCAATTAATACTGAGAACTTACACAGAGAAGCTGCTTATCCATCCAGCAGTTACAGCAACATTAACAGTTGTTGTGTCTCTGGTCTCTAAAAGTTCAATATTCACTCTGTTTTGGTCTCTACCAGCTCCTGAGGGCACTATCTGCTCCACTCTTTTTGGTGTCTGCTCACTACTCACGAATGACATGAATCCCCAACTTTTCCTACTCAGCAGCCTCTGGGGTTGGTCCAAACACATGCTGACCATCCTGCAGGGACTACAACTCCAAATTGTCTAAGAACGACATTACCTCCAAGACTCATGGAGACAGGCCTTGTGTTTAACCTGCTCTGAACCGCTCACGCTGCCTGCAACACTAGTGCAGCCGCTCAAAACACAGGAAGCAGGACAACCAATAAATGAGCAGTCTGGCCTGACCTGTAGCAGGTAGCAGGTGGCGCTCAGTGAGTTTTTACAGCCTTCTCGCTGTCAGAGCAGAGAGAGGGAACCAAACACAGACAGTTAAACAAAAAGCTGAAAGTCGCTAATAAAGCTTTTAATTCGATCCGCGTCATTATAAAATTAAATTAGATTTATTAAAGCTGCTTTGAATACATGAAGTTGATCGCCTGTCACATGATTCAGTTTTTACTTCCCAGTCGTACATGTCACGCCCCCCCCCCCCCACGGCGATTCGCCATTGTCTCTACATGAATTGCATGAGCAGCGTCCGTGGCCAAATGACCGAGCTCGCAGCCTCGGAAAGCCTTCACTCCCTGTACACATTTCAAATGTCAAAGCCACATCAGTTCCGGGTCTTACGCTTCCAGCGATTCCCAACGCTGACACACCCGGAGCCACATTTTAAAAACTCCACCGGAGTCCATTTTCAGCACGGGTCGGGACCACAGCTCAATGTTTAATACACTCGTCCACATGAATGACGTGTTGAAGCAGTGTGACTAAAGACACACTGAGAGCAGTCACACACACACAAACAGATACATACAAATATAGCCATCCACATCTCTATTATTGTACGATGTGAGGAGTGTGTGTGTGTGTGTGTGTGTGAGGGGGGGGGGCATTCCTTGTCATACCCCAACTAACATATTGGAGTATTTATATGGGATTTGTGTGTATTAGATAAAAAGGCGCTCTTGTTCTCTTCATCCTCATAGGCTTTTCATGGCTGTTTGACTGTAACACTGATGACTCTCTGCACCCCTCCACCTCCAACCCTTCCACTCTGCGTTTCTCTAAGCCCCCTCCATCCATCCCAAATCCCTTCCTATCAGCCAATTTAAACAAGCTGGGTCCAGAGAGAGAGAGAGAGAGGAAGAGACAGAGAGAGATGCTCTGTCCTAAGCTCTTTTTAAAAACAGTAAAAAGGAACGAGAGGAGGGGGAAAAGAGTGGTAAAGAGGGTTAGGGCGATTTGGCAGCCAAAAGCCCCGTCGTACTACCCCAGGTCTTCCCCTGCAATGCTGACAGAGGCTAAGAAAGCAGATCCCAAAACCTCCCAACAGAGAGAGAGAGACAAAAGCCTCTGCCTTTTTTATTCCACAATTTCCCTCTTCCTTTAGAACAATTTTTTAACCCCCCTCCCCTCCTCTCTCCCTCTGTCTTTTTGTAATCTGGTCTCCGATGAAGTTTCATTGTTTCTCATGTGAAGCCAATGACAGCTTAGCTGAGATGGAGTAGGGGAGGCATTGTAGCGCAGGCGTTCTCCCGTCTGGCTCGCTGAGGAGAAAAGCGAGAGCGAGCGAGCGAGGCAGCACAATGGCAGTTTTCGGGGGCTCCTCGCACGATTCCCGCATTCCCCCAAATCCGACTCTACGCTCGGAGGAGTGAACGAGAACAAGACGGGAATCTGGGAAGCATCCCAACCCCCTTTTTGACGCCTGCTGGCCTCGCTCACTCGTCACGTACTCCTCTGTCAGTGGAAGTTATTTTTATTTTTGCTTCTGGAGGCCAAAGTTAATGTGACGTGATGAGAGCCGAACCTTTTCAGATTTTACAAATGAACAGGAAAAGGTTCATTACCAGATCATCCAACCAAATCCTGAAACAGAAGGTTACACTATAGTCCAGAGTTTCCTGTCGGTGCCGTACGATGCAGGGCAGAACATGCCACATAGATTTACCTCACACTGCCCAGAATAACCTAAAAGTTCTGCATCGTGAGTGCAATTTATCAGAGATGATCAGTGTAGCTGTAGATTAAACTGCAGTACGTGTACTTTTACTTAGCACGGTGTGGTATTACCGCTGGATATATTATTAATCAGAGTGATGATTCATACATAATAAAGATCACCCTGAGAGCGATCTCTCACAGCTTTCTGCAGCCGTCTGCGTCCTGAAATCACAGACTGAAGAAGAAATATGATGAGGTCCAAAAACAAACAAAACTCACCTGCCGTAACTCTGTTTTCTTTTTGTTCCTCAGTGCTGATGGAAGAGCCAATCACAGGAGACCACAGGCTGAGAACATGCGCGTCACCGTGAGCCCGGACGTGTTCAGGATCCTGAGACAAACAGGTCAGTCCGTCCGTCTGTCGTACTTAAATCACCTGCATCTCGGTCATGTCTGAAGAGTTATCTAACGCCGCAGCTTAACCTTTTCAGAATATAGATAAGCAGCATTTAACCTGAAGATTAATGGCCGCTGCTTCAGGACGATCTTTAGAGTGATCTGACCGTCCAGAGAAATGTAGAGGATTGTTTGTGAAGCTTCGTGTATGCTTGAAAGAAACCACGAGCCGAAACACCGGCTCTGTTTTGAGTTGCAGATGATTAAAGGAGAAAAGAGTCCGCTGCGTGAACTCTGATCAAACGTCTTCAAGCCGTGTCACTGATGAGTCAGTCTCCATAAGTCCCCATGTTAGACAGCAGAAATAAACATGTTTACAGCCTGGTACAAAAACTGTTTTAGTCTCTGCAGCTAATTTCCCCGTTCATGACAACTGTACTGAGGGTGAATTTATATACAGCTCACCTGTTCACATTATATTAAGGCTTAAAGTTATGCAGGATTAAGAGCGTGGACGCTTTGATTGACAGGTGGGTGTGGTTACAGGTAGCTTGTTTAAGCAACCAGCCTTCCTCAGCTCCACCCACGCTCTCTTTTGGCAGAGGCAGGAGTGGACAGGGCGACCACCTTCTTCAACTTTAAACCATCAAAACTGGAAATCCATAAAACTACAGAAACATCTGCACTTTATTTCCTTTTAACTTTCACCTAAACCACCCTCAAAGTTTCTCTAAGTTCTCCCCAAACTGCCTCCACCTGCTCCATCTTCAGCCGAGAGAGCGAGGCAGCCCATTATAACTCAGGTTCACTGTCGGTTTCAGGTCACGTTTTAAGCCCTGCAACAATTCTCTGGTGACATTCAGCCTGTTTTATTCTCTAAATGTAGCCTGAGTGCTCTCCTCCTGCCGGTCTCAGATGTCTGAGATGACTAACTGGTCATTTAGGAAAAACACCCATTAAGAAAACATCACTCCTTCCTGCTCCTTCCATTTTAATAATTCCATTTTTCGGGTGATTAACAATTGTCTCGCTATCAAATCGCTCTGTCATTTGATAATCCCGACTTTAGGCTATTGGTGGGAAATTTGCATCGGCTTTTTAAATATCTGTATAAGGCATGCGGGGTTTTAATGTCAATCATAACCTTATTAACGCAGAGCTCAGAGCGAGAGACAGATCGCCATGAGTGACAACGGTTTACACTGGTTAAAACCCAGAAAAGGCGGCATGTCCGACCCACTGAGCGAGCATGTAACCTGCTCAGGCGTTCAGCCGTGTGTGTGTGTGTGTGTGTTTTGTGCTGTAGGGCTGCCGTGTGTGATTGTGCATGCCTAATGTTCAGGGTGTTGTACCTGTGTCACGGCCGGTTTGCAGGAACGTCTAACATCCTCCGACATCTTCTATCGTTTCATTTTGCTCTGCAGGAAGCGCTGACGCCGTCAGACACAACAGGAACGTAAGTTCACGACCCGAAACTCATGTTTGGTTTAATTTCAACACTTGTCATGAATAATAACCGTTTATTTCACTGTGTTAACATAAATGTATCGTTTATAAAGACAGACTCAGAAATATTTATTTACATCCATCAATATTATAAATTGATCACATCTCCATCAGCCTCCATGTTAACACTGTCATTAGGTCTTTAATGATTATTTTCATATCACATCAGAAAACGACGCCAACGTCAGTGCATGTGTGACAAAAATATTCATCCAGCAGCAGCTTAAACAAGAGAGTGTTGAGATGTTTATACTTTAAAAAATAACTTAAATTGATCAGAAAAAGTTGCAGGTTAATTTTATGTTGATCGACTGACCAATCGTAACGCAGCTCGTTTCGGCACTGTTAGCGTGTTAGCTGCTAACGTCAGAGCAGCTGCTTAACACTTATTCTCCATTTATAAGCACTATAACGTGTATTAATGTTTATAACGCACTATAACGTAGCGCAGCTCTCACCTGTACAGCTCATAATGATCAGTGTCAGAAAGGTGTTTCTAGTTTCTGTCCTGAACGTCCATGAAACTCCTCTAAACATAATGCAGGCAGGACATCAACAAACATATAATTAAATTCACACCTCTGTGACCTGAACATTGTTAAAGCATCATGACACTTTACGTTGTGTTGTACCTAATAAAGTGGCCACAGAGTGTATATTGTCATTTATCATGTATTTATACAGCAGCTTGCCCACAAATTATAATAATATTAATAATATTAAATAATATTTTCACCTCTTCAGTAAATTAAATTATAAACTATTAGAGGTGTCCTGTTTAGTTAGCAGCTCAGAGCTGCACGCTCATATTATTGCATATTATTGAATTCATTATTTCAGCCACAAATAACCAAAAAAAGCTCAAACATGAGAATCTGCAGCTTGTTTTTATCATCTATGATCATCAAGATCAGACTTTTTAGTTTTCAGCTGTTGCTTTCTCTTTGGCCTCTGTCTGATGTTTAAAGACTCATTCTCGTTATAATAATCACTTCCTCGACGTCATTTGACTGAATTTACAGTTAAGTCACATATAGATATATCACAGCAGCGTGCAGTGAACACACATTTTGTATTAAAGGTGACGTCTCTGTTTGTTCTCTCTCAGGAAGACGAAGACCTCGGGACGCTTCACGTGGTCCATTTAGGAACGGTCTGAAAAAACAAACTAAGACCCGATAAGAACACTTTATTGATCCCAGTGGGACTCAGTGAGACAACAGCAACATCTGACCAGCGACAGCCTGCGTGTGGTGAAGAAACATCACCTGGATAATTGTACAGTAGATGTCTGAAGTATTTTTATAGTAAGCTGGCCTGTTATTGTATTTCTTCAGGTGAGGTGACTTCAGGTTATTTTCTGTCTTGGTGAAGTCTGAACTAAACGAACGGTTACACCGACTTCTGCCATTAAAAACACGAGAGGAAATGTTTAAAACGTCGCCATTAATCAGCCGGAAAAAATAAAGACGTGTATTATACTTCCATCACCGCTGATATTGAATGTTCCAGGCTTTCCTCTCTCTCTGTGTGTGTGTGTGTGTGTGTGTGCGCTGTATAAATGTGTGTGTGTGTGTGTGTGTGTTGGCCGAGATTACGGGCCACAGTTTTATTCATGAATAGGAGCCAACCAGCGTCTTTAAAGCATCGCGCGGAGCCCCTTTCCTGAACAGCAGCCATGGCCGTGTCAGAGCTGTCGACGCGCTGCGCTCACCGACTAATCTGACAGCGCCGCGCGAGCCCTAATCCCTCACTGTATCGTAATCTATTTACTTTGCATTCTAAGAGGATTTCCACCAAAAAATATACAAGAAGCGATGTTGGAAATGGACAGAAGATCAGCGAGGATGCTTTTCTGCTCCTGTTTGTTTGTTTGTTTTGTTCGCTTTAAAGAAAAAAAAAAGAGAGAAATCATTGTATGTTTTTTGGGGAGTCAATCCCCTGCGAGAGGGACGGCTGAAAGGAATTACATTCTGACTGATACTAATACTTCTCTTATGTAAACATCAAAATGTTATATTTCCCTTCTGATGATACAGTCACACTGCAGAGCCTGCTGGAGATAAGTGGCATCTGTCGATGCCTTTAGTGCGTCTCTTGACACGTTTATAATTTACAAACCAAGGCTGCATTATCTCCTGATTGTTTGACTTGACAGCTCGAATAAAAGCTGCAAAATTGCCTAACAGGCGAGCACGAGTTTCCTCCCGTCTCTCTGATGGCCTTACACAGTAGCCCCCTTTCTGCTCTTCCCATAATACAGCAAACAAAGTGCAAACCCAAACGCTCTCCTCAGTTACCCTTTAAGCAATTATGTCAGCTTTGTGAAAAAATCATAAATAGTTATGCTTCATTTAAATGTGGCCAGCAGCTTTTTATTGTAAAACACCGCCTGGCGCTCAAATCTCCATCGCCATCCGAGATGACTCGCAGAGATAGGCTTATTAGTAGCATTAACATACTGCGCGGCAGGCTGGAGCAGGGAAACGGCCTTGTTAACATTTGGAAATGAATCAAGCCCCCGGCACTTGCTATTATCCAGGTTATCTGTGTGTGTGTGTGTGTGTGTATGTGTGTGTTTTCCTCCTCTCTCTCCTCTGTGTAACAGCTGTGCAGTGTTTCTGTGGAGGTCTTATCACATCTAATGATGGCTCTGATTTCACCTCACGGGGAGGTTGTATATTGAGTTTTTTATTTCTTTGTTTTTTATAGGTTTGTTTCACTGATCAGCCAAAATATTATAGACAGATATGTCAAGACATCACAGAGACGTAATTACTGACGACTCGGGGTAATTGGGCTGATGTTATTCTCAGAAAAGTGTTGAGTGAGACGTACTTTACATGAAGGAAGAGCCGGACAGGAAGATCTGTGTTTGCGTCCTGGAAGAAGTCAAACAAAAACCAGAATTCGATGCTCTGTGATTAAAGACAGAAGCAGAACAGCTCTGATGAGACTAAAGTCGAGATAAATGTTAAAACCTCGGCCCCTTTTTTCTTGTTTTATCAGACCAACACTTCCTGACGTTCTTCTGAACATGACTTCAAAATGTTTCAGAATAATTTCAGTATTTATTTCAGCTGTTAAATGTGGATTTTCATCTCCGTGAGGGTCTCTCACAAAAATAAAAAACCTCAGGATAACACGCTGCTCATTTCTACATTCCATCTGATTTATACGTCTAAAATAAATCTGTATTTGCTCGTGCATACCTCAGAAAAATATATTTCCTTATTTGAATATGTAAAAAATGTTCTAGACTTTTCTACACGTTGGGTTTTAATAAGAATATTTTTAAGTTTTTTCTTCTGTAAAGTTAATTTACTAATTAGAAATATTTGTAAATAATTAGTTTTCATATTTCAAGCAGAGTTCCTTCATCTGTGATCTGAAAGGTCAAAGTTCACGAGTAAGGTTTAGATTTTGTAACACATGTTCTCTCAGTTACACGTCAGTCGACTTTTTCTCGCTGCCCTCTGGCTCCGAACGTGTCAATGAGAGAAATCTGTCACTGAGGAGCTAAAAGCTAAATGAACGAGGAAATGTGAGCAACAAGGCATCAGACGGCAGCCTGTTGACACGCAGAGACGTCGTCCTCGGTGGGAAATACTAAAGCCTGCAGGCCAACAAGCCTCCATTAAGCTTTCCCCGTGTCTGCAGGGCTTAAGGGGGGGAAGGAGACAAGTTGTGACTTGGGACGTGGGTCTGCTGCATCCTTTCCAGATGAGATAATACAAGCCCTCTTCAAATACCTTCCCTTACCCCGACGCTACAGGTTTACAAGGAACGGGGGAAAGTGGAGTCAGATATGAAGCGAGGTGTTCTGTCCAGAAAAGGCTGCTTTCACCTGTCCGGTCATGTCCGATTTCCTCATCAGGTACTTCAAAGAAGGGAAGGAAAGAAGGGAAGGAAGTGTTTGGCTGCTCCGCTGACCTCAGAACAGCTTCTGGAGAGAAGTCTTTAATTTAGATAAACATGTTTGTATCCTTTTTAGTTACGCTAGCGTCACATCGTGACTGATGTTTGTGTGTTTGTCTGCCACTTTGGCCTGACGTGAATCATGCTCCCCAGAGGATAAACCCTGCTGACTTTATTGAGATGTTTCCTCAGGATGAGCTTCACGTTTGGTGGATTCATTCGATGGTGCAAGCTTTAAACCAAGCACCTTCTTCAGGTTGCAGCTCGGTTTATGATCGACGTACCTGCAGAGCTAAATCACATTCCCATCAGCCATAGCATCATCAGACCTTCAAGTAATGTTTATTTAGGACGTAGAGATGTCAGAAGTCAGAACGTCTTTAATGCTACGAGGCTAACTTTGCTCAGGGTTTGTTTGCATCATTTATCGTGTATTTTCTGTGCCTGTATTATTGTGTCACGTTTAGGTGAATGCTAATATCCAAGCTCCAATCACAGCTCGGCTGCCAAACACGGTGACCCCAGACGTCCGACGGGCCCAAATTTCCCCCAAAAACTCGTGCAGCGTTAATTCCCGTCACAGCTGCGTGGAGTCAGAATCAGAAGACGGCGTGTCGTCCTCGACCGTGTCCTCTGCTCAACTTAAACCTACAGTATGTAAACCCACGAGGAATTTCATGAATGCTCTCAGTGCCTTTTGTCATAAGGGGTGACTAAGCTGCTTTTCAGTCCACCCAGCTCTGCTGTGTCGGCCGCCTGGACTCAACTGTGAAATCCCCCTCATAGGAACCACTGGTACTCTCACCTGCTTTGAGTTTGGATGACGGATTCGAGAGGTTGTCTGTGGGTTTTATTTTGGGGGGAATATTTCACACCAGGAGACACTTCAAAATGACGTTTAACCGCAAGTTTTCTGTTCTATTAAACAAAACAAAACTTATTTCTGACAGAGCAGAGAAACTGGAGACGATGGCCCGGACTCCACCCATGTTGGGTGTACAGTTGACCCCAGATTAACCTCCCAGGTAAATATAATCCTCCTCTGTATCACCTCTCACTCCTCATACCGGCCTATAAACACACGGGGATGCCAAGGTCTGGCGACAGCCAATGACAGACGGGTGTGTTGTTTTTCTTTTCCTGTCCTGCATGGAAATGGAAGACAAGAAAACAGTCCCAGCATGCAGGCAGCTATCGGAGCATCTGCTGGTCATATCGAGGCCTGCGAGGTCTGAATAAGACAGGAGGATCAGTCCGGTTCTGCTCTTTATCTCTCTGTCTGTCTCTGATTCTCTTTCTCTAGATACAAATCAAAACCACTCATGCAAAAAAAAAAAAAAAAGTCCAGCTCGGTTCCAGTTCATTTCCTGGACAAGTGTGAACAAAATGTCAACAGTTTCCAGTCCACCCACATTCAGACAGTCACCGGAGCAGGCGAGGGGCCAAAAGGTCGACGGCTGACAAGAGGCGACGTGGTGCAATCGATTTGTCCTATTGAACAGAGTGAAGGCGTCAGACCCTCAGCTCAGGTTAGAACAACATTCATCACACACACACACACACACAGTTTTTTACCTTGAATGGAAAACCAGAGGAGCCGCGTGACGTTTCTTTTTTGAGCAGATTTTATTTTTAGGTTTTAATAATTTTGAGTCTGTGACGTCAATTTAAAATCTTTTTTTCAAGCCTTAAATTGAGGAAACGCTGATTAAAGAACTAATCATGCAGTTTTTGATAAGAAAATGGTCAAATTAAAAGATTTTCAGCCTCGATTATCAGTTAGAAATGAAGTGTCCTTGTGCAGCTTCAACCTGAAATCTTTGACAATTTGTATCTTTAAAACAAGTTGTGTGAATCAAACAGAGAAACTATTTAAATTTACATCGTTAACTTCATTTCTGATGAACATTTTCTCAGGTAAAAACTTTTATTGGCTCTTCTTTGACTTTGTTTTGTTGTCAACACTCTGATGAATATTCGCTTCAGAGATTCAAACTTCAGTGAAAGAAAAGAATCTTTACGTGTCCTCGTTTTTAATAATCGTTTCCGTCTTTGAGCGTCAGGATTAGTTTCAGATACCTGTTGATTCAAGGTGTGTTCAACACCTCTGTGTGTGTGTGTGTGTTTGACGATGGAACATAAAGCCATTAAAATAATTCAAATCTCAAGTTAAATACATGAAGAGACACTACATTTGAAGTAGTTTCCTGTCCTAAACATGGACGTTGAATCTCTAAATGTGACCCCAGCAGCAGCTGCAGAGCATCAGACAGAACAAACTCAACATTCAGACGCAGGTCTGAAGGTCTGAAGGTTTGAAGGTGTGAGCAGCTCCTTAAACAGCCACAGGAAGTGAGATGCTGATGACATTAAGATATTTGTTTACAGCGCAGCATATTTTTTAAAGAAGTCCTGACCTCGTGTCACCTCCTGCAGCTCGGAGATGGTAAACAAAGATTTCTGGATCATGTGCTGGGGAGCAAACTCTAAAATTCTTCCAAAGCAACACGTACTTTATTTTTCTTTCTATGCACAACTGTCTGTGTGCCAGCCTGTCTCCCTGCTCTCACTTCTTCTGCGGGTTTTTGAAGGAGCAGCTGTCTCGTGTGAGACCTGTGGCTCTCTCTCTGTCTCTGTCTGTCTCAGGCTCCTTAAACAATCCCACAAGATTGGTAGCAAATGTTTGTTTTGATGCAAATCCGAACAAATCCGCCGCTGTTGGTGGACACTCGCTGCGCTGTTTGCGCGTCTTGGCGCAAACATGTTTTTAATGTCCTGGTCCGCAGCAGATATTTATTCAGCTGCCGCGGCTTCATTTACATAAAGAGAGAGCGAACACACACACACACACACACGGCTGCAGCTGAAACATGCTCTGCACAGGCGGACACACACCTGCAATATGTAGAGTTTAAAATTTAAAAAAAGTCTTAAATTTTATTATCTCAGATTTTTTTAGAGAGATAAAAACATCGAAGAAATAAACTTAATTACGCGTTTTTATCCTCGATGAGCTGGGAGTGAATTTTACCTCCGCGGATTAATTTCAGATTTTTATGGAGCAGAAAATATTTGCTATATTTTTGGAGGAAAGTTGGACTGAAAACATCGGACAGAATGATCAGCAGGTTACATTTGAACGCAGCTTCAGTCAGAGCAGATTTAATGTGCGCGTGGCCTCGAGTCAGAAAATAAACATTTGTCTTCATTAAATTAAAAAATGCGCTCTGCTGCTCTTTCGGGGCTGATTTCTCCGCACAAGGACGCGTTTGTGTTAGATTATTGGAGTAATTAATTTGCATGAATCCTGTTTGGATTATTTTATTGCCTCCTCGCGCTCTCGGTGCGGCCTTCACGGCTTTAACAGCGCTCGTCCAAAAACAACAAGCAGAGAACTGACGCGATATCTCCAATTTATATAATGCGTTTATGCTCGGAGGCATAACACACACACACTCACACACACACACTTACATGTGACCCTCTAACCTGGCCCCACCTACGTAATTACCGCATCAGAGGCGGTGAAATTCCTGCAGGTTATTTTGGAGAAACCAACTCAGGGCGCAGGAGTAATTATCACGCCATTACAGCGCTGCTGCGTTCAATTACGCCTCGATCAAATGACTGCCGGCTCAATATTTAAAGACCTTTTTTAACGCCGCAGTTTAAAAAAGACACTTGGTCTGCCTAAAGCCAGAGCAAGGCGGAGAGGAGGTGGAGGGGAGATGTTAGTGTTTCAATTTAAAGACGCAGATTAAACTCGGAGCTCTCTAAAATGGAAATGCGGGGCCTACACGCGTTCACGGCTTGTATTAATTATGCACTCATTTGCATTTACGCCCTTATAATTAAGAAAAAAAAACAATCAACAAACAGGAATGTCGAGTTTGTAATTTGATGGTGTACATGCATCAAACTTGACTCCCTGTCGGGAATCAAAGAGACAGAATAAATAAAAATTATGACTTAACGGATCTTTATTGGATGAACATGTATGTGAGGGTGGTCGCCTTTTTAAAGATACATTCAACATCTCACTGTCATTTTTGGAGCTATAAATCCACATTTTCTCTCCAAAAGAACAAAAAAGAAAAATTATTAAAAATAATAATAAAAAATGCTCTGACTCCAATAATCAAGCCAAGTGCTGCGTTCAAACATGTCCAGTAAATCACGACAATGCCCAAGAGAGAGAGAGAGAGAGAGAGGTCTGAGTCTGGAAAACAAATCTGCCTTTTTATATATAGATATATATTTCTTTTTTTAGAGTTTTCCAAGACAAAATTTGCCAAAACTTTTTTTTCCTTCCTGTTAAAACAATGAATATAAAAACTGAACGTTAACTTTATGGCCAATTTGTTCTCTTTGGAATATTTGGAAAGATTTACATACATTTTTTTTGTACTTTTTTTTTTCTCCCAAAGTCGTAATAATAAACAATTTTTTTTTTTTTCAAATTCGGAAAAAAAAATTTAAACACCAACTAAACATGGTCACTGTAACTGACCCAAATACATATTTACATATTTCAGCTCCTCGGCGGCGCTGACTAAAAATCTCTGTCGTCCTAAAATAACAAACTTTACAGGGTTTGATTGGAGGTAAAGAGAGAGGGGGGGGCAGTTCCTGTCGGGGTAAATATTCCTCCCATCATCCAGAGAGAGAGCTGGTGGTCGAAGGAGTTTGGTTGAAATGACTTTTTTTTTGTGTTTTGTGTTGAAACAGTTTAAGATCATCCAAGACGGAGGCGAGGGCGTCTAAAAAAAAAAAAAAGCTCCTGGACTGACTGTTTCTCTTTTCTTTTTTTTTTTCCAGGACGTTTCAGGACGAGAGGGAGGAAAAAAACGAGAGTCCAATCTGCTGCAGAGCATTTCTGTTGTCTTATGGTTCATAAACTCTTTTTGTCTTTTAAAAAGCAGTATGCTAATCTGGAAAATAAAAATAAAAAGAAGAGGGAGCAGACGAGCAGGGAGGGAGGGAGCAGGAAAAGCCTGATCACAAGACTTGGAACCTCCAGGAGGCCTGGTCTTTGTAGTCCAAGCAGTCTGTGGTGTTAAAGTTGAGCTTCCACGAGGAGGCTGCAGTCTGCTCTTTGTAATCCAGGCAGTCGGAGGAGTTGAAGGCCAGGCCGGAGCCGCCGTAGGCCTGGTGGTGGTGGTGATGGTGGTGGTGGCCTGACGACTGGCTGATGTGGTGGTGCGGGTGGCCTGACATGGAGGAGGCCGTCATGGGGCTGAGCTGGTGGGGGTGGTGGTGGGAGTGCATGGGGGCCAGGTAGGAGCCACAGTCCACGCCGCTGAAGTAAGAGCTGGACGGGGCGGGGTAGCCCTGGCCGTAGCCCGGCGTCTGGTTGTAGGACATGGGGTAGGAGGTGGCGGCGGCGGCGGAGCCTGACATTGAACGCTGCATACAGGAGGCGTTAGAAGGAGGTCCGGGTTCTGGGAGCGGGGCCACTGCAGGTGCAGGAGCATTTCCAGGGGAGATAGCGGGGCTCCAGATGGAGGAGACGGTGCTGATGGAGGTAGAGGTGCTGCTGAGCGCCGCTGGGCCCGTGTGATTGGTGGAGGAGGACGAAGACGAGGACGAGCCCGTGCTGGAGACAGCAGGTGGAGTGAACTGGCCGCTGCTCTCGGAGCCCGTGCTCTCCCTGGCCGGAGAGGACTTCTTCTTGGGCGGCCTGGCTTTGGCACTGCTGCCACTCTGCTGCTGCTGACGACACTTGGCCCTCCGGTTCTTGAACCACACCTAGAACACCGAGAACACCAGCCAGGAGTTAGCAACCATACAAACTGCATTTCATACAACAACAAAAAAAAGATACTCCCAGGCCACGCTGGGAGTACATTATGGAGGAAAATTGGGGGTTATTAGCCATCAAGGTTCATTTCCACCCCGGCCCCTTGGCTCGGACCAGCCAGGGGTCCAATTTCATACCTGGTAGACGGCTCTAAGATAACAGGCTATTGGGTTTCACCACACAGTAGGGTAACTCTAGAGCACCGAGAGGGTCGGATCATGTAGAGCATTTTGTTTCACACACACATTCTGAGAATAACTCAAATTGTGAGAGAGGCCTGCCTTGGTTTTCCCCTAATGCCTCTCAAGAGTAGCATTTGTTCAGCGTTGTAGTCGTTTGTTGGGAGTATTTGCTTGGCCTTACTCGTCATTACAAATTTATATTTCAGATCTAGTTACACAGCCTTCAGTTAGATCGCGTCAAAAATATGAAGCTGAATTTTGTTTGCATCGACACGTTCAAACTGTTTCGCTTCGTCTGATCCCTCGTGTGGAATGAGGTGGTGAACCGGAGACGTGGGAAAGAGATTATATAAAATAACCACAACACTTGGATGCACACTTTTAACAGGATTACACATTACAGTTACTCTCAGAGTAACTAATTACAGCCCTGTCATAATGTCACCACTATCACAATCATCATTATTATGGTCTCTATAAAAAAAAGGCTTGAATCACAGAGCTACCAAGTGCAAAACTACCTCCAATATTTCCCCTCATAAGTTAAATTTGACCTTCCTGTTACAAGACAAAGCTGCTTTTTAAATATCATTTACTGATATAAATAATATAGAAATATTGGACCTAAAACTAAAACCTGATTTTATCGACCTTATTGTTAACCTAGCTAGCCAAGTTAGCTAGCTAACATTAACCGTTAAATTTTAAAAGTCACACGCATGACGTCACTAACGGTCAGTTTTAAATTCGTTTTTTTAAATAACGACATTTTTAACCGCTAAATATTTTTAACCGTTAAAAATGAATAAAACAAAGAAATAACCTAACTAGTAAACTTTTTAATTAAACACGTATTTAATAACTTTTAATGAGATGTGACTGTTTAACGACATTTCCTGTACGGGCCCGTGTTACACAGCCTGTAAATCTCATTTAACGTTATTAATTTATCTTCATAGATTCACGTTGATTTTAGAGTTAACGTTAACTCCGGGCAAGGTTCGTGTTTTGTGCGCGGTAAAAAACGATCCGCCATCGTCACCTGGACTCTGGACTCCGGCAGGTTGATTTTCAGCGCCACCTCCTCCCGCATGAAGATGTCCGGGTACCGGGTCTTGGCGAACAGAGCCTCCAGCACGTCGAGCTGGGACCGGGTAAAAGTTGTCCGTTCCCGCCGCTGCTTCCTGGGAGTCGCTGCGGGGGAAAAACACCGTCAATAAAAGTGGAATAATTAATTTAAACTTTTTAAATAAAAGACAGTAAAATGTGAGCGTCTACATTTTAAATATGCAAAGTTTATTTTCTTATTATTATATTTGTGTTTGTCTCGTTATACACATTTAATTTACAGGCGGTGAAATAAATAATAAAGAATGTCACGTTAAATTAAAGCGCCGGTGTGTTAACGTCATTTAAACCGGCTCTGTCTAACGCTCTGAGTCTCACCTGTCTGTCTGCTCCGTGTTCACGTCACACTTTCAGAATTTAATGTTTTTATTTTAAATCCTCTTTGTTGTTGTGAACTTTTATTTTTATTGCAAATAAAATCTTTTGGCCTTTTTCCCCTCGTGTATGTGTCGTTAAAAGGTGTGTGTGTGTGTGTGTGTGTTACCTGGGTAGCCCACCGACGGATGCAGCAGGTCCATGGCAGCGCCGCTCAGCCCCAGGCCGTTGACGCCGTAGGGGGGCTGTTTGAGGTAGGACATCATGCTACAGGCGGTCACTGCTCCACCCAGCTCAGGCCAGTGGTTCGCTTTCCCCCGATGCTGCAGCTTGACGGGACAGGGGGCCGATCCAAGTCACTGCACCCGGCGCGGAGGACAACAGATTAATACGTGTTCATCAAAATATTAAAATTACAACCAACAAATGAGCTCCTGTCCGTCATTCAGCCAAAGGAAATCTGTCCAAGCCTCCATGAAAACATCAAGAAATAAAGTCCCAGCACTGACTGATAATTCTTCATCTTCAGCATGAGCCCGAAAATAAACCAGAATAAACTTCAGGAATTTAGATTTTATTGTGGTGAACGCGGCTCAGCCTCAGAGCAGGAATATAATAATCATAAAAACAGATTTCTATTTACAAAATCTGATTTTATTCCAAGCTGACAGATCTGTAAAAGCCGGATCTTCTTTTCTCAAACACTAACTAATAAATCAAAATATAATCTGACCTTTAATGTCATCAAACATTTTAAATGTCTGAAAACAGCTGCCAGCGTTCACGTGACACATTTATCCTCAAACAGCTTCAATTTTTTAAAAATCCTAATTTCACATTTCACTGTCACTTCCTGCAGATGTGTTGGATTTATTTTGAAAAATAAGTTGAAGCCTCCTGAGTTTAGTGTGTGTGTAGGCCTGCACACACACTTAAACACACACACACACAGTCACGTGTAAAAAGATGGATTATGTTTGTGGTTTATGATAATCTATAAAAATCTGAGCTGTGCTCGTTTTAAACTCGCTCGGTTTGTTTCGGGTCGTCAAACTTTCTGTGTGTGTTTGGAGCTCCCTGATGAATCCACTAAATAAACCCCAGTGTGTCAGGAAATAAACTTTATTATTATTATTATTATTATTATTATTACTACTACAAAATAAGAGAAAGATCTGCTTTTATTTTGAAAGAAAACTCAGCAAATCCGTCTAATTATTTCTCACTTCTTGATTTTTTTTTTTTTTAATAAAATAAAATGATAATTCTCTTTACTTTGACACGTCCACACATTTCCTGTTTCCTTTTAAAATAAAAGCTCATTCAGAAAATAAAGATCAGGCTGGATGAACGCGTGAATTTGACTCTTTATTATCTTCATTTAAGGATGTTGAACACTTTGACTAAATAAAGAATGAATCAATCCACGTGAATTAAATTAAAGCGGCTCAGATTATTTGAACAATGAGCTGCTGACTGACTCCAGCTCCAGCCCGAGTCTCCAAACGTGTGTCCCAGCCGTGGCAGAGGCCGGGCCGCCTGAAAGCTGCAGATCTCGGTGCAAATGAACTCAATTAGAATTTAGATGAGACCTCCGGGGAGGGAGCGCGCGAGACTCTTATCAGCAAAAGAAATTAACAAAAAGCAAAAACACGCCTCTCCAATTATCTGCTAAGTGCTTCAAACGTTTTAATGGACAACTGCTCTCCAAATAAAAAGGAGGAGGACTAGAAATCTGAAAATTATCTAATCTGGAGGAAGTTCATCCAGCTCGTCTCAGGATTAATTGATATTTGAAGGAAGACGCGCCCGGTGCTGAATCCTCGGTCGGTGACACTTTAACGTTTTTAGTTTCTGTCTAAAAAGTCACTTCTGGTCGCGGTTCCGCGGCAGCTGCTTCCGCACACAAACTTTCGGACGGTGGCAGAGTCGTTACCTGGTGTTTGTTCCTCCGTCCTCTTCACCGGAGCTCCCCGGGCCGCGACAGGCGAGCAGGCAAAAAATAAATTATCCAGCAGAGGAAGTCTGCAGGGCAAAAACTCACACAGCCGCAGACTGGAAACTCAGAAACAAACAACAGTGTGCAGAACCGAGCAGCATCACGCAGAAACGGCGCAAATAACAGCACACACACACGCGGGCGTCACCGCGTCCTCGGTGCGGTTCCGGGTGTTTTTACAGCCAAATAAATCAAACTCATTTGCTTTCAGGGGCTTGTCGTTGTCTGTCAGAGTGTTAAGGTGATTGCTAATGGAGACAGAGGAGATTGATCACCTTCTCTCCGCCCTGCGCTCTATGAGCGGACGACACCTGCGGATCCGCCTCCTCTGCCCAATCAGCGCGCGTCAACGGGCTGACGGACGGAGAGGGCGGCCTATCGGCGCGCGAGGCAGCCCGCGGAGAGCCCACTCCCACTCACCCCCACCACCACCTCCTCCTCCACCTCCTCCTCCGCCTCCCCCCTCTTCGGTCCCGGCCCCGAGACCGACCGGACGAACCAAAGAGTGGAAAGATGGAAGAGTTTCACAGGCCGCAGGAGGAAGGAAGGAGAAAGAGAAAAAGGAAAGAAGGAGAAAACCCGGAGCCGACAGGAGAAGGAGACATTTCCTGCAACTCAACTTATTTTATTTAAAAATCACTCACTCATGTTTTTGGGCTTTTTGTCGCTTTAAAGTGTCTCAGGCGTCAAAGAGCCGTTAAATCAATTCGAAAATGTTTCAGAGCGTTTTAGTTTCCGCTGAATTTATCAACATTTTTAAAATGAATAATTCTTTTATTTTTGCTTCTGCGGCCTGCGTGAAAAATAAAAAGACGAACAAAGTTAAATTAGATTTTATTGTGATACCCACCTCTCTCTCTCTCTCTCTCTCTCTCTCTCCACACACACATCAGTCTCATGAATATTAATGAGGTCTAATCCCCATTTAGAATTACATTTGAGGATGGTTGACGTAAAGTTTAATAGGGATAGACCTCAAACTCCGCGCGGAGGAAGCAGCAGCAGCTGCGGTCACTGAATCAAATCCCGCACTTTATGTTTTTAATGTGTTTTTAACGCATCACACACACACACGCACACGCGCGCGCGCAAAACAAACTGTGGCTTCTTCTCAGGCCTGTGTGTCGGTGAGGGTCGTGAAAGATGCAGCACGGCTCGGCTCGGCTCGGCTCGGCTCTCCTTTGTGGATCTGTGCAAAAACTTTTTGTAAATGAGGCCTGAGCTGAAAGAGAGAGAGAGAGAGAGAGAGAGAGAGAGAGAGAGGCTGCAGGGATCGAAATTACATTTTTACGTGTGTGTGTGTGTGTGTGTGTGCGTGTGTGTGTGAGGAGAATCAAAGTGGACTTAAAAGTCATCCACGAGCTCTCTGACAGAGAAACTTAGACATCAATAGTGTCTAAAAAAGCGGGAACAAAGTGAGGCTGGTTGTGTGTGGAGGCCTGTAGTGATGCTGCTTATTACAGGCAGGAACACAAGGGGAGGAGAAGGGCACCTGAACGCACCACAACACACACACACACACACACACACACACACACACACACACAGGAACGAACCTCTCCAACGTTTTTACGCACTAACCCGAACGTGGAGGAATCAGCCTGATGTTGGCGCGGTGCGATCAGACACGTGCACAGAGGATCAAACATGCACGCGGACAGATGACGCTGTTTTCTCACGGGCTCGTGCTGCCCCGCGCTGCTGACTGGAGGTCAAACACTTCTTCACGCACCTTTCTGCTTTCCTTCTTTTATTTGCACCAACATCTGAAGTCCGAGCAGTCAGAGGGCCGAGATACCAGCAGCCCTCCTCTCTGCGCGCGCGCGCGCACACACACACACACACACACACACACCGTTAAATTATGCAAAAAGGCCATTCAACAAATATGGCCCTCACAACACAAAAGGCTCCGGTTATTCTGACATTTCTCCAACATTTCTTGTATTTTTCTTCTTCTCTCGATGTGAGTGAGACCCCGAGATAAACCCCTGAACAAGTATCAAGTTATCAAGTTGCACCAACCTTTTGTAATAAGAGTATTTTGTCTAATCCCAAATTGCAGTTGAATTTTCTTAATGCTGAGCTGGTAAAGCCTGGGATTAAGGCGGCGAGCAGAGAGGAGGGGGAAAGTTTTGTCCCTGCAGCCGGCAGGATTGGAAGCGGGGATCTGCGGGGATGTTGTCGGTGCTTATTAAAACGATGATGCATAAAACAGAGTGCTGTAGGAGCCCCGGCGCTGCACGCGGAGACCCGGGGCTCCCTCAGGTGCGGCTTTTTTTTTTTTTTTGGTTGGACTGTGGCGGGGAAAAAAGGAAGCAACAAATGCAGAGGGCCGAGCGGCGCCTCAGCACCTGTGAAGGTGAGGCCAGGAGACATGAAAAGCTCAGGAGATAATCCATTCAGCTGAAGGATCCTCAGCTGCACGGCAGCGCCGAGGCACCGGCGCCTTTTAACGCGCGCGGCGCGGCGGCTCCTATTCACAGAAAAATAGGAAACTGACTCCAAATGATTTTTTTTTCACTCCTTCAGCTTCAGCAGGGACGTTGGAGAAAGCAGAGTGATGCTGCGGAGGTAAGACTGATTCTGCCATCTCATTCTCTGTTTATCCTCAGAAAACTGAAGAATATTAACATGTATCAGCTGATGTCAGGCCTTAAAGGCATGTCCACTAAACCTGAACTGATTCAAGATGAGATGCATTCAGAGTGATTTTAAAACTGATACTGAAGAGGAAGAAACGTGGAAACTTTCAGTCAAATTCAGGAGGAAAAGTTGATTTTTACGCACGAACATTTGCGCCAAAATCAACAAAACAGAACATGTTTAAATCCACGAAGAAGTGACAGGAGATGTGGGTCATTTTTAATGTTGTCCACACACACACACACACACACTCTCTCTCTCTCTCCCTCACACACACACACAGCTACCTGCAGCCATCTGACTGCACCGAGCGGCAGAAACGTCCTTCGCCGCTTTTCTTCTCCAGACTGCGGACAGCCGTGATAAACGCGCAATAATACACAGTAAAACAAAGCCCCCCTCGAGGGGGGGCGTGGAGTGCGTAAATGTGCACGCACAGGTCCGGGTCCGGTCCCAAGCAGAGAAGAAACGAATCAGCAAATTAATTTGAAAGTATGAGAAAGGCCGAGGGGAGGACGTCCGCTGTCACAACCGATTTTCCTGCTTTAATCGCGGATGTGAGGCAGCCTGCAGGGGTGGTGTGGAGAGCTCAACCACAGACACTGCTGATTATTTTAGTTTGATATCAGGATGCAGAAGAAACAAATTTAATGTAAAGTTAAGAGAGAAAATGTGAGGATTTCTCCTACATGTAAAATATATTTTATTTTTTATTCCCGCTCCATCCTCCGGCTGCGGGTGACCGAGCCTCTCCAGCTCCGTCCCTCCGCGCCTCCGGAGCGCACAGGAGCGGCCCAAAGAGAGGGAGAAAACATCTGCTCGGTACAAAGTGATTTCTCTAATCTTCCTTAGAGGAACCTGCTCGACCTCAAACAAAACAAAAAAACGCCAGTTTCCATTTGGAACCGCGCGCAGGTCGCAGGGGAATTAAACAGAAAGAGCCGAATAATAAAGGAGGGAGGCTCAGACAGGAGCTGCAGCCAGAGGAGAGCGGGCAAGCCCAGCACAGAAACACTGTCGAAATAAATGAAGTTTTACAGGGTTTAAAAAAATAAAGGCACCAAAATTCATCTTTAAAATATACAAATAATTATAAAAACGTTGTGCAGCTTTAAAAAAGACACAGGGCTGCCTTCAGTGGAGTATGAAATCATAAAGGACTTTATTATTATTGAAGACTTTTGGGTTATGACACTGGAATAAATAAACACGATAAATGTTGAACACAGTAAAAAGGACAAACTTGCACCAGGGTGACGTGGAGCTCTCTAAAGTGATGCACAGTGGGAGCAGAATTCTTCTTCAGGATACAATAAATAGAAACCAAAAAAACAGAAAGCTGATGAGCAAAAAACAAAAACTGAAATGTGACGAGCAGCTTAAATAAATAATATATATATCTTTTTGTTTCTGACTGCATTAATCCTGACAAAAAAAAAAAAAAAGCTGAAGCTGTTGGTCAGAGCAGTGATGAAAATTTACAACATGAGACTTTTTTTGTTTGTTTCCTTTAAATCTTTCTTTTGGTAAACTGCTTTCAAGCCAAGATGATGATCAGAATAATAATTAGAATTAGAATAATAAAAAGCAATAGGAAAAGTTCAGGTTTATGAACAGTATGAGTTCCCCTTTAAGATATTTTACAGGTAAAAAGTGAAACATTAAAAGATACAACAGGTCAAGTCATGGAGGAGCTCGAAAAGATTTTTTTTTTTAAAAAGTCTGAAGTGAAACGTCGACTCATCTCAGCACGATGAAGAAAAAAAACACAGATCCCTCCCAGTGAACCCAGTTTGCTGCTGCTGTACCTCACTGGTCTCCACATTCAGACAGAGAGGCTGCTGCTGCATCCTTACATGCACATCACACACCGCCCGCCTCGTCTCACACATCCGATTTATTTCACATACAGAAGTACCGTTTCCGTGTAAAGTGAAATTAAAAAATATCGTATAGAAGTCGGACAGTTGGAGTCAGTATAAAGTTGGTGCAAAGGCGTCGGGGTGCAGGAGGTCGAGTCTCTGCGGTTAATTTGACCCCCCCACCCAAAAAAAAAACAACAACCACGTCAGGAAAGCCAAGATCAAATCAGAATAAGATGAATAATAACGATACATTTCTTTATCGGCTACATTTTGTCGGTTGTGTTTCTTGTTTCTCTCTGACAATCATTGAAGCACGCACTTCTCCTCTTTCTTGGCCATCTTTCCTTTGTTCTGCTCCAGCGTCCTCTCCAGGTGCTCGTCCTCCTCCTCGGCTCTGTGGAGAGAGAAAGGTCAAAAGGTCAGGAGTGTCTGGAGGAGGCGGTGGAGGTGGAGGTGCACACACACAGGTAGCACAGTCGATGCCACGGCAACCGCCGCCTGTCGAGTGGCCTAGCGCCAGGGGCCGAGCTCCGACCTTTCACCCGCCTGGCACCCTGTTGGCGGACGGCGGCACCAATCTGGAAGTGATCCCACCCATGCAGGTGTGCTGCTGCTGCTGCTGCTGCCCACGCCGTGCACGGACGCTGCAGAACCCGCAGCATGTCTGCAGGTTCTGGGGACCTCTGGACGTTTACAGACAGTCAGCAGACGTTCTCCAACTCAAAGTGATGTCCCAAGACTGAGACTCAACTCTGTGTGTGTGTGTGTTGTCTGGTTCTGGAGGATTTGTGGGTAACTTACTGTTTCTCCTGGGCGTCCAGGTCCCTGACCAGCGCGTCTCGCTTGTTGACCAGTATGACCAGCTCATCCAGCAGCAGCTGCTCGCGCCTCTTCTGGGCCTCCGTCTTCTGCCAGTCTGCAACGACAAGAGAGGAACAAACTCCTTCAGACCAGGAGACTCAAACAGACGACAGGCTGTTCATCCTGCTGGACTGCAGAGACGGACACAGATCAGCTCCACGTACGGACCAGTGTGTACATATGACGTGTAAACACACCGAGGTCAGGTTCTGTGTGTGTGTGTGTGTGTGTGTGCACAGCGATGATGTGTTGACCCGAGCAAACACACTCGAAGGACTTTGTCATGTTAATCTGCAGCCTCACGATTCACACGGAGATATGAGAGGAGTCACGTTCCCACAGGACGACGCTGATGAATCTCTGAGACTCAAAAATTCAAAATATTTCGTTTGATGAGAAGTGAAAGTTTCGTCTTTGTGTCTCATCTATTAAAACTTTTTTTGAAGTTTAAGTCTGAATCAACTCAACTCTTCCTAAACAAACAAACAGGTGAGACGCTGACTCCTGTCTCTCGGCTCTCCGGGGGTCTTTGCAGGAAGGGGCCCCACAGGGCCCCACAGGGTCCAGGTGGGACCCTGATCCAAATCCCTTCAGCCTCTCCCTGGAGGGGAGGAGGTGGAGGAGGAAGGGGGTTGGGGATGCCCCACAGGAGAGCCCTCGCTCGCCTCCTGGGGCTCAAATATCCGCCTGGCGCCCTCAGCTCCACATTCACCCAACACCAGGGGCAGCACTGCTTCCTCCCTCACCTCCAGAAACTCACCAACGCCAACGTCATTTTTTTGGAGCATCTTATCGTCAAAGACGACGTTAGAATCAGCGTTTAGCATCTGAACGCCTCCTGATCCGTCAGCTCCTCCTCGGCCTCGAGCGGCCTCCATCGTGGCGCGTAGGCAACTTCAGCGCTCTAATCAATATTTAAGCGTGTATCGATTTGGAGAATAAAAGGGATGTTTAAAATGTCAGTCCCAAAATAAGTGTGGCTTTATTAAAAATAAATATTCCCTCCTCACTCCTCCCTCCTCCCCTCCTTCATTGAGTCAAATTGTGGCAGTCGGACTGCATGTGTGTGTGTGTGTGTGTCACGCTGGGCTCAGTGTGTTTGTCCTGAAAGGTCTGCGCTCTCTTCATTGGCCCCGCTCGTCTCTTTGAAGTCAACCACAGAGCGAAATGAACACAGTCCCAATATTTGGCTCCTTCCCTCTCCGACTTCTTTTTTCTCTCTCAGGAAACTGAATTTTTGCTCCTCTGTCTTCGACAAACACTTCAGAACCGCCGAATGTGTCCAAACCTGCAGATTTTTTTTTAAAGGTTCAGGCTACCGAGAAATCGAGAGAGAAATTGTGTCAAGTGTAGAGAAAAGAAAAAAAGCAGATGAGTCATCATGTGAGTCATCATCTTTGGGATAATTGTGAGGCAGGAATGTGAGGCTCCATATCTGTCCATAACTCCCACAATCCTCCACAAGGACGGCCCACAAGAGGAGGGATCGGAGAGAGAGAGGGAGGGAGAGAGAGAGAGAGAGAGAGAGAGAGAGAGAGAGAGAGAGAGAGAGAGAGAGAGAGGAAGAGAGAGAGGTGTGTTAAAAAAAAAAAAAAGTCCTGATCCAGCCAAAAAGCCAAAATCCTGGTCGAGGGGCGGTGGAGGTAGCGGTGGTGGTGGAGGTGGAGGTAGCGGTGGTGGAGGGTTAAAGGGGGGGCAAGCACACTGCTGTCAATCACATGTCTTCGAGTCCCGCCCCCCTCATTAAGAAGGTAAACAATAAAGAGAGCCGATGAGAGACGTGACCAGGCAACACCAGAGCAGGGCAGGCTGGGTAACCAGACACCCAGGAACAAACAAAACACCCTGCAGCCACCCAGTGAACCCCCACCCTCACCCCTAAACCCCGCCTCCCCCATGAGAGAGGGGGAGAGAGAGGGAGAGGTTAAAGACTCAGAGGAGTGTGTACAACTCACATGGTGGGTGCGTATTCAGATAACCCTCGGCGTGCACGCCAACGGTAACCATGTGAGTCTGCACAAGGCACACAAGAATGCGCTGCTTCAAATCCCCATGAACCCCCCACCACCGCCCTCCCCCGTCCTCCTCCTCCACCTCCTCCCCACCCGAGCTCCACGACACCGAAATTTATTCAAGAGAGCGAACTGTGGAGAGAGAGAGAGAGAGAGAGAGAGAGAGAGCGTCCTCGTCTGTCTCGCTCTCGTTTTCTGTCGCACGCGATTCAAACGCCGTGACATCACAGATCTCCAGAGTCTGTAAACTTTCCCCCTTAGTTTCTTTGTTTTTCTCTCTCTCCGTCCTCTCCGCTCTGCTTCTCTCCACCTCTTGTTCTCGTGTTAAAAAAAGAAGCTGGTTTTGGCCGAGATCCAAGTGGAGTCAAGAGACAAAAAGTGTCACCAGAGAAGAAGAAAGTCGACAGGCCCGGGAAAAATACAAACGATCACGGCAGCAACCAGGAGCCTGATTCCGTCTCCGTCACGACATGTGAGGAAAAATTTAAAAGTCTCAAGATTTGAGGAAACTTTCCTCGAGACAAGTTAACATTTAAAGTCTCTCTCAAAACAACTGACTGATCCCAGGAAGAAGTTAATAACAATAATGAGTAAGTGTAAAGTCTAAACGCTCAGTGTCAACACCTGTTCCACCACGTTCGCCACGCTGTGGAGCGATGAGGAGATCTACATAAAGACACCTGACTGAACGACGGGCCTAAAAAAGCTTCGTGTGAATAAATAATTCCCCCAAAAACGAGTCGGACAAACTTGTGGAACGGACCTACTCGTTATCGGCGGTTCCAGCCAACTAGCAACCCTGAAAGAGTTGGCAACATCATCAAAAGTCGGCCATGTGATAGGATTCCATCGTGCTCCTAATCAATCAGGGTCTGTAGCGCGCCGCCCCGATGTGTTACAAAGCCCAAATAGATTTACAAATGGGAAGAGTGTGTGTGTGTGTGTGTGTGTGTGTCGGGGGTGTGGAGAGGGATAAGCTCCTGCATAGGATTACATATTGATTTTAAACATATAAAAAAGCTTATCATATCAAACCGTAACAGGAAAAACTCTGGGACCCGGCTATGCATAAATCCCTTTTAGATGGTGAGAGGGCGTCCACTTTAAAACACACACACACACACACACACACACACACACACACACACACACACACACACACACACAGGCCCTCCAAGGGAGCCAAGACACAGCTGAGCGTGTGTGCATACATAGGTGTGAATCAGTAAGCAGATAAAGAGGGCATAGTGGATCAATTTTGTGGCAGGAGATGAGCGTGGCATACAGATGGCATTTTCCCGCCTGGCATCACAACAACACGCAGGTGGTTATCACTGAGCATGCTCAGAGACGACATCCACGACGGCCTCCGCCCGTGTTTTACTCTGCAGCAGCTTTGTTTGTTGGACAAACATCGGCTGAACGTTTCATGAAAAACGTTTCCTCACCTCTCAGGTGTTCATGTAAAATCTGACCTCGTACTTTTACTCAACTTCAGTTGACTCGTCTCCTCCTGACTCCTCCTCCTCTCATCCTCCCTCATGCAGCTGGAGTCAGAAACACAAATCTCTTAACGGAGCGGCTCAACCAGTTACTTTAAAATTATTATTCTGCTGCTTTAACTCATAAAAATCTGCAGTATGACACAAACTGTTGTAAACACGAGTCTGCGATCCAGCTGAAACCGGAGCGTCGGTAAGAACTTTTTATGCTAATTGGCACACACAGTAAGTGTTAGCTATGTGGGTCAACGGACAGGAAGAGAGAGAGGAAGAGAGAGTGTGTGTGTCTTATTGCAGGTATATATTTTCTCAGCAGGGTGCGTGTGTGTGTGTGTGTGTTTTCTCTCTGCTCGGACTCACGGTGCATCTCTCTCTCTCTCTCTCTCTCTCTCTGTCATCGACTGGCCAACCAAATCAGCAATTACTCGCACGCCCGACCATCGCTCAATGGACCTGCCCAAGCACCAAATAAGAGCTGGGGAGATGGCTGCCCAACACACACACACACACACACACACACACACACACACACACACACACACACAGTCACAGAGACATAAACACACATGGAAAAAGACACGCACACAGGTGGACACACAAACACACCTGTGAGATGTAAACACGCAGATGCAGACAAACCGACAGATCCTTCCTCTCTCACACACACTTGAACACACACACACACACACACACCTTCGCAGCGGCAGCTCAGAACTATCTGTGGCCTCTACAGAAAGGGAGAGCCTGTGAATGTTAAGTGGCTCCCTAAGGGAGGAAAATAAGGCCGGCTGATAAGTTAGTCAGCTGCAAATCCAACAAGTCCACATGAAGGCAGAGAGAGAGCGGCGACACACACACACACACACACACGCTACACCTCACACACTATCTCTGCTCTCTCACTTTCATACACAGCAGATATATGAAGAAATATGCACTCAGAGAAACTTGCACACACTTCACCTCAGTGCAAACACACACACACACACACACACACACACACACACACACACACACACACACACACACACACACACACACACACACACACGCTGGAATATGAAGCAGAGAAAGTGACTCGAGCCGCCGACAGCTCGATAAAAATAAATAAAGAAAACGGCCGGGCGATGACAGAAGAAATCAACCTGGACGCAGGCAGCGTGGCAACGTCTGCTTGGCTACGCATGTCTGCTCCTCCTCCACCTCCTCCTCCTCCTCCTCCTCCTGCTGCTGCTGCTTGGCCCACCTCCCTTCTTGCTAATTACAATTGATTTATTATGGACCAGGTTGCTTATCAGGTGCCCGGTGAAATTACAATGGGTGTCCGAGGGCTGTGAGGAGAAAGGCAGGAGGGGGTTGTGGAAGAGGGTGGGGGGCGGCGGTGGTCAATGTCGAATGGCAAAATCAATTAGCATTGATTGGCAAAAGGTTCATTTTGCCAAAGAGGACGCAGTCGAAGGGGATTAAACTTCCCTGGCCTCCTGACAACTTTGATACGACACAATGGCTGCTCCTCCGGCTGCGGTATAGTTAACAAGCTTTCAATAATATAACTGCATTTTTTTGTGTTGTTGTTGCCGCCGCCTCGCAAACCGTCTCTCAATGTGGCCGCGGCTAGATTTCAAATCAGGTATCGGCTAGTCGGGGTCCAGCTAGGAAACAGATAGCATTGATCAAGTATCAGAGAGTGAAATCCCCTCGCAAAGCTCGCATCTTAATCCTCATCAAGAAGCCGACGCAGAATTCAAATCATCACGCTTTAGGCGCTTCGATGAAGGCTGGACAAAGGAAAACAATACAGGTGCAGAAAGATGAATCAACAACCCAGACGGAAGCTTTAACGTCCACTTTTATCACCTCAAACTGTTGCTGTTTGTGTTTTTTACTCGAGACAGACGCTACGCAGGCAGATTTATGTATCAGTGAGCCGCTGGGAGTGTGATTAATTTAAGGGGAGCTATGAGGTGTCAAAATCCATCCAAGAGTCTGACATTTAAACACAAGAGAGGAGACACTGCCTCACACCTGCAGACACCACATCAAATCCCAACACCTCCTGAGTGTGTGTGTGTGTGTATGTGTGTGTGTGTCTTACCCTCGATGGCCAGCATGGCTCTCAGCTCTCTGTTCAGCAGTTCGAAGCGTCTCTCCAGATCGTGCTCTTTCTCCCTGTGGCAAGTTAGAAAGCGAAACACACACACACACACACAACAAAGTTCATCAATATGTTAATGACTAAATCATTAAGCACTTAAAGAAACCTGCAATAAACATCGATTCAGCTACTCGCCCAAACCTTCTCCGGCTTCGCATTAATCTACTGCACATAACTGATACACACACCGCGACAGCTCACACAGCCCTGGGTGAAAGTGTGTGTGTTTGTGTGAGAGGAAAGAAAAAGGTGAAACAAGAGAGAGGGGAAATGAATGTGCATCTATGGACATGTCATGAGTGTGTGTGTGTGTGTGTGTGTGTGGTCTGCATGTGTGTGTGTGTGTACGCAGCACAAATTGAATTCTTTCCTCTTTCAGCCATATTAAAAATGAGCTTATTCGCTGCCCTAATAGAATTTGTCCTTCACAGGCGCCTTTTCTCTCCTCGCCTGCACAAAGAGGGAACAGAAAGGGCTAATAATAATCAGCCCTTCTGTCAATTGGCCACTTTAAAAGCCTCCCCTTTCCCACGATATAATGTGATTATGAATACTTCAATCTCTCCTCCGCTCGCACACTTTGAAATCCCAACAGCCGCAAATGAGGAAAAAAAAAAGCAGCAGTGTGTGTGTGTGTGTGTGTGTGTGTGAGCGTGTGTGTGTATCCACCTGTCGCAGCTGACCACATACAAAGAGACTAGTGATGGAGTGATGGTCGCCACATTTCTATTGATTTCATATCGCGTCCACATGTAAATCAATGAGCAGAGACAGAGGAGGGGCTGAATGGAGTGGAGAGTTTGATGTCATGGCTGAACACGGAGGATTTACAGAGAAACAAACAAGCGGCCAACAGGAAATGTTTTTAAAGGAGACAGACATTAAAATAAAAATGTAAAAATAAACAAATGGAGAGTTGATTTGCATAAAATCACGCTGAGGTCAGTGACTGCGAGACGAGACAAACAGACGGTACAGAGTCAAAGGAGCGACGTGAAGGCAGCTTGAAGTCTCTTCCTGTCTGCTTATCTATGAAGGTCTCATTCTAAGGTAAGAAAACACAAAGTCTCATTTTCAGGTGATTACAAACTTAGTTACGTTACACAGTAGACGTACTGTCTATGAATGTCCAAAGATGTTTGTCAGACATGTTTGAATGACTGAACATCTGGACTGCAGGCTGCTGCACGGGTGTGGACAGACTAACCTACGTCGGTGAGGACAAGCGGAAGGATTTTGTTAAGCTCGAAGCACGAATCTCATTAAAGATGGAAACGTTCTTCACATGAAGAGAAACTGGACATCGTTTTATTTGTATTATACCTGATAATTGTGCATGTGTGCGTTTACCAGACTTTATAAGAACATGACGATAGATACGTACAGCAGAGAGAGCTGGTTCTGTCTCCTGATGAGGGCGTTCTTCTTGTTCACCAGCATGAACCACTCCTGCATCATGGCCTCCTCCTCCTCCTTGTTGTTGCCTGGAAAACACACACAGGAAAAACATGCATTACACACACGGTAGTACACCATTTCACTCACATCACAAGTTAAATCAGACAGACCAAAGGTCACATTATACGGCTGTCTGCGCCTGTAAATACTAAATTCGAGCACACAGTGTAAACAGGCACACACTCGACAGATGATGCAGATAGTCGACTCCTTTAAGTCTTTTTGCCTCTGCAGAGTCACTAGATATTTATGTGTGTGTGTGTGTGTGTGTGTGTGTGTGTGTGTGTGTGTGTGTGTGTGTGTGTGTGTGTGTATGCACTGCTCGCTTACGTTCCTTGTGTAAACATTCACATACTTCACACCATGTCTTCTTCACAACGTCAATACGGCTTCAACCGGGGCGGGATTAACTCAGTGATTACCGCCGAGCGCCTTTACAGAGTGGAGCCTCTCGCTCACTGTAGGGCGATACGTATCCCACCAATCACACAGCGGGCCTCCAAAAAAAAAAAAAAAAAAAAACTCTCTGACGCTTAGTGTAATACCTGCTCGACACGCGGAGAGGTAGCAAGGATGCTTGGCTAATGTAAGCTTCGCCCAGGCCTGCGGCTAAAGCTCTGCTGTAACTCACTTATAGGGTACAACAGATCCGGAATAAAGACTGGATGAAGACCTGTGTGTGTGCGTGAGACATCATGTTAGTCATAATTTTGGTTATTTATTTTCTTCTTGTCCACTTGAGGCTGGCTCCAGAGTGCGTCTCCATAAGTCCCCATGTTAGACAGCAGAAATAAACATGTTTACAGCCTGGTACAAAAAACAGTTTTGGTCTCTGTAGCTAATTTCCCCGTTCATGACAACTGTACTGAGGGTGAATTTATATACAACTCACCTGTTCACATGATATTAAGGCTTAAAGTTATGCAGGATTAAGAGCGTGGACGCTTTGATTGACAGGTGGGTGTGGTTATTTGATGATTTTTTAGCTCGTCCGGGAGGCAGAAGTGCAGACTTTGAGCTTAAAACAGCTTTTCGTAAACCTGTGCGGACGTCACACATATACTGACCATTCTTTATACTTCACTGATTACAGCATGGACAGCAGGAACAGGAGTAAATACTCTGCGGCATGTAATGTTTCTGTTTTATAACTCGGTCTTCTTCTCTTTCTGTCTCTGTGTAAATAAACTGCTGTGGTCACTTCATGTTGTCTAAGCCTTGTTGCACTGGAGGCCATTTAAACAGCGGCGGCAGCATTAATCTGACACTCAGCACGTCTGCGGAGAGAAGAAATGGATGAAAACACGACGACGCGAGATGGAAGATGAAAGTCTTAAAGCTTATGTTATTATCTCTCTCTTTCTCAAGAGGGAGGTTTAATAGCTGGGAAGCTACGGCGGGGATCATCACAGAATTAACGCTAAGAAGACATTTCATACCACTTATTTAATAATTGGGGTCCTCTAAATAATAAGAAGGCTTTGGTGCGATGTACAGTGGAAGTTTGATGCTTTATATTTCTTATACATTAGCTTGAGTTTAAATTTTCTTTTGATGGACTGAGCGTTGTCGTGTTTTAAGCTCATTATACTCCCAGACTCCGAGGTGAGTCTAAGCCAAACACATTCATAATCAGGTCGGTGCACCTAAATACGATCACAATCTGTGCATGAATGATTCAGCTGCTCGGTCTGCGAGAGAAATATGTCGCGTTGAGTCAAACACACACCGCTGCTCAAAAAGCCAGGCGCGTGGATGTGTGCGCGGACACCGGTGAGTGTGTGGACATTTGTGATACTCTGAGCCAGCAGATGTATGTAATTTCATTTAAGAGGGTGGAGCGGGGAGGAGGTGGAGGGGAGCGACAGAGAGGGGAGGAAAAAAAAACGAGCGAATGAAAGAAAGCTTCGGGATTTAGCGGAATCGGGGGCTCGTGGATTACTGTAGTCAACTTTGAAACGGACGACACTCGGAGGGGGGATAAAGCCGGCGCTGACAGGTCATTGTGCTGCCTCGAAGTCAAATAAAACAAGCAAATAATAATGGCAAATATTAAGCTCCTGTGACATTGTGGCGAGGCGGGCTGGAAGACGAGGAGGGATTATAAAGCTATATCCCCCACCGCTAGCCAGCCAGCAGCTACCAGCCAACCACCAGCCGCATTTTATGAAAGGGAGGGAGGGGAGGCAGAGAGGAAAGGAGGAGAGGAAAGAGAGAAAGGCAGGGAGGTCAGGGGGAGAGGTAGGAGGGACGACAGGGGTAGAAGGAAGGAGAAAGGGAGAGATGAGAGGAAAACGGTGAATGTGGAAGGGGAAATGAGATGACTGGAGGAGGGAGTGAAGGAGGGAATAAGGGCAAGCAGGTGAGCAGATTCAAAGTGGAGAAAGAGGAGGGGATGGAGGGATGGTGGGAGGACGAGTGGCGGCAGGACGGCTCGACAGCTGCTCAGCATCCTCCTCCCATCACTCAACCTCTCCAGAGCTGAACTCTGACCTTCGGATACTACCTGACTCAGAAAGAGATGGAGGTGTGTCTGTGGTGTTCTCACCACATCAGAAACTCTTTAATATTTATTAGATCGTGGAAAAATCAATTAATCAATTAATTATTGTTCTTTTTAAGGCAGAAGAATAAAAAAACATTTGTGTATATTCTGTTTTTAATAATAAAACCAACTTGTTACATTGACTTACTGCAGCAAACATTTATTTTAATTATCACTTATTTATCTTTTTAATCTGAGTACAAATTGTTTGTTTTGTCCAATTATATTAAATTACAGGCAGAAAATCTTCAGATTTAAGAAATGTAAGAGAACATGCAGATGAACCTGTGATAAATGAATAAATTAATCAACTTGTTTTAGCACTAATGTTTACATCATTTGTTGTATAAGTGAGCAGAAACATGCAGTAAAATGTGTTGGAGGTTCGACTCTCACTGGGAAAACCCTTTTTCTCTAAAAGATGGATCGTCTGGCTGTCTCACCCACCAAATGGCATATGTTAAGAGTGACAACAACAGAGCGAGAGAGGGGAAAAACTGGTGAATGTTGTGTTGTATGAAGACAAATGGTGTAAATATCCCTGGCAAGCAGCGCTGACACAGTGTCTGTGAATCCAGCCTTGGCTCCGAGAAGCTGTGGATCCATGCTGGCTCTCGGGGGGCCATCTTGGATCAAAGCATCTGGCAGTTTGGCAGATTGAATTCTGGGTCTTGCTGCTTGCCTTACACGCCATTTCTCAGTGCTCAAACACAGAGCGGGGCAGAGCGGGAAAAAAAACAGGCCAAAATCTGCTGAGACTGAAGCTGGAAGTTTGGCATCGGTACAATGTTTGATCAGGACATCAAAGGATTAGTGAAATATGTCTGATGGAGATACACAGGGCTTCCCTACCTACAGTAAACTTTATCGTCGTTAATATCACGCTCGGCTATCTACGCGGCTGCGACGGCGAGAAACGCGCAAGATACAATCGAGTCAGACACACACAAACACAGCCAAGATACAACTGATACACACATCCCGACAACCCCTCTATCTGATTGCCTGTCTCCCTCTTCTCTTGTTTCACTCTCTCACACAAACGCCATCGGGATACAATGACACGAACCGCCGCCGTGTGAGTGTGTGTGTGTGTGTGTGTGTGTGTGGAAGAAGACTGTGTGTTTGTATGCATCCACAGGAGAGGCAGAGAGAAATAAAGGAGGAAGGAAGAGATGGGGTGAAGAGACAGAGTGAGCCTCTATAGCCAAATAAGATTAAGATAGTTATCTTGGCCCCGGTTCCATTCAGTGTAGATAGGAATAATGAAACCTGCCCTGAGGTGGTCAAACTGCTGCTGGCCTGCGCTGCTTTTTAATTAAGTATCTCTCACTCAAAGAGGAGTTTTAGTGAGCACTGATTGATTAGACTGTTTTTATTTGTTAGGATGCCGAAAGATGCCAGACGTGCACCCAGAAATCTGATTTCATTTCTCACGTTACGTTTGCACACTTCATTGTCGCTTGGTGACTCTGGGAACATTCAGACCGGCTCAGGCGAGTTGTGTGCTGGTGCGCTCACTCACTCTCATTCACTGTCTCTGTCTCTCTCGTTCTCAAACCATTGGACAGTGAACTTCTGTGTTAATATTACGAGTCAAAGCCAGAACCCAACAGGTAGAGTATCAGAGCTTAGAGACATTTCAGGCTGGCTGTGGTCGTCTGATTGGCGGACGCAGCGTGACGTTGGGCTTGTGTTTTTCTTTCTTAACTTCTCGGACGACCTCCGCTCAAAGGAATGGAAAAGACTGCACAATGCCAGATCCTGGGATGTAATTAATGTTCATTGCCACTTTGCGGTCAAGTTATTTTTCCACCTATGTCAGAAAGAGGTGAAAAATCGCCCTCAGAGACCGAGGGGACGTCTTTAAATTTGTCTCAGCAACAGCTGAAATCCATAACTTATTCTATTTCCAATTATATCAAACAGAAAATTAATGACTTCAAAGATGAACTGTTTTGTTATCTCGACTCATTTCTTTAAGACACGGGGTCGATACTTTGACTTTCCAGGTATGGGACAGGCCACTTCTGAGCTGTATTTGTTCAAACTTTATGAAGATGGCAACATTCATCTTCACTAGACAAACTTCTTCTCTCTGCGCCATGAAGGAGGGAGCTTGGACGAGAAAGGAGGAAATGAACGAGACAGAAAGAGAAAAACATTAAAAGCTGTGATCACAGCACGTTCATCTCATTTCTTATCCCACCATTTTGCCGTTTAATCCAATAGCTGCTAATCCAATTTGTCTATCGGACATGTAAAAAGGCAGGAGGGAGGAGGAGGAGGAGGAGAAAGGAGGAGAGGATGAGGAGGAGGGGAAAGGGCGGAGATAGAGCTGAACTTCTCTTCTGTGTCCAAGTCACTTTCTGAATTGAGGTTTATTTAGGGACGAGACGCACTTGTGCCTCTCTCCCATCGCTCTCTCCATCCGACCGTCAAGCCCGTCTGATATCAGCGGGGATCAGGCGAAGATGAAAGCCAAAGACGCATGAAAGGAAACGAGAAAAGAAGGAATAAAAAGAACAGGATGAACATTGTTTCCTGTGATTAGGTAAGAGCTCGTTAAAAGGCTGTCACTGCAGCGATTTGAATATGCATGACAGGGGCCGGCCTAATCAGAAAGGTCTGCGGCGAGGACCGGAGGAGGGGGGAGGATTGTGCCTAAGTAGCCTACTGAAGACTTGATTTAATTAATGTGAGTAGAGGAGTGTCTTGTTAGGAAGGAGACACAGAGAGACCGAGAGTGTAGCTTGTAAGAAAGAAAGGTTAGGGTGCTTGTAAATTCAGCTCCGGCCATCAAACATCATCCAAAAGCCTGAGAGAGACAGACAGACAGAGAGTGGCGTTTCTTTCTCTGCTCCTCGCCTTTCCTCCCAAGTTTAGGCTCATTGAGTGCAACAGTTGCTGCAATTCACAACCTGGCAACATTACAACACTTGTGATATGTGTAAGAATCAACCTCCTCCACCTCAAACCCCCTCCCCAAATCGTCTCCACATTGCACATGTGATTTCTCCAGCAGCTCTCAGCTCTATTCTGCTCTGCTCTCTGCTGGAGTGGTGCTGAGGGTTTTTTTTTTCCAGGCTTGTTCGAGGCCTTTTTAGCCGCCCCTCAATGGCACAATGGTCCCAGCGTATAGAGCAGATTCCTGCTTTATTGAACCTGTGTATAATGTCTGCTGAATGGAACACATTAACCGATTCACTCTCACCTCTTTGCCGGTTAGAAAAAAAAAAAGAGGAGAAAAGTGAAATAAGAAAAAAAAAAAAAAGCTCCTCTCACACCGAGGCACAATGACTGCCTTTTCCACCGGTGTCATTTGTCAACCACTGCTTGCTTTACAACGTACAAAAGAGGCGGAGGTGGAGGAGAGAGCAGGAGAAGCAGGAGTGGGGTATGAGTGAGAGTTTGAGGGGGCAGAGCGATGAATTGGGTCTTTTCCAGAATCATAAGTGCAGAATGATTTGTTTCTAATTTCTATCAACGGTGGAGGTCCGTCCTTCAGTCAGTGTGGTGCCGCTGAAACACTGGATCTTGTTTCCATCATCAATAATCACAGGAGCACGAGTCCAATGTTAAAATATTGAAGTCCATTAAAAATAAATCACTATGACTGATAAGGGTTTGGACTGAACACCTGCTGAGGTGTCCTGAGATAGAAAATCCTGCTTTACGTAAATATTACGTTAAATGCCACATACAGCTCATGATATTCCAGTCTGTGACATAAAGAAAGACCGGCTAACACATTTCTAAGAAACCTGCTTAATGATTCTGGTAGATGTTTCTCAGCAACTCCTCTTCTCGTCTTCTATTTATATTTTTGATTTGCCAAACATATTCTGGAGAAAACCAACGACTCTCGTAGCCGCCATGTTTGTAGTCCTGCCTCTTCCGCCTCTCTTCTGCAGCCTTCTGCATCATGCTCAGTGAAGTAAATGCAACGTACTTCTGTAGGTCGTAGGTCAGGGTGGTTGGTGGAGGTACAAAGAGAAGGACGGAGGCTGGAGCCAGCATCTTGAGTCCTGTTTAGGCGTCAGACTAAAGATTGTGACTTTTAAATATTTAACCACAGTCTGTCTGTGAACGTAACCAAGCGCTGTGAGGGTCCACACATAACTGCAAAATATGTGAACCGTGCTTTAATTGCTACAGCTTCATTTTCCTTCAGTATGAATATGTGCCGGTGGATTCATTAAAGACTGTGAACTGTAGCAGCATCACGTTTCTCTCAGAAAGACTTTCTGTATTTGAGTTTAGCTAAAAGTTGTTTGTATAATCGTGCCAGAGAAATGCCGTCTCCATGTTGGCCGTTATCGTGCAGCCCTGATCATGAGCTCTGTTTGAAGGAGAGATGAACTATGCGCGGCGCTAAGTTGGATTGCCAAAGCCTTTTTTAATGAGCAGGAGAGTGTACATACGCATCGCCTATCATGTCACTGTTTGAACGTTTGTGTTCAGAGACCATGTTAAACACAGACGATAGGTTTGTCCTGCTAATATGTTTCCTCCTCACGCCTGCTCTGCCATCACACACACACACACACACTTGGGCAAACATGTTTGACCTCAGAGCTAACAGTAGGCTAACCTCAAGACACCTCTCATTCCTCCACCTTTGAGGTTAAGAAGAAGGCGGGGGCTCGGGCAAACAGAGTTCACATAATAGACTCACTCTGGAGATGAAATGTTCATATTAGGAGACTTCACTCTGCACACACACACCGAGGGATGAAGGGTGTATTTGCAAGTGAGAGAACAGAAATAACTATTCAAATTAAATGTGTGTTTGAGTTAAACTTGGACTAAATTAAATTAATTAAAAGGGGGTCATACGAGATAATAAATGCCACATCTGGAGTGTTTTTCTCTTCGTCTAACAGAACCAGCCGAGCTGTGACAATCACACAAATACAATCCTCCCCCTCCTCGACTCATCCACCACGCTGCCTCACCTCCTCTCCCTCTTTCGCCCCACTCCATCAAATTGTGTTTTTGCCACAAATCAATAAACATTATCAGAGAGTGGCAGACTATGGGCCGGTGGAGGCAGCCTCTGTCTGTTAAAGCTCAGACCGCCCTGTCTCTATCACAGCCCGGGCGAGAAGGCCAGAAGGAAACACACAAGAAAAGGTAGACGAGATCCAACAAACACACACACACACCAACGGCAGCACTAAAAATACATGCAACATGGGACGTGGGAGCAGAATACATACATATAAAAGCAGAACGACGCACAGATGATCAAACAGTGAGTCTTTGATGCGTGTTTCGGTCCTACAGAGAGCGACTTCACATCCATACATACAGAAACAGTCAAAGTGAGCAGACTGGAAAAGAAAAAGAGCCGCAGCGAAGCGTTGAGGTGTTTAACAATAATCCTAACGGAACAGACGCAGGCTGTTTGGACGGCGCCACTCAACGTCAATAAGAAATTAAAGAAGAAAATCGACTTTAAACACTCCCTAACCCATTAAGGCCTCTGTATCGCACTCTATGCTTGTCAGCTCGCTTTAGCTTTAGCGTCAGACATCCTCGCTCTCAGAAGCGTTTAACCAAGCTCTAAATAAGATGATTTTCAACCTGTCCCCACTTAGCTTGGGGCTGGAAAAGGAAAATCAGGGGGCCTGCCATACACCATTTCTCAATTACCTTTCTCATTATTGTCACCCGTGTTCATTACCACCATTATCTGCTGCACCCCCCACTTTAGGCTAGCTTAGGCCGCTGTGGCTGTCGCGTTGGATGAAGAGAGCGGCAGAATCGAGAGCTCTTTTTTTTCCTTGCAAGGCCAAAGCACTTCAGGTAATTAATATAGCAAGAGGGGGCAGATGAGAGGAGACGGAGAATATGTGAGTGTATGAACGCCTGTGTGTGTTTTTGCTGAAATGCCTGATTGGGGAGCTCACCTGCCGATACCCCCTAAAAGGTATTTCATTAGCGAGTCTTTTACCATACAAGCAGAGGAACAAAGCCTCGGTTACGCCTGTCTCCACTCCAACTCAACGGGGCCCTCCAGGACGCCTGTAGCTGTGTGTGGGAAGAGTAAAAAGAAGAGTGGAGGAGCAGAGAGGAGAGGCGAGGAGAGGCTATCCCCGTTCATAATCTCATGACAAAAGGCAAAAAGGCATCATCCTATTAACAGCGTGATCTTCACCAGCTCATGCTAGCTCCTTTCCACAGGGGGCTCCCTTTTTATTATGAAGGTGAGTGGGTGATAGGGAGCAGGAAAGGCGCCCGGCGCCTCCCTATTAGCCCTGGGACAAGAGTAGGTATGGAGGTGGAGAGGAGAGAGGAGACAGACCCCATGCTAGGGTCCTGTGTTTGGTGCCTTTTCTATTCTTCAGTGCGAGCGCCTTTGCTTGGACCTTCGGGGGCCGGCTTTTCTATTAAGCTCCAGTGATATGTTCTTCAATCAAACACCTCGGCTCCAGCGGTGATGCGCACTGGGAAAACATCTCCAGCTCATTTGAAGCTGATTCATACTGCTCCTCAGCACCACCACAGACAGCAACATGTCAGGGATCAGATGCTCTCACAGTATACTTTACATGTAGCAGCGTTACCCGCTCTACATCCATTTCGTTTCAGTATTTCTACTCAAAAATGGTCAATGCTGCTGTTCACATCATAATTACGCCGTGGGCTGAAGGAATGAGACTTTGTTGTCTTCTTATAAAGTCCTGAACATTTTGACTGAAGCTCAATGAACAGTAGTTTGTTCGTGTTTTGTAGCGACCTGCTATCACTATAATAATAATAGATTATCATATCAATCTATGAATTCAGCTTTTGTTTTTAAATAGTGAAGATGCTGAAAATCAAGAAAAGTGTTGAGATGCAGCTGTTGGGACTGTTTGGCGTCCGTCTTCTTGTTTTTCGTGTTAAATCTGGACCGGACGTGTTTTGGTTTAATTTTTGTCAGACCTGAACTAAATTGCTTGTTGTTTGTGAAGCTGGTAGATTATTTTGTTGTGGAGATTTACCGGAGGAGAAAATAAGGACTCAATTTGGGGATTTTCTGGGAGGAACTGTTTTCTTTATAGTTTGATGAAAGTTTTATCTTTTGTTTGTTGGCCTCTGTAAAACTAAAATACTAACTGTGATACAGTTACAACGTGAAGATACTGATTTCTCTGCTGCTTGTTTATAACTGAAGATTAAGTGAAGATGCTGCGAGACGTTGCTGTCGTGCCACCAGATGTTAAACTACATTTGACAGAACGATTACACGTGTCAGTATTTGCAGCTCTTCCACGGGCGTTAAAGGAAAGACATCTGAATTATTTAAAGATGAAGAGACATTTTTGTTTTTAGATCCAACAACAGCAATGCTAAAATAGTCTGTGTGTGAGTGTGTGTGTGTGAGAGAAAGAGAGAGAGAGAGGGAACTAGTGAGAGGAAGAGAGATTAGTCTGTTTTTCTGTTCCAGTGTTTTGTCTTCTGCTCAGTGGGGGTGCTTGCCTCTAGCCTCAGGTTACACAGGGGAATTGTGGGAAAAAAAGTAGCTCGAGCTGTGTCGTGAATGCCGGGCTCAGTGAAAAGGTGAGGCTGCTTCATACATACACGCACGTGAAAAACACTCATGCTGTTTGCTTCTTTTGTTGGTGTACAGTCAGCTTCTAATAAAACTATCTGAAGTGCTTAATCCTAAAACTTAAACACGTATACGCAGATATGATTTATGACAGTTTAAAGCTGATGAAACATCAAGTACGTCTGCGAGAAACAAGTTTTACAATGTTACAATGTGCAGATTCTGAAAACTTGTCTCGGGTATTAACCGGACGTTCTTTGATATTATTTATATACCATATAAAATACGTAATGTAATGAATGTGTCCACAGGTTTACAGTGGTGTAACTTTAATTCAACATTAATGTTACGTGCTTCACACTGAGTCATTTTCATTGTCATCAAAGTCAGAATTGAGCTAATTCAGTGCGATACAGAGGACTCTGAAGGACCTTTAGAGGTATGTCAAAGTACAGATACTGAAGAGATGCACTCCATCAAACTCCAGCAGCTTACAGCCTGCCACACACACACACACACACACACACACACACCTCTTCTCATCACCGTCATCGTCCTCCATTCTCCTCTGTAGCCCCATAAAAAGCCTGTGATGACCTGGGTGTGTAGCTTATTAACCTCCCCATCAGTTCTTATCAGCCAATGAATAGCCCAGTCATCTGCCCCTCCTCCTGAATCTGAGGGTGAAAAATTTCTCCTCACGTCAGGAATATAATTCAATCCACACACACACACAAATCATTTAAGGTGCGCACACACACACACTCTCGCGGACAGAGGGAAGGGGATCAGTGGTAACATTCTGTCACCCTCGTTCCTGGTGGGCTTCCAAGGCTGGCGTGGACCAGATGTTACTGAAATTATCAACAATTGGAGGCAACAACAGAAGGCTGTACATGTTTTGTATGTGTGTTAACGGTGTGTGTGTGTGTTCACGGTGTGTGTGTGTGTGTGTGTGAGGGCCAGAATAAATTAATGGCTGATTTCTCCCCCTTGCTTTGATGGCATTAAGAGCCCTCTTCTTCTCAATGTGCCGCGTTAAATGCTTTTCTCTCCTTCTTTTTCCCTCCGTCTCTCCCTTCTTTCTTTCTTTCTTTTTTTTTTGACAAGCAGGGCCACCCAGCAGAAAGCAAGTGATGCAAAACGCCGGAGTAATCCCCCCTCCACCTCCACCACCACCACCCCTCCTGCTATCTTTAGTCTTTGACACAGTAGCCATTATCTGTGGGATTTAGTTAAACCAAACCTTCATGTATTTGTTAGGCCCTGGGTTCGTTTTCTCCTCTGACTGCTCTGCTCGAGTGTGGCCGGGCTGGGGGGAGTTTTTTCTTTCTTCTTCTTCACATAATCAGTACAGCTAGGAGGAGACGCATGAAGAGGGGGTCTACAATGCCATCTAGCTGGACTCTTTTTAAAGTCGGAGCTGAAACTTGTAACCTTGTCTGTCTGCTGCAAAAACAAAAAGTCAAATTTAACTTGCCCTGATTAAAAAAAGCCAATCCCAACTAAATAAATCATTTATGGAGACTTATGCTGCTACAGATGGACAAACACAAAACAACATTTTTTCTTGTTTCTTGTCACCTTCATACGTCAAATGAAATAAAACTAAAAAATATATCGAGAATCTCTCACTGACTTCAATTTAATCTCATCATAATTATCAATGAAAAGACTGTGGCGCACCACTTTAAATTAAATTAACTTAAATTCGGAAACATGTAATTCCATCTATACTACAATAATTTGAATGTAACACTGACTGTAAGCGGAGGAATTTCTTAAATCTACATTTCTTTTGCTCAAAAAATTCATTTAATACGAAACATTTGATACTACCTTAATACTTTATAAATAAGTTTTGCATTTCCATATTTCGTTTCAAAGGCCGCTCTGTAAACACTCACAGTCACACATCATGATTAGTCATGAACTGTCTGAGCTGTCAAAGTTTGGAGAACACTGGTTAAACTGTAAGTCACCTGGTCAGCCTTTCTTTTTGTTTCAGCTCACATCTATAAATGCTAAACACTGAGGCCTTCCTCTCTGCCACGTGCAGCTCCGCAGCTAAAAAAGCTGTGCTGTGGAATCACTGTTGAAATTTGCAGATAAGCCGGGAGCTCTGTGGAGCTAAGCTAAGGTTAAGCCAGGTGGTTTAGCTCCCTGAGTATGTGTTTACACACACACTGAGGTGTGAACCATTTGGGGAGCTTAGAGGGGCGGAGAAACACGAGTTGATTTAGTGTTAGTGTAAACCTCAGTACCTGTTGATGGTGTTAATTGGGACGGCTTAACACAAACGTCAGTATCAGGGCCAGGAGTCAGATTGAACATCCTTCAGGGGAATACACACACACACACACACTGATATCACGGAGATACACAGAAAAAAAATACATTTACTGCAGACTGTGGAGAACAAACAGCAAACAAACGTTTTTTATATTTTTAGATTTTATGATTTATATCAAAATACTGGCAGACATTTAACATTTGAGAACTCATTAAATGAAAAAAAGGTTTAATAGTACTTTAATCTTCACACTTTCAATTACAGATTATTTTGCTAAAATTCTTTTTCATTTAAAATACATAGTTTACACTTTTTAGCAGTGTAATTTAGTATATTTCTTTTCTCTCAATGTGTTTATGAAAAACAGTCCACAGATTTATTTATTTATTTTAATTTTTTCTGTTGGCGACTTTTTGTTTCTATTATATGTTTCTATTGTTGCTTCAGTAATTTCGCTCATTTATATTTGGCTTATATTGCAGCTTTTATTAGATTACTCCTCTTTAATGATGTTGTGTGACTTTAAATTGTTTTTGTGTGTGACCACAGGAAGACTAATGACCATAAAGAATGAAGCTCAGCATTAAGAGCACGAGTTGTGGTGACAGGCAGTTATATTTATTAGTGAGAATGAGGAAGAGAATTTTCTGAATGAAAACGTGTGAGTGAGCAGTGATAACCCCCAGTGGAGGAGCTCCCCACCCTCCACCCTCCACCCTCAACCTGCTGACAGACAGCTGCAATCTTTTTAGCATAAGTGGCTCCGCCTGCTCCATTAGCAAAGAGAGGGAGGGTGTGTGTGTGTGTGTGTGTGTGCGTGTGTGTGTGAGGAGGCGAGAGCTCGACCCCCTCTGGGGTAGATGTTAGAACAAATTTGAGGGGTGTAATATTACACGCCTTGTGACAAGAGGCAGAGGGGACGTGAATGATGAATTTGCTTGATGAATTAATCTGCAGACCAGTAATGGCTCTGCTAACAACATTAGTCATCCTTCTTACATCTCTGTGCCGCCGTGCACCAGTTTCTGCCTTCTCGCGGCGTCCTGTTCTCCTTACATCTTTACTCTCAGAGCTGTGCTGAAGGACAACAGCTCAGTGAAACACTTATTTTAGTTAAAAAAACTTTTGTTTAATACACTCGCTAATTTACATTGTTTGTAAAAGTGTCAAATAAATTGAGCGTCACATTACACCACCGCCGCCGCCAGGCTGTTTCTGGCCCATGGCTCGAGCTTTGATTCAATACACAAATGCAAAATTGCCGTGTTTAAATAGATATTTAAATGGAAATGTATTGGGAAAGACAGCTGTTGGTATTTGTAGCCTGGAGTGCTCATTACAATGGGGAAATGGGGAGGAGTGTGTATGGGGAGGAGGAGGAGGGTGATGACAACGGTAGCATGGCGAGCAGCTGTGTTAGCAAGTGAATGGTGTAATTACCGGCCAAACCTCTGTCATTAACCTGCATTGTCGAGTGCCACCACATCCGTTACCATGAGAAAGACTCGATTAATTGACTGCAAGCTTCAAATTCAATTATGTCGTCGGGCCGGAGTTTGTTAACTAAATAATAATCAACCAACACACATTGAAAAAACAAATATCCCCAGAGGAATCTACAGAGGAAAACTCTGAATCTAAACTGCTGATCTCTGAGAGGAAACAAAGACGTGAAAATATGTGGAGGTGGATTAAAAACAAATTAACCCTTCAGATGAATTTATATGAAAGACTGCAGCACAAAAACAACAAACCACAGAGGCTCTGCTTTACTTGATTACATGCATCACTGTGTGTGTAGCTGAGTGTGTGTTTGTTAAAGTGTAACTTGTGTATTCAGCGCCTGTGTGTGTATGTTCTGTGTTTGTATGTCTGTGACGACGTGTTTGGCAGCTTGCAGCAGCAGTAGCAGCACGGTTTGTTGGACCGGCTCGCTGCATAAGGGGTCTCAGGCAGAGAGGCGGCTGATGAAAGCACTGCCGGGATGCTCCAATAAAGAGCAGATTATCATAAGCGGCCATTGTCCACCTCCCAATTCTCTCCAACACAACCCCCCCTCCATCCATCCATCCATCCCGCCCTCCCTCCTTCCCCACTTTACTCATCCCTCTGCTGAAAATGTTAATCGGGCCTATCGCTGGCAGGCTGAGGGAAAGAGGAGTGCTCGGCTCAGTCGCCTCAACTTTATCTGAATTAGAGGGAGGAAAAAATAAAGGAGTAGCACGCAGTAATTCCTGCTTTAGTTTACAAACAACTTGCGTGTCTTCTGGGATGCGACGAGTAGCTACACCCCCCCCCTTTCCCCTCCATCCCTCCCGTTGACTCCATCCACCCAGCTCGTTTTATCTGAAGATTCTCAGACAATACCGAGAGGATCCCGTTCCCTAATCTTCCTAAAAATCCCCCTTTCATCCCCACTGTTAAAGAATGTATGAAAGGCTGACACCGAGCTGGAGAAAAGAGGGAGGGGGGGTTAAGAAAAAAAAAAAAGCGGTGCACATCTGGGAGTGTGGGTGGTGTCACTGTGCTGGGAGGCAGCAGGGCTCAGCATTGGTCGCTTGTGCAGAGTCCTTGCAAGTTGACTAATTAAACTGTTTTGCTGCTCAAACATTCAAATGGCCGAGGAGATTAAGGGCATGGACGGCGATGGGAGTGTATGTGTGTGTGTGTGTGTGTGGGGGGGGGGGTGTTAATCTGTGTTCTGACCCAGATGAACCTTCGAGTCACACACACACACATTTTCACACAAAACAAAAAAACGCTCAAATCCTTTGTTTTGTCCCCTCAAAGGCACGAAAAAGGCAATGGGGTTTTAAAGGAGTGATCCATAGATTTCTTTTCTTCCCCCCATCGGGAAGAGCACGGCGTTCGCTCCTGAAGTGAATTCAAGATGACCACAAACACATTCCACCGCGCTCCGACACAAAAACCATTCGATTCAAAGTGAGTGCTCTTTTCGTAACCCTGACAACAAGAAGAAAATGACCAAAGGCTTCGATGCATCTTCTCTCGGCTGCTGTCTATCTTCGCCGCCACGAGCTTAGCTTACGAATGGAGTCTGTGATTACGGATAAACAACCGCCGCATGGACGAGCCTTTAGCATAGCCTGGCCATGTCCACCTTTATTGGAAGATCCAAGAAGCTTAAAGTTGACGTGAACTGACCTGAACTGACTTTTTAACTGAATTTTTTATTTAACACCGACAAAATCCAACAAGCAGCACCTGAAAAACAAAGCAGACGCCAAAAAAAGCTCCTCTCTCCATTTTTCAGTGTGTGAACTGGGAGGGTATTATATTCTAAACACTTTTTCTTCTGTCAGCGCTGAAAGATTAGACTGGTTATCCCATTAAAGTTGGTAAAATGCCATTCTTGTGTCTTTAAGCTCTCGTATAGGAGGTCAAGATGAGTCTGCCTGCGCTTACAAGGCGGGCATGGATGTAATCTGCCCAAAGTTACAATAATTAATGTTAAGCTTCTTCAGCAATACGTTTGTGAAAGGAACTGGGCCCTGATAATATACTTAAAGCTGCACACGCTGTTTGTGTTGCCGCAACAAGACAAGACGGGGCTTGATGTGCGTGCTTCTGTGTGTGTGTGTGTGAGAGAGAGTCCCTATGCCACTCACGTAGCTCAGCTTAAATCTTTAGTCAAACTATAAGCTGATGCTGCCACAATGCTGGATTAGGACGACAGGCCTGTGAAAAAGAGTGAGAGGCTGGCTCACTTGATGCTGAGGAAATATAAACGTAACAAACGCTCTGTGACAATGACGCCTCCGCCCCAATCAACATTTGTTAGGACTACAAGTGGTTAACAAAATAAAAGCTTTAAAGGGAGGAAAAGAACTTAAAGGTAGATTCAAAGTATGAGTTAAAGTGTGTTAAATCTCTTGATCAAAGCAAATAAAATTAGAAGAATCAAAATGTGGCTGCAGGCTTTAGTTTGGATGGTTGTGATTGAGAGCCACAGGTTGACATTTAAGCCGTCCTGCAATCCTTCACACAATCACACACACACACACGGAGTCAAGGCCAGCAGCCCCATCCAACGCGAAGGCATTGACAGTCCGGTCTGTCCCTTTCTCAGATACTGAGGGGGATATGCTGCATGTATAAAGTACATTAAGCTCTTGCTGGATCCATCCCTGTGCCATTCTCCTCTCGTCGACTCGCAGACACAAAGGCAGATTAAAGGAGCGCGGCGCCATAAAAACCCTGTGTCAATCTTATCGGCTTCGAGTGCAATTTTTAAACATATGTTAATCTGGCAGAGCTAAAACTCATTCTCTGCTCTCTCTCTCTGCTTGTTTATCTCTTATCAAATGCGCAGTAGGTGAGAGGCAGCTTTGCGGTGCAGCTAAGTGCCATTATTTGGATAATTGCGTCCATTGTTGCGGGTTATATAGCTATTTGAAATGGGAGGTGTGTGTAAATAGGTGCAAGGGGGCCAGGTAGGGGGTGGCTGAGATGGGGCCAGGGGATTTTCTACGAAGGCTACATGACGCATTTGAATACTTCTCTTCATAGCTCAAGCTGAAGCGTCTGATATATTTTTCTGTGTAACAATACCTTTATAAAAACCAACAATGCCAAGGTCAGACGCATTACATGAAGAAGAATAAACACACTGATGCACGGCAATAAAACAAAATACATAATACATAAACACGTTAATGACGCCATCTAAAGCTTTTTTGTTGGGTGTCTGATACTAAGTTTGTTTCTACACCTTTAAAGACAGCCGTGGAATAATATCCGTAATGAACACACAGCGTCTGTTGATTATTTTCCGATAATCAATAAACAAATATAAATATTGGGCGTGTTGCGGGAGGTGAATGTTCTCCTAATGTTGCATGTGTGAAGGACAGTGCTCCCACTGGTGCAAGAATAACAAGTTCATTAGTCGAGGGGGGGGCGCCACAGGAATTCAAATTCCCCCCCGGCCCGGGCCCGGCCTCTGATTGGCTGGCTGCGTCGGCATGGCGAGACTCATTAGAGCCCAGCAGTAATTAAGAGTTGTTAGAAAGTGAATTCTCCAACCGCAGATTAGAAAATTAAACTATTTACTGATTACATATTAATAGAAGACAACAATGGCGCTTGCCATAAGCTTGGAAGGCAACCAAGGAATAAATCTGTGTACTTAATTACCATAAACAATGGGGGCATAGAAATGGAGTTTTATGCACACTCCCTCCTGTAATGTGTCTGATATCAGAAGACACTTGACAATTCTTGTTCAATTATCTCTATTATTTAATGTGCTGTGAACTGCCTCTGAGTAAATAAATTAACCACCCCAATTACTTGGGATTCATCTGGGGAGGGCCGCGGCGTAATAGAAAATGCTGCAGAAAGCTGCATTGTGCCCAAACCGGGGGGGAGAGAGGGAGGAGGGGAGGAGGTGTTTAGAAAAGGAGGGAGAGCAAGGGGTGAGAGAAAGGAGACAAATGAAGATTTGCAGGGATAAAAAGTGAAGATAAAAAGAAAGAGAATACTTAAAACATAAAAAATAAGATGATTAAATACTTAATTCCTTGTGGCAAACATTATACGTGCCTATAAAAGCAGAAACTCCTTACTCAGGGAGGGAGACAGGAGAATGACAAAGCATGTGGTATCAAAGGAGGAATACTGAGGAGCAGCAGAGCACAGTGGATGTTCCCAGGCTTTCTGCTGCTGGAGCAGAGAGATGAACAATCAGTCATGGGTCAGTCGGTCTGTCTGTTCACATCTGCCCATCAGTCCTGTAGCGCTGTGCACTAACACAACACCACTGCACACTGTGCACGCCGATCTCATCCAAACTTACCTCGAGAGGTCTGAATCACATGATCACGTGCTGCTATGATATCAAACCCTGCAGTGCACCTGCACGCACACATTGTTAAACAGATACCGATGGTCATCAATAAAGCACATTCATACAGCCAACAGAGCATTAGTCGACACATGATTACCTCTCTTCACCTTCACTTCCTCTACTTCTTTCCCTGAAGTATCAAATTTTTAACCAAGTTCCTCATTATCTAATCTACCGTTGAGAAAACAGTGGACAGCGGTGTCAAATTTTTATTTCTGAACAAGCTTTTGCCTGCAGCAGCTGTCTGAAGGTTGTAGACGTTGGTAAAGGTGCTGGTCCTGGTTTACTCTGGACAGAGACAACCAGGTATTAACATGCAGCATGTCCATGCTGTGAGGACTCCATGCTTCTTTATTTTTATGGCAAATTGGTGATTGGCTCTGTTGAACTTTCATCTGGCTGATTTATACCATTACCATGAACTTTTATTGGCATTAAAGGAAGTAAGATTTTCAACCCGACAGCTAATTAGATGTTGAGTAAAATAAAAGGACCTCTGGATGCTGGCTGGCCTTCAAAAATGCGTCTGACAGAGAATATCAACATTTTCTGGTAGCTCGTGGTAATTTCTCACTGTGTCCCCCAGTAAAGTACAGACACCAGTCAGATGTGATGAATCAATACTGGATGTTTTGCTTACAGCCAATCAGCCGCAGCTTCAATCAGACATTCTGGGCCCAGAGAAAAAATATCTATCATCTATGACAGCGTATAGAAAGGTGACCTCAGCTGCTGAGGTGATAAAGGTTACTTTGGTTACCACCTGTCACTGCTGCATCTCGCTCTGATGCCTCCAGACTTTGCCCTAAAGGCACAATCCATAACCTATTGGATGAGTCTCTGGGATAAGTGCTGCAAAATGAGATATGGAAACAGAAATGCACTTCGAGGAAGTGAGAAAGGCGCTCGACATCGTGCGGCAACTTTCTTTCCCCTTGCTGGAAACCCAATGCCAGTATGGAAGGGTGTTTGTTCTAAAGGAAAGAAGAAATGTGAGGAGCTAACAGGCTAACTGTACGGGTTTCACTGCTGAATGTGGCAGCTTTATAGTATATAATACACCCTGTATCAGCCGTATATATTTTGTACTACATCACCCAGCAGTCAGCGTGTTGATGTGTGGAAACATTTTTCGATTTCATTCCCCACTGATGTTATAAGGAGGCGAAAAGCAACCAAGGTGAATTTCTCTTTGTGATATCCTTTTATTATTTTGTCCTCACCTTCCCTGTTGTCACCCTCTTCCTTTTCTAGTGAATCATATTTTTCAGGAGGGGACCGCAGGTATATAAATATATATCTATCCATATATATATTTTTTATATAAAGAGAAATCTTTATGGCTGAAGGTGTTTGGAAGTAAATAACCTGGCGTCTTGCTGGCTAGCGGCTGGTTTATCAGTGGGTGAAGAAGAAGAAGGAAAAACAGCCCTTCAGATTGACACAATGGCGTGCGCTCCGACAGGGGAAGAGGGCACAGAGGCAGGGAGGGAGGCGAAAAAAAGAGGAAAGCGAACACAACAAACGGAGGAGAGATAGTCTCGATATCAGGACCCAAATGGGATGGGGAAGGTGAGCGCAAATCCCACCGCCCCAGTTTCCTTTTCTTAAAAAAAAAAAAAAACCCTCTTCTATCCTTCCTGTGTTGCTTTTTTTAGGATTTGGGGGGCTAAATCCATCGAGGTGGGCACTGATATATCAGAAAGAAGCACGAGAGCTGCTACTAAATGACTACAGCAAATGCTGCAGCTAACACTTTCAGAACATTTGCAAACATAAAAATTTTACACTTCCTGGAACCATGTATTTTTTTTTCAGCAGCATTCTTGGGTGAGGAACGGGATGGTTTAGTATCACAAATGGGATGCTATTCTCCAATTTCAGTTAGGGACTTAACGGAGCCAAGGCCCCTCTTTTGGCTCGGCACACTGTCTCATGTCTTAACAAGGCTTTACCCCCGGCCAAATCTTAAATAAAAACCTTCCGAATCTGGCTCCATATGCCAAAAACCAGATTGCACTTTGTATGCACGGGTGTGTAAGCATTTGTGTGTGTCTGTCGTGGATTTGTGAACTGTGTCAGTGCTCATGTTGTGTTGCCTCGTGTTTTTTTTTTTTTTTTTAACATTTCTTTGCCTCTCCCCTCTCTCCTCTCTTTAACTCACCCCCGTCTTTCCTTATACAGCATATCAATGAAGGCCAGATATGTACTAGGGGAAGGAGGGTGTAGGTGTGTGTATGTGTGTAGCCGTGCATGGCTGAGCGCACTGTTCAATAGTGTGGAGGCTGGCTGGCTGGCTGGGGCTGCGCCTGGCAAACGGCTGCAGCGGAGACTTCGGCTGGGGCTCCGCTATCGCACCCAGTTATCGTTTCCCCCATGAAGGGCTCCCTTATCACCCCAGCCCAGAGAGGTCTCCCTTCTTCTCCCATCCCCGAGACACACTCCCCCTCTCTCTCTCTCTCCCTCCCTCCCCACCCACCCTTTTCCCTCCCTTCTCCACCTCCCCCTCCCATCCCCTCCTTTCATATCCACCCAGCGCTCCGTCGTGCAACATTCAACCGAGAGGGAGGGAGAGGAGAAGGAGGAGGGGGGCTTCAAAGATTCTCTCTCACACAAAACACACACACACACACACACACAACTCCCTGAGTGCACATGCGTGTGTGTGTGCGTGCGTACGCTCAATTTGCCAAAACAGTTTTTCCAGTGTAATTGGGCTTGGGGTACCTGTGTCCATGAGATAGCGCAGCCTCTTCTCCACGCGAGCTGCTCGGGCGTCTATGTGCCTCTGCTCGCTCTCCAGTGCAGACAGCTCCCCAACCACATACTGACTGGTGTCTTTGAACGCCTTCTGTCAACCAGAGAGAGAGAGAGAGAGAGAGAGAGAGAGAGAGAGAGAGAGAGAGAGAGGGAGAGAGAGAGAGAGAGGGAGAGGGAGAGGGAGAGAGAATGGTTATGAGAGAAAAGGCAAAGTAGTGCGATATAGCATTAAACACAGACCGAGAAAAAAGGACGGAGGGAGAATAGAGCGAGATGGAATGAAGCAAATGAGGAAAAGAAAAGAGAAGATACAAAGCGACGGGTGGAGGAGAGTGAAAATGTTTGAATAGATGTCCAGAAATCTTCCACACTCAAAAACAAAAGAGTTACTTTAATAATAAATACAGCTCAGATGCTGAACTGTTGCCGCCTCTCGTTTCTGAGCTTTGGTGAATTTTTCTCGCTCACAACTTTGTAATAAAAACAGAGCGGCAGAGCTTTCAACGCCTCATCAGAGTACAGGTGAATGAAGACACACTGAAGCTTTATTCACACCAAACAATCGAGACAATGCAGCAAATTTTAAGGAACTCGTAAAGAGACTAAACAGGCAGAGAACTTAAAGACAACCCAGTTTTATAGGTAGCAGTTGTCTCAGATTTGAGTGTCATG